>OV815273.1:26773705-27427410 GCA_929108145.2 Limnephilus rhombicus | reverse complement strand
CATCAAAATTGTCCTCGGTGATATTGGATTGTATGTGGCACATTATTTTAAGAGCATGTGAGACTATGGCGAGTCTATTTATATAACGTCATTGGCTGTGATCAGTAAATCCCGATGGCTATTTCTCGGTGGGTTGTTTGCCGCGTCACTACGAGCGTCAAGCAATATTTCTTCACAGCACTAATTTGAAGGTGTAGTCGCATAATATTGCAAATTTACACAATCATTTTACGAGTATCAAAACTCCTTACAAATCGAACTTCCGACCAATTCCTTGTTATGTCATGACGTGGCCCTTCTAACCGTTTTTTCTTTAAAACAATCGAGCAACGTCCAGGCAACTTGAATTTGTTCTCAGTCGTTCCAACGGCACGCCGAAATTAATAATACTCATTCTGAGCAAGAACCGACTGAATAACTAGATACCATGAAAATAATTACGTTACAATTAGTCAGCAGTTTGAGCTGTAGATATTCGTACACACTTTGGTTCTCATAGTTATTAGTCAGATTTTTTCAGTTTTTGGAATTCCTGTAGATATTAGTAGACGCCTCCTTTCCGGACTTGTCTGGAAAATTCCGGACGTATGGCAACCCTAATGCAGTTAGTCCACCTCACGGATAATACGGAACGTTCGTGTTGTCGAAGTTGGATGCACGGATAATACGGAATGTTCCTTTTTTAACTAATAGACAATCAAATATGACATTTTTCGGAAGTAGCAATCTTATAAAATAAATTCTCTAAAATAAACTCCCATTTCATCATAATTTTAAAAAACATCCCAGGTTTTCAATGGTTTGTTTGGCAAAGCAGGGTTTGTCTAGCGGGATACTTTCCATGTTCTACTGTTATAAATACAGGTACAAATTTGTCAATAATGCATTCACTTTGTTTTACGTAAAAATATTTTTTCTATGATTGGCAGCATTGATTGATGTTAAAATTAAAACGATGAATAAACAATGGCGTTACCGTGTGAGTGAATTAATTTTAACAAAATTAAAATGTTAAATGCATATTTTTTGCATGTTTTTTGGTCTCCCTCGACATGAATAATCACTTTTCGTAATAATAAAGCTAAATCCAACTGTTTGAATAAAAAATATTCCGTATGAGGAAGCGGTTTATTGTTATAATGAAAAAAGTTTCATCAATGAAAGCCACTACTTGGAGGAAGAATCTATTAATATTACATTATTCCTCAAAGAGGAGTCAATTAGGGATAAAGAAATGGAGCCCTTCCAATTATTAAATTAATATTTTAATCAAATAGCCTGTTACCCTCGTAAACCATATTCCCCTATCTGATATTTTTTCCATCATCAAAGATAGATCCCGCAACGTTTGGACAGAGTATTGGAACATTGCTAGTCAATCCAAGGGTCCAAGGGTGCCCGCTACGCCTCAATACAAAGGACTGTCCCATCAAAACCGTGGTTTCGAAAATTCCCCCATTTTTCCAAAAAAGAAATTTCCTTACTTATTCGAATGAGAATCGGACATTGTTCCGTTCCTTCTCACCTTTTTAAAATTCATGTGCTTGACTCTCCAGATTGTACATTCTGTGGTCTAGATGTGGGAACTTTAGATCACATATTTTTTGGTTGTCCCTCTCTAAATAAATATCCTCTCTTCTATCAAGCGTTATCCAAAATTTCCTCCCCTCCATTCAACATCTCATCTCTTCTAAGTCTGAACTCTACTCCAATCTTCCATTTGATTCTGAAATTTGTCCATTTAAATAAAATTAATATATAAATTCCCCTTTCCTTTCTCTGTAATTATAAATGATGGCCTAGAACACCCTTAAAGGGTGAAAGCCAGAAATAATTGAAAAAAAAAAAAAACTTCTAGGCTTAAAATTATTTTCAAACCGTGTACGAAAACCATAACCAAACAAATAACAAAAATAGACATGATTTTTTGATTTTATTCTCGGCACAAAATAAAAATAGTTCAAAGATGCCCCAGCGTTTTTAATTTTTTCTCTAAGTAAGTAGGTACCTGCTCCATCTTGATTTATGTATGACTGGCAGCACTGTTTACTCGAACAGCTGCTTTTTTTGACCAATCAAATAAGTTGGAGTTGTTTTGAATCGAACGCCGCTGGAACGGTTGGGGAATCGTGTTATCGTATTGAAGAATTGAATTGAATTTTCAAACTGTTATTCGCTGGAATTAGGGCTCCTGTTATTTTGTGTAGTTGAAAGTGATTAAAAACAGATAATACATGCTGAAACTACTTCGGCTTATAACTTTCTTACGTGTGGTGTTTGAATGATTAATTTAAAATGGATATCGAGTGTCTTATAAGAAAATTTGACAACAAAGGTATGTTATTCTACTTGTTTGTTTTGTAGAGAAAGTGATTGTCATAACATAATGCCATTTTTTAGGTTGGTTTAACCGTCAAGCTTTCCCAAGTGTGTCGGCATTAATTAAGTACCTAACTGACGATATTCTATTTCAGATTACGATGAACAGCGGAAGACAGCAGAGGAAATGGACGAAATGCGGACCAAAACGTTGGCATATGAATACCTCTGTCATCTCGAAGAAGCCAGATTGTGGCTTGAAGCCTGTTTGAAGGAAAGTCTTCCGCCGCCAACAGATCTTGAAGAAAATCTCCGTAATGGAGTATACCTCGCCAAGCTTGGACACTTCATTTCATCAGAAATACTGCCATACAATAAAATCTACGACGTTGATCAAAAACGCTATAAGGTTTGTTCGAATGCTCACTCAAATTACATTTAAATTATAAGTAGGTAAATATAAATAAATAAATAATCTAATAATAATCCTATAAATAAACTCGGTAATTATCGGTTCGGACTGGCCACGCTTATTACGAATAATTTTTAGAAAAAAACTTTAGATTCGCTTTAATTACTATAAAAGGAAAGTGGGTGAAATGCAGAATACGCCAATGTCAGGGAATTTAATAAAAATGCACTTTCTAGATGAGAAAAGTGTGTAGAAACTCATTAAAAAAAGAATTAATGTGCGGAAAGCAAAATTGAGGGAAATACAGCCGATCAAAGTTTTATAAAATTTCACTCGCAAACTGATACTATGACAGCCCGCCCGCCATCGTTATGTTGGTATCCCGGACCTGATACAAACAAGAGCCTAGATACAATTGTAGAATTGTAGCCGACTACATGGGATACTTGAGGCGCGTAATTATGAAAAACAGAATTAATAATATAATGTAAATAGGCACTGAAATGAAGAATCCCGCCAGACAAACCATTTAAAAACGTAGGCTGTTTCTTAATGTAAAGATAACATACACAAGCCCGCTAGAAAGGTTAGGTTAGGTTCGGTTAGGTTAGGTTAGGTTAGGTTATGGGGGGGGGGGGGGGGGCGGGCAGATCCGGCGCTGGGTTAACATACACAAGCCCGCTAGAAAGGTTAGGTTCGGTTAGGTTAGGTTAGGTTAGGTTATGGGGGGGGGGGGGGGGGGGCAGATCCGGCGCTGGGTTAACATACACAAGCCCGCTAGAAAGGTTAGGTTAGGTTCGGTTAGGTTAGGTTAGGTTAGGTTAGGTTATGGGGGGGGGGGGGGGGGGGCAGATCCGGCGCTGGGTTAACATACACAAGCCCGCTAGAAAGGTTAGGTTAGGTTCGGTTAGGTTAGGTTATGGGGGGGGGGGGGCAGATCCGGCGCTGGGTTAAAATACACAAGCCCGCTAGAAAGGTTAGGTTAGGTGTGCATGGCTGGACGTTTATATGACGCCACTGTGGAACGTCCACCCAACACTCTGCCGTCGCTTGAGGATGGGACATCTGACTCTGAGGACGATTACGAGTGAGCGATTTTAAGGTAGTATTTTGTTTAGTTTCATAATTACGCGCCTCAAGTATCCCATGTAGTCGGCTACAATTCTACAATTGTATCTAGTCCGTGATACCAACATAACGATGGCGGGCGGGCTGTCATAGTATCAGTTTGCGAGTGAAATTTTATAAAACTTTGATCGGCTGTATCTCCCTCAATTTTGCTTTCCGCACATTAATTCTTTTTTTAATGAGTTTCTACACACTTTTCTCATCTAGAAAGTGCATTTTTATTAAATTCCCTGACATTGGCGTATTCTGCATTCCTCCCAGGAAAGTTTTTGGCTTTGGGGCGGCGGAAAATAATGCATTTTAATTTTCAATTGCATATTTCCCACGAAGTCGGCTACAGTCGTATTAGCTCTCGTTGATTTATCAAGGATACCAACATAACAGTGACAGGTACGGCCGCGGATTTTCGCTGTGTCGGTCGCGAAGCGAATTTTGGTTTTATGCAATTGAAAATTAAAATGCATTATTTTCCGCCGCCCCAAAGCCAAAAAGTTTCCTTTTATAGTAATTAAGGCAAATCTAAAGTTTTTTTCTAAAAATTATTCGTAATAAGCGTGGCCAGTCAGAACCGATATTTACCGTAAACTTTAAAGTATAATAAAACGTTGTGAATTGTTTGTGAAGAGTCGAAGGCTTCACTCAATTTTCTTTACATGCTACCTGTCTTGCCTGACCAACCCTTCAAATAAGCTCCAAAATAACCCCATAAAAGAGTAGCACTATGCCCCCAAATTATTTACCTGCTTCTGACTTGTTCATCATTTCTGATAATGCAATTAAATATTTGCATAATCGTAATCTGAACTTTTTAGTCGTCATGCACATTAGCCATTTTCTTCTTCAAATACGAGCTTTTCAAAATAGATTGATATTTATGTCCCAATCATTCAAGTTATAAACAGTGTTACCGAAACCAAAACTTGAAAATCGGGAGAATTTTCGCCAAAAAATCGGGAGAATTTTGTAGAAATCGGGAGATGACTAGAATTATTTTAATGAAATTTCTCCCTTATAATTCAAATCCCTTTTACTATTGCGAAGCAGAACCTTAACAACAAACGAAAAACCCATAAGCAGCGCCGTCAATACGATTATTGTAGATGTTGCCCGTGGAATAAAGCAATTTTCCCTAACGTCAACGGAGACTTATTTTATGTCTGGCAACTCAGCACAAATTTTTGTGAAACTTCGACCTTGGACTGTCACCCGTACCTTAACAAGACGCCAAATTCATTTAATACCTACTTACTTTTAAAAGTGAATGACATTCATATAAGTAACAATCTTTTAATCAATAAGTAATAATTTTATTTTTATTATGGAACCAATAAACCACCTCATGGGCTTTTTCAAAACACCTCTCACCTGGCGACAGATACTCGATAACGATACACTGTTTAATAATCCTTTATTGAAATACCTACTAATATCTCAGTCTAATCATCAAAAACAAAAAGAAAGTGCATGGACCATATTAAAATTGTTAATGAAATTATGGAAATTATTACTGTTCTGAAATACTTAGGAGTTATATTAGGTTAAAATTTAACCATTAAACATTTTCATGTTTCGACTGCAACTATTCATTTTCTTAACCCTAGAACCGTACCCATCATAGACCATACACTAACAGTACCCAGGGGTACTGGAGTACCCTCTTAAATAAAACATCTTTTTTACGTGAGAAAAAACATTTATTCAAAATTAACTTGCATAGACTGTTATGGCACTTATTTCAGTCTTTCATAATACAATAAGGCTTAATTAAAAGTAGCTTTTCTTAACAATTTTGGCAAATCTTTGTTTGGTGCTCTAAACATATGAAACGTTTATATTTCTGACATTGAGTGCGTGACTTACGATCTTTTGACCCGGGACAAAATGAACATCTTCCAGATTTTGATTCTGAAGGGGTTGGAGTATCATAAGACCGCTTTTTTCCTAATATTCCGCCAATACTTTCTTGGAGATGCATCGGCAAAGTTTTGTATAAAAATCGATCCTCCGAGTGAGGCTTTATAAGGTCAAAAGCTAAAGTCTTCAGATAAGTTCGTCTATTCTTGAAAACTTGTTTTCCGGTAGCGTTAGATGAATGCAGTAATATCATAGAATTGATTTCGACGATATTCAAAATTCCATAGAAGACACAAAGGCTCCAGCGACGAGTTTTACGAGACACTGTGTGTATGACAAAGTTGATCAAACGTATCCACACCCCCATTGGTTTGGTTGTAAAAACTTATTATTTCTGGAAAATCAACAGATTTGTCTTGGTCTGGTTGGAAGTGTGTAGTGGAAATCATAAGCACGTTTTTCTTTTTTCCTTTGCTTAGCTTTGGAGGCACATATGATAGTAAAGTAAGTTCGTTATGAAAAGCAAACATTGATGTATTCATATGGCGGTCTTTTGTTTCCAAGAAATGGGTAGGTATTTCTGTTTTGTTTTTTTTCAGTATTCCAACTGTTGTTATATTTTTTGAAAGCAGTTTTTCAGCAGCAGGGATTGAAGTAAATATTTCTGTTAGATCCATGAATAGAAGTTGAAAGCTCCAATGCATAATACTCAGCAACTGGTAATCCTCGTGGTGTAGAACCTTTTCCTGTATATATTATACTATTTAGTTATGTGTAAGGTTAT
This sequence comes from Limnephilus rhombicus, assembly GCA_929108145.2. Lineage (NCBI taxonomy): Eukaryota > Metazoa > Arthropoda > Insecta > Trichoptera > Limnephilidae > Limnephilus > Limnephilus rhombicus. The sequence goes on along the minus strand of OV815273.1, from coordinate 27,420,913 downwards.
TATGCAAATAAAAAAACATTCAAATAAAGAAACACGTATCAAATAGCACAATAACATGCTTTATTTCGCAAAAACATTAAAATCATAGTAATGAAAATAATTACCTTAACCGTACCCAGGGGTACTGGAGCGCCCCACGCACGTTTTGCCACGACCACACTAGCAGGACTCCCGCTCGACTGATGCTTCGAAGTGACTCCCCCCACTTGCAAATACGCGGCGGCGCGAAAAGATCCGTTGTGAAACGAAAAAGTTATCGCAAATTTTAAATTTTTTTTAAAATTTGTACCCCAGGGTACGGTTCTAGGGTTAAAAGGAACATTTAAAAGTCCACAAGCCGTGTCACAGTGGAGAAAAACCCTTTTCATGTTCTTACTGCAACTATTAATGTTCTTGAAAATCACAATTTAACATCCACAGGCTGATTCACTGTGGAGAAAAACCTTTTTTAAGTTCCGATTGTAACTATTCATGTTCTCAAAAGGAACATTTAAAAGTTCACAAGCCGTCTCACAGTGGAGAAAACCTTTTACATGTTCCGGCTGCAACTATTCATGTTCTATAAAGTGACAATTTAAAATCCACAAGCCGTCTCACAGTGGCGAAAACCTTTAACATGTTCCGACTGCAACTATTCATGTCCTCGAAAGCGACAATTTTAAATCAACGAGCCGTCTCACAGTGGAGAAAAACCTTTTGTATGTTCCGATTGCAATTATTTATGTGGTAAAAGGGAGAATTTAAAAACTCACAAGTGAACTCACTGTGGCGAAAAACCTTTTTTATGTTCCGACTGCAAAAACTGCAGAAAAGGAACATTTAAAAGTCCACAAGCCGTCTCACAGTGGAAATAAACCTTTTTCATATTCCGACTGCAACTATTCATGTTCTCAAATGGAACATTTAAAAGTCCGCAAGCCGTCTCACAGAGGAAAAAAACCTCTTTTAAAGAAAGTTTGAAGTTTAATCCTTGCCAAAATGTTAACCTAAAAAAAATTGCTTTAAATATGTTGTTAATATATATCCAAATATAAGTAAGCATACAGCACTTATCCTTTGTGTGTCCGGTAGTAACTATTTAAGCGAGCGGATGTTTTCCGTTTTGTAAATAAATAAGAACAAACATCGCTCAAGGTTTACGGATGAACATCTCCAATCGATTCTTAAAATAACTACTTACCACGAATATGACACCCGACTTCAATGAGCTTATCAAAAATAAGAGAAGTCAGGATAATTTACCATTTTACCCTCCTTTTTAACTTGAATGAAAAGTTATAATAAATAGGTACTTACATATCTAACTAAATAAAGATTTAAACAATTGAGCATAGGTTTTAATTTTGAGTCTGGACCGCTTACACACGCAAAATCTTATAAATGGCCCTTAATAAAATCCAGTTTGACACCCCTCCGTTACGTAATAAATTATAATTTCCAGCTCATAATTCATAAAAGATCGGCTTGTATAGGTCTATAATAGAGATATGCTTAGATTGTAGAATTTTGTAATTATTCTGGGGAATATATTTTTTTTGCCACAAAGAATTGACGAGAAACGATCAATCAATGAGAACTTCGAAAAATCGGGAGATTTTGATGCATTCCGGTAGATCGGGAGATGAAGTGAAAAATCGGGAGATCTCCCGATAAATCGGGAGCTTTGGTAACACTGGTTATAAAAGCCCTACACACAATCAGATAAACACTGCCTGCAGAACCCCCAGCCGAATTATTATTATCCCGATGGCCCGACAAATAATATTTGGATGATTTGTATAAATTATTATAATCAATAATTGTCAGCCTGAAACACTCATTTACATTGAAAAATCTTCTGAGAAAAGATACTTGCCGCTAACGGGACTTGAACCCGTGTCCTTCTGATTGCCGGTCGGATGCTCTGACCACTGAGCTATGCCAGCTTATCTAATACCCGCCAAATAATTCAATGTATAATGGTGTTTCATTCAACAATTACTGATTATTATATATATATATATTTTTTTTTTGTAATTTGTATTTGGATTTGTATAACGCTGTTTTTGTGAAAAATCACTTCAAGGGCGCGGTACAAATATATTTCTATAATCTTACTTCTTACTACAGACTAGACAAAACATTATAACAATTTATGGCTAAAATATTGCATCCATCGGTTCTTCGATCACTGATACAAAACTATAAGTACAATGCATTTGACATATAGTTTTGTAGTCTGCATAAATATGTACATGTATTTTATGTATTTAACACACAATGACAAAAGGAATAATAATAATTCGGCTGGCGGTTGTGGCTACTAATGATCCGATTTGCAGACTCTGCATGCAGTATTTTAAATCGGATGGTTTGTAAGGCGGTATAATATATTTTTTTAGTGTAGAATTTGTCCCTCCTAAACAAGTATCCTCTCTCAAGCCTTATCTAAAATTGCCTCCCCACTGTTCAATGTCTATATCGGTACATCATCTTCATCAATGTTGTAAAGCCAAGCGTATTTGTAGGAATGTTAGTTTAATGTGTGTCGCCATCTTTATAGTGCACACAATCCAATGTCTAATAATAACTGTGAATGATTGTAATAAATAACACCAATGATTATTCTAATTTTAGATTGCAGGACTACAATTTCGTCACACAGACAACATCAACCACTGGCTTAAAGTTTTGAAGACAACAGAATTACCACTGGTATTTTTTTTTTTTCGTATTTTTAGTTTATAATTAACTTTTAGAGTTTTTATCGAAATATATTAGAATCCGCAGTGTGACTCTGCAAGTCAATTCGGGTTGCAGATCCAATTATCATCACAGCAATAATAATACATAGTCATGAATTTTTCATTTAATACTTGGCTGCACAAATGGGTGTTGCACGATTTGATAGACGTAACAAAATTGATGATCGGACAACTCAACAATATGCAACTCAATCGCATACTTTGAAAAGGTTACATCAGGTTAGATTATGGGCTATTTAAAAAAAGTAGTCGTAACTTTTACTGACTTTTCAAAGCGGTGTTGAATTGCTATCTTATGTTCGATAGATAAATAAAATATTAAGTTGCACCATTGCGTTAACGTGTGATTTTCTCTCATTCAAATAACACAATCTGTCTTCATTTAATAACATTTTTTATGCTACATCTTGATACAAAATTTATTTTTCTGTTCACCTTTTGTTCCTTGTTTACAAAACTCCAAGAAATTATACTGTTTTCTGCCAGTCATTTTATTTCTTGTTTACATTTTATTTGTTTTTCTCCCACTTTTTTGACAAATGTATTATTTTCCTATACAGACATTTCACCCTGAGACTACTGATGTATACGATAAGAAGAACATGCCTCGGGTGATCTATTGTATTCACGCCTTGAGCACTCATTTGTTCAAACTCGGTCGGGCTCCGTTGATTCAAGATTTATACGGGAAAGCAACCTTCACAGGTGCGTTGATACCAAAATCACCTTTATTTCTCCTGTTAAAAAAACTAACCACTCTTATCATTTTTTTCCCTTCACCTAATACTACATTACAAATAGTAATGGTGACATTTTTCTCCCTTGTTCAGCTTGATTAATTTTTTTTAATATTTAGTTTATGTACATATTTTTTTTACAAAATGTAATGCAATAAATCGTCATTTCACTTGCAGAAATAGCTACGTACTAGATTTTCACAAAATGTTTTTTACACCAAAAACATCAAGGAATCGGCTGTGTGCATAGGTTTAACTGTTATGGCACAAAACTCGTTCAAACTCTGTTTGTTGACGCATCTGATTACAAAACTGGGAAGTTTTTTGGGAATTTGGTAAAACTCACATAGCCGGTCTCGCAAGCGCAATGATGAAATGTTACATAAATCACAATGTAGTATAAAGTATAGCTGATGTATTGTTGTTATTTATTATGTAGTATAAATAAAGCTGTTCTAATATACGGTGAGGGAATTTACGCTCAAATAATAAAATAATGTTTAGTTTCTATAATGATGTTTTAATTTTTTTTTTTTTATTGTTTTTCTGTTATTTCTTGATTTTTTTTTTAATTTGTAAGGAAATTTTTTCTATTTTTCTTTGTTTTGTTGAATCACACATCAATATATTTATTTGTAAAACTTTTTTTAGATTTTTTTTATAATCTTTGTATTTTTATGCATTATTTTATTAATTTAATCAAAGTGTTGACTATTTAGTACTTATCCATGTAATTTGAATATGTAATTCTCCTTTCAGATGAAGAAATCGACGCTATGAGTAAGGAACTCAAAAGGTATGGAATTACCATGCCTGCTTTCCAAAAGATCGGAGGACTTCTGTCTTCAACCTTGGATGGAGACGGGGCTGCTCTGCACGCAGCTGTCATCAATGTAAATCAAGCTATTGAGTGCGAATCCTCCATTGAATCTTCTCTCATTAATCCTGCAGTTAAACTTAAATATGTCCTACCAGAATTGACAGCAGATTACCACAAAGTGTTATTAAAAGCCAAACAGATCAAGGTACGAAACACCTTGAACAAATCAATGAACGACAGCTACGTTATGGATGTTTATGACGAGCTTCTCACTCAAGGAGAAATCCAGGGATACATCACTTCTGTAAATTTTGTGTACACATGGCGCAAGGCTATAGAGGCCGCTCATGATGATAATGAAAAGGCACTTATGCACCACCTAAAGTCAGACTGGCTCCAGTTAAAGTATCTAAAATATGATAATATTAAATACTACATGGAACAGATAAAAAATCTCAGCCAAAACATTAACCACATGCATGTCGATTGTAACATTATTGAACATAGCCAAAAACTGCAAAGAATTATCAACCAAGGCAATTCTAAAGCTGACACAAGTGGAAATATCCACGAGGCTGTTAAAAGTGTGAATAAGGCTTTAGATAATGACGGTTTGAAGGAGCTGTACAAAAATCTGTTGAAATTGAAGAAATATTCCAGCATCGACATTGATGAATTCTCAATTCCGCTCCTATACGAGGAGATGAAACTGGATAAAATAGAATGTGGAAAAGATTTAACCTACCAAGATATCTTGAACAGTACCCAGGTTCTTTCTTCCATTGCCAATGTCAGTAAGGCTGTGGACCAGTGCAGCTTTGAAGCCTTGTGGAATGCTTTGGTGAAATCTGAACTGCCGATTGAGGGACTGCAGCCCGAGTTCTCCATGTCCTACTGTAGAACTATCTTACTGGCACGGCAAGCCAAGATACACGCAGAACTTCCTTGCACTCTGCTGACCATCTCGGACATTCAAGACTGCATCGATGAGGTCAATCAACATGAAGACATCACAAAAGATTGTAAGTTTTAATATGTACGCACAGTACTAACTCTAAATTATAATACAGTTGAAGAATATCAATTAATGATTTTTTGTCTTAATTTCTCTTTCAGTGCTAGACGTCTTGAATGAAGTCAATGATGCTGTCAGGATGGATGACTCATACAAACTAATGTCTGCATTGAATGATGAAAAACTCAACCTCAGAAAGTCCCTGTATGCCGATAATTCATTGCTTTATTTGAGATATCTGAAAGTAGCCATGAAGAAGAAGGGGGAGGGAGAACTTTGGCTGGAAGACATACAAAATACAATCTCAGAAATAGCCGAGGAAACACATCAGGTGCAGGCTGTCTGCAATGTGCTTACCAAAGTCAATTTGGCCGTGCTACAGATAGATTCCACAGGTCTGGTGGCTGCCCTGGAAGCTGCCGACTTTGAAATCATCGGAGATAGAGATGTCAACAGGAATCTATTTGAAACATTCTTCGAGTACTTTGAAAGTAAGAACAGCAAGAACATGTGCCCCTGGATAGTGCACCACACCAAATCTGGAAAAACTGTCTACATCAACATTGAGCTGAATTCTTATTCCTGGGACACTCCTAAAGATTTCCAACCACATTCGCGTTATCTTTCTATGAAGGATGTTCGAAACCTGATCAGAAAATCCAACGCCACTAATATTGAGTTAAAGAAACGTAAAGAGATGGAACTGATCATCAAGTTACAAGCTCGTATTCGAGGTTTCTTTGTGAGAAACAAAATAAAAGACAGGAAGAACTTCCTAAAAAGTGTAAATGTGGAGATAATAAAGATTCAGGCTTGGTGGAAGTCTATTCTTGTTCAAAGGATATATAAGAATATCTTGGATGAGAAACGAGTGAAGAGGCAATCGATAAGCAAACCGCAAGATTTGAGTGCTTATTACAAATCTCAGGTGAATATGAAATAACATGTTTTCATTGTATGTAGCTTGTATTATTTTTGCATTTTTCCTTCCATAATTAATTGTCTTTTTAATTAAATTTAAACTAATTGGTGTGTGTTAATTTTAGATGAGAAACATTATTCGAATTCAAGCTCTATGGAGAGGAAGGTGTGCCAGACGAGCATTCCTTTCTCTCTTTCATCAGAAAAGTCCACCATTCAAAGTGGTGAAGCACTTTGTACCTCTCCTGGACTTCTCCACTGAAGATTACGAGAAAGAAATACAACTTCAGACATTAAGAGCGGGCGCCGTACAAGCCATTCGCAAAAACCAGCAATTATCCAAGCAATTGGATGAACTTGATCTGAAGATTGGTCTACTCGTTCAAAACAGAATCTCCTTACAAGACGTTGTCATCCACAGGACTAAGATTAATGATTTAGTGAAGAAAAACAATGCTACACTTCACATTGACAATAACTTCAAGCCCAACGATTCCAAAACAGCTACAGCCTCTACAAAGACTCTGTTATCGACTAGCACAAGAGGTCTCAAAGCACTCACGAGAGAAAGTCGTAAACTTCTCGATGGGTATCAACACTTGTTTTATACTTTACAAACAAACCCAATTTACTTGTCTAAACTATTGTTTTGTCTGCCTCAGAGTAGGACAAATCAGTTCCTCCAAAATGTCATTTTGACCCTTTATAACTTTGGCTCGAATACAAGAGACGAATACCTTCTGTTAAAACTCTTCAGAAGTAGTCTGGAAGAAGAGATCGATTGTCGATTCAACAAACCTTTAGATGTGATCACGGGTAATCCAATAGTCCTGAAGATGGCTGTGAATCATGCCAGGCAGATGAGTGGATTGAGCAGTTTGAGGAACATAGTGGGACCGCTGGTAGAGAGGATGATTACTGACAAGAATTTAAGTATTGATACGAGTCCAGTGGATATTTACAAAGCGTGGCGCAATCGAATGGAATCACAGACCGGAGAAATATCAAATCTCCCTCATACGGTGACCCAGGAACAAGCTCTTTCATATGAGGAAGTAAGAACTAAGCTGAACAAAGGTTTACAAATCCTCAAAGAAATTGTAACGGTGTTCTTGGATCGAATCACCGAATGCAGAGACATGCTTCCCTTCTCCATTGTGTATATGGCGAGAGTTCTTCATCACGCCCTCTCCAAGAAGTTCCCCCAAGCTCAAGAAAAAGATATTCTCAAGGTAACAAATTAGCCATTTATCCTTCCAAAATAGGTTTCTCTATTTCCAATACATAAAGAAGAATTGAAAGAATTTTTTCTAATTATTTCATAATGTTTTTAGGTAATCGGCCATTTGGTGTACTACCAATTCATCAATGCAGCTATAGTGGCTCCTGATGCTTTTGATATTATCACATTACCACACGACAAAGCACTATCAAATGACCAGCGGAGAAACCTCGCCTCCGTTGCCAAAATTTTACATTTCTCTGCATCCAAAAAAGGGGTAAGAATTTGCCATCATCAATTTACTCAAATAAATATGACATTATATATGTTAAGCTAATGTTGGTTTTTGCTTTAGTTCGGAGAAGAATCAGCCCACTTGCAATCGTTGAATCAATTCATTATTGATTGCCACGAGAAGATGAAATCTTTCTTCCGTCAGTGCTGCGAGGGTCCCTCCTTGGAAGAACACTTTTCTGTTGACGAATATTCAGAGGCGACCCTACTCTACAAACCGGTCATTTACATCAGTGTTCAGGTGGGTTCACATACCATTCCCAGCCGTACCTTTTACAGCCCGCCAGAATTAAATACTTCACATTTTAATTAAATTTAACTGACGATTTCTCAAAATCCAATTAAAAAATTTAATCTATTGTGATTATTGTTGTGTTAAAAAAGTTTGGTGCGTTGAAGCATTCTGAAAAATACGTTTATATTAGGCATTCATCAACATATTTCATTTGCATTAAATTATCGATTTTGTAGGAAATCTGCGATACTCACAGTCTTCTGGTTGAGTATGAAGACCTGATAGCCTCTGATCCTTCAGACCGTCTCCATGAACTCCTCGATGTCCTCGGCCCCACCGACCCTGAGGAGATAATGCCCCTGGCCGCCCTGGTGCCCCTCGCCAACACTGAAGTCTGCCTCACTCTTGTCGATAAATTCCAACTACCGGCTGATGATATGACAGACATTAACAAATTGTTCATCAAGACAAAGGAATTGTGTGTGTCTGTGTTGCCATTTTTGAATGGTAAGTACATAAATTATAATTACTACATAATTTTATTTGCAACATGCTGGAATAGTTTTTACCTGCTACAGAAAGTTGATACTCCTCAAAAGTTTTTGTCTCATGTGCAATTAGATTTTTGGCATTTGGGTGGCATTAATTATTCGTCAACTTTGTACCTTTACCTTTTAAAAATATTTAATTTTTAACTTTATTGCACATTTCTTGATAAGGATTAAGTTTAGTAACCGGAATTGAAGTCAGTCGCTTCCAACCTTTCTCTAACCTTCCTCTTCGCCCGAGCATTCAATGTACATACAACACTCCCCAATAAATCAATTTGCAAAAGCAATTTTTTTTTTTTAATACCTCCTCCCTCTTAGAAAATAATGGCCATGTTTATTGATCAGGTGATCATCTCTTGGAAGCATTGTGCATTGGAACAACCAAAGTACAGCAGGACCAATACAAGGCGTACATTCAACAAAAGCTGTATTCGGGAATGATCAAACCAAACGAGAAGATGACTCTCAGAGAACACATTGGCCAACTGCGGAAGTATTTAAATACTCTGGAAGACGAGGGATATGTGACCAGGGAGGATGGTTATCAGAGCATTGTGACAGCTATTGCGCTGGATCTGTGTAACAAAGGGAAGTACAGGAGAGGGCAGTTGGTGGCTTTGCAGATGATGAAGAAGACCAAGCAGAGTCTCGACCAGAAAACCAAGTATTACGAGGAGCAAACTGATTATTATAATCAATACATCAACAAGTGTCTGGAGAACCTAAACGCAGGAAAAAGGTGAACTTTTTCATTCAGTATTTTTTTAGAAATATATAGGTGTTTTTGAAAAAAATCATTGCATCTCAGAAAACCAAAAGTGTAATTTCATGGAGATTTAAAAATTTGGTTCACTCACTCATTGAAGAATCCCTCATTCTACAGCCTTACTAATGAATGTGTTTTTAATTTTATACAATGTGAACAACCATTTGTGTATTGTAAACGGTTATTTATTATTTATTTTAAATTTTTAACATTATGAGTAAAATCTCAAATTATAATATTTAATTAAATGAAGACAATATTAGCGAAATTCAATCGAAAATCTGGATTTTTCTATCTCCAGATTATTTATTAGTTGTGTAAAATATATAACTAATTTATTAGTAAGGCTGCTAGTGTTTATGCATCTGCTTGCTTTTACATCACTCCTTCATTGGTGATTCGATTTACACTGTTTTATTAACTGGTGAGTTGCCGAGCACCCGCCAAATACAGACCCCTTGCTGCTCTTAAAATAACATTTTGCGCGCCGTGTGCTATTTCATTTTTACTCACTGTTGTAATTTCATAATTACTCACTACTGTGTGTAAAAATGATGTTTTGTATTTATTTATCAATTTTTGTGTTTATTGCCTAAATAGTTTCGCTAGAATAGCTATGTCTATTCAAAGAAATGCTTTTTTATCAAAAAAGTTGAATGTAAAAATCCAAAGATATTTTTGTGGTTTTGTATTTTATTTGTATTTTAATAAAGCTAAATAAGTGTCCTTCAAAATGGATCTAAATAAATTTATCTAGTTATATCACATAGTAATATAATAACATAAGAAGTCCGTTGTAAGGTCGATGACATTTCCACTTTTGCATTACACTTTTTTGACGAAATGACAAGCTAGAATAATATTAAGACTAATAATATTATATAGTATTAGTTAAAAACCCACTCCGCAGGTTTTAGCTGCTAGGCCCTGCGGACGGTTTTCAGTTGGTCTTCACCCGGTTTGAGTGTTGGCGACCATTTTATATATCCGATAGGAACTGGTTCCAAAAATAGCCAGTTCCTCGCATCCACTGTGATCCGGTGACAGCTAGTAACCGAGACAAAGTAACCGTGACAAAGTATAAAGTAACCGAGACACGCAATGACGCCATAATATGTAATATATATTGCATATAGCCGCCTATAAATCCTAGTACTTATACCTAGGGAATAAACGTCCATATGCGAGCTGCTGACAGAAGTAACGACATCTTTTGGCAGATTCTTGAATTAAAAACCGAATTACAATGGTAGCTTTGCTTGAAATTTCACAAACACGGATGCTATTTGTGGCGCTGCGTACAAGGCGTGGCGTCGGACATGCAATGGAAGTCTGGTTTTGGAATTCAACCACGCAGATGCAAGCGATTTAATACTTATTAAGATAAGATATTTTATTTCCTTGCCAAGCGAATAAAATATATTTTAGTATGACAGGAACAGTCTATCATATGTGCTAACATATCTGCTGGGGATATTAAGCCGGACATCGACGGGTTCTAATGTTAAACATCCGCAGCAGATACGCCAAACTTCAAGCGGTCAAAAGATACCCTAATTAATCATCTTTTTTTTTATTTCAGGACGATACACTCACTGGAACGGAAAGGCAGCAAAATGCCAGGGAAAGTCAAGTCTAAACTTTGCGTCAAGTACTCCGCCTCCAAACTCTACGAGAAGGGGGTTTTAATTGAAATTGATGGCCTCACCACTTCGCAATTCAAAAATGTCCTTTTTGAAATATCACCCACGGATCACAATGGCATTTTCAATATCAAAGGAAAGTTCCTTGGAGTGGAGGTTGAGAAAATAGAATTGGACGTACAACATTTGCTCCAATTACAGTACGACGGTTGCAGTATCATGGATTTGTTTGGGAAAGCCAAGATTAATGTCAACTTACTTCTGTTTTTGTTGAATAGCAAGTTTTATGGAAAAATTAAGTGATCGCTTTTGGTCACAATGCTATTTAAGAAGATATTATAGAAATTCTGTAAAATGAACAGCTTTTATATTTGATACTAATTAAGACTTAAAATGCTTGAATTTCTTCAGTTGTAGGAATTGCATAATGTTTTATTAGTAGAATAATCAATAATAGTGTAGAAAATTTATAATACTCAATACATTTACATTATGTTATGTTTTTCGATAACCTTTTTTAGAAATCGATGGTGCCAATATGTTTGCTACAATAATTACACCTGGTTGTATTTTAGGAATTTTTAGAGGTTTTACTTTTTATCGATCTGACTTCACTAATATCTTCATTATTATCTACTCGATCTGTATTTTTTTAAAATTACTTTGAGTGATGGAGATTTCCAGGCGTTCGGGTTTGAATTCGGCCGAGCTCTTTAAAAATCATACCTCTGAATATTAATACAGAAACATATGTATTGCTCTCTGTGGCTTAAACTCAACGATTCCACCTATATTTTATAGTTTATTCCCTATTTGTATGTTTTATAATTAATTAAGTTTGTATGTTAGTTACCAGAAATCGCCCTCCTTGTACTTATTACTTGACATTTATGAACACGTTTTTATACTTCACAATAGAACTAGAAACAAGGTTTAAAATAATGTATATATCCATAACATTACACATTACTATTAAAAAATACATACCTATCCAAAGTGTCAAAATTTTGTATGTTATTTTCACATTGACACTGCATTTTTCAATCGTAAATAACGGCCTAAAAATTATCTGAGTAAAATAAAAATTAAATCTATCTCTTTGTTTTGAATCAATTTAACTGAATTAATATATAAAACTGCACAGATGATGTGATTAGTGCTAGGATTCTAAAAATAAATAAAATAAAACACAATGGTCTGAAAAACAGAAAATGCTTAATAGCTGCTGAGAACTACACAATTGTACTTTATGTTAAACTTCTAGGCCTTTAAATAAACATCCATGGCATTTTTAACGACATCGGTAGTCAACACATTAGCTGTTTACGGGAAGTTCAAAATAAATTCTATTTATTTCGCAAAAATCATTTACCTAAATTTAGTTAGCCATCGCTCAAGGGCTAGAGCAATGTGAGGTAGGTAGCCATCATTTGACCAGTTATTTAATCTTACCGGTCGACCAGTTATTTAATATATTTAAATCTTATTTGTATAAATAAAGTATGTAACCTTAGGTATAAATTAAGTTTAATGATTTCTGTATTATTATTTAATCTTACCAGTCACTATCTATCTAAATATTATTCATATACATAAAAAATAAAATAAATCTTATTTGTATATATAGGTTACATTAAGTTTATTGATTTCTGTATTATTATTATCGTACAAGTTACTATGTATCTAAATCTTATTTGTATAATAAAGTATGTAACCTTTGGTATAAATTAAGTTTAATGAAGTGGCATTAACTTTGTGCCTACTAAAAAGTATTACAATTTGAATTCCAAATAATGTTGATTTAATTTAAATTATCATAAAATACCAAAAATATAATCGTTATTTAAAAAAAAGAAATTAATATCTACAAATAGATTTAGAAATTGGGTTTTGTTTGAGAAATATATTTTTTTATATCAAGGTACTTCATTTTTTGTTACTTATTATTGAATTGAGAAATAATACTGGACAGGTGTGAAGGAACCTTTTAAAAAATACTGTTTTTAAAAAGACTTTTTTGCCTTTTTTATATCACAGTGTGAGGTAATTACTTCAACAGGAAACTTTGAAATCAGCTTTATCGAGTTACACACAAAACCATACCTTCAATTCTTCGCCCATGAATACCAGAACGCATAATATAATATTATGTGTGTATATGGGAGAGGAAATAAAGGTACATGGTGTTGTGTGTAACTCGAAAAAGCTGATTTTCAAAACCCCACATTATTATCAAATAGATATAAAAATAATATTTTTATATTTTTGAATGTAGCTATTACTTTGTGGTTATCCATTATAGAAAAATGAAACAAATTTTTAATTTAAATTAATGATAACATGGTTCTTCAACCACATTCCTTCTGCAAATGCAAAAATCCTAAATATTGTTTATAAAAATGAAACCTGTGTACCAATGAAACCTCTGTCGATAAATTAAGTTTTTAATGCATAAATTTCTATTTTTAAGAATAAAACATGTTTAATCAACACAGGGCATCTTTTTTTACTAACCTTGGTTAGGCATTACAATATGTTTATTTTGTTTCTTCGAAAATTTAAATACATATATTTATATCACAAAAGTGGCAGTTAGGTACTCTTTGGATATAACAGAGACACCTGATGGTTTGAAAATAGAATTCAAAGAAGTAAATAACTAACATCGTCCGTTTTATGAAAATTTTCTTAATATCTTTGAAAATGTATCAAAATACGCGGTTTAGTTATACCTTCATAATATGATTGCGAAATTTGTTTTGCATGGTAAAAATGACAAAGTTTGCAAGTGAATTCGAGTGAACACAAAGGATTTGACACAAAGGCCTGACATCAATACTGAAGATAAGATCCACCTTACTTTTGTTTATAAATATTAGTTGATGGCGTAGATTGTTATATAACATAATATTTCAAAGCATTGAACTCGGATACCAACATAAACAAACCACTTAGAGAGCATTGATGTTAAAGAGGCGTTCTTGAATTTTTTTTCTTAATTGTTTATTTTTTCCATTTGGTCTGATTTTAAAATATTTATTTTAATTGTTTATGTTCATCAAATGCTTGTTGACGCGTTTTGTCCCCGTATGAGGTCTTTTTAGTCCTGCAGAGATTATTTTGATAATTTCAAGTGGGTCTTTTATCATTACATTTCAGAGGGTGTCCCTTGTATTGTACACGGAATTAACAGACAAGTTATATCATTTTTATTTTCATGGTTAGGTTCTTATTTTATTTTATTTAGATATTGCACTGTCTTCAGATCCAGGAGCAAAGAGGAATACATATGGTAGTTGGTCCCAGAGTTCTTGCACTGAAATAAATCCCGACTTACAGCATTAAGTGCAATCCGAAAGCTTGTCTGATATGATTCGAATATCCAAGAATAAGAAAGAAGAGGCTAGAAGAAATAAGTAGAGACAGGAAAAAACAAGAAGAGCCACGAATAGGCAGGGGAAAGTATGAAGAACTAAGAAAAATCTGTAAGTTGCAAGAAGAGGCGAGAAAGGCCACGATAAGAAAAAAAAGTCAAGATGAAGCAAGGAAATGTCAGCAGATACTAGGAGAGCCAAAAAATGTCAAGAGAAACAAAAAGGAAATTGAGGAAGCAAGATAAAGCCAGAAGAATTATAAAAAAAAAAAAAAAGAATAAAAAAATAAAAAAGCAAGAAGATGAAAGCAGAGACTACGAGATCCCAGAAGAGCCAAGAAGATGCAAGAAGCAAGCAGACAGCAGAAGAACCAAGAAGTTTGCAAGAAGATGCAAGCTGAGACTAGGAGAGCCAAGAAGAAGCCATATGAAACCAGAAGAATCAAGAAGCAGAAAAAATGGCTAGTGGAAGCAAGATAATGCAAGAAGTGGAAAGAAAATAATTAATAAGTCAAGAAAGGACCAATAAGAGCCACGACAATAAAATAATAAACAAGAAGAGACTGGTAGAGGCGCAAAATTAAAGAAGGGAGTAGTAGGGAGAAGCAAAAGAAGTGGGGAGCATAAAGAAGTGGGAAACGAGAAACCAACGTTCAATAATCTTCCTGCACCTACGCACTGGTCGATTAAATTCCGCAAGAAAGGCCAGACATGATGATCCAAGAAGGATGAATAGAATGCAAGAAGAGTCAAATCGAGCCAAGGAGAGACAAGATATGAGAAGACACAAGACAATACAAGACAGGCCAAGAAGAGTCGGTTAGAAGATTCAAGACGAGCCAAGAAGGGACTAGAAGATGCAAGAAGAAGCAATAAGAGTCAAGAAGATACGATAAGGTCCCATAAGATCTAAGAAGAGTCAATAAGAGACGAGAAGAAACAAGAAGAGCAAAGAAAAATTTAGAAGAGACAAAAGAAAGATACGAGAAAATTCTCGAAGAGGCAAGAAGATACAAGCCAAGCCAAGAAGGGGCGTGAAGATCCAAGAAGAAGTAAGAAGAGCTAGGAGAGACGATAAAATCCCAGGAGAGACAGGGAGAAGCAAGAAGAGACAAGAAAACCCACGAAGAGCCGAGAAGAAACGAGAAGGTCCAAGAAGAGAAAAAAAGCCAGCAGCACAAGCCGAGAAGAGACAGGAAGATTCGAGAAGCGGCAAGAAGAAACAAGACGAACCAAGCAGAGGCGAGAAGATCCACGAAGATCCGTGAAGATCCAAGAGAGCAAAGAAGAGACAAGAAAAGCCGAGAACAGGCAAGAAGAACGAAGGCACATGGAATAGGAAAAAATATAACGCTCAATCCATTCCTTTATTCCTGCCCGTCCTAAATTCCAATATTGGCTTATTAGTTTGCCATGTATACCGGTCGATTAAACTCCAACCTCCTTCCCATCCTCGGAGCGCGTGTTCCAAGTCCTAACAAATCAGTGCCCCTCGGTGTACCGGTCTCACCGGGACAGGAGTGCTCCTGGCTGGGGGGTACAATCGTATCGTATCGTCATTGTGAAAAACTTACTAGTTATGTATTAATTGACAACTAACTACTCGTGCAAGTTTCAAGTCATAAAAGGATTGAACTGATTGAACTTAACTATTGGATGAAATTACGGAGGCCTCCAAGCTACAAGAACTACAAAACAAGGTTTGTGGATCTGTTATTTTCCCTGGAGTTGTCTGATTGTCATTCCTTGTGATATTTTGTTCGCGCAAGTAGATTTTCATAATCATATCTTTGGGATTAAGCCCAGAGGGTCTGGGGTTATTTACACACCTTAGGCTCGCATATAATAATGCAAACCTTTTTAGAAAACATCAGTTTGTCCTGTCGGGAACTGTTTAAATTTCAAGGTTAACCCCTCAGACCTCGACCTTATTTTGTCAGACTATGTGAGTACTCCAAATGTATAGGGAAAGGTGCACTGGAATTCGACGGCAAAAATATGGAAAAAATCATTCTTCAGATTGATTAAAAAAAGTGCTTCGTGGTTTCCCCATTCTTATCTACTTTAGTTTTCAGAAGGTTTCACTTCTACCGTGCATGTATTGCACTCTGATTTTTTTTTTTTTAAATACTCCCGGGCTACGAATAACCTAACAATATTTGAAAATCTCCTACTACCACCAAAGAAAGCGGAAAAAGTTGTTTGTGTTATAATGGAGGACTTAACCAACCGAGGAATCGAAGGTGCCACGCCTGGGTCTACGAAGTTAGCCGCCAATGCGGCCACTGCGAGCGACACGCGAGGGCGTAATGTGTTACGCATGCTCAAAGTAAATATTTTGTCGATGTTGGTTGTTTCGTGCTTTAGTGAGGCATCAAATTCTATAGGATTATTGCTCAATGGTGACTACAATCAAGATAAGGGGGCATACATTAATTACGTGAACAGTTTTTCTTCCAATCTAGACCCCTCCCCCCCTTTGGAGAGATAAATTTGGGCCACTTCGTATATTCTTTACAAGTAACGTGAGATTTTGCTGGACCCCCCCCCCCCTACTTTTGAGCTCACGTAATTAATGTATGCCCCCTTATAAGGGGTCGTTCAAGTATTACGTAAGGCAATTTTTGAAGATTTTTGACCCCCCCTCCCCCCCATGTAATGCGCCGTAACATTTTTCTGTATCACCCCCCCCCCCTTCCCTAAACGTTACGTAACGCCCAAGTGACAATTTTTACCTGAAAGTCACAATTAAGTTGCGCAAAGTGGTCCGAAGAAAGAGACTAGGTGCACAAAATAATAAATGAAGAAAATATGTCTGCGGAAATAAAAGATGTTTTGGAAGGAAAATTATCTCACAGAAAATAAATAATATTAAGGCTTCAACCTTGGAGAGTCGGGTGAAGAAAATAAAAGATAAACCTGATGATGTTGGCACGAGCCGCAGTACATATCAGTCTAAATACACAAGTTACCAAGTATTTTCTACTGAAGAAGAGTCACAATGAATATTCCCCTACCCATGTACGAATGTACTCCGTTAGTGAGGTAGATTCAGACATTTGTCAGCTTTTGCTAAAATTTAATCCATTAATTTATTTTAAAAGTTATTGACATCAAACGTTTTTAATAAGGAGCGGAACGTATGCTGAATGTTATAATAACTGATAGAGCAATCTATCTTTAATTATCAAGTCTAAAAAGTGTACGAATGGTGCCAATCTTCCCCTACCATTTTAGAAACTAGAAAAAATTACCCTAATTTTTGTCTTTCAAATATACTTTAATATTCATAAATTGGAATATTCTAATATCAAATATGAAAAAAGTTTATAAAAAACATATTTATTAAATTTACAATAAGCCGCCGCACTTTTAATAGGCACAGATTTTGGAAAGTACACTATTTTTAAAATTAGCTTTCGTCTTGTGAGATTGTACGCCAGAATTACAAACCATGTTACACAAACCTAGCGTAGCCGCTGAACTACTTGAAAACTGGGATGTTTTTCTTGCTTTGACGCGAGTAGGCGTTATAAAGGGGCACTTTCTTTTGTATCACAAACCATGTTACACAAACCTAGCGTAGCCGCTAAACTACTTGAAAACTGGGATGTTTTTCTTGCCTTGACGCGAGCAGGCGGTATAAAGGGGGCACTTTCTTTAATGTGTGCAAATTAAAAGTGCGGCGGCTTATTGTAAATTTACCACATATTTTTACTGGGAATGTTGAAAAATTGTAGAAAATACGAAATTTAGAAAACATATTTCCTTTATTTAGGAAATGTGCAAAAAACTGTCACTTCATTTATATGTATAATGAAAAAAATATAATTCCCAGAGAATAACTAAAAAATGAAAGATTTTTGATTAATTGTTTGCGCAAAATGAATATTTATTTCAGGGATTTACATTACCCACATTAAAAAACATCACTTTCATAGAATTCTTATTATTCAAGCAAAAAAAAAATCAAAAAGGCACTGGAGACAAAAATTTAATTTAATTTTTTTACTCCATATAACATTAGGAATCACTGGTTAAAGTAAGTTAAGCACAACTATAAAATAAAGTACCTATCTGCGACCTGTAATATGTGTCGGACTGGCGGCTTGGATTTGATATTCATACCAATCTACAGTTTTATTCCGAGGGGACTGGTATATTTATGATTCCGAGATTGGTGATACTTTGCACAAAACATACCTTCGAAACAAGAGGAATGTCACTGTCTACATTAGATTTCGAAAAACTCTGCTTAAAGCGCAGGCAATGCCGGTGACTTCTAGTATCTAATTATTGGATACATATAAGTCTAAATTATTAATAAATTTTAATTTTTTGATTTCAATAAAAAATATTATACCAGGAGCGCAAATGGTGAACTTTATGTTGAAACACTTGAAATCTTCACTTTGGTAAATGTTTCTGCCAAAAATACCAGAAGAACAAAAGTAACTGAGGACTAAAATATTATTTTCATGGCTTGTTAAAATTTTGACTCTGCAACGAAAAATATACAATGTTCATAACTCACGAGTTGTGAGGATTGTGATTGAGGATGGCGTTTCTAGGCGTAATCGTGTTATAGCCAATGACGTTTATAGCCCTAATAATAGCCCCTTTCACGTTTTTGTGCTCTTTGCGCCCGTGATATGCTGTATCTTATGAATACAGCGTTTTGGCTTTACAGCGCCAAATCAATTTCTTTTAACGCGGTACATCGTTTGATGTACTCGATTTTTTTTTGTTACTTCCTAAGGATTTGACGATGGCGCAATGCTGTAACTGCAACAAATAATCAGTAATGGCATAATATTGCAACTTAAAAATTTAAAATGCAGCATTCTGCCAGAGCAACCCCACAAATACACTGTTTTCGTTACAGCGCTGTTGCTCTGCACTAGAATGATCGTCGAATTAAAGTCATTATTGTTTTTATTAAAATGTTGTTTTTTAACAGTAACAACGCGGTATAATATAGTATTGAATGATAGAAAGAGTCGGGACGCCGAGGAAGGCTTAACGCATTATCTCTGCACTGGAATGATATCCAAAGTCGAAGACGATATAATCAAATAATGTAATTTTTTTTATATTTTCTACGAACCTCGCCCTCTTGGCCGCTTACCATCTATAGTCCATTGTCTATTGTTATATTATATCAGTTTCGTCTATGATTGGTTTATTTATGGTCTATGGTTATTTACCTCGCCAACTGTCACCCAATACCCAATACGATCCAACATTTTCCTACTTTTAGCTGCAATCATGGTATCGGTATAATTTTATTTCGACCTAATTTACAGCATTTCTATTAGATATTAAAATAGAAAATAAAAATGTCTAAAAGGAAGTTGGATGCCACTTTATTTGAAGAGGGAAATAAGCACGTTGACGTTGCTGGAAAATACGATGGGAAAAAACATTCATTAGACTCCGATGAAGAAGACAGCGGCGAAGAAGAGGAGAAAACAAATGTTATGCACGCTGATGACATCGAAGGAGAAGAAGATGGCAACGTTGGCATGGAAGGAGAGGTTGGTTTTTGTAATTTTTGCACACGAAGATCTAAAAAAATACAATGACAGCAGATACGGTCCTAACGCCGAGAGCTTCGATTCGATATTGCTTCTGTTTCTATTGCATGAGTGGATTTGGTGGAAGAGCAAGTAAGTGAACTTTCGAAGTTACTGGACACGTCTATACGAATATTTTTACCCAAGTTTAACGGAATTATCTGAGGTATGCTTGGCAACATATCGGTTAAGCATTCCAGCACAGTTACGGCCGTTGGTCCCAATCCTGATCAACGAAATTTTGGCTCAACACTCCTCAAATATTCTCTTCCCAAGCAACACTCCAACCGACATGCGAATCGAGTGTTACTAAACAAATCACTTAGCTGATCGGAGACTCAATCCAAAAGTTGGGAACAGCGGCCACTAAATGAGTGTGCATATCTTGTAGCCAGGGTGGAAGATACATTCAGTACCCATGGCAGTGTCATAAATGTGTTTATATTGTTGATTGATTATGTTTAACTTTTAAAATCACTTATCAGATGAGCATTATCGTCAGCATGAGAATTCTCATGTAGAAGATTATATCAGTACGTCACACGTGTGAAATGAGCTTCTGCCATTTGTCTTTTATCCCTTACTTTTTAGGGTCCCTTCCACAAACCGCCTTACAATGTCACTGGGAAGTATAGTCCCTTGTAAGGAATCTAAAAGGTGTTGTGTTTGTAGGTCACCATAACCCCTTTCAACATGAAAGAAGAACTAGAGGAAGGCCATTTCGATAACCAAGGCCATTATCACTGGAAGAAGGAGAAGGAAGTCAAGGACAGCTGGCTGGACAACATCGACTGGGTGAAGGTTCAAGGGAGGCCTAACGACAAGTACAAGATCCACAAGGAGGATGATCCACTGAAGGGACTGGGAGATGACAGCAGCAGTGAGAGTGAAACGGAAGAAGGCACAGCATTTGATTTGAAGGACTCCTACAAAAGAATGCTGGCATTTATGAAACCAAACGAAACCGTATTGAAAGCAATTCAACGGATAGGTAAGTTGATTGTATTTTTTATTCATCAATGTTCCTTACAACACCTTTGAAGTCATTTCGACAACACAACACCCAGACTGTACAAAAGACTAACGAGATAATATAACCCAAGGATAAATTATTTATAAACCAATGAATTTGGTACATATTAAACCTAATATCCTCTTTTCAGGTGCAAGTACAAAAATTTCAAGTGCCGAGAGGTGGAAGAGGAAGAAGGCTGGTATTGTCGACACGGCTTCGGAAGATGTTTCAAAACTCACCTCAATAGCCAACGAAATTCTAACTAGAACTGGCAATATGGATATTTACCAGGAGACATTTGAAAAGATATCTACCATCATTGTTAAAAATGAAAAAAAATCCGCAGGATGCTCATCAAAGACTGAAGGAGAGGAACTCGATATGTACTCGGATGATTTTGATGCTAAGATGAAAGCGAAGAAAGAAGACGGGTCTGTAAAGTTTGAAGAAGAGGAGAAAGAAGAAGAACCAGAAAAGAAACTGATGTGGGAATTCAAATGGAGTCAGGGCGATGATTCACAAGTCCACGGTCCTAACACTACGAGGCAGATGCAGCAATGGGTCAATGAAGGTTTCTTCAAGACCGGGGTTTGGGTACGGAAGTGTGGACAGGAAGGACCCTTCTACACATCTAATAGAATCGATTTTGAATTATACCTCTAGTTAGTGTAATAATAATACATTAGCAGTTTGTTGGCATCATGAACTAAACGCAACACTGTTCGGTTGCTCATTGAAACCATTCGAGATGATCAACGTTTATCTTGCTATTTTTTACTTTCTAGAAAGAACTGAACTATTATTTTTATATAAGAATACTGCATTATCACGAAAATGCATTCTGGCCTTATCAGGTTGGTGTCTACAAAGTGTGTTTGTAATTGAGAGTTTTTTTGTTGACCTTTTGGTATGCGGCAACATCACATTCCTGCGTTAATACAGACAGTAGTAATAATCATTGAACAAAACTTATGTAACCAACCGCCTACATCATTAAAAATTAAAATACATAATGTACATAGTGTAATACATACTTATTAAGTGTTATTTTTATCCCAACTGTTTTAATCATGAATTCGTTATATGTGTGTACTTTACATATTAAAGAAATGATTGCAAAAACTAACACAATGTTATTCAACCCTTTTCACTCATGGTTGGTTTAGTCTTACGGCCGTTGTTCCCAACATTTCGATCGACCAATCTGAGTCTGCAATCAGCTAA
Organism: Limnephilus rhombicus; assembly: GCA_929108145.2. Lineage (NCBI taxonomy): Eukaryota > Metazoa > Arthropoda > Insecta > Trichoptera > Limnephilidae > Limnephilus > Limnephilus rhombicus. Next base: position 27,398,777 of record OV815273.1, on the reverse strand, counting down.
GCGATTATATGTGTGTACTTTACATATTAAAGAAATGATTGCAAAAACTAACACAATGTTATTCAACCCTTTTCACTCATGGTTGGTTTAGTCTTACGGCCGTTGTTCCCAACTTTTCGATCGACCAATCTGAGTCTGCAATCAGTTAAGCGATTTGTAAGTATTTTAAAGGTAACACTCAATTCGCGTTCCCAAATATTTTATCGTTGACTATCTACTATCTTAAGTGTGCCTACTTTCATAGTCAATAAAATGGCACCAAAGAAAAAAACTTTCGATGTTAAATTAATATTAAAGAGTTAATTATTTTATTTATTTCTTTTAAATACTGTTATCCATAAACTGGCATTTTATATTTTTTAAATAAATGTATAAAATATATTAAAAGTAAAATCAGCTTGATCTTTGCTGCCGTTGTGTCGGTACCTGGTGGCGTTGGTGCCACTCTGTTGACACTTTTTATAACTTTGCTTTGCTCAGTCGAGCTTAATCCACGTGTCCGACTTCCTTAGATTGAGAGATGCTTGTGTGTTGGAAAGAGCATAGTTGTGCAGTATTGAGCCTTAGCACTTGATTAGTAGGATTGGGAACAGCGGCCGTAAGAGCGTGTAATATTTGACCTATTTTCACTGTTAAATTATTTGCAGTTGCTTGCAAATTACGGTCTGGTTCATTAAATAAGACATTAAAAAATATTCTACTTATTGTGAACCAAAAACATCAACATTTTGTTTAATTCACTACAAGTTCTTCTGTGACATAATTGATTTGGTGGTGTTTATGAGTAATTTGAGTATTGTACCAAATAGAGAGTACACTTCCACATATTACTGCCAACTCAACTAAAATTTAGATTTTTCGGAGATGTCTGACTAATCAACTAGACGATCGATATGCTTAGAGCGGATGTACGGGGAAAGAGCCCCAGAAGAAGATAATGACGGAAAAGTGAATGATAGAAAAAATCGGGGGTCCTGCAGAAAACATGGCACAAAGGGAATGAAAAGAGTCAGATAACAGAAGAGTATGTATGTATGAGATGAAAGGTGGATGAATCAATATTTTATTTTATTTTTTATTTATTTATTAGGTATAGATAGATACAAAAGAAAGTACAAATTACATATTAGGAAGCTTTGCCTGTCCAACTAGGAAAGTTTACCGTTCCAGGACAGACAAATTGACAGGTTTAGTTCATATTATTCCAAGAAATATACATAATTACGTAACAAAAAAAATACAAAAAGTAACCTGGTAGCATATATTATATTCGGATTTACCGAATTAACCTGGTAACATAATATATTCGGATTTACAGTGTATGAGATAAGTAGGTAAGTTAGTAGTATTGAAAAGTGTAAACCAGGTTACCTGATAACAAGTTAGAGGAATTACAATAAGATTTACACATAAAGAGAAGTGTGAATTTATAATACACACCACACACCACACTTATAAGAGAAACTACATTAAAATTTACAATATTAGATGTAATTTATGTATGTAATAATACATGCCTATGTTTATTTTTGCGTTGTAACTACAATGTGTAATAAATTATGTGCAAACTTGATTGCGTTGTAACTACAATGTGTAATAAATTATGTGCAAACTTGATTATTATTAGTTTATTATTATTATTACTTATTTTCACTGATTTAAAACATGTTTTCAGTACATATTATATTATACGACAATACGAATATACACCGCGCTCATGTCTTGAACTACTCCTGCTAAAATATGAAAACAATAACTATAAATATAGACAGAAATATAAATAGAAACTATGAATATAAATAAATAGTTCCTGATTTAGTGCTACTTTGGTAACGGTATAGTGAAATTGGTGCATTACTTCGTACGTCACACAAGTTGTGTTATGTATTGTTTTAATTATCACCACTATAAGGTACCAAGTTTCACACAGCGAGTCTTAATGTTAGTGTGTGTGTATTTACGCCTTACAGCAGTGATGTACGCTAACAGTCTTCAGGGGTGCAAAACCATAAATCCCAGGTATAAAAACATCAAAAAGGATATTGAAACATTGCGAAGCAATAACAGAACTCAATGAAGTGTGGTAGGAATTTTGGTCTAGTGATCAGGAAAGTTAGGTGATTTTTTTATCAGTTAACCCTAGACACCTAACGTTCGTGTGTACCCTGATAAACCTAACCATTTGTCGAATCGACAAATTTTTTTTTCGTCAGTATTTTATCTATTTAATACTTATTTAAAAAAAAAAGTTATCTTAAAAAAATATGAAACAAAGGTTATATTGATAAATAAAACTATTTATTTAAATGTAATTGGAAAATATATTTGTTTGAAAATTTTTTTAGTAAGGCAATAGGTAATTATCAGACTAGAAGTGACATCATACTTAGAAAATTAATAATAAAAAAATAAAAATAAAAACAGCCTCTTTTCTTTGGCAAAACAAAATAAAAAGATCACGATCCCTTATGTGAAAAAATAAAAACTAGTTTTTTGAAGCGCAACTAGTGCAAAAATCAATTTGATGTTCACCACAAATTGCAGTGCTGCAATAAGTCTTCGTCGTATGCCTTTTTTTATACGGACATAATCCACAAATTTTTCTTTTTCGCAAATTGGCAGTCTCTTGGCAGTCCAGGGTCATTTCTGGAGGTAGACTAACCACTTTGACCTTGAACTTCAGTGCTGACACGTAATATATCTTGTATTTTACTTTTTATATGTGTTGGCATTGTACGAATTTGCAGTCTTCATTCATTTGTCTTCTTGTTCACTGACAGGTGACTCCTCCAATGAATTTGTGTCCTCTTCCATCAATAAACGTTGAATATTTGCAACAGACAGCGGTTAAAACTGCAAAAAAACAACCACAACAATATACCAAAAAGTCACACAAACCCTAACCATTCGTTGAAACGACGACTATGCGCGTAATATCAAAAAATACTGTACTTACCTGCCGATCACGGCCACTCCCCATAAGAGTTTTACAAGTTTTTAGTTTTGACAAGGAGCGACACGATCATCCGCGCACGCGTTAAAAAAGGACAGCCTATTTTGTGTCGCGTATTCGTCGAATCGACGAAGGTTAGGTGTCTAGGGTTAAACAGCATACGTTCACTTTCGACTCTCCCTAAGTCCAGAATCCAATCGTTGACTAATTTACGCAGGACGCTTGCACTTTTCAATTTCCAAGAACCGGGTATAGGTTGAACAGGACCTAACAGGTTGTTTAGGACCTAGGTAAGAATATTGTCTTTGAGCAAGGGATGTCATAGTAGTAAGTGGAACTATTGAATTCCTCCCTGTATGTCGGGTGTTGTGATAATACGGAGGGGAAAGGGTGACGATATTTTTGTGTGTATAATATAACTTTTCTTATGAATAGTTGCCTCACATCCAGAACTCCTATCTTTTTGAATAAAACATTACTGGGGTATCTGAATGGTTTTTTAAGGATGACCCTTAGTAGTGATTTCTGTGCTTGGGTTCAGTATATATTGGGTACATCCTCCCCGTTTTAAAGATGCATATTCAAGTAATGAGTTGCACATGGCATAGTACATTAGTTTCAGATCTTTTACCCAGAGAATATCTAATAGCCATGAAAAGATGCGTGAGTTTTCTGACCTTTGTGGAAATTGAGTCGATATGTTTATTCCATCTCAGATTCTTGTCTACGATAATTCCTAGATATTTTATACTATCCACATATTCTAAGGTATTGCAATTGCAAATGTTTAGGTCATTGCAATGGTGTATAATGATTCTTTGAGTTTCTCTTGATTGTCCCGCTTGAATTGCACTGAGGCAGATGAATTTAGTTTTGTCAGTGTTGAGAGTGAGAAGATTATTGTCTAGCCATTGATTTACCTTGTTAAAACCAATTTCTGAATTATTATGACTTCATTCCATTTTTTGCCTTCAAATAATAATACTGTGTCATCTGCAAAGGTGATAATGTGATCGGCAAATGAACTGTTACATAATTCATTTGTATAGATATTGAATAAAAGTTGTCCTAGAGTGATTCCTTGAGGTACACCAAAGTTAATATCAGCTAGCAATGTGATTTTAATTTAACAGCAGGGAAGAATAAAACGAGTTCTGTGAAGCACATTTATTATTTTATTTCCATTAATTTGCAAATTAATTTCTACACATACAAGATTATCATGATATGACTAGAATCAACAAATTAATACTGTTGAACACCCATTGTTAAAATAGGAGGTTGTTTAAATAGACATTTAGCTATAAACTGATACACAAATACATGCATGGAAATTAAATCATTGAAAGAGGACACAAAACTGAGGGTACAATCATCAGAAATATTCAAGTCTCAAATATAAAAAAAAATATATAGTAAGACTATGAAATGTTTCACTTCATGGTATCATAACCCTGATTACCTTATGAAGAATGATAAGCTTTATCATTGAAAATTTGTAGTATCGAGGGTTTGTTCTTTTATCTACCACTAGAGATTGCACAGCAAAAGGCTGTCTGAACTTATCGTAGGAAATTCAGTCGAAAACACATTTTGTTAGAACAAAGTGCTAGAAATAGCAGTTTAAGGAGTGAACCATGGGTATTGGGTATATTCGTATTCTTCAGCTTATCACATACATTTCAGCCATAATCTCTCTCCTGTTTTGGTTTGTATTCATCAATCTTTCAAAAACTTTCCATGCATCATTTGTTACCCATCCAGATATACATACAATGGAACTTCACTTAATGAGCACCTCTCATAATGAGTAATTCGCATTACGAGCAAAATAAATTGTAGAAAAAATGGTTCTCATAACAAGTGACATTTCGCATAACGAATGACGTGGAAAGAGAAAGTCCCCTCTTCACGTCACCAACTTTCTGTACCAGTGCTACATCAATCTGTGTTTAGCACTCATTCTGCTAGTACTTTAGTGTCGTTTGCGATCATTTTTCCAAACTCGTGCTCAGACATTGTTTGTGCAAAGTTTATTAATTATATTATTATACTAGCTGGTTCCCGGCATGCATTGCTATGCCATTTATTAAAGAAATTGTTTCTCCCTGCGTGTCTTTTCCCATTCGTTCCGTTCCCCTTCCCCTTCTTCTCTTGCGTCCTCTTCCCCTCTCGCGTTCCCACTCCGTCACCTCCACCTTCCCTCTCCCCACTCCACTTCCCCCCCCTTCCCCCGTCCCGTGAACCCCTCTCCCGAGTTCCCCTCCCCCCCCTCCCAGGTCCCCCACCCCCTCCCAGATCTCTCCCTCCTTCCCGCTTTCCATAGCAATAGCCGCTTTCTCGCGTGCCACCAATAGCAATTTTTTTATACAAATTTCATAATGCCAGAGCTCACCGGAAGTTTTATAAAAACCTTGTCCTGACAATAACGAACACACAAAAAAAGGAATTATCCAATTTGGTGCAGTCGTTCGAAAGTTATGCGCTTAGCAACACATTCAGCGATTCATTTTTATATTATAATTATATAATAATGTCCCTGAAGAAAAAGCAACAAGAAGACAGCCATAAGAGATAAAAATAACTGTAGAAATGAAATATCATTGAAAAGCGAAAACGAGGTGTAAGCGTGGCTGATCTAGCGCGCACATAAAGTTGGCCTACATCAGCGATTCGCACTATCCTCAAGAACAAGGACAAGATTAAGGAGATAGATGCTTCAAAGGGAGTGACAAGAATATCTATTTAACGGTTACGTATTCTCGACAATTTTGAAGGTTGTTTCTCGTATGGATAAATGAAAAAGCAATTGCAAGGCAAAAGAAAGTAATTTTCGCCGACCTCGTTAAGCATCATCGGTCGAAGAAAAAGTATTTAAGGGTATATTACCGCAAGCGCAGCATATTTAGGGATTTTTGATGCAGTTTTAAGAACATTTCAATATTGTTTATTAGAAAAAAATATTATGTTTTGAAAAAATAAACTATTCTTCTAATTGGTGCGTTAAAAAAACGTGTTAAAATGTTTAAAACAATTGCGTGAAAAAATATTTACAAAACCTCTAAAAATAGCTTAAAGTTCGATTATATCTTTTAATTCTAAATACAGGAGAATTATAAAAAATATACATTATCACCACATCAATGTTGTCTAAACGACTGAATAATAAAATTATTTTAAAAAGCATTAAAACAATGCTTAAATAAATAAAAACAGTTTTTCAATATCACGATATTGTTATTTTGTCTCACGCCATTATATAAACCAAGACACGAGTTATTTCCAGTCAGTATGCGAGATGATTTCAGAGTGAAAGCACGTCAAATTTTACAAAAAATAAATACGTAAATGTGTAGGCACATAAGAAAAGGGGTCACACTAAAGATTAGTCGATATGTTATTGTGTTTTATTTCAGAACCAAGTTGACTTTTTTACTAGAACTTTCATTTCGCGGCCGCCTGTTTGCAACCAGCGGCATAGAATGGTTTAGAGTGCCCCTTTACCCGTATTTTCGTATTTCTAGTTTTATTTATTTACGTCCTACTGTGCTTTTACATAAATTAGGTAAAGATAAAGATATATACATATAGTATTGTTCACTTTGCAGACATATTATTAGTATTTTTTAGTGAACAAAAGATAATAATTGAGAATAGTAGGGAAAAAGTTTCATAATAACACGAAACGATCCTCACCATATATATCTCCCAGTACGAATCTAACAAACCTTGTAGCAATAATTAAAACTACCAAATGTGAATAACCAACAAATTGTGATATTTCATATTGAAAAATGTTAGTTCACATTCCTGTCGCAAGTTTTTAATGAGAACTATGGAATATAATATTAATATTTTCAGAGACCTAGGTATAATGCCAGTAGCCGAAATAACAAATGGTAATATTTTTATAGTCTGAGAGTGCCAAATTCTTTTCATCTCATTTCCTAAATCTATGTATTTTCTAATTTTTCAGAAACTGTTTTTTTTTAATATTACAGGAATTTGGAATAGCTACATCAATGACATAAGTTATTTTTTTAATTTTGTCATGTAAAACTATATCAGGTCTATTATGACTAATTGTTCTGTCTGTTAGTATAGTTTTATCATAATATATTTTATAAAATTCATTTTCTAAAATGAATTTGGTTCATATTCATAATATGGTAGTCAATCGTACGGTCAAGTATTACGGAAGTCAATCAAGTTATGTTTAATTACCAAACTTTGGTGGATTATTTTTAAAACCTGATTGTGCCTAAATGTATACTCGGACGGCGCTAATATAGAACATCCCGATATAATATGTTCTATAGTTTCCGAAAAAGCCAAACATTTTCTACATAAATTATCAATTTGATTTATATCTTTGATTATATGCTTCCTATAATTTTTGTATTAATGACTCTATCATGAATGGCAAGCATAAATCCTTCTATTTCTGCGCTCAACTCTCCAATACTCAACCATTTGTTTGACGAAAGTTTGTCAACATACGTTTGTTTGAGATAATTGAAGTGTTTTGCATGAATAATTTTATTTGACCAGGAATCTAATAATTCCTGGTTAATATTTATAAGAATTTTGGCATTCTCGTCATATTAATTTAAAGGTGTAATGTTTATATCTGCCTTGCAAATTATTTTGTGCATTTCTGAGCTATTGGCTTTCCTATGGAAAAAATTTCTAAGCATTTCTACCTGATTGTGTTTCAAAGATGTTATTTTGATTACACCTCTACCTCCTAAATTTCTAGGTAAATTAATTCGTTCTATAGCTGAATTTGGATGATGGCAATTAAAATTTGTTAACGTTGTTCTAATTAATCGTTCTTAACTATCTAAATCTGTATTGGACCATTTAATTATGCTAAATGAGTACGTTAGTAGAGGTATTGCCCAAGTATTTATTGCTTTTACAAAATTTTTAGCAGATAGATTGCATTTTAAAATTTTTCTGATCCTAGTTTGAAATTTAATCCTAATATCATTTTTAATACTAGTGTGATCTAATCTATTCGATTGCGGGTATCCTAAATATTTATAAACCTCACCCCCTTTCATACTTTTAATTTTGAAATTTCTAAATATACCCTCGTCTCCATCTACAATTTTGCCTTTCTCTATATGGATCGTTTTACATTTATCTAAACCAAAAGTCATTTTAATATCATCTGAAAAATTTTAACTACCTTAATCATTTTCTCTAAATTTGATTCAGAATTTGAAAATAATTTTATATCATCCATATATAATAGATGTGAAACTATACTACTCTCTCTTGTATTACCGTTAATTTTTATTCCAAACTTGCTTTTAATTAACATTTTAGACAGAGGATTCAATGCTAAGCAAAATCAAAGAGGACTCAATGAGTCTCCTTGAAAAATCCCTCTTTTTATTGAAATGCCCGGTACTACTATTTTCTTACCTTTTAAATTTACTAGTAAATCTGTATTCCAAAATGACATAATATTTTTCAAAAATCTAATTATAATTGGTTTAACTTTATATATTTTGATTAGCCACGAGTGCGGGACACTATCAAAATATAACTTTTATATAAATATATAATTTTTTTATATATAACTTTTTGTAAACAATAATAATAAATATTGAAAATGACCGATATTTTATTTATCTTTCCAATATATTCAGATATAATTATGATCACATATTACGAAAATAATGCGAAATTGAATACCGTATTGTTTTGACATCTGTCAATGAAGAACTAATGCCTACCGTCCAGCAGTGTAGTTGGTTGTATCGAATAATTTATCAAAGAAGTTTGATCAAAATCTGATTAAGAGTCATAAAATCATGAGCTCCTCCTGCAATAGGTAATGTTTCTATCTAAATTTACCTAAAACATGCGCATTCAATTTAATAAACATAATTTGAAAGATGCCCAATATTTAACGTTTCATGTTCAAATCTTACTCAAGTGTACCATCTAGTCTAGATTCTTCGCTGCTCTGACTTCGTCGGTAGCGCGCAGCGGTTCCCCGTTCGAGCATACTTCATACTTCCCCACCCCGAAATATTATTTCGGTTTTGGTAAATTACCCCTTAAGGGAAGTCATGGATGGTTCGAGAAGTTTAAGAGAACCGGCTTCCGTAGTGTTGTGAGGCATGGTGAAGCAGTAAGTTCAGACATAAAGGCAGCAGAGAACTTCATCGGCGACTTCAAGAAGATTGCAGATTCTGAGGGTTATCTCTTGCAATAGGTTTTTAATCGTGATGAGACTGGTCTCTTCTGGTTAAACGTTATGTATAACAAAAATTTTTTCAGCATGGAATGCATTACCATATTTTATATTAATTTACATGGGACAAATTGTTTCGCTTAATGAATGTTTCGCATCATGAGTAAGAGAGTCTGGAACGAATTATGCTCATTATGCAAGACTCCACTGTATAAATTATCTATTATAAATTATCTATCCCTGCCAAAGGAAATCTTTCTTTTAATCTTGTAGGAGTTTGCCTTAGTACACATATTATGTAATATTTCTTACAATCACTTCCATTTCCTAAAATTTTGTTTCATGTAAATAACTTTAAAAAATACAATCTTTATCCAATTTAATGTTAATTTTTCAGGAATGTTTTGGAACAGTATAAAAAATAGAAGTTGTAATTTGAGCTATTAATGTTATAAAAGAAAACAGGTACGTAAAGACATCAATTTACATAGTAAATATTTTTTCATTTATAAAAAACATTAACACATTGTTTGCGGGAGACACTTCAACATGCGTTTTTCAGATTGTTGGTAAAGGGTAAAGAGCGGGAGACGCTTTAAAGCGTGTTTTGTATTTACTTACTATTGGTAATGCAAGGACGTGTTATTCGGTGAAGTAAAAATTAGGCGCAAAGTCTCGTGGGACATGTAAGACAGGTACCCGGCAAGTGCATTTCTGAACTGCACTATACATATGTCCACAAAGTACGTAGAAAAACACGATATATGTGTAAATTCTGTGATGTACCATTACATAAAGGGAACTGTTTCCAAAGATATCATACTTTGAAAAAATATTAGTGTTAATCTATATATATTATGTTGAATGAGCATAAAATGACTAATTATTAGACAACTAGCAATTAAAACCCACTCCACAGGGCGGCTTTTAGTTCGGCTTCGCTCAGTTTGAGTGTTGGTGACCATTTTATAAATTCGATAGGAACTGGTTCCAAAAAGAGCCAGTTCCTCGGATCCAGTGACAGCTAGCCACCATAATCACTCTACGGACAAAGTAACCGCGACAGTCAATGACATCATATATAATAATATATATAAACGCGGAGTAGAAATCACAATGTGGTATTATTATTCACAACTGCCAGTTGATGAAAGTATGAATCCGATAGTATTTATGCCTGCCAGCCGAAGCTCCACACGCTAGCTGTTAACGTAAGTGGCACCATTTTTTGGCATTGCTTTTATTCGGTTCCATTACAAAAGTAGATTTGTAACAAACTCGTACGAAAACGGTTTTGCGTAACGCGCAGCGTCAGAGTTGTATTCGTAGTCGGATTCTTAAATTTCAACCGTAGTGTTGTTTTTCAAAAATTTGTAATTTATCCCTGAATACCGTAATTTTCTATCCAAAAATATAAAAATTTGTAACAAGATAATAAAAGATTTCATTTAATGTAAGATACTGAAAATTTTATTTAAATATGATCCATACTTTAGAAGTTATAGCTATTTTAGGTTGTGGAGTGTCGATACTCCGATACACAACACCAAGAGGACAAGAGGTGGAGAGAGACGCGGCACGGCCCGTCACTCCGTGACAATAGGTGCATCAAGCAACAGCTCTGTTAATTGTTATTTCGTCATTGTCATTTATAAATAAACCAAGTGAGTACCGTATTTCTTATTTTATTTTAACAGAACCCTATATATTAGATTAAATATTATGAGAGTTTGGAAACTCCCATAACGTGAAACGTAATTTTGCACACGAATCTGAAAAAATCGCCCGCTTTGTAGAGGCGATTGATAAAAAAAACCACCCGCAAACAATGTGTTAATACAATACAATAATAACATTTGATGAGGGAAAGGGAATGTTTAATCCTACATTTCACAACATTCACTTACATTGTATGAAGACACCTATAATATTGTGAATTTATAATAAATATTAATTTGCGATAAATGTAATTATCAGAATAATAAAGATAATGATATGTAGGCATAATAATATAATTTATAAAAAATAAACCTCAACATATTAAATTAGAAAAATAATCACATTTTTAGGTACAAGCAGTTATAATATCAATGCAAGTATTAAAAATACATTATCTTGTCAAATAAGTCTGTAAAACAAGTGTGAACGATTATTGTAAATGACATTGGCTACAATATAACATTAATATTTTTGTATATAATCTACAAGTACACATAATATAGTATTATAACATAAAATATGTGGATTATGATAATGAGAATGTGGCAAGAAAAAATGACTTTTAATTATCTTTCAGCTTGAGTTGTAATTCATATTGTGCTCCAAACATGACGTTTTCCTCACGAAATATGTACATACATAAAATCCCTTACAGGTTATGAAATGACAAATGAATGGTTTCTTTAAACCTACTTCACTGGTTCACATAATGTGATTCTAAGAAAGTGAACAAAATAACAGGTGCTTTTTACTATGATAGTTGTTCCCGCTAGGATAAGAAATTAAATGCAAACATAATGTTTAACATATTCCACAATATAATTCAACTTTTTAATTTTGATTGTTTTAACCTGTGAGATCTGTTTGTTCAGTTTTCGGAACAACTCATGTAGGTCTCATAGAAATCGTGGTATCACCCTTACTATCATGGTTAGAAATATGAACTAAACGGTGTTAGAAAGAAAAAAATAGCTCGCTTTATATTCAAATCTAAAAATTAACCGCAAAATAACTAAAATATACGTCTTTATGAATCCAAAGTTTCCAACCACAAATTGAAAAAAAAACTTTTGAGAATTTTTTATTTTTACATGAAATGAGAAAAAAAGTGAGTTGACAATAACGTTTACAATACATTTGCCTAATAAATTATATATGTGTTTTAATTTTTTTTCATTATCAGTAATTTTTGTTAAAAAAAACATAAGGAGAGCCTTTCTCAAAACTTTTTTTATGTTTGCATGCAAAATTTTTATATTCCAAAAATTATGTTTATTTCAAATTATAAAATTTGAAAGTATTATAATTTGAAAGCGTATTTCATTACCAATCCAAAACAGTTTTTAGTTGTTGCTTACATTCAGAAATATTCCATTTATTTGGATTTTATTGCAAAACAGAAATATTTTGACCGTATTTTTTTGTTTTTTATTTTTGGAGTGTTATGCCATGTTGCGCTACCTCCTCCTTTAGCCAACGTTTCGGACAGCATTACAGTGTCCATCATCAGGGCAGATGTGTAATTGTTAGTGGTGAAATGTGTGCTTATGTACTTAGAAGCGATACCGTGTTGCCAGCTCCACTCCACTACGAGTTGGTATTACAGTATACTTCACATTGTTTTTTTTGCGTTGTTACGTTGCAAATCCTAGTACAATTCAAATTACCTCCAAATATTTACGACATTCAATAAGAGATGGCGCTATCATCGCAGTTACTCTGCACATCTCCCTTGCGCAGACTAACTAAGATTGTGGCGTGCGACGTGCTAGTGTTTGCTGGAACCCGCCAGAAACCGTTGAGACCGGGCGTACTAAGGTTGCGCTCCCCGTGTCACCTAGAGGACGCCCTTGTGGGCTGACTCCTGTTTGAAAAGCTAACGTGATGCGAGAAGCTCACGCAGTTCTACCGATATAATGACTCTTCGCTATTGTCGTAATGGGAGATACCATCCCTATAGAGTGCATTTGTTAACCTTGGATCCGTGGGACTACGCTGTACACCTCGTGTGAACCCACACGAGGTGACCCAACGAGCCCGAAGCCACGCAGTACGCCTATTTAACTACTCCCTACCCCTTGTGCTGTCCTTAACTTGTAATAACCAGTAGAAACCCTATTGAGCCAGAGAGAGATTTAGGAAACCAGATAGATTGCCATGATTTATGTACCCATTATGTTTACTATAGTTGAGACGATGTAAATGCCTTCCCATGAATAAAACTAAGTCCCAGTAACTACACTCTTTTCATTTACTAGTTTTAATTGAGATGTTTTGCTACCGCACTCGGTGTGGCTGAATATGAGGCTGCGCCGACCTGTCGGCCCATGAGAACGAGTGCTCGGACCCTCCCGGAGAGCTAGCTGAACAGGTGAAGTAAGTTTAACTTAAATGCACACAGACCTCTTTTTCCCTCACAGCGTTTAGCTTTGGTTTAGCCGTCAATTACCAGATACCAAGAACTATTGAGCTTAGCTCCGTCGTCTCTATTAATATTAATTGGGTTTTTGTGGATTTCAATTGCCTCCGTAATCAGGCGTGCTCTATGGGTTTTGGGTTTTTCCAGGACTTCAGGAACAAATCCAAAGTAATAGCCAGTTTCGATTAAGTGCTCGGCGATTGTCGATTTGTCAGGTTGGTCAAGTTTACAAGCAAGAAAGTATTCTGATATCCTTTTGGAGATCATCCGCTCTGTCTTGTCACATCCGGAACAGCTGAGTTTATACACTCCATCTGTTTCCAGAGGAAACTTGGTCTTTGCAGACCTCAGTAGGTCTTGTATTTTAGTTGTGGTTCCGAAGACAGCCTTGATGCTTTCTTTCCTCAACAGTCTGGCAATTCTGTCTGTCACATTGTGAACATAAGGTAGGAAAGCACAGCTTTCCGACTCTTGTTCAATTCTGTCTTCGTTTGATGTAGATTTGGCTCTTTTTATTTGTCTTGTCTGCCTTGCCGGGTAACCGTTACGCTCCAGTGCATCAGTGAGCTTTGTAAGATCTGCTCCGATTTTAGGTTCTTCACATATTCGGGTCGTTCGGGTTACCAACGCATGCACAAGTCCTCTCTTCTGCGCTGGGTGGTGAAGTATGCGAAAAGAAGATGGCAGCCTAGGACACACAGTGTATAGGAAACTGACACACACAAATCGGTATCTACATGCTGATTCGCATCACCACGAGATGCGCAGAGTAACCGCGATGATAGCGCCATCTCTTATTGAATGTCGTAAATATTTGGCGGTAACTTGAATTGTTAGCTACTAGGATTTGCAACGTAACAATGCAAAAAAAATGTGAAGTATACTGTAATGTAGTAGAGTGGAGTTGGCAACATGGTATCGCTTCTAAGTACATACATAAGCACACATTTCACCACTAACAATTACACATCTGCCCTGATGATGGACACTGTAACGCTGTCCGAAACGTTGGCTAAAGGAGGAGGTAGCGCAACACGGCATAACACCCCAAAAATAAATAACAAAAATACTTTTGGCCGTGAAAATCTAAAATCATATCATTTTGACCCTCTGATAAAATACGGTCGGGGTCCGAGGGGTAATTTATTTATTTATTTTTTATTTATTTATTTATTTCTATGTATTACAGTATTTACCTATTAATTAACATTTTTACATAATAGATAAATTTTGAAAACATTTTTACATAATATATTTTACAATTTTATTATGTAGGGTGTATGGTAGGTTTGCGAAGGTGAAACTGTGGATAGGTATTGTATGTTTCGTGAACACCTCACTAGGAGAACCTGTGCTGAGGTGTTTACGTGTTTATTTATGATTCTGTGTGACAAGTATTAATGTGTTGTAGAAGAAAGTTTTATATTTATTTTATTTAATGGTTATTGCACATTGGTTATTAATAAGTTAATTTTTATGTTTGGTTTGGAGTAAATAGGTTTTGGAAAAATAGTGTTCCTTTAGCTTTTATCCAGACTGTGATTTGTTTTTTTAGTTTATTTGTTGGTGAAAAATCAGCAGATTGTTTCAAAGAAGGTGGCATGCTGTTATATAGTTTGATAGAATAGTAGTTAAAGGATCTTTGTCCGTGGGTCGTGTGCTTTAGCGGGATGTTGAGTGTTAGGTTTGTTGAGGACCGGCTTGTTATTGAGGACTGAGAAAGTAAAGGGATATGAAGTTTGAATTTGAAGAGGTGAAGAATAGACGATTTAGCGTAGAGTTGTCTGATTGACAAAACGTCGAGCATCTTGAAAATTTTTTCAGAGTCTGTATCATATGCCACTTGAAGTATTAGTTTGATTGTTGCCTTTTGTGCCTTTTCTAGTGGATCTAGAGAAATATTACTTGCACTTCCCCAAGACAGAAGACCATACATGATTAAAGATTGGGAAAGAGCAAAGTAGATAGATCTTAGTATTGTGCGTGGGAAGATATTTTTTATATTATTTAAAAGATACATGATTTTTTTAAGCTTGGATGTAATTAAGTTAATGTGGTCATTCCAGCGTAGGTTTTCGTCAATTATCACGCCTAGATATTTTATTTGTTTGACATTTTGTATGATTTCGCAATTGCACGATTAGAAGAATTATCTAAATAGATAGTTAAATAAGTTTGATTTCTTGGTTCGCCGCACTCAGGCATTATTTAAAAAAAAATTATTCATGTTTTACATTTATTTATGTTTTTAGAAATAAATGGTTTTCTTTGCAATATTCATTAATGCTATTAATGTCTTCTTGTAATTTATTGCAATCATCTGCTGAGCTTATGCTTTTGTATATTTTCATATCATCAGCGTAGAGAATGAAATCAGAATGAGTGATGACATGTTTGATGTCATTGAGATACAAAGTAAAGAGCAGGGGCCCTAAATGAAAACCTTGCGGTACCCCCGAGGGAATGGTTATTATCTGTGACATGTAACCTTTTAGGGCAACAGCTTGACTTCTATTTTTAATGTAAGATGAGAACCACCTGAGAAGATTTCCACATATACCAATTTTTTCGAGTTTGTTTATGAGTGTATGATGATTCACTTTGTCGAAAGCCTTAGAAAAATCAGTATAGATAGAGTCAACTTGTTTCTTTTTGTCCGTAGAATTAAGAACAAAATCGGTGAACTGCCCCAAGTTTGACTCAACAGATCTGCCTTGAAAAAAACTGCGTTGTTGGGGATTAATAATTGTGTTTTTACATAAATTAAAGAGTTGCTCATAAACGATTTTTTCCATGATTTTACTTAAAATGCATAGCTTTGATATAGGCCTGTATAGTCTGTCAAATAAGAGTAGAAAATATAAAAGCTTGAACTACTAAATTTGTAGACTGGCAACACCAATTTAACTGTCAAATATTTTCTTTGAAGTGCAATGACACTGAATGTATAGAACACAGTAAACCACATTTTAAAAAACATTTTTTCTTCATGACATAAATTTGATTAAAAGGTGATTTATAAAGCGATTTGCTTTAATTTAATTTAACATAAATTTGAATTTAACAATAGATAGAAAGGAAGAATCACTAATGGTAAGTTTAGTTACACTACTCTTAGATCTGAATGAGTTAAATATATTCAGATCTAAAATTAGAGACATGATCTAAAGCCCAGGCAACGCTAGGTACTTTATCTAGTATTAAATAAATGTGAGCAACTTCTAAACTGTGCTTTATATTTTATTACATTATAGTTATTCTTCATTATGTTAACACAAAATTGCAAAGGTATAATAATAATATACCTATATGCGATTCTAATTTTGAGATCGGCGGGTATCTATACTGCAATGAAAAAATATTTTTTCCACTATTATGCCTTTTAATTTTTTATAAAAATGTAGGTTACACAGCTTTACTTTAACACCATGAGTTATGTGTTTAGTATTACCATTTGATCAACAGTGGCGCCCTCATATATTTTCTACTCTTATTTGACGCATACTGTAATTCTCAATATTGTGTTTGTCCCCCTTTTTAAAAATAGGTGTAACAAAAGCTTTTTTCCAAACGGTAGGAAATACGCCTTCTTTGATAGAAAGTGTGAACAGTAATATCACAGGGGTAACAAGTTGTTCAGCACAATTAAAAATAAAAATTGGATGTAATGATGGGTTCATCAAACAAGCTAAGTCGTCCACCATTACAAAAGCAACAATTTCAGATTTTGATATTGTCATGTATGTAATCATACCTAGGAAAGTTTGTCTTTCTTTGGGTTTGCACCCAGGCGTCATGGGTTCATTAAGTAATTCATTCGTAAGCCAAGTCCTCCATATTACACAACAATTTCAGATTTTTATGATGGGAGTAGGGAGAATTCCAATTTTGTCATGTATTCGGAACCCGGAAGAAATAAATAAATAATTTCACTACCAAAACTGCACAAGTATTCAGCCTTTAGGCAATGATGACGTTCAGATGATGGCAGAAGCAGTTCACTGTTTTTTCAGATGTTTCCAAGAGCTTTTGAAAGCCCATCCTGAAGTTCCTGTCATGAACTGTCCCAGCACATAGAGCAGGGATAGGAACAGGATAATGGTTTCCATAATGACGAAGTGGGAGATGGAGGTTCCGATTTCCAGCCAGCTCCCGGTATTCTTCACTTGGTGCAGGAAGTAGAGGCCCATGTGGTCGGAAAAAGCTAGAACTATTAGGAAGATTTGTCCGGTTGGTGCCTGGAAAACAACATATTCGGTTTAGTATTCATTTTTGGTTAGCACTTGGATTCCTAAAATTTTTTCAGGATGGAATTTTTACTACAAAAGTGGCATTCTGAGATCCCCCTATCATAACAGACAGATACAATCGTTGGAGTACATGGAAATACTGTGTTTGTTTTACTAGCGTATCAATGATTGCTGCTTCAAAGAAATAACATCGATACCTACAACAGTACACTGTTACCATTACCGGTACACTGTAGTAAAGCACGACAAACCTGTGCCTAGCAACCGTACACAGTTATCAGAGCAAAAGTGATAATGTCAGGGCCAGCACTATGCAGGTGCAATTGGAGCAATCTGCTCCGGGTGCCAACTTGTAAAGGAGTCAAGGAGCCAATGCGCAGATAATACTTAACACCTAATACAGCACCCTTGAGGTTCTTACTAGCTTTCGGCCCTGGATAACGTAACAATAATACATATAAGGTAATATCACCTTGACAACCAAGTTGACGCCGCAGAAGGTGCAAGCCACAAACAGGAATGGTACGAGAGTCTTGCACAGAATCAGGGAGGCCATCAGGAATGGACTGAACTGCGAGACAAAGCACCGAACCCATGTGGGGTCAAATGAGTTCATAGATGCAATGTTTCCAGTGCCAAAGAAGGCCAGCATTATGAACACCAACTGTATAGAATCTATTAAGGAAAACATATTTATAGTATTTATACCGACACTGAAGAGATAAACTGAAAAATGTGTTGTGGAAGAAGATCGCCCGTATTCCTTACTTCTGATGAAATTGATCAAACTCTTTCAAATACTAAAATTCAAAATCACACTTCTATGAATTATCTGTTCAGTGTACTTGCAATATTTATGCTAAACTAGCTTTTTCCCGCGGCTTCGCTCGCATGGTGTAAGGGGGGTTCCCACCCCGCCTTCTCCACCTCCCCCTCTCCCCCCTCCCACCCCCCTCCCCCCTCACGCCCCTCCACCCTCCCCACCCCCTGTCCTTGCAATATTTATGCTAAACTAGCTTTTTCCCGTGGCTTCGCTCGCATGGTGTAAGGGGGGTTCCCACTCCGCCTCCTCCCCCCCTCTCACCGCCCTCCCTCCCCCCCTCTCACCGCCCTCCCTCCCCCCCCCCCCCCCTATCTCTCCCTCCCTCCCGCTCTCCATATATTCAATCCCAGTACATTCAGTTTTTAAGCAGCCCGCATGCCACCTTTTACAATTTTTATTCAAATTTCCATTTTTCATGTATAATATATTAAATTTAGTACCTAACATAGGTACCTATTTAAAATATCTAACTTGTTCGATTCAAACTATTAGGGGAGTACTTACTTTAAATAAATTTATCAACTTAAAGATTTTCAAAAATAGAATCCTGATTTTAACAATCATTGTTTTGCAAAATGTCATTCTCAAACACGCGAACTGTCAAACGTGCTACAGTCGTTATGTTTTCTGAAGTTATCCAATTTTCTGCGCAATTTTCTTAATTTTTCTCTCCGTAAGAACCATCCTCGTACTTCAAGGAATATTCTAAAAAAAGAATTAGCGAAATCGGTTCTGCTGCTCTCGATATTTGCGCTTAGCAACACATTCAGCGATTCATTTTTATATATAAGATATATATTTATATAGCACTAACGAGTTCCCGGCATGTGTTGCTATGCCACTTAATAAAGAAATTGTTTCTCCCTTCGTGTCCTTTCCATTCGTCCCTTTCCCCTTCCTCTCCCGCATCTCCTTCCCCATATGCGTTCCCACTCTGCCTTCTCTCTCCCCACTCCCCTCTCCTGATTTGTGTGATTATTTATGGCTTGCAATTGATTTTTCTACGGGCTGATGTATAAGCTGCAGGGTTGCCAATGCTTATGTTCTAAAATACCCGCAATAAATGTTTAAATTTTCCAAATTGCGGAGAACAAAATAACAAATTCCCCGCAATTTCTCCACAAGTTCAGTGAATTTTGGGGAATTCCCCGCTAATTGGCAACCCTACTTTGCCGACTTCGCAAATGTCAAATCCATGGTATACAACTTTAAACTTACATTAAATGAATAAATAATCATGTATACCTACGATTTCGTGTTTTAATCTAGTTGAAGTCGGTGACAGCGCTGACTGCTGACACATCAGCCCATAGAAAAAGCAATTGCAAGCCATAGAAAATCACACAAATCTGACAGGCGAATACGTAAGGAATCGATTCCGTATTCACAAAAGATACAGAATCGCATGGCAGAGCTCACTATTGTATATAGAAGCGGGCATGCAGACATCAAACCCACAAAGTTTCAGCGCAACCAGATGAATCGTTTAGCAACGCATAGACATCTCATATCCCCAAGCAAGTATATTTTGATTTTTATGTAAGTATATAATTAATCCATATAATCTGAACAATAAAAAACATAGCCTGTTCGGTTTGACGAATTTTCGGATTAATGGAATCTTTAAGAAACAGCTGGATTTTCAGAATGAGTTTGACATTTTTATGGATCTTTTAAATGTCAATAATTTTATTCTTTTCGCCTTCCAAATCAGATACTGTGGATTTACATATGTTGTATTCCCTCGCCAACTTCCTTTAACTCTCTCCAACGAGTCTCTCTAAAATTACCCTATATACTTTTATATAAATATAAAACATTACTTAAAAAATGGAAAATGCAACAAATGGAGGAATAGATAAAAAAAAATATATATAATTTTTGTTGAAATTAATTACAGGCTTGCGTACAGATGAAATTACTGGAATGGAATTGTTTATTTACATTGTTGTGTTTGGTGAATACCGGAATAGGTTTTCCTATTAACTAACCTTACATTCTACAAGAATGTACCAAGTATTTGAGTGTTTGTATTAGAACGATGGGTGGTATTGGAATTTTGTTGGTATAATATTATTAATGAAAAAGGATACAAAGAAGTATGCACGTCGAAAATCATCATAGTTTAGCAGGCGATCAAATGATGAGATTTTGATGAAGTTTGTTGGCTTCTGGATGAAGGTGACCGCAGAGAGCTGGAAATAAATAACATAGTTTTATTAATGTCAGAGGTTTAACGGATTTCATCATTAACTCGACTGTTCGCTTTTCACTGACTGACAAAGGATAAAATATGGGATGTGCAAGGAGCTTTTATGAGTGGAAGGGGGTGCATGGACCAGATATTCTCATTGCGTATGCTTACCGAGAAGTTTCTTGCAAAAACCAGAAACTTTTCTGTGCCTTTGTAGATCTACAAAAAGCATATGACTGAGTTGACAGGAAAAAGCTATGGAAGGTGTTGTCCAAGTATGGAGTGAGTACGAATCTCATACAGGCAATTGCATCTCTGTATGAGGGAAGCGTTGCATGTATTAGGGTGAATGGCGATTTTACGGGATGGTTTGACATCACAAAAGGCGTTAAACAAGGCTGCGTAATGTCACCGTGGTTATTCAATCTATACATGGATAATAGAGAACTCCAGTCCAATTTTTTTAATTTTTTTTTAATGAATAAAGACCTTCAAACTTAAATAACAGCATTTTTATTTTTATAGTTAGTTTTAATAGTTAAAATAATTGTCAAAGTTTTAATTTTTAAAGACTCCCAGAAACGCACCGTATCTATGGTGGTCTTCACCCACCGTTAGTTTTTTTACTTTTTAAGTTGTCATTTTGAATCAGTGATGTCATGTCGAGGGAAATTTCCCTAGATATAGGGGAGAAAAATATTTTTTAGGGATAAGGGAAATCAGGACAAAATCTAGGGAAATTTCGAACTCTGGCAAAAATTTTATTACATATGACAATATTACTGGTATTATTTATATATATATATATATATTTTTTTTTTTTTTGGAATTCCTATGAATCTTAATTATTGTTCATTTACTTACATGCCATGTTATTTTTAACACTGACAACTCAAAATGATATTAGGGAACGTACCCATACTACGTGACACGTTCGGGGGGGGGGGGGGGGGGGGGTCTTCAAAATACCACGCTTGGTACAAATGAGCGGCGGGTTGCTTATGATTTTTATTTTGCAAAATGTTTTTTTTTAGTTTCTAATTCAGTGGTGAGTGTATTCGTACTTTTAAATTATTACTTCACGTAGCAAAAAGTGTTTTATTTGGAAAATCACGGTATTATTAGTATATTTACCAAGTTCCGATATCTTTCCAATTAATTATCATATTAATTAACATATAACAGGATTAGTGCTACACAATCAGGTGGCTACGTAGGTAATTGCGTAAATGTGAAATTGTAGGGAAATTTCACTTCGAAATCTAGGGAAATAATTTTTTTGGGCAGAACATCCCTGTTTGCTGTCATGGCGGAATGCTTTGTAATGACTTTTAGGTGTGAGGTGTGTTTTTTATTCAAGATTAACTGCTGTTAATTTAGAAAAACATTGGTAAAATGTCCACATTTCACCGCTACTGTTATTGTATTTAATCAAAGTGCAATATAAAAACAATAAATCATCTCTTTCATTGCAAATACATGTGACATCGTGTTTTGTGTCAGGCGTTACTTTGTAGGTACATTGTTTTATGTATAATACATACAGAAACACTGGTATTTATAATACACTGATCATGACGAGTGTGTAACAACTTGTATAAAAAGCCCTATACTAAAAACAATTTGAAAATACATAAGCAAATGTCAAAATAGGACACGACTTTAACCTCAAATAGACAAAATTTATTGCAGATTGTCCGCAAATATAGCCCTTTTCGTAAATTGTTGAGGGCCTAAATTATGTTTCAATAAACACAATAACTATTATGTGTGTCATTGCTTATCCAGAATATATAATGTGAGATATCAGCCCTATTTCCCGCCAGCGTCGGTCTTATCCATTGCTTTATCTTGAATTTCCCGCCATTCCTCTGCAACTCCCTTCAGCTGTCAATTGTCGCCGTGCAGTTGGCATCTTGAGATGCCGTGTTAATACAATTTTGGCGTTGTTTCGCCCACGTCCGGTCGAAAAATTTTTCGTTCGTAATTGTTTTAACGAAAATAATATCTGTTGCTACCCGCAAATTCCGTAATTTTATGAAAAATTAGTGCAAGTGATTAGTGCAAACATTTTTTGACAGATTAGCGTATTCCTACTACCTACGCTATATAAATCTGCGTCGCTCGTTCTCGAAAACGGAAGGACGCCGCGCCGATTAGCAATCGCTTCTCGGCCTGTTGGCTAAGATAAGTGTATTATCAGCTTAATATCTGATAGTTCCCGCAATACGGGACCAGTTTATTAAACTGTTTTTTTGAATGTGACGGGATGTTCGGGGCTTGCTCCACTCCTGTCACGGGTTGGCTGGCCGGCATTGCCGCTGGGAGCGACCCATTTATATCCATACTAAAGATAAATTAAGCTGAATGTATTGTCTTACGTAATTACCTGATTTATGGATCAATTGTAGACACATTTAACCATTTTTCCACCTTTGGAATTTAAGTAATCGATTTTTTTTAATGAAATATGACCATCGGCGATGTCATATTAAAATACTCAAATTACAAATACGAAATCATGACATTCATGTTCGTTTGATAATCGTTTGACGCAATTTGATGTAGTTAGACTTATCTATAATTCAGCTTTATTTATAAAAGTTTTGTCCTGCTTTTGACAGTTTCAAGCATGTTACAAACTCGGGCGAGTGGGCCAATGTCCGCTATGCATCTGCTTTAAAGGAATATTTGGCTGATCTAGGCTTCAAGGAGCTGGAGGTAAACTGCGAGGTGCTGGCATTTGTCACCGCCTCACCAATATTTACGGCCATGGAAAAGATGCTGGCATTGCATGCCTCATTGAAGCAGAGAGTGCTTTCAACAGGCTCTCCAAAAAACTTATCAAATGGGAAAGTAGTTCAGAAGGTTCCCTGTCAGGTCTTTACAGGAACAATGGACAGCTGTAAGATTGGAGTGGAACGGAGGCTCTTCAGCAGAATTCCTCCTTCTACCACTCATCCTTTTGGGGAAGAAGCACTTTCTGCCCAGTTGCAGAAACTAGGTGGTGTAGCAAAGTGCTTTAGTCCAGTGCGTCTACCTCAGGGTAGCCACTCGGCGCACAACCGCCCTTCATCTAAGGAGGTTGTTGCCTTTCCCCCAAGCAGACATCAAAGGAAAATATGGCATTTCCCTCGTTTCCCCGGCGGGCAGACCACGGGCGAAACCCCCAATATTCCTCCTGTACGAGGGGTAAGGGGAGGGAACAGAAGCATGGCGCGAGGGGGCAGACCTCTCGTGGCCGCTTCAACAGGGACTATCAACCATTTCGGGCGGGTCAACTACACTACAGGATTATTGGAGAGAATGGCAGGCCTTAGATGTCCCAGAGACCATCTTACATATGATAAGAGGATACCGCATACCATTCATCCAAGAGCCCTCGTTGATAAGTCCAAGCCAAGCTTCCGCAAGGAGGTTCAAAACGAAAGTAATCCCGGAAATGACAATGATTAGAGATGGTACATGGAAAGAGCTGACGACAATGCCACCTTCCTATCAACACTTTTTCTGGTTCAAACGAGCGAAGGCTCGAAACAGTCGATCTTCAATTTAAAAGCTATCACAAATTGGATTGCAGAAATCCTGCGTAGACAGGCTATCAGGATCATTGTGTACCTAGACGACTTTCTCCTGGCTCATCAGACCAGAGAGATCCTCAGTCAAGCTTGAGAAGCTCTTTAATTGTTAGAGCGGTTAGGTTGGTCGGTAAATTTCCAAAAGTGTGTCCGTCAGCCAGCACAGTCAGTGGAATATCTTGGAATTGTGTAGAACCCCCATCTGAAACAGAAGTCCTTAAACAAATACAGACGCCAAGGTCTTTGGAACTCACTTCAGAGATCCATGACAAAAGGAAGATGGACTCTGAAAGGAGCTCAGAGTATTCTCGGAAAGTTGAATTTTGCTACCTTTGTGGTCCCCAGAGGTCGAATTCATACTCGGCTGATACAATTACAGTTAATGCTGAAGCTGACCCCTCAGCAAAAGTCTCTGATAAAGAAGGAGGTCTTGTCAGAAATGAAATGGTGGATGATCAACTTAGATCATGTTTCAACTCTTCATTTTCCCAGCCCAACACATTCTCTGACTACGGATGCGGCAGATCACGGCCGGGAGCCCTGATCGACTATGTACCTCTGTTGGGTTGTTGGACAGACAGAGGGGGGGATATTGCAACATGAAGGAGATGACAGCAATCTTAAATGCCTTAACGTCTCTGACTCAGAATTTGAGAAGTTCAGAACAGGACAGTCGTAGCCTACTTGAGGAACAAGGGGTGCACTAAGTCGATGGGTCTCCTTCATCTGACATTTCAGATTCTTGCGCTTTTGGACAAGCACAGAATCTCTTTACAAGTGCAGTATTTGCCGGGACGCTACAATGGCCTCGCAGATCATCTATCCTGAGGGATTACATTACCAGAATGGCACCTTCTACCGGTAGTGGATCTATTCGCTCCCTCGAGGGCTCACTTCGTGGATCAGTATGTCTCGATAGATTCCCACGACAAGAGAGCAATGCTTCACAGCGTGTTCAGCAGGAGTTGGAATTTCCCCTTGGCATGGATCTTTCCTCCCCCCTGCTTAATGCCACGAGCGCTGGCACATCTGAACAAGTCATCAGGGGTGTACCTGGTTGTAGCCCCAAATTGGCCAAAAGTGTTTTGGTTACCAGACCTAAAGAGAAGAGCCCTAGACCGAACTCACATAATACCCATGTTGGTCGACAACTTGATAGACTTATCGACAGGACTTCATCTTGAACAGGTCCAGAAGCTCCAACTACAGGTGTGGAAGATTAGGGGTGGAGTGAAGCTTTGAACGATTGGTCACAGCAAGAAAAAAGCTCTATTGAATGCGGGTTGGCGCAAACCTAAGCTTACAACTTATCACATGGCATGGAAGAGCTGGAAGGAATGGTGCGCCATTAATAATACATGTCCTAATAACCCTTCGGGATCTCAGCTGGCACGGTTTTTTAGTATACTTAAGAGTGAGGAAAGGCTTGGATCCCAATACTATAGCACTTCACAAGTCTGTAGTGTCGGTTTTGTATGACCCCATAGGCGATTTGAGGATAAGTAATCATCCCTTGGTCAAGCAAGTGATGAGAGGTATAGGAAATTCTGCAAATAAGAAGCTTAGAGCATTTACTTGGGATCCAGGACACTTGGTGTCTTAGCTTTGTAAGAATCCTTCAAATGACCTGACCCTTTTCGAAGCATCTCGTAGATGTTCTGTTAATTTACTTCTGGCATCAGGAAGACAAGTACAGGATCTGACCTTACTACATGCATCTTCCGATAATCTTGTTGACAATGATGATCACATTGTATTATTGCCAAATTTTTTGGTTCTAAGAAGGACACCTCTACACGTAGACAGTCTGGTTGGAAGCTTTACAAAGCAGAGGATCGTAATATAGATTCCATATTCTGGTTGAGAAAGCTTATGTCTTTGGGTGAGAACAGAAGACATGAAGCTGGTGTTGAATGTCTGTTTATTTCCACGTTGGGGCCTGCAAGGCCAGCCTCGAGAACTGCTATTGGTGGATGGATTAAAACAATTTTGAAGGATGCTGGGATTGATGCCTCTCCTGGGAGTTTGAGATCAGCTGCAGCTTCAAGAAGTTGGCTGGAAGAGTGTCCTATAGACACCATTTTGGAAAGAGGAAGCTGGAGTTCAGAAAACACATTCAAGAAATATAGACAAATCAGAGGTCTCAATTTTGAGGTGCTGAATCCCCCCATTCACTCTCAGTCTTTGACCAAGTTATTGCAAGCAATACAGTAATAGTCACAATTTTGGCTTTAGAATTGTCACCAAGCGATAACAAACACTTCTCACATTATATATTCTGGATAAGCAACGACACACATAATGTTGGAGTTTTACCTACCATTAAAACTCTTATTATGTTGTCTTGCTTATCCAGAATATATTTAAGCTCTGCTTGGTGAGTCCAAATTGAATTAACACGGCATCTCAAGATGCCAACTGCACGGCGACAATTGACAGCAGAAGGGAGTTGCAGAGGAATGGCGGGAAATTCAAGATAAAGCAATGGATAAGACCGACGCTGGCGGGAAATAGGGCTGATATCTCACATTATATATTCTGGATAAGCAAGACAACATAATAAGAGTTTTAATGGTAGGTAAAACTCCAACATTATTTATCTAAATCTCTATAAACAGTATGAAAATAAACCAAAAACACAAAATGTTGAATTGCATAGGTACGTGTGCACTTCAAGTCATTTCAAATGTCAATACAATACACACTATCACCAGGTGACAGGTTAAGAGTGACGTCACCGTTAACCATTTCAGTAATGCCAACTAACGCTGTGTTTTGAGAAGAGGTTTAAAAATGCACTTTTTAATAATTTTTTAAAAACTCTACGTTTAATATTATGAAATAAAACTTATATATTCAGAATCAGCGTTTCTTGGTCTATATGAACATATTTTTTTAAAGCCATAATATTTTTCACTGGACTTCCTTATTGTATGCAAGAATTGAAAGAGATGGGATTGGGCGCGAAATTGAGTAATCTGGAAGCCTGTTGTATGCTGATGATGCGGTTCTGATTTCTAACGGTATGGAAGATCTACAGTCTCTCGTGTCTAGGATGAACGAAGTATGTATGAAGAATGAGTTAATGATGAATGTAAGCAAGTCTAAAGTCATGGTATTTGAAAGAGAGAGTATGAAAACAATGTGCAACATAGTTGTGAATGATGAGTATTTGGAGCAGGTGGATGAGTTTGTCTACTTGGGAAGTATGTTTACGAGAAATGGAAGGGCTGACAGAGTTTTATCGAAAGAAGGGTAAATGCAGGCAACTCTATTAATGGAGGACTGAACGCCGTTGGCGCCAACATGTACAATCGTGTGAGAAATGTGGAGATCCGCAAAGAATGCAAGGCTGATGTAAGCGTGACGAGTAAGATTAAGAAAGGGACGCTCAGATGGTTTGGGCATGCAGAGCGAATGAACAAGGAAAGGAGTGTAAGGAGAATATATGACGCAAATGTGAATGGAAGAAGAAGTCGGGGACGCCCGAGGAAGACATGGCACGACCAAGTGAATCAGATACTTGAGTCGGGCCATGTGAAGATTTGGAATAATAGAAGAGCATGTATGAGACGATGTATGAATGTGAACGAGGCAAGGAGTGTGTGCCAAGATCAAGTTGTTTGGCGGTCCGTCCTCTCTGCCTACCCCTGATAATGTGTTCATATATTTGTAAAAACAATACATAATCGACCATGTGTAGTTTCCCCAGAATAGCTCAGAGAAAAGATTTCTTCTATTGTTACATATGGATGTGATGGCATCCAAGAATCATCCAATATTTCTGGTAATGATGATATTACTATTCAATTTTTTGATGTATTGTTACGATTAATAAATCATTTCATACTCTTACGTACCTTACTTTCCTTTGGGTTACTCAAATAATATTCAATTGACACCCAGCAAAGTAAATTAAAGGTGAAGAAAAGCAGGAAGAGGGCTTCGTGACCAACAGAAAGCAGTAGGAAGAACACGGCCAGACTGGAGAAGATGGAGAACAGCCGAGATATCATCCAGCGCGAGGAAAACATTGGAAGAACTAAACTAAGCACTGGAAAAAAAAGAAGATATTTTGTGAAACAAGATAAAAGTTACTATTTTGTAAAATAAGCTATATTCTAGGGAGTTTTTTTTATTGTTTTCATAATGCTCAAGAAATAAGGGTCGACCAGACAGGTTTTTCGTTCTCGGCCGAGACCGAGAATAAATTAAAATCTCGAACGAAACCGAGAGCCGAGACCGAGAATAGATAAATTGAGAAAAAAAATGAAAATGCGCTATTTTTGCATAATATAGTATATTTAAGAATGTTTTCGTTTTCACCCTTCAAAGAGTGTCGCCTCAGGTCTTATAATTGATCAGCTCTGCTATAGAGCTGTTCACTTGCTACACTAGTAGGCGGTGCTGATAAAAACTTTTTTGCTGCAGGCCTAAGTACTTGATATGGTGCGAATACCGATACTCAAAAATATTTGCATTTCTTTGCAGTAGATTTGAATCCCATTATCCCATACCGTACTTACAACGGTCTCGGTTATGGCCGAGAACCGAGACAGAGTTCTCGATAGAATTTGTAGCCGAGAATGCTGAGATCGAGATCTCGGTCGAGTCTTATCAAGAAATGCCATTAGGTGAGATCCTTGGTTTTGACCAAAAGGTTGCTGGTTCAAAGCCCGACAAAGAGTAAGATAATTTCTTTATTGGCTTGGGTTTTTACAAAATTAAAATATGTATTCCACTTGATATACCATAATTCAGAATCAAAACACCTTTATACTTAGAATTTGGCGACCAGATCTGAATAGGCGGGTACTATCCAATCTCACTTTGCTCTTTGGAAATTTTGTAGATACACCGTTCGCATAAAAGAAATATAATATGCTAAGTATATTATTTACCTGATAACGACCACGAGATCACTTGGCATATAGTTGAAAGGCCTTGCTTCTTTTGAAAGAGGAAATCCACATAGTACTTGGTCTGAATGGCAACCAGCATCATCAAGGCAGGTACGACAATCACTAAATTTTCTTTTTTGGATTCCTGACCGCTCTTTAGCATTTTATAGGAGTATTTAAAGAGAAATACGAGACAGCTAATAAACCACAAGAGTCCAGATACACCCCTGCAAGAGAAAAAATACATTATATAACACAATTGTTGGTAAAATGTTATTTATTTAAAGTAAGTTCACAGATCACATATAGTAAAAATAGTCACAATGTATCAATTCACAATAATAATAATTAACTGAGCAAGGGATCGGAGGGAACCTTGCTGTTTAGGCTTTGGGAACAACAAAACTGACTGTGGTTCTGCTTAGAGGGTCGTACCATAGGACGAAGCGCAACTAAGGCAGCAGTCGGGGTCTGGTCGGTGCTTTACTTATGGTAGTAGAATACTCCTTAGAGGGTCGTGCCAAAGGACGAAGCGCAACTAAGAGAGCGTACTAGTCAAGAGCGAGCTACAGATGAACTGGTTTAATTTAGGGCTCGCAGCTCTTTATATAGGCCATTCCTTGTTGCGGGGCGTGGTTTATGTAGCGACTCGAGAGTAGGAAATGCGCAGAAGGCGTCTGCGCAGCCTGGTTCGCCTAGTTTTGGGTGAGCAGGATGGCGCTGTACGGGGGAAAGAGATGGTGTAGTGGCAAGCGTAAAACGGCGCGCTACAATTATACATTTCCACCAAGGAGAAGAAGAAAATTCAATCGGTAATAAAAATATTTTATGGGTCAGTTTGCTTCAAAGCAAATTAATTACGTGCAGTACTCTCTCGCTAATCCGCCATTCTAAAAATCGGGCAAGCTAAACCTATTAAACTAAACTAAAAATAAAAACTAAACCTTTAAAGTTATTTACGCCAGATAATATCTAATCATCTTTTTATAATAATAACAAACTAAAAAATTATATATTAAATAATAAGGTCAAGGGTGACTTTTTTATAAATTAATTTTGTAACGATTGTAACATTTTTTATATAGAAATTTAGACTTTTAATATATATTTTTTAAAATCGTTAATTTAGACTTCTAGAAATTTTAATACTAGAGGAACATCTAAGATGTTTAAATAATAATTTGCAAACCACATTTTGGAAACAAATCATTCTTTTATATAAATAAAGGCGATGATAAGTTACCGACATTTTTGATAAAACATATATCGATCGACCATGCTAGGTACCCTGTTCATCAGTTTCTGGTTAGCACTCATTCCGCTAGCACATTAGTATCGCATGTGCTCATAAATTTTGCCAAATTTTTTGTGTTTTGAAATTTGTAGTTTTTTTTTCATTATTTATAAAATTTCGGAACACGAAAAGGGTTTTTCTCCACAGTGAGTCAGCATGTGGATTTTAAATTGTCACTTTCGAGAACACAAATAGTCGCAGTCGGAACATGATAAAGTTTTTTCTCCACTGTGAGATGGCTTGTGAACTTTTAAATGTTCCTTTATATTTTTTTATAAATCCTATAAATATGAGATAAATGTTAAAATACAGGTCAATTCATTGATTATATAGCGCTATAATAAGTTTGTATGTCTCCATGTTAAAATTCGAAGGTATGTTTTTTTAATGTTAGCGATAAATTTAAAAAATTAACTTCTGGGAAATCTCGAGCAATCGAGGCAAATTTATTTATCGCTCCAGTAGTTAAAGACGCTGTCAGAAGGTCAGAGATTTGGTGGGTATTTCCGCTTTGCGATAAAATCCAAATTAATGGAATATTTTTTAATACATCCAAAAACTAAAAACTGTTTTTGAAAGGTCATGAAATACTCTTCTAAATTTTATCGTTAGAAAAGTAAACAAATAATTTTTGAAATATAAAAATTTTGAATGCAAAAGTTATAAAAACAACTCACCTTACGTTTTTCGTCTAAACACTAAACTAAAATTACTGATAAAGGAAAAAAAAACATTTCATTAGACAAATATATCGTTACCATTATTATCATTACATCGCTTTTTTTTGTTGTTTCACATAAAAATAATTAATAAAAAATATACAAATTCTCATAAATTTTTCTCAAATTGCGGTCGGAAAATTTTGAAATCTTTCTAACACCATTTAGATTATATTTCTAAACATGACAGCAAGGGAGACCCAACTATTTCTATGTAGCTGTTTTACCAAAACTGAATAAATTGACTCTACGGGTAATAGTTGTTGTTTCACAAAACTGAACAAATTAGCCCGAGGGATTAAAGTTAAGATGTCACACTTAAGCCAGGCCATAGCTTCGTCATTTGCCTTGACAGTCCCATAACAACAGTCAATGTTTGTCATCAACATCAGAAATATTGTCAACTTTTGTTGTGTTTCGAGCTTCCCATATTCGACGGAAAACATTTCCTAAACACTCCATCCCGGGTGAAGCGGGAAGGCAGGCGGGGGCCGGCGGGGGGGTATAATTCATTTAATTGACAGGAGCCGCGCGGTGTGGTCATATTTATGGAAGAACAAACCGAACGGCTTTTTGAGGTTATGTGTTATGTGTAATGAGCGAGCTTAAATAATCATGAGTTTAAAAATATTATTATACTTACGTATAATATTATAATAAATATATTTGATAATAAAATTATAATATAGTAACAAATATTAATATAATTATTCGGTTTAAATCGAGAAACGCCTGGAATATTTTCCGCGCGGGTACGTGGATGCGTAACATGTTTTTGTACAGTGCCCTTGAAATGATTCTACACAAAAATGCAAATTTCATAAACAGCCATATATTGTTATTATTATTTTATGACTTTGGGTCTTGCCGCGACCGATGCTCTCGAACAATCGTCAGTTGCAGTTTGAGCTTTGAAAATCATAATACTTTGGCATTCATTTCCCTAATCAGGGAGAGACCAATCATTTGGGACGTCCAGTGCCCAGATTTCAAAAACAAATTGAAGAGGTACAATGCCTTATCAGAGGTGGCGACTATTCTAGGAGTTACAACCAAAACCGTAAATCCCAAGTGGACCATTTTCGGAAAGATTTCCGACTAATATCGATTATTGCACGACCTAAAGTTACTATTAAGAATTTAGAGTGTGTAAATATTTACGTCAAAAACAGAATAATTATAAATATTTGATATTATATTATAATTTTATTATCAAATATTTTTATTATTATATTATATTTAGGTATAATAATATTTTAAACTCGTGGCAAGTCTAAAGTCATGGTGTTTGAAAGAGAGAGTACGAAAACAGTGTGCGATATAGTAGTGAATGATGAATACTTGGAGCAGGTGGATGAGTTTGTTTATCTGGGTAGTATGTTTACGAGAGATGGGAAGGCTGATAGAGATATTGAAAGAAGGGTAAATGCCGGTAACTCCATTAATGGAGGACTGAATGCCGTTGGAGCTAATAAAAAACTTTTAATAAAAGCGAAACTAGCAGTGCCTTAGTGCACTCGTGCAACGAAATACCAACAAAGTTGAAAAACAATTTACAGCTCATCGTAATCTTACTTAATGTTTTTAATTATAAAATTAAACAAAGTATTAAAAAAAAACTTTAAAATTGCAATTAATAACATACTAAATGTAAGAATATTGTAGATAAATACGGGAAAAACACTCCACCCGCGCGGTTAACACTGGCTAGGAACGAGAAACCGAGGTACATATCAATCTGCGCGTTAGACCTAAGCGCCCCGTTTGGCTAAATATTATTTTATATGCAGCCCATACGAAACATCTCCGGACCGTGGTTTTGACAAAACGTATCAAGAAAAATACCCCGACAGTGCGCCGCACGGACAGCGGAGATATCCGAACGAAGAATCCAAGAATTCCGAACGTACGGCTCGAGCCAAGTAGGGTTTGAAGAAGTATTTAAGTAAAAGCATAATATTTCTCTTGTAAAATGCAACCTCGGGTCAACGGGTCACTGGTCAGCTTGTGATAGAGTGCTACGGATTTACATACTTGGCATTGACTTTATAAAACTAACTAACTAACTAACCATCACGCCGTTTCCCCGCAGGGGTAGGCAGAGAGGACGGACCGCCAAACAACTCGGTCTTGGCACACACTCTTTGCCTCACTCACATTCATACATCGTCTCATACATACTCTTCTATTATTCTGACTTTTGACATGGCCCGTCTCAAGTATCTGATTTACTTGATCGTGCCATGTCTTCCTCGGGCGTCCCCGACTTCTTCTACCATTCACATTTGCATCATATATTCTTTTAACACTACTTTCTTCGTTCATTCACTCTCATTGACTTTATTATTTGCTTTTTTTGCAGAAAGTAACCTTTTATTTGTGTGCGTTTTTTTTTACTTATTGCAAACTTCATATCGACGCTCATTGGGTCAGTAAACAGTAAACATCCGCCATCGCTTGCATCCTACGCTACAAATTAAAATTGCTTGTGCTTGTGTTAATTATTGTGATATTAATTAATATCCGAAGGTCTTTCAAAATAAATACCTTCTCTTCTATTCCACTAATCCTCTAAAACTAATAGATATAATATATAAAGAAATGAACCATAGTGTAAAATAGCAAATAATTTATGATTTCTGAAATTTTTTAATGCAGTATCCCCGCTTGCAAAGTTGTATCTTCCAAGCAAAAACTAATATAAATGTGTTTATCGGATAACGAATTTGTCAGGTGAGTATATCTGTCTCTGTTTGCAAATAAAATTGGGTGATTGAAGTCTTCGCTCGGCAAAAGGATCGAAGAATTGATCTTCTCTATAAATAAGTAAGATAGTGCATTTATATAAATTACATACATTACGTTTTTGATGAAATCGGTGAACCACCAAAAATTTAAGGCACCGGCCGCGCCTGGTCCTGGTACCTACCCTGATGTATGGCAGTGAGGCATGGAACTGGCAGAGGAAGGATGAAAGTAAACTGAATGCTGTTGAAATGAGATCCCTGAGACGTATGTGTGGTAAAACCATGTATGATCGTGTTAGAAATGTGGATATCCGCAAAGAATGTAAGGCTGATGCAAGTATAATGAGCAAAATTAAGAAAGGGACCCTCAGATGGTTTGGGCACGTAGAGCGAATGAACGAAGAAAGTAGTGTTAAAAGAATATATGATGCAAATGTGAATGGTAGAAGAAGTCGGGGACGCCCGAGGAAGACATGGCACGATCAAGTAAATCAGATACTTGAGACGGGCCATGTGAAAAGTCAGAATAATAGAAGAGTATGTATGAGACGATGTATGAATGTGAGTGAGGCAAAGAGTGTGTGCCAAGACCGAGTTGTTTGGCGGTCCGTCCTCTCTGCCTACCCCTGCGGGGAAACGGCGTGATGGTTAGTTAGTTATATATATATATATATATATATATAATAAGTTGATAGGTTTAATTCCTTTTTATTAATTTCTAAATAAAACACTTGTGTTGCAAAGTTTTTTTTAACTAAGAAACGACATTTATGTTTATTAATATCACTTTGAATGGTTTTTTTCTAACAATCAAATAATAGAATAACAAAACAAATGACAATCGATGATTGCATTCTAATTGACATTATAGGATTCAAATTTAAAGGGAATATATTTCCTTTACATCTCCCCCCCACGCGGGAAAGAAAATTATTGCAAAAATTTTCATTCATCTTCGATATCCTCTTCATGGTTCATCAATGCAGGTGCTGGAATTAATTTCGAGATGTGGAAAAAATTTGATTCTAATTTTTTTCGACCAGTATTTATCTTGTAAATTGAGTTTGATAATTTTTCTATGATTTTGTAGGGTCCGATTCTCAATTCGTCGAGCTTCTTCCTGTTAAGTTTGTTTCCATTCTCCACAAAAACAGTATCACCAACTTTGAAGTTAATATGTCTCCTGGTTTTATCGTAAATCATCTTGTTGTAATTATGTGACTTTATAGTATTGTTCAGAGCTTTTTTTCTGTCTTGAATCAAATCGATGTCAGTCTTCTTAAGTTTTAACTCATTTGGCAAAATCGTAACATCTGTGCCGTTAAGTAGGTACTGAGGCGCATAACCAGTGACAGTGTGCTCCGTTTCATTATAGTTTTTTACACAATTACGGGCTATAGTTGTCCAAGCCACTTTTAAGTCATTTTCGTTGATTTTGCATCTAATTTTATTGACTAGCGTTTGATTTAATCTTTCATTTAATCCATTTGAGAAAGGCGAGTTTACTGCAGTAAAAATGATTGGAATATTTTTTTCATCCAAAAATTTTTTGAATTCTCTAGAATTAAGACCCGGATATTGGTCTGATAGTATCATGCCAATGTCATTAGTTTCTGTGGAGTTTAAGAGTTTGATGAAATCGTTGGTATTTTGAGTTTTTGACGTCAAAATATATGCAAACCTCGTGAAATGATCTGATAGCAGGTGCAAGTATCTCTTTGTTGACCGTGAACCCCCAAACCACCTATCGTATCAATAGAACATATTTCAAAAGGTTTTGTTGCGGGACCCAAGTAGGACATCAATCCATATTTATTTTGACCTCTTGATTTGTTCTTTAAACATACTGCACAACTTTCGCAAGTTCTCTTTATATTGTTTGTCATGTTTTCTGATGTGTACCATGAGCTTATCATTTTTTGCATTTGATTAATTCCTATGTGACCTAGGTCTGTGTGAACATTTTTGATAAAATCTATGCTGAATTTTTCTGATAGAATTATTTTTTCTTTTTTTTTTACTTTCTTGTAATAAACATTATTCTTCGATATCAATTTATCTTTTCTGCACTGTATCTTCTCATTTTTGACCTGATCTTTTAAGATATCTTCTAATTTTATTAAGTGGACAACTTTTAATTGCTCATCTTGGTTATCATCTGGTTCTAAGACTGGGTTTCTGCTTAGACAATCAGCTTCAATATTGTACTTTCCTGGAGAATATTTAATTTGAAAATCATATTGGGATAAGTAATATGTTAAGTCACCCAGCTCTTCATCGGTTCTAGATTTGATATTCATATTTTCCAGCAGTTTGTGATCTGAATAAACTGTAAATGGTTTACCTATCAACCAGTATTGCCAGTATCTCACTGCCTCTTTTATAGCTAAGCATTCTAAGTAAATTGCTTTTTTCTTTTTCTGTGCGCTGTTTAATTTTTTCGAAAAGTAAGCAACAGGTTTTTCTTTTCCATCAGATTGTGTCTGTTTTAAAATAGCTCCAACACCCTCTAGAGAAGCATCTGTATATATATTAATTGGTAAATCTTGATCAAAAATTTCCAAGATCAGTTGTGAGCATATTAGGTTTTTCATCGTTTCAAAAGCATTTTGGCATTTATCAGTCCAAATAAACTTTTGATTTTTCCTTAATAAATTATGCAAAGGATCTAGTATTATTGCACTCTTCGGAATGTACTCATGATAAAAGTTGATTTTTCCTAGAAATTGTCGCACATTCTTTTGTGTTTTTGGAATAGGAAAATTCTTTATTGAAATCAAATTATCCTTTACTGGCTTGACTGAATTATTCTGAATTATATGACCCAGATATTTTACCATATCTGATGCAAATGTGCATTTTGTAAATTTTAATCTAAAACCTTCTGTTTTGATTGCATTCAGCAGCTTTGTCAGATGATCAATGTGTTCAGCAAAAGTTTTTGAAAAAATAAGAATGTCATCTATGTAATTGACAGCAAATTCGTTTAGTTTATATTTTCTCAATATATTGCTTAATATCCTCTGAAAAATTGCCGGAGAAGTCTTCAATCCAAAAGGCAGGCAGGTCCATTGATAATGTCCCTCCTGTGTTACAAATCCTGTTTTTTTTTGTCTTCAATCCGCAATGGAATAGACCAAAAGGCTGAGTTTATATCCAGCGTTGAAAAAAATTTGCAATTTCTGGTCTTTGTCATTAGGTCTTCAATCAATGGAAATGGTTGAGCTTGAGGTATTACTATTTTATTTAAGTCTCTGAAGTCTATGCATAATCTGGATCTTTTGTTTTCTTCTTTTTTAAATGCTAGAGTAACCAGTGCAGCAAATGGACTGTACGACTCTTCTATCAGTTTATTGTCTAATAATTTTGCTATTTGCTCTTCTATTTCCTTTTTATCTTCTACACTGCATCTGTAAGGCCTCTTACTACAATATTTATCCACTAATAAGTCTATCTTCGCTTCATATCCATTGACAGTGCCAACATCATATTTACTCTTCGCGAACACTGATGTGTATTTGTCTATTAGTTCATTTATTTCTGTTTTTTGATCATTATTTAAATGATTCATTGTTATTTTAAAATCTTCTTCTTTAACATGTTCGTTAAAATTAATTCTGTGTTTTTCTATATGATTAAATTCAGTATTCGTTTTCATATCTGTAGAGTATTTTTCTTTTTTATTTGTATTATTTAGGCAGAGTTTCTGTGATATTTGTAAGTCTTCACTTTGGATAAGTTTGAAGTCTTTTATCATGTCTAATCCAATCAAAAAATCATACTTGAAATTGTGTTCATCAATAATGTACACATCAACTTTTTTCTCCAATTCAAAATTTTTTATGTTTAACGTTGTCAAACCACTCGTCTTTTTAACACCATTAATCGTTACTAAATTTGCTTCATTCAAATTGTTTCCTTTTCCTTTTAGTTTCAATAATTTAGAATTAATTAGAGAAACATTTGAACCCGAATCATAAATTCCGTATATTTTTAATTTATCATTTAGTAATAGTTTGACTTTTATTAATGGTGTTACTATTAGTTTTTTGATCATTTTCATTTAATTCAGTTTCTATCACTGAATTGTTTACATGTTTAATGGCATTTCTCTTAAATTTTTCATCCTCTTTTGTTTTGAACCAGCATGTAGCTTCAGGGTGGTAACGAATGCCCTTATTCAATTTTTCACAAATTTTACATGGATTTTTACCCCCATTTTTATTATGTTCTGCATTTCCAAATGTTTTCTGATTCATAAATCTTTTTTTGTTGACCATATGTTCATACTTGTTTACTTCATTAAACAAATCTACAGTATCTTGTAATCCTTCTCTATCGATCTTGTTAAGTATGAATTCTGGTAGTCCGGAAGCAACAAGATCTATCAAAGTACCGGTGTCAATTGATCTTCTCACATCCAATAGAAGTTTTTCTTTTCTTATAGCATAATCCAACAGAAAACCATCTTTGTATCTAAATGATAGTGCGTATGTGACAGGGTTCCATCCTTTGTTTGCAAATGATTCACAGAATTTGTTTTTCCATGTTGACCACTCTGAGTTCATTGTTAGTTTTATAATCATGAAACTGTACCAGTCTATACAAGATTTATCCATGAACAATCTGAGTATTTCTATTTTTTTTTCATCCATGGTCACATCAAACCGCAAACATTCTTTTTCAAACACTTCCATCCACTGGCTTGCATTTGTATTTTTAGTGCAGAATTTTTCTATAACAAACTTCTCAGCAATGTTTTTTAAGCTCTGTTGCTTATCTTCCATTAACTTTTCAATTAATTTTCCTAATGCATCTTCTTTTTGATGTACTTGTAAACTTTTTTCGTCCAATTCTTCGAGGTATTGGTCTCCAAACTGTAGGTTTCCATCTTCGTCTACATATGTTTTTTTTAGTTCTTCTGTCATGGTTAACCAGACTCTTCTAACCTGGTATCTTTTTTTCAAACTATTTTTTATTTTTCCAAAAGCACTAGTTTTCATTATCTCCTCGTGATAGCTGGCGGATCGTAGCATTTCTGGTATTGTAAACACTTTTTCATCACTTGTGACTATTTTTGTAATGCTAATAATATTTGACCTGCCATCGCCTCCAGGTAATAGCGTAAATTCGAATTGAATTTTCTCCATTTTTGGTTTAAAACGAAATGTCGTTTTATAATAAGTTGATAGGTTTAATTCCTTTTTATTAATTTCTAAATAAAACACTTGTGTTGCAAAGTTTTTTTTAACTAAGAAACGACATTTATGTTTATTAATATCACTTTGAATGGTTTTTTCTAACAATCAAATAATAGAATAACAAAACAAATGACAATCGATGATTGCATTCTAATTGACATTATAGGATTCAAATTTAAAGGGAATATATTTCCTTTACATATATATACATATTCGATTTACCCCATAAACAAGCAATGCTTGTGTGTATGGGGCGGTGTTATTATATTGGTTTAAAATTTTTTTTTTTTTTTTATTCAGTTTAAACATTCGGTATAATTTTTAAGCTGAGTTTTAAATTTTTTTATATTACTATTTATGTTTCAAATTTTTTCAGGTAGTGAATTAAAAAATTTAACTCCGAGATATTTATGATTTAACTGTCCTATTGTTTTTTTACATTTTGGATTAGGAAGTATTGATGTTTGTCTAAAGGCGGGTACAGATTGCTGTAACGTAACATGCAATGTAACATGAAAGGAACATTTCATAAGTGTGGACGCAGCGCGCGCACGAACCGAGCATGTACCTACTCGCATTTGTTTCCGGCATGCGCGCAGTGAACATAGCTCAGTCTGCCGAGAACAAGTCCTCCATTGTTCGCGCGCGTTCTGCCGTATAGACACAAACAACCCGTCCACACTAACGCTCAGCGCACACTGCGCGCTCCTTTGTATTCTGCGAAAAAACCGAAGCTTTGTGGATTGCGAAACGCACGAGTTGAAATGCTCTGTTCGCGTGCGGAGTGTGCGCGGTTCGTGCGCGCAAGGCGTCCACACTATGGGAATTCTGTTACATTGCATGATACATTGCGGCAATGTGGACGGCAAATTCTTTCATTGCGAGTTACGTTGCGTGTTACGTTACGGCAATCTGTACCCGCCTTATGATTTCTGTTATTTTTAAAAGGTGCAACTTTATTTTGAAAATTATCTTTATAAATTTGTAATGTTGCATGGTAAAAGTATAATGCACTTAATTTTCTGACCTTAAATTGTTTGAATAAAAGTTCTGACGAATATGAGTAGGTTTTTTTTTAAATTGTTTTTTTATTAGTTTTTGTGATATGTAAATTGTTTGTGTTTGATTTGTATATGTACCGCCCCATCCTATAATGCCATATTGTATAATTGATTGACAAAAAGCAAAGTATGTGGTTCTAAGTAATTTTTCATTTAGAATATCTCTTAAACATTTAAATATATAGGTTAGTTTCCATATTCTGTTGTTCAGAATATTTATGTGTGGAGACCATTTAAAACGCTGGTTTATTGTTATGCCCGGGTACTTAATATCGGTCTTGCTTTCTATGTTTGTACATAATATATTGCATTTGTGGTTTTCTGTATTTGTAACAGAGTGAATTATTATGTTTATTTCTTTAGGTGCCGTTTGTTTTTTAATGAAAAATGGTAAATAATAGGTTTTTTCAGAAATTTAAAGTCAACAGGTTTTTATCAAACCATAATTTTAGTGCATTGATATCTGTATTTGCCGTGTTATTTAATTCAGACCAGGTGTTTGCTTTTAGTAGTAGGACTGTATCGTCAGCGCATTAGACAATGTCTCCATATTTGGAAATATGGAATATATCATTGACATATATAATAAACAACAATGGTCCCAAAACTGTACCTTGGGGTATTGAAAAGTCGCTATATTTTGAATCACTGACTTGATTGAGTAATTTTACTTGTTGAGGTCTTTTATGTAAATAACTTGTTATCCATGCTAAGACTTTTCCATTTATTCCTATCGATTTTAATTCATTTATTAAATTTTTATGTGATATGCTGTCGAAAGCTTTTTTTAGGTCTATAAATATTCCAATACATTATTTATCGGAATCTAGAGCCGTATATAAATAATTGGTTATTTTTGCAATCGCGTCATGAGTACTTGTTTTTTTTTTAAGCCGAATTGGTTATCATTAATTATTTTATTTTCTTCTAAGAA
Source organism: Limnephilus rhombicus (assembly GCA_929108145.2). NCBI lineage: Eukaryota > Metazoa > Arthropoda > Insecta > Trichoptera > Limnephilidae > Limnephilus > Limnephilus rhombicus. The sequence goes on along the minus strand of OV815273.1, from coordinate 27,357,773 downwards.
TGTTCAAATTTGTTTTTTACAATTTTCTGGTATATTTTTGATAAAATTATATCATCTTATTTTACAGCCTTTCAACTGACAAGATTATTGCCACTAATGAGATATCAATTATGTGCCAAAAATGCTACACTAATGAGATATCAATTATGTGCCCTGATGATGGGCGCTGCAAGGCTGTCTGAAATGTTGGCTAAAGATGAAGGAAAATCAATCACGATAATTTAATGTTGGAATACGTACACAAGATGAGTGTTGTACGCCTTCCCCACAACCGGCATACACGAGAACACGATCAGGGCCAAGTTGCTGATGGACCAGCTGATGAAAAGGCCTTTGGGCACGTTACCTCTTTGGGGACTGAACAGCGGGAAGGCAAACACTCCTAAAAGTGCTATGCCGAGCATCACGCGATTTGTAAATGAGAAGATCTGAAACATTAAAAGTTAGATAACGAATCAAGGGGGATAAAAATGAGCTGGTATTTTGGGAAAAAATGAGTTTGATATTTATTTTGGTAAGATGTAATTAATACCCGAAAAAGTATTTTTTTTTTTTTAATTCGAGCTAATAATAATTTAACGTCTGTCAAATAACTTTTTACTATCATCCGTTGTATGGAATATGGAGCTTCAGACATTATTTATCCTTTCCAGTATTGATATATGTATGATAAAGAGTGTGAATGGAGATTGCACAGCACTAATCTATATTATCGGCACAGCATCAATCACAAATTATTTATATTATGATAATGCTACAGGGAGTGAGGGGTTCATGGGGTGAGGTTTGTCTAGGTCTAGGAGGCGGATGACCAGGACACACTGAACCCCAGATTCCTACCCACCCCTTAAACCCTTTTCCTTCCCAGAACTCTCCTTTCCTTTAAAAAACCCTCCACACAGCATCCCCAAAGATGACATAGGCCCTGAGGGAAATTATTTTCCCCAGGGCCTCCTGTGTGGAGCTCATGTAAAAAAAAAAAAGTTTTTTTCTTTGGCTCAATGATTAAAGAGACAATATGGTGCCCTTCTCTCACAATTCCCATGATGTGTCAATCTGCTCTTATTAACTTCTAACAACAACAAAAAATGGTCTTTGGCACCAACTTTATAACATATCACCTAAAGAGCGTCAAGGAGAAAACTACTTATTAACAGCTACAAAAATATATTTACTTACAAGTGCCAGAATACCGACATGGTAAAGGCAAAAACCCACAGAGAAATGAATATATCTGAAGGGCCTTCTAGTCCCAATGAAGTCAGCCCAAATCTTCCACTTGGTCATCCCCTTCCACCACAGGACCACCGGCAAGCAAAAGTACAAGTAGTACTGCCAGGGGAGACTTTCCACTGAAACATAAAGTCATATCGATTAGACAGATTGTGGGGTAATCTATGCTGGTGAGGATCAACCTTTTTCAATTTATACACAGGCTGCAAGGGATAGGGTACCTACAGCTTGACAATGTTAAATTTGCAGTCGGTGGTGTTGCAAACCTCTTTTGTCTTTTCTGAAATGGTGATTTTTTCAATAAAACTAAATTACAGAACTCAAAAACAAAGTACCACAAGCGAAAAATTTATATCGCAAAGGCCAAACCGATAAATGATGTAGATTTTTATTATTGTGAAATAAAGAACATATAAAAAACCTATTTGCAGTTTTGGGCAACTATTGATTTTTTCATTTGGAAAGTTGAACAAAATTTGGCAAGTCATATTCTAAAAAAATCAGTTAAAAGGAAATCTTTTAAATGCATCAAACATACATTTCAAGAAGAACCATGAAATTTTGTGTAAGAATATGCAAGAAAAATCTCATTATTTTGAGTGGCTGATACAAAATTTTGAAGAAAGACTGAAGTTTTCAGCTCAACTTTTTTAAAACAACAAACGGTTGAATATTCTTTGCAGAAAACTTTTTAATATTTTATTTAGCCAAGTATGAAAAGGCTCATTGGCCACACGAAATGGGCTTGTGGGCCGCATATTGCTTATCCTCCTCAGACCCAGGAAAAAAAGTGTTTCAAAATCAATTTTTATTTTTGAATTTGTATATCTAAAAAACCACATAAAATAATTTTATTAAAAAAAGTTTTTTTTTATTCTCAATGTTTTCAGAATTGTATGTCTCTTGTAGGAGACGCTCTCTAGCAACTAGTTTGAATTAATAGAATTCCAGGAATCACATCACTTTTTTTATGTCGCCCACAGGAGACACTGGGCTAGGGTGGAAGTAGATTTAGGGCCGGAAACTTGATTAATGTTAATATGTGCAGTGCTTCCTTAGAGACACTGAGCTAGGGTGGAAGTAGACTTAGGGCCGGGAACTTGATTAATGTTAATATGTGCAGTGCTTCCTTAGAGACACTGAGCTAGGGTGGAAGTAGACTTAGGGCCGGGAACTTGATTAATGTTAATATGTGCAGTGCTTCCTTAACATGTCAACAATTCTGACGTCTAACTCTTTTTAGTTATTCTTTACCATTAATTCATATTTATCTTGTTTACATTTATAAAATAAACTAAATACCTTGGTTAAATTAGAATAATATTATGATCATTTACTAATTTAAACCTTTCGGCTTAGCCATTTTCAACAATAAAAGCAACATTTAAAAAAATAATATTTTACAAATGGACGCATACAGAAGAAAAAGTTAACCGTTTTGGACTTGTTTTATTTCACAATGTTTGCTACTTCATTGCATTTCATATTATGACACATGCGTCAAAGTGTGCTTTGACAGATGTATCATAATATGAAATGCAATGATGTAGCAAAAAGATATTAGCTTAATCTAGCTGCATTGAAAAATCGGCTAAGATGGTTAAGATCAAAGATAATCTGCATAAGTACCATAGACCAGGTAGACAATGGCCGCTAACATGAGAATAAAGGCCATGTGAACACGATTATTAAATCTGTTAATCAGCTCGGCCTGATCCCTCCTCATCTGCGGTGAAGTCTCCAGTCGCTGGCTGGACATGAACTGCTCCACAACCGTGGTCAGGAGCCACCAGATCCAGCCCAGGAAGGAGAAGGTGATGCTGAACAACAGGATCTGCTGGTAGTAGTTGTGGTAGTAGCTCAGTCCTTGCAAACTCAAAGATATCGTCTTATTACTCAGCTCAATCTGAAAAGATACACAGGTATTTGTATATAACAGGTAACAGGTGAGCCAATGAAACGGAACGATTTAAAAAAATCAGAAAACATTCAATAAATCATGTTATGTAAGTGCACAATTGTTAATTTTTTTTAAATAATGTCCGAAAGGCGCATTTTGTCGCACACATTCATGTCGAATCCTTTCTTTTAATGCATGGATAGTCCTTGGGGGGGTTATTTTGAAACACTTGTTGTTTTTAGCTACTACTCCCAAAGGAAGTCATCGCATGTGGGACAGTCAGGAGAACGAGGTGGCCAGGGAATATCACCATTCTTGCTCTAAGACAACGAAAGTTGACGGCGCAAGCCCGCCTCCCCTCTGCATTTTCTGCAGTGACATTCCCAAATCGTCCTGTTTCATTATATAGACTGAGCTGTTATATATTGTACTTCTATTTGAAGCTGCCAGCAATGCTTCTTCATTTGGTGCTATTTCCTATCGGAGGTTGGCTGTAACTCTGTGGCATGTAATAATAATCATTGTTGGATGATTTTTATAGCGCCATTTTCGTGAGAAAACCACCTCAAGGGCGCTTGTAGCCACAAAACACCACATCAGCGGAACTGATGCATTGATAATCTTATATTATATGCAAATAGATACAGTGCAAACAGTTCTCTTGCATTATTTTACAGTTTACAGTTATTCAACTATTCAACATCAATGATTTCCAATGTAATGGAAAAAACTCATGAGCTAACCATGAAAATAATATAATTTGACAAATTGGATTATAATTAAATACAAAAGTATAGGCTTTGTTTTCTCAGACTAAGGGTTTATATTACAAAATTGATTCACAGCTATCTTGATGAACACTTCAAATGATATGTATAAATTTTAATATTGTGGTTCTAGTTCGCATTGCAAAGATTGAATTCAGATCTCAATAGAATAAACGCAATCATTTTTAAATCGCAAGCAATCATAATCAGTCTGTAATCGACCAATAAATTTGTGCAAAAGATTTGCATATAATAATAATGTTAAGTTAAGTAAAAATCCAGTAATTACCACGGAAGTCATTCTCCAGAATGAAGGGTCGACTTTTGTTAACCTTTTAGCTTATTTAAAATTGGCCTAATGTGCGGGTTTTTTTGCCAAAACACTTATGGACACCTCATTCTAAATTATCATTACAATAAAAATTGTAAAAAATAATAATATATTTAGAAAATATGCATTTATCAGTTTTCACTGTGTTTTTACTTACAATTTATTTATTTTACTAATTTTTTATTTATTTATTTTTACTATAGATACATACAAAGTACAAAACACATATTAGGAAGCTTTGCCTGTCCAACTAGGAAAGTTTCCCGTTCCAGGACAGACAAATTTACAGGTTTAGTTCATATTATACATACATAATTACATAACAAAAAAAATAGAAAAAGAACCTGGTAGCATAAAGTATATTCGGATTTGCGGAATTAACCTGATAACATATAATATATTCAGATTTACAGTGTATGAGATAAGTAGGTAATAAAGTTAGTAGCATTGAAAAGTCAAAAAGTGTAAACAAAGTATTTGATAACAAGTTGGAGGAATTACAACAAGATTCACAACACAACAAAATATCAGTATAATATTTTACTGTGCTTATAAGTCAAGATATTTCTTATTGCATGTTTATTTTATTGATAGAACAGGTTTTAGAACAATAGAAACACGATAAACGCAATGAAGAAACTCCTTTCAAATTGCAAATATCTATGCCATGTCAACCAAAGGACGCTGCCGTAGAGCGCAACGTGATAATTTATTTCACGATTGCAGATAAAATCACAGCATGTTCGTAAATTTAAGGAACTGTGGTTTTTACTTACAGAAACTGAAATATTGCATTTATACTTACTTACCTTGAAATTGCAAGAATATAAAAAAACTATATTTTCTTTTTTCAATACAATACAAACATATTTATGGCAATGTTTTATGTAAAACAGAAGAAATTAGATACTTGATGACTTCTTATATTCAACTGATATTTGCTAATTTAGGTAATTACTGTGTTTTTACTTACTACAACAGGAAAGCAATGTCAAACATATAATATAATATGAAACCACAAATTACGCAAAATCGAGATGTCAGATATTTTCATAATACAAAAATCTAACTGTTTCAAATCATAATATTCAAAATTTATAAAAGATTCTTACTACTTTATCATAATCTTTTATCCTCATGTAATTTTTCATAGTAATTACTGCTTCTTCAACTATGCACTCGGTCAGAAGAAGAAAAGGTCTGTAAATCTTCATGATAATGTTTTCTTCTATTATTTGTCGCTTTCTATTGTACTGCGATAACATTTGTCTGGCGTTGCTGTAGAGACCGTTGGCTTTCAGTTCTGTGTTGTCACCGAAATATGCCACTGGAAGAATTCCCTGAAGAGAAATATTTTGATTAATGAGAAAATAAGCAATTTTGGTAGAAATGCATACCACACATGTTAATAAAAAATATTAAATATTATTGGAATGATTAAAGACTCTCACGGCCAATAGTGTTACGTTGTTAGAATTTTGGGATAGGAACTGATTGAGCTGTAATTTAGGCATAGAAGCGATAGAAATTCGCAGGCACCAAATCTTCATCCTTCTCCCTGATAACCTAAAACCGATTCATAATTTCTTGCTTTTAAAACACAAATAATTCTATGGATCCTTACATCTGCAATACATTTCAATCACAATATCATTTATATACATTTTACACTCTAACCTCCTAATCTCCCTTCATACTTTTCCTACACTCCCCATCCAATTTTCCTAATTTAATTACAATATAAAATATTTATAACTCAATCTGAATTGTGTAATCTAATTTTTATCATTATCAAGCAAATTATGCATAATTTCAATTGTAAACTTTACCCACCATAACACAGAGACATCCCTAGAATGGCGGGTAAAATAATACAAAAATGTAATAAATGCACCAAAAAAAAAATTAAAAAGAGGGACGACCAGGTATCACTCTGAACTTAAACTTTGTGGTAAAAGCACATAAAAAGGGATTAACTGCTACTGCAACCAACCATCGAGAGTTTGATGATCTGCACAAGTAACAACAGTTACAAAGAGTAGGGAGAATTCAAACAACGTTAGGTTATTTGTATCCCGGGAATGTTTGCTGTTCTTCATAAAGAAATGGTATTACTGGAGGACGGCGAGAAATCAAGAAGGAGAAGAAAGCGCTTACTAAACAGTTTACTACCCCAAAACTCAAATAACATAATTTAATATAGCACCATTAACAGTTGTTACCTCCGAGTTGACTGGTATGGGAATCCCAATAAGTGTTGCCATGAGGGGACAGATATCCGCCTGTTTCACATCTTTTCTGTGAGTACTGTTAAGAGTAATGTCACTGACAAGCAGAGGATTTTGTGGAAGGGCGATGCCGGCTCCCCAGGCTATTAGCGGCGTCTGAGTTTCATGGTCTTCACCAGCTCCGTGAGATCCTTCAAATAATAATAATAAACACTTCCTCTTATCCATGACTCTTCCGGGGTAGGTGTTGTTACAGTGTTGGACGTAGGCCTGGCTCTAATGTCTCCACTTTCCAGTCACATTTCCGCTTCTTAATAAATATTTTTTATAATTAAAATGTAGATGTAACGTGGATGTAATGTAGGTGTAAGGTGGGAAGATCGTATGTATTTGTTCTAGAAGTCCCCTGTTTAGAGTTAATAAATTTAATGAATTGAAAGTGAAATACTCAGAACACAGGTCAACTCCTAGAGTGAAGGACGTTACACCCTATCAAAACCAAACATTCTCAGGTTAGGTTAGCCCACTACCATGATTGTAAGCATCTACTTGTACCACATTATGTAGTTACTATCACAAAAAGTTAAAATACAATAAACACCCAGGTTGCCGGTTGCCGGCGAAATGGAACTGAGTACAGTTAGTTAAATAAGAGTTAGTAAACATACCCCAGTCCGTCATGCCATGATCTGCTGTAAATATGTATGCTGTTTTGTTGTCATGCTCAAAGAAGTCTTCAAACAATTGTTCCATTTTCTTAATGCCATTGTCCACAACCTTAACGTTCTCTTCATATTCCCTATAAATTAAATCATATTATTTGGCTGTGGCAGCTCGTGGGTCACATAAACATATGAATACATCGATAATAATAATAATAATTGGATAATTTATAAAGCGCCGTTTTTGTGAAAAATCACCTCAAGGGCGCTGTAATAAATAAAGCTATTAACGCACAATATTAATAGAATTTCCGAGGCTGTTAACAATAAATTATGTTTGGCTAATTTATGTGGCGCCATTTTCGTGAAAAATCACCTCAAGGGCGCTGTGAAGTTAGACTTTTTCATTTTTCATAACTTGCAGAAGTCAGACTTTCTTGTTTCATGTAGAAGGTGGCGCAAAAGTTGTCACTCGATCTTCTAAGTAACTTTGTTTATGAATAAAAAGAATAATTATTATAACACAAAATAAAATTATTCTGCATTTTTGAGGAGAACAGCGAAATACGGCTTATCAATGTGTACTTCTGTTTCAATGTACGTTTGTTTGTCAATGTCACAAAAAAATGTCTAATTCATGATGACATAAGACTCCACATGCAAAAATGAGAACATCTTCCGATAGGGTGATGACTTTTGTGCCACTTTACATTATTGTAATTATCTTGTAATAACTATAACATTTTATTTGCAAATCCTCAGTTCAAATCGATCAGTGTGTACTAAGTAGATATAAAAATGTATCCAACTTACTTAGAGTGTGGCTTGTGGGTGTGCCCAGCCGTGTCTAACCCTAACAAGTGTAAGAAAAACACAATCTTGTCTTTCTTCAAGAGTTCCAAAGTGGTGGGATTTGCTTTGGCTCTGGTGAGAAAACTCTCCACCTTGTCAAACACCCACGTATCCAACTTGGTGGTGGACACCTTCCCCGAGAAGTCTTCCTCCGCGTGGCTATAGAAGAAAGTCTCCACGTGGTTGCCAACGGCTCCCTTGGCGAACATGGGCAGGATGTCCGGACTGCCCCACGACCAGGTGTGGGCGCTTCGGTTGAAGATGGAATCAAAGTCGACCGGATTCTCTTGCCAGCCTCTGGCCACTGCAGACGGATCTTCGTATAATCCCGCAATTATGGCGACATGGCCCGGCCTCGACTCGGTCGGCACTCTGGTGTTGGATATACCCCACATCCCTCTGTTCATCATAACATGCCTGAAATTTTTAGTCAAATTAATTTATTGTAATACTTATTTAATACTAAATTATATCCAAATATTGTAATAAAATTTTATTGTTCTTATTCACTTGCTTCGCTCATGAAAATAGAAGTGGGCACCACATTAATAAAACATATAAGAAATAACACCCCATTTTTTTCTTTGACGGAGAACAGTACAAGTATGGAAATGCACTATGGACCACATATCTAAAATATTCAAACAGTTACTGCTATATTTTGAAAAATCACATTCTTTGCAAGTGACAACTCTCTCAACTTACAATGACGTCTCTCTCAACTTACGAAAGGAAAAATTGGAGGAAAAAAGAAGATGAATTCCTTTTGGAGTGTTTAAAAATCATGGTTCACAGAGGTTGATCTGAAGAGATCGGAAATGAGAATCATTTTTAGATCTATCAATTTATATACATATCATTTTACATATAGATATATCATTTTATATATATATGAGAATCATTTTTAAATCCGGACATGCACTAATGGGAAGAATATTGGGTTTGTTAGGCCTCTCTGATTCTCCAATGTGCTCAATATGTGAACAAATTGAAGATGTTGAACACATTATCAAAGTGCATTAAATATGAACGACAGAGATTGACCATATTGATGACCTCGAACTCATCGGAAGTTCAGAATTTAATAGCCTCAACTGAGTTCACACCATATCGAGAATCGTGAAATTAAACATGATCATGTAAACTGGAAAATATTTTAAAGTGAATTCTTATATAAATGACTATTATTTATGCATTAAACCGCTTACTCGTTAATACGGAATACTTTTTATCCAAACAGTTAGATTTAGCTTTATTATTACGAAAAGTGAGTATTTATGTCGGGGGAGACCAAAAAACATGCAAAAAATATGCATTTAACATTTTAAATGTTGTTAAAATTAATTCACTCTCGCGGTAACGCCATTGTTTATCCATCGTTTTAATTTTAACATTTCTTAGACAATGCTGCCAATCATAGAAAAAATATTTTTGCATAAAACAAAGTGAATGCATCATTGACAAGTATTTGTAACAGTAGAACATGGAAAGAAATGTATTAAAATAATTACACAAACCCGATAGACAAACCCTGCATAGCCAAACAAACCATTCAAAACCTGGGATGTTTTTTAAAAGTATGATGAAAAGCAAGTTTATTTTAGAGAATTTATTTTATAAGATTGGTACTTCCGACAAATGTCATATTTGATTGTCTATTAGCTAAAAAAGGAACATTCCGTATTATCCGTGCATCAAACTTCGGCAACACGAACGTTCCGTATTATCCGTGAGGTGGACTAACTGCATATTTACCATGACTAAATGCCTTTTAAAGAACATTAGAGAATACATATAATGAAAATATCGTAGACGGCAATTCATCATCGCGTAAATCATATTTGGCTACTTTTCAGGAGAGACATAAAACCACTTTTCTTAATATATTTACATCGAAATCGCGGCAAACCATTTTATTTTTCATGTTCAATTGTCTTTTCAATTATGTATTTAAACACAGATATGTTTTTAACCGAAAATAAAATAATAAATGACCTAAGCGGTGATGTTCAGTAAAATATGGCAAAAGTTTTGACTTACACGGAAATTTATTCTTGTTGGGAGGTAGGTGTATAATTATAGTTTTACATTATAGTTTTAAAACACGGGAATATGGAAACAAATGTTATTTATTTTTAAAAAAATATATAATATTTTACAATGAAGTAATATTATGTTACATGACATTATTTAGACAAATAAAATAGTAGATAGGTACCTAATCATAAAAATACACAAAATTACAAGGTGGGGCAAAAGTAATCACCCTATTGGAAAATGCTATAACTTTTGCAAATGGCGCCAAATGTTAATTCGGTTTTGACATTTCTGAAGTAAACAAATGCAGAATACAAATCGACAAGCCATGAATCCGTTTACTCCGCAAGAACATGGAATAATTGTTTCCATTTTTTTGCGCAACAATTCATCGATTGTGTTGGCGCAGCGTGAATTTCGTCACAGAGTTCCTGGCCATCCGACACCAACTGAACAAACACTGTGGCGTTTGGCCACTCGCCTTGAAGAGACTGGGAAAACACGAGATGTTCCCGAGGCTAGCCAGCCCCAGAGCAGCCGTTCTGCAGAGAATATTGCTGCTGTTGCCCAAGATGTCGAGAGTGAGCCCAGAACATCGACCAGACGACGTGCCACGCAATTGGGCATTAGCCGGCGGTCCCCACGTAGAATTTTGGTGAAAGATTTGAAGACGTTCCTTTACACAGTGCAGACAGTGCATCAGATGTTAGCTGTTGACAGCCAAACGCTATAAACGTATAACCTACGCTCAAGCCATCCTGAATCTCAACGAAGAGTTGGACGATTTTTCATTGAAAATTATCATGAGCGATGAAGCTCATTTCCATCTTAGCGGTTACGTGAATAAACAAAATAATCATTTCTGGGGCACCGAAAATCCGTGTATCACCCACAAAGAGCCATTGCACCCGCTCAAAGTTACCGCGTGGTGTGCTGTTTACGCTGGAGGAGTCATCAGGCCATTTTTTTTAGAACGCCGCGAGTCAAACGACGACTGTGGACGCGCAACAGAGCCTTGATTACCGATTTTTTTCTTCCTCAATTGGATGAATTGGGACTGGAGAACACGTGGTTCCAACAGGACAGTGAAACGGCGCACACTGCTCAAGCCACAACCGATATTCTGAAGGAAGCATTTCCAAGTCGCTTAATCTCTCGTTTTGGTGATTTGCACTGGCCGGCCAGATCACCCGATTTAACCGTTCCAGACTTCTTTTTATGGGATTTTTTGAAGTCGCGGGTTTACGTCAACAAGCCTCAGACTCTTGAAGCCCTTAAGGAGAATATTCGCCAGGAATGCGATAACCTGTCGCCCGAAGTTCTGGCAAGAGTGATGGAAAATGCCATAAAACGGGCCCGTATGGTCTTCAACTCTGGCGGCGGCCACTTGGCCGATGTCATTTTCTCAACTTGATGGAATAAATTCTAATGGATTATATAAACAAATTTCACAAGAAGAACCAAATTTTTCATTAAAACAAAAAAATTACTGCAAAAGAACATCGGGTGATTACTTTTGCCCCACCTTGTATTAGTTACTCAATGACACTGACAATCATCAACATAAAAATTAAGCACATCAATTTTTTAATAAAAAAAAAAAAAATAAAGTTACATTGTAGGTACCTCATGTAATGTTAAAAATATAAAAATTAAATTCATTGATACAGTAATGAATCATAATAGCCATGACAATCTTGCGGTATTACAGATTTTAGTTCCTGTAAATGTTTCCACTTGGATTCTTTTATTTTAATTCTATCTTTGTAAAGTTTTGGAATAATATCATTATAATTTATATTATTCAACAATTTTGGTCGTCGTGGCAATTCGGCAAAATCGTCTTCGAAGTTTGTTTTAAAACGAATGATCCCATCTGGTGAGTATTGCAACACATGTAGGTTATTAACAGTTTGATCACTTACTGTTCTGCCTGGCCTGATTGAATCGTATAAAAAAGTATTTTTTTGTGCATAATTCAAAAATAATTTGAATATCAGTATTTGAACGTCGTATGGTTTATTAGGAGGTTTTCGAGCCAGTTTAGTGACTTGCGCGTACTGACTTGGTAGGTATATTTCTTGTTTTTTTAATTTATTTTCGATTCTACTATGTACTGAGTCACATTCCATGTAGGTATGTCCCTTCTCTAAGAATTTTTGTGTAATGATGATGTTGAATTTCATGGAGAGACGAAGCAAAGCATTACTGAGTATCACATTCCTATTTTGATAGCCGCATCCATCACTATAAATTATAACTGGACGAGCAGGGGCTTTGTTTAATTCTCCTACAATGTAATCAATAATGCAGGAGTTGAATACAGATGCCTCCAGTCCGGCGTGGGTTTCGTCAAACCAATATGTCATTAAAGCCTTACTTGCCAAATTAAAGACGGTAAAATTATGCTCACAGAATTTTGTCTTGTAATAAATTGCACTTGCGTTTAAATTTGGCGCCAATTTGACTGTTTGCAAATCGTGAGTGAAAACGAGGCACTTTCCTTCCTTTGCCAGCTCCTTACCTTTAACTTTTTCTTCCTGTGCCTTATTTTTACCATTGATGTGTCTTTTCATAACCCCATCGCTAATATTCCCAACGTCGTGACCACAACATGTGTCACACCGATCTTTTTTGGGCATAAAAATACTCATGTTTTCTTTTTTAAACACATTTTCGAAAGTTCTGCGACTCATGGGACCCTACATTTTCCTTACAATAATCTAAATAAATATCATACAGTTGAGCCAAGCTTTTGATTATTGGTTCTAAGTAAAGCTTTTTGGTAAATTTACGACAATAGTGCGATTCGAGTTTTGGAAGATTGTGAAAAAACTTCAGCAATATCATTTTTTTAGAATTTTCTCCCGTTCTGATTCGTCATGGATAACATCGCAATCATTGCAGATTCTGATTTTTCTGTTCAATACCTCACGGTCCATTCCTTAATCCCCAGGATATAGAAAAACGACATATTCCAAACTTGGTCTCTAATATTTTCAATGGGCAAAAAATACACCAACGTGTCTTGTCTACGAGAAGCACTGGTGTCCGATCTTCTTTGTTTGGGTTCTTTTTTCATTACATTAGATGCAACAAATTGTTTTCTCTGATCCCAATTTAGTTTTGACCAAAAAATTTTGAAAATAGATTCTCTAGAACTTTGGTTAAGTTTTGGACAGTTTCGTAGTTTTGATCGAATGCACATTTTGGATTTGCAAGCTGGACCCATTTGACGAGCTTGAGCACGAGGCACATGTTGTACCATGTTGAATTTCCCATCTTGCAGTAAACTTCTTCTGTAGCCTTGCATCCTCAATTTCTTGTTTATTAATCTTGATGAATCTGCGTGTATGTCGCCATCCAGAGGCCGATTTGATGGTGATGCTATTATTTCCCAAGGAGATAATATAAGAACCTGGTGTAGGATTACTGTAATCCACCATCTGCATTTCAATTGAAGTTGAATCAACTATAATTTTGTCACTATTTATTATAACAAAAGATGTTGAATTATTATTAATGCTATGAATATCTTATCATATTATGTATTCAGGAGATACCATCGAGATCAACTCCGCACTGTCTTCTGTTGCTGGTGGCTGATTTTGGGAATAATCAACGATTGAAAATTCCAAATTATTTATATCAATGTTTTCTATATTTTCATTTGTAGAACATTCACCAACTTTTTTTCCACTGCCCTGTTTGTTAGATAATGTATTTATTCCGAGTTCTTTGCACATGGCACACTTTACAAATAACTAACTCATCATCGCTAGAATCAAACATTTTGTTACTGAAATAAAATTTTAAAAAATAATTAATATGTTTGTTTCGCTGTATACTATTAGTACAGTAATAAATAGTAAAGTATAATATATAATTATTAGTAAAGTAACTCCATTTGATTTTAAAAAAAGCACAAATCAAAGAAGAATGAATCAGCGCGTATCTCACGTTTTCCGATACAATGGAACGAATCATTGCGAAGTGTATCAACGCGTAAGTCCATAATAATTAATAATAACGTTTACCGTGTGTACAAAACAATGTTTGCAATATATAATTACTTAGTCTCATAATACATACCCTTTGTAAGACTTCCGATGAACAAAAAACACATAAATTAAAAAAAAAACCATTGTAATCAGCGAAATAACGTGTTGCGGAACTTTATCGTCAAAGACACAAGTCCTGAACAGCTTTTAAATCGCTCGCTAGATGTCAGGCTAAGACACTAAATCATCACTTCTATTGTCTGCTTGAATGGATTTTGATCATTTCTTTGTAGTTTCGAAATGGCTTTTCAGCGAAAATTGAGAATTTTAGTTACGGTGATCGATGACCGGACAACTCAACAATGTACAGCTTCATCAACCCTCTGAAAAGTCATTAACCCCTCAGACTAAGATTTTCGGAACAACTCATGTAGGGCTCATAGAAATCGTTGCATCTCCCTTACTACAATGGTTAGAAATAGGATCTAGACGGTGTTAGAAAGAGGAAATACTTCGCTTTATATTGAAATCAAAAAATTAACCCCTTTATGAATCCAAAGTTTCATACGCCATTTGAAAAAAAATGCTGAAACTTTAGGAATTTTTTATTAATTATTTTTACATGAAATGACAAAAAATGAGTTGATGATAACGCTTATAATGCCTAATAAAATATTTGTGCGATTTTTTTTTTTTTTTCGTTAGTAATTTTAGTAAGAAAAAAACATAAGGTGAGCAATTTTTAAAACTTTTTATTTTTGCATTCAATATTTTTGTATTTCAAAAATTATGTTTATCACGAATTGTAAAATTTGAAAAAGTATTTCATTACCTTTCAAAAACAGTTTTTAGTTTTTGGATGCTTCCAGAAATTTTCCGCTTATTGCAAAGCTGAAAAATTTTGATCTTCTGACAAAATAGGCTCGAGGCCTGACGATGAGTGATGAAAAAATTTGGTTAAATAGGTTACGTTAGGTTGGGTTTGTTTTTTTCATTGCTAATTTGTTCGCTTTTCGGAACAACTCATAATAGATTTCGTAGAAATCGTTGTGTCATAGTGAAAAATTTGATATGAACAGTGTTAGAAAGAGAAAATACCACGCTTTATATTCAACTAGCTGACCCGACGAACTTCGTACCGCCTCAGAATCAATAGCTGTTGAATTAAATTCAGTTTTTTTATTAAGTTAAAAATTACGCAATGAAGCAATTATCAATGCGCAACTGTCCGTGTTTTGTTTTTGTCAGTATCAGAGATGGCGTTGTGTACGGATTTATATTTTTATGATTTTCTTACTTTTACAATTACTTACGGGAATTCGGGAGGCGGATACGGGTGCCGCTGCCCCGGGAACCATTTATTGAATAACCAACACCTCTGCCATAGATTACCCCCAGTGGTTCGCTACGTTTGGTGATTTAGCAGGGGTGCCCGGGTTCATGAGGTGACTTATGTCCGGGTCTTGGCAGTTGATGCGCCTGCCCACCTGCTGCGTGGCGGGCCGAATCGAGAGAGACTGGTTGAGGGAGACCTTTTGACCTTTCCAGCCGGACACTCTCGACCCATTGCCTTGCACCACAGTTGAAGGGA
Organism: Limnephilus rhombicus; assembly: GCA_929108145.2. Taxonomy (NCBI): domain Eukaryota; kingdom Metazoa; phylum Arthropoda; class Insecta; order Trichoptera; family Limnephilidae; genus Limnephilus; species Limnephilus rhombicus. The sequence continues at coordinate 27,342,171 of OV815273.1, read as the reverse complement.
TGGATTCATACGTCCGTCACTCCCGGACACACTGACCCCCAGATTCCTACCCACCCCTCATACCTTTTTCCTTCCCAGAACTTTCTATCCTCCCCATTCCTTAAAAAGATCCTCCACACAGCATCCCCTAAGATGACATAGGTCCTGAGAGAAATTATTTTCCTCAGGGCCTCCTGTGTGGAGCTTATGTAAAAAAATGCATTTCATTTCAGAGATTTATTATAATTATTGTATTTTTCCTTTGGAGGTGTGCAGACATACGTTCACCATTTGTCTCATTTTCAACTATTGACATTGAGTGTGTAAGAAAGAAGGGTAGCATTATATGATTAAAAACAAATGCACAACAATCAACGCATTGACATTTGACATTTTTGAATGTTTGGAATTCATGCACAGTTCAATATTATACCCCTCACAATATTGCTGCAGTTCTTTCAAAATAGGAGAATTCGTTCCATACAAAATGTATGGGGAAAATAATTTTCTTTATAACTATTTATGTCGTTAACTTTTGTGATGTTTTAATAGTTATTATCCTATCCGGGGCGGAGACAAATCCAACAAATCAAAGATCATCAAAATCAGCCCAGCCGTTCTCGAGTTATAAATAGTGTAACTAACCCGACTTTGTTTTATATATTAAGATTATAAAAGTTAAACACAAATGAAGTAAAATGTAGACCTTTATGAAACCAAAGTTTCGGATTGCAATTTGAAAAAAAAAATTATGAAACTTTTATGGGTATTTTTTATTAATTATTTTTACACAAAATGACAAAAAAGTAAGGTGAGAATAACATTTGTAATACATTTTTCTAATAAAATGTGTTTTTTTTTTTACTTATCAGTAATTTTAGTTATAAAAAACGTTAGGTGAGCCATTATTAAACCTTTTTTACGTTTTTATGCAAAAATTTTATATTTGAAAAATTATTTGTATTTTTGTTTGAAATTTGAAAGCGTATTTCACCACTTTTCGAAAACAGTTTTTAGTTTTCGAAACGATTTTATTGTAAAATGGAAATATTTGGACCCCCGACAAAATATGGTCAAGGCCTGAGGGGTTAATGACTAATCCCACTGTGTTGCGTTATCACGGAATCATGTATTTCTACACACGTACATTCTATAAAGATCATTGATGTGTATTACATAGAAAAGAGTTTAGTAATAGCAGTTTTCTTATTATTATTCAACACGGGACACGTTGTGAGACCCAACGCGTTAGATGCTAGATGATAAAATTATGAATTTTTAATTATTTAATTGAAGATATTGATGGAAATGATTCAAATGTTGAAGAACTTTCAGTCAGAATGATGATGATTTACTGTCTCAATTTATGTAATCTGAGAGTTGCGTAGTAGCTTCCAGTTCTGAATCCCGGAAGCAGGCGTATTTTATGGCATATAGAGTTTGATCTCCTTCCATGAGTATGCTGACCAGACTTGAAAAAATTGTAGAACCCTTACATCTCCTTACTCAATGATAAACTAAAAAAAAAAAATTTAACATGATAAAAAAAAACAATTTCAATCGTTCTTGTTTTGCTTTAAGCTACGGACATATATGCTCATTAGTCACATGCTCTCTTGCTATTAATGAGCAAATTATACATAGTAGAAGTGAGTTGTTCGCGAACGACTCGGCTCAGTGAACCGGATTTTCATTCAGATCCGTAAGATCCGGTTCCTAAAGACCGATCTTCACGGTTGGCGGATCTTTGCGAACGAGTGAGCAGGTGATCTGCGAGACCCGTCAGATCCGGAGAGCAGCATTCGTGGGGGCTGAGAGCCGATAGATCGGTATACCGTTCAACGGTTCTCACGGCTTGCGGGTCACTACTGACTTTTCTGCACGGTGGCCTGCAGCGACTAGAATCTGAGTATGCATGCATAACACCTCAGTCGTGGCGTCAGCGTTCCGGCCACATTATTTTGGGTAAATTTTCGGAATTAGTGTCCATGGTTATTACGAATAATTTTTAGAAAAAAACTTTAGATTCGCCTTAATCACTATTAAAGGAAACTTTTTGCATTACGGGCGACGGAAAATGATGCATTTTAATTTTCAATTGCGTAAAACCAAAATTCACTTCTCGAACCGATACGGCTACAATCCGCGGCCATTCCATCACTGTTTGTTATGTTGGTATCCCTGATACAAACAAGAGCTAGATACGACTGTAGCCGACTTCGTGGGATACATGAAAAGGCACGTAACTTAAAATAAAGATAATATACACAAGCCCGCTACACAAACCCTGCTTTGCCAAACAAACCATTCAAAACCTGGGATGTTTTTTAAAATTATGATGACTCGCAGCTTTCGTAGTTTAACCTCAAAGTTCCGTATTATCCGTGAGGTGAACTAAATGCATATTTACCATGATTTTTAACTTACAAAAAAAAAAATGAATAAAGGCCTTTAGGTAAGTTTTTTTACATTGAAATTTTTTTTTTACATTGAAAATTTTTTTCTTACATTGAAATTTTTTTTTTTTACATTTTACATAAAATTAATTTTTAATGTAAAAAAAAATTTCAATGTAAAAAAAACTTAAGGGCCTTTATTCATTTTATTTTCAGAATTTCGTCAAAGTAGTGCTTACCTAATACGCATGTTTTTTATTTTACGTAACTTCTAGCTAATTGTTATTTTATGGTAATAATAAATATATACGAATAGAGGTTTGTTAACATTATAATTCTGTTGTGTTTTCATAATTACGCGCCTTTTCATGTATCCTACGAAGTCGGCTACAGTCGTATTTAGCTCTTCGCTAATATTATCAGGGATACCAACATAAGTGACATAATGGCCTCGGTTTGAAGACGTATCGGTTCGCGAAGTGAAATTTAATTTTACGCAATTGAAAATTAAAATGCATCATTTTCCGCTGCCCGTAACGCAAAAAGTTTCCTTTATAGTGATTAAGGCGAATCTAAAGTTTTTTTCTAAAAATTATTCGTAATAACCATGGACACTAATTCCGAAAATTTACCATATTTTGATTATTATAACAAAAACAAGGATGAGTTATGTTATTATTATGCTGAATGTTTATTTTCAATAATAATTCATGCCAACTATCATGGAATCCCAATATATTGGAATTCCCTTTTGAATGATGTAGGAGGGCTGAAGAAGCGCGGGTGGGGCGGGGGAGATACACTAATTCTTTCGTGGACCGTCGTTCAATCGAGCCGGTTCACTGAACCGGATCTTTACATTGAACGGGACCTAGTGAAGCGGCTCACTCAACTGAACTGCTTTGCCTAATACTAATACTACTAGCTTCTTTGTCATGCCCAAATGAGCATGCTCACAAATCAACCGGCTGTTGATTCACGGGAAAAATTAGAATCTTGCGAGAGTCTTGAAGGAGTAACCATCAGTTACTTATACCAGGGCGGGTAAGAGGTGGATTACCTCCACTGTTGATTCACGGGTGGATGGGGTAATGAGCATGCTCATTTATGAGCATGTGTGTCAGTGCCATTAATAATAATTAATCTGAAAAAAATTGTTTATTTGAGAGTAGTGAAAAATTAAGCGCACAAAGACTCGTTCTGTCTCACAAGACACACATACCATTTTGGAAAAACCAATAATTATAAAAATTCAATTTGGTAAATATGCAGTTAGTCCACCTCACGGATAATACGGAACGTTCGTGTTGTCGAAGTTTGATGCACGGATAATACGGAATGTTCCTTTTTTAATTAATAGACAACCAAATATGACATTTGTCGGAAGTACCAATCTTATAAAATAAATTCTCTAAAATAAACTCGCTTTTCATCATACTTTTAAAAAACATCCCAGGTTTTGAATGGTTTTTTTGGCTACGCAGGGTTTGTGTAATTATTTTAATACATTTCTTTCCATGTTCTACTGTTATAAATACAGGTACAAACTTGTCAATGATGCATTCACTTTGTTTTACGCAAAAATATTTTTTCTATGATTGGCAGCATTGATGAAATGTTAAAATAAAAACGATGAATAAACATGGCGTTACCCGCGCGAGTGAATTGATTTTAACAAAATTAAAATGTTAAATGCACATTTTTTGCATGTTTTTTGGTCTCCCCCGACATAAATACTCACTTTTCGTAATAATAAAGCTAAATCTAACTGTTTGGATAAAAAAAATTCCGTATTAACGAGTAAGCGGTTTAATGCATAAATAATTTCAATTTTTTAAAATCATTTTGTGACACTTTGCTTTTGTGGCTTTGTGCAGAAGGATATGGCAGGCAGGAGCAATCCCGGGACAACATGCACGAACTACCTCTCTACACTATCGTCCGAACATTGGGAGTTGGAAGATTGTGTAGTGCCAGCAGAAGACTGTGATACATTCAAAAAGGTTGTTATCATCATCTGTTATCCAAGTCGTAAAGGCAAAAAATGTATAATAGAAGACATCAAAGTTATTTACTCACTTTAGATAAGGTGCTCTCTGACTCCTTATCAAAGATTCCATTCTCAGCCCATCAGCAGAGAAAAGGACTAGCCTTGAAGCCGGTGCGTTTCCAATAGGATAAAACTCTTTAACACCACTTATGACCGGCGATTTAAAATAAATATCGAAAATAGATAACAAAAATACGATGTGGATTAACAATCCACCTAAAATCATCATTTTTGTACGATATTCGGTAAAAACTTTTCGAAATTACACTCCGAAAATCTGCCTCATTGCAGTATATATTATCAGTGAAATCAATCGATTGTATCTGCACAAAATATGTGCAAATGCATTTAACGGCCGGCACGCATTTTGCAGTATTGATTTTTAGTTATGATTTTTAGTGACAGAATTTGACAGATAGAATTCATAGAAGAGAGAATGAAATAATAACCACAGATATATTCGTAAATATACTATTCGTAGTGATGGGCACATTCGAGACATTTAGATAATCGAAATACTTTAATCGAAACATCAAAAGAATCGATGATCAATTGAATTTCGCTCGGAGTTCGGAGTTCAGCAGGAGCAACGGCTGTGGTCAAATGCACCGTTTGGGTCTCTGCGGGATCTAGTCACGACGAAACCATTTTTAATAATTCATTAATAAATGCTAGATTTGAGGCTGGCCAGTTCAACAACGGTATTCTGGGATTAGTTTATTTATGGGTATTCTCTTGGGTGACAGTCAGTGGCTATCAAATTTGTTGCTTATTTGTTCACGCCTCTAGCACAAACACTCCAGCAGAAAACCTGTATAATGAATCCCAAATATGCAGCAGAAGTAGGCTTACCATAATTATGAAGCTCTAAATCGGGACAGGAGTGGGGGGGGTGTCACCACGTTATCCGCCCCGGGTCCCACCCATGCTCAGAGGCGGATTTGCCCTTAGGCCTATGTAGGCCCGGGCCTAGGGCGGCCAGATATTAGGGGCGGCCAATCGTGACAAAAAAAGTCACAGATGATAACAAGAAATTACTTCCTAAGTACCTAAATATTCTACGTACGAAAACGTCATTGCTAGCCGCAAGGGTCTCGCGCTCGTGCTCGGAAGTTTCATAAGAGCGTGTTCACACACAGCTATAATATGCTTGGGATGGCGTATTTCGGCCTATCGCTCGCCGTACATTCCCAATTGGAATATATGGCTAGCGATATGCAAGAGCGTGTTCACACAGAGCACACAGCGCGCCCCCACGCCCCGCAGCCGCCCTCGCCACACCTATCATGCTCCGTCGCTCGCCCGCTCACGTATTTCCAATCCCTACCGCGATTCAGTCACTAGCGCAACTTGCGCTAGTGACTGAACCGCGTTAGGTATTGTTATGCATAAGAGCGTGTTCACACACAGAGCTATAATATGCGTGGGATGGCGTATTTCAGCATATCGCTCGCCACACTTTCCAATTTGGAATGTACGGCGAGGTGTGAACACGCTCTTAATCACCTTACAAAAGCTATAATAAATAAATAAATCAGAGATTATAAAATAATACAATAATAAGATGTTATTTATGCCAATTATGAACTTTCCACTGATGATAGTGAATAATAAAGTGTGACATTATAAAGGTATTTTCTTTAAAAATATATATATATTTACTTAAAATCTATGAAAAAGGGGGGGGGGGGGGGACGTAGGAATAGGATTAAGAGGCAAAGGATTTTTATTTATTTTTAGCATTGTTCTAAAGTAGCCTACGGAGTTCGGATTTGTGACATCTATGGTCAAAATAGATAAAGCATTGCAATAGCTCCGTGTTAAAATAAACGGCTTGCCAAGAAAATGTTTATATGATTTTTTTATTTTTTATTTATTTATCTATAATAAAATATGTTTACAATGGTTTTATTTGTATGCCTGTCTCACTAGGGTATACCTGTGTCGAGACAGGCGTACAGGTATATAAATGAATATAGTAATTACAAGGATATTTCAGGTAAAATACATATTATGAATAGAATTAAAACAGAAGGGTGATTGGAAGGGTAATAAATCTTTTAAAGAGAGTTATTTTATAAATGTTGGAGATGGAGTAATGAAATCAATTCTGCCTAGTCTATTTATAGGTTAAACTTGACAGGATTCCATTATTTTCATTTGTTTTATATGGGTTAGGTTGTATGTGAATAGTTATTTATGTCTATGTGTGATTTATTTTACAGATATTTGTGATAGTGTGGCGTCCAATACTTATAATCCATTTTTTAATATCTTGTTTGAATTTTGTAAAGGAGTCACTTTGTCTGATCGTAGTTGGTAGTGTATTGTATAGTTTGCAAGCTATGTATTTAGAGTGTCTTTGCCCGAAGGTGGTTTTGAAAAAAGGAGTTTGGAGAAGTTCGTTGTTTTTGGCTCGGGTATTGTGTATTGTTTGTGTAGCTTTGTATGGTGTTTTGTTGTTTTTGTGTAAATTAAGTAATATGGATCTTGAGTAGAGCTGTTTTATGTCCATAACGTTGAAGGAATTGAAGATAGTATCAGTGCTGGTAGTAAGCGGCATTTTAAGAATTATTTTTATGATTAGTTTTTGTGCTTTCATGATGGGATCAAGGGCATTGGAATATGCATTACCCTAGGCTAGAATTCCGTATTCGATGTGAGATTGGCACAATGAGTAATATACTGTTTTTAAAAGTTTTAGGTGAAGGAAATTGCGTGTTTGTTTGAAAAAGTATATAGATTTTCGGATTTTGTTTGTAGTATTATGTATATGTTGCTTCCAATTCAGGTGTGTATCGAAGGTTACTCCTAAATATTTGATAATGTTTACTTGCTCTAGGCATGGGCAGTCACAGTTTCGGTTTAGAGATGAATTTTTACATTTGTGTATTTTTAATGGCGGGGCTGGGTTTGACTTTGGGATATTGGTGAGACTAGACAGTAAGTATTTGGTTTTCTGTACATTTAGAGTTAATATGTTCGAGTCAAGCCAATATTTTACCTGTTGAATTCCTTCCTCCGCTTTGGAATATGCGGTAAGCCAATCTTTTGCTTGGAAGAGTAGGACAGTGTCATCGGCGAAACTGACAATAGTGGCATCGATATCTAGGTTGCATAACTCGTTAATATATATTAGGAAGAGCGTTGGACCTATAACACTGCCTTGAGGGACCCCGTAACTAATGGGCAAATTCTGGCTCTTTGTGGTATTGAGTTTAACGCATTGGGATCTGTCAGATAAGAAGCTGGAGAGGAGGCCTAATTCTTTGTTCCTAATACCTATATTAAACATTTTGCGTTTTAGTTTGCTGTGTGAGATTGTATCAAATGCTTTACATAGGTCGAGAAATACCGATAGACATTTCAAGCCCTTATCCAGGTGGCCAGAAATATGGTCAGTGACCGTGGCTATAGCATCATTGGTGCTTTTATGTTTTCTGAATCCAAATTGCCGCGGCGATATTAAGTTATTGGTTTCCAGATATTCCATGAGACTATTATTGACGATCTTTTCGAATACTTTTGAGAGGGAATTTAGCAACGTAATAGGACGATAATTACTAATATCAAGTTTGGAGCCAGTTTTAAAAATAGGGATAATGAGACCTTGTTTTAGAATGGTGGGAAATACCCCTTGGCGGATGCTAATATTAAGTAGATGCGTTAATGGTTGAAGTATACCAGGGGCAATTTTTTTAAGAACATTGTTAGATATTTCATCAATGCCGGTTGATGAAGAGTTTTTGAGCGAGTTTATTACTCTAGAAACTTCTTTCTCTGTAATCGTTTTAAGAACAAAGCGGGTTGGGAAATCATCATTGGTCGCGTGGTCATTTGGACCAAGCGTATCGTTATTTATTTGGATTTTTTTTGCTAGTTCCGGACCTATGTTTGTGAAGTACTGGTTTATGTAATTGACAATTGTGTTGGGGTTCGATGTAAAGTCTACAGTGATATCTTTGATATTGAGAGAGTTTAAGGTGTCGGTGGCTTTATTTGAATTGGTAGCTTCCTTGAGGACTTTCCATATTTTTTTAGGGTCATTGTTGCATTCGGAAATTTTTTTGTTGTAATATAGATTTTTGGCTTTCCTAATGACTTGTGTGCAGATATTACGGTATCTTTTGTAGAAATTATGGAGTGTGATATCATTGTGAGTGTGATTACAATAAATGTTTTACGAATGGTAGGAAATGTGGTCCATTTTGGACCGAAATCAATCGCAGAAAAATAAAAGTGGTCCGTTGTCCATTTTTCGACCGAAATCGTTCAAGAGGAACAAACCCTATCGCGACTGAAACGCGGTAGGGATTGGAAATACGCCCCCGCTAGCGACAGGCAACAGCAGTCAGTGCCGGCAGTGGTCAGTGTGCCAGTGTGCGTACAGCAATTGCAGCGAGTTGACGAGCGTTTTTCTAATTTCTTAAAGGTATTCGCGACGCGACGTGTATGTACTGCAATATTAACAAAAATCAAAATATTTTACAGGACGTGGACGATACCTCACGTAAAAAGTGTTATTTCGCATAATTAGATATGGATGGAAAGAAAAGGTTAAGTGGGGCTGAGTATCGCAAGCGAGCTAAAGAAAAAGATAATAAACAACAGGATGTTATTAAAAAAACTCGGAAATTGGACGATTTCTTTGGAAAACCATATGTCATTGATCCAACATGCGACGTTCCAAGTGGTAGCGGTGTTATGTCAACTGATGTTTCTTTAGTGTCTTCAAGTGCAGATATTTTTATCGATATGGCAAGTGGATTACAGGAAGAAACCAAAGATGTTCCACTAGTACCAAGAGTGCAGCCTTATCCGGACCAGGAACTGTGCGAAATCAGCGACGATCCAGCCAAATGGACAATTGACGAGTTCACGCGTGATTACATTTGTACGAACGGAGCTAATCAAAACATTCAAAATGATTTTTCTAAGAGTGTGCGAATTTACAAAGATAAGGTGCGACAGTTGTCAGAACATTTATTCGAACGTCAGCTTCTAAATGGCGAAAAAGTTCCGCGAAAGTGGCTAATTTATTCCGAAAGTACTGGACATGTTTTTTGTGGACCTTGTCTTCTTTTTAATGGCGGGGAGAGTCAGTTTGATAGAAAGGAAGGTTTTAATGATTGGAAAAATGCCAATTACCGAGTATCGACCCATGAGAAATCGCCTACTGACAAATTATCTGTCCTGCTTATGAACGAACGAAGCAACACGCTAGGTCGCATTGACCACGCATTAACAATACAATTAGATGAAGAAATAATTTACTGGAGAAACATTTTGAAACGAGTAGTTGCATGTGTAAAAGCGCTTGCATCACGTGGTTTGTCTTTCAGAGGACACGACGAAAAATTTGGTTCATTTCACAATGGAAATTATTTGATGTCATTAGAACTTATCGCTGAGTTCGATCCGTTCTTAGCCAAACACATTACACGTTGTGGGAATCCAGGCTAAGGATATACGAGTTATCTCTCTTCAACGATATGCGAAGAATTCATTCGGCTTATGGGAAACAAAGTTTTGAAGACAATTGTAATGGAAATATTAACAGCGAAATATTTTTCTCTGATCATCGACTCGACGCCGGATATATCTCACGTAGACCAGCTCACTTTTGTAATCAGATATGTCCTGCCCAATGGATCACCTGTAGAACGTTTCCTCATGTTCATTCCAAACTTGTATCCTCATGTTCATTCCAAACATGTTCATGCGCACTTGAAGTGAAACATCACAAAACTGCGCTATATAAATACTACGTTATTATTTTATTATTATTAAACACAGGCCATAAATCACAACAAATGACAAATATTGTAACCTCAACTTTAATTGAATTGGGAATCGATATTTCAAACTGCCGAGGGCAATCTTATGACAACGCAGCTAACATGTCAGGCATATACAACGGCCTACAAGCTAAAATAAAGGAATTTTCTCCCCTTGCCGAGTATGTTCAGCACACTCGCTCAATTTAGTAGGTGAGTGTGCAGCTGAAAGCAGCCAAGAGGCTTGTTCGTTCTTTTCTCTACTCCAAGAGCTGTATAATTTCTTTGCAGCATCAAATCAGCGTTGGGAACTCCTACAAGCCCATTTCACCGTCAAAAGTCTATCAACGACTCGTTGGTCAGCTCGTGCAGACGCATGCAAAAGTTTACGCGAATCGTGGCATGAAATCCATAAAGCGTTAGTCTCGATCGAAAATGACACAGAACAGAAGAAAGCCGTTATATGTGAAGCAAGAGGTATTCGTTTAAAACTGGAACGCTTTGAAACGGCCATCATGACTGTGTTTTGGGGATTTTTACTGAATCGTATTAACGCCACAAGTAAAAAACTTCAGAGTGTGGAAATTGACATCACCATTGTCATAGAACTGTATGAGGTACTTATACATTTTATTGGCGAAATGCGAGATAATTTCGATGATTTCGAAAACCAAGCCAAAAAACTGTCCTTTTTACAGGAATATGAAAGAGATTTTCGACGCAATCGAAAGCCTAAGCTAATTCCTGGCGAGAATAATACAGGTGAAGAGATGCAACAAAAAAACGGCCGCGAAAATTTCAGAATCGCTACTTTTTTGGTAATAATCGATTCCTTATCAGCAGAACTAAAAAAACGACTGGGTACTTACAAATCACTTTATAATAAATTTAATTTTATTACTCAATTGACAAAACTAAGCCCGTCTGAAGTCGAAGAAAAGGCAAAATCATTGCAAATGATTTATTCTAGTGATTTAGAAGCCCATTTTTCAGAAGAATGTCTCCATTTTCGTTCTCACTGCAGTGTGAAAAATAAGGATCGAAACAATGCTGTCAGTTTGTTAAAATGGTTACGAACTGAAGATCTTCAAACCATTTATCCAAACGTGGATATTGCTCTTCGAATGTGTGTGTGTACTCCCACCAGTAACTGTTCTGGAGAACGATCATTTTCTTGTTTACGACGTGTAAAAAATTATTTACGCACATCAATGACGGAGCAAAGGCTGAACAATCTTGCTTTGCTTAACATAGAAGCAGATTTTTTAAGGAAATTGGATTGCGAAGATCTAATTAATGATTTTGCTGCACTTAAGTGCAGACGAGAATTGTAACTGCCAGATGGCCGGGATTTCCGGGATTGTCCCGGAATTTTGCGTGTCATTAGTTTTTTTTCAAAATAGTTGGTTTTGTTTTGTCAATTCCAACAAGCACCGCCTCGCCTCTCAACAACTCGTATCAATTTTGAAAAGTCTTGTTCAGAAATTTTATCAGTTTTGCAAAGCAGTGACGGACAAAAAATTTTAAAAATGGCAAAGTCCAGTGATAAATATTTAAAAAAATAGTTAATTCAGATTTATTTTGATAAAAGATGATTTTAAGTTAGCCAAAGAGATATTAAATTTTTGTTTCAAGTTAAGTTTTTATGTATGTAAATAATCTCTGATGTTGAGTTTTTTAACCAAAGTTTTATTAATAAGCCTTGAAGAGATGCTCAATTTTTTAATTTTAACTTTTTTCAGGTATTATATATATATAATACCTGATGTTGATTTTCTACCAAAGTTTAATTAAGTCTTAAAGAGTTGCTCAATTTTTGTTTTGAGTTCAGTTTTTTTTTTTATGTTAGATTATACTTTACCTACATTTTTTTTACCAAAGTTTTAATTTGTATTTTAAGTTTAGTTTTTATATTCGAATATGTACCTTAAGTTGATTTTTATTTAAAAGAGGTGCTGATTTCTTTTATTAGTTTGGAGACTAACTATAACTTTTTATCCATGACTGTATATGGTATGGTTGGTATGTATGCAGTTTGTTACTTAATAGATTTCACAAAAAATAAAGGTATGTTTTATAATCATTAACTTTTTTTCTTTTAAAATACCTAACTAGTAATTTTGTAATATTTTTTCTATTGCCCGTCCAACAGCCAACATTTTTAGTTGGATTTCGACTCTAAAACCCCCAACTTCGTCTGTAACCCCAGGAATGTCTAGAAAAAGATAAGCCCGTATCTGGCAATCCTAATTGTAACTGTGAAACACATAAATTAAACCTAAAACTGTTTTAAATGTTTTATTCAAATCCTTGAAACCTTAGAAAGTATTACAAACTAGCAGCTATTATAGTTAACTAAATTTCTGAATCGATTTCGATAAAAGTTGTCAATAAAGTAAATTCATTATGTAGTCTATAGTCTATTTCAGGGGTCTCCAAACAACGGCCCGCCAATGTCATCAATCCGGCCTGCGACAATTATACAGTAATTGAACTAGCGAATTTAGCAAGCGTATTTTTTTACATTAATTCCACACAGGAGGCTTTGAGGAAAATATTTTCCCTCACGACCTATGTCATCTTAGGTGATGCTGTGTGGAGGGTCTTTTTAAGGAAGGGAAGGATAGGAAGTTCTGAAAAGGAAAGGTATGAGGGGTGGGTAGGAATCTGGGGATTAGTGTGTCCAGGAGTGACATACGTATGAATACATCCCTCCAACTGCGGTGCAAGGCGATGGGTCAAGATAGTCCGGCTGGAAAGGTCAAAAGGCCTCCCTCACCCAGTCTCTCTCGATCCGGCCCGCCACGCAGCAGATGGGCAGACGTATCCGCCGCCAAGACCTGGACAAATCTCACCCCATGAACCATGAATGATAATGGCAGGAAAATTAAAACGGTTTTGACCCTAGGAACTTACTGAAAAGTTTGGATACTCCTGGTCAATATGATGGGTACTGAGAAAGGGGCGGCTACATGGTGTGGGGCCTAGGGCGGCCAAGACTGCAAATCCGCCTCTGCCCATGCTAGCTACGCCACTGACTCCGATACCTCTACAGTGTCATGAAATTTACACAACATCTATTTGGAATTTCTAGGTCAATGCAACTGTCATCTTGAATTGGATCATCATTTTTAAAGAATGTTTTAATAGAAGTGCTGGCAGTCGCCGTCAACACCAGCCTTGTGTTTCGCACACTTCAAGTGATCCTTAATATCTGCTCGCCCATCGTGTGCAATAGAAAATTCTGAAAAACATTGCTGGCACTTCAATCTGCTATCTTCACCACAAAGCTTTTTTATAAATGGGTAGTCTTTTTGCAGATCATCCGTAAATTTGCAATTTCTTTTCAGCATTTTAAAACTTTTGGGTTCAAATAACTAAACTAATTATGGCAAATGAATTACGCGATGCTCTGTCATTGCAAATATAAATATAAAGAAAGAGTGAGAGCGGCAACGTGTGGATCGGGGGGCAGGGGTGACCGTACACGCTGCCACGCCATGCACCACCCGCCCGCACCGTGCGCCGCCGTTCGCTCGAGTCGCCAGCCACTGATACAGCGTCACAGAATAGATAAATAGACACTGCAGCGTTATTTACGACCGTGCCACACTACTTAAAATCAATGTCGTCAATCATCAATCAATGTCTTAAAATAAAATCAATGTGAAAGTGTCTTAGACCCTCTACTAATTGCAAAGATATCGCTGCTTAGCCCCGAACGCAATACCTCTACCCATAAAAATAAAATTGAGGGCGGAATAGGAAAAAACATCTGGGCATTACAAACAAATTGAAATTGAAATAGTTACGTCATCACCAATACCAGAACAGGGAAACATTTCTACACAAATTCTCTCAAAGCGTGAGAGAGAAGATAATGTTGTTAAAACACGAGTACAATGGCACGCCAACTTTAAGAGCCGACAACTATGTATAGGGTGTTTGAATGTTAGATCTCTTAACAATAAAGTAGAGGAAGTAGCGGAAGTTTTAAATGACCATAATCTACATATCCTGGCCATAACGGAGACTTGGCATGAAAATGGTAACTCCTTTTCAATAAAGAGACTCCGAGCTTTAGGGTACGCGGTTCTAGAAGAAGCCCGACCCAAAGCCACGATTCCTAGGGATGATAGCAGTGGCGGCTCGAGCACTTCTTTAGTGGTGGGGATCAATATTTTTTTTTACGTACTGTACCGTAATCTCACCACCCGTAGAATATAATATAAAATTTCTCAAAGAAATTTTTTATGGTCTAATCATGCTAGTTGGATATCTAAACACAAAATAATATAAAATATCTATAGATACATGCCAATTTACAATAAAGTATAATAAAAATAAAGCTTTATCTTGCAAGATTATTATCAAACTAATTTGAACGCGAGCGATTCCCGCCCGTAACTTCGCAAACAAATGGTTCTGTGGGGGTCCAAAGAATTGTCCCGCGGATATTTGAATTCACATACGACTGCGCATGCGCAGTTGCATACGATTACGAAACAACGCAAGGAAAGTATGGGGATAGTTTGGATCGTCCCCCAAGTGCGCATTAGATTCTGCACACTGAGAAATAGACCCGCTGTTTTGTGCGCCGTACATTGTTCGCTGTATGCGCATAGTGTCTTATTAAAATCATCCGGAATAATTATTTGTATTTTATTTCTGCAAATGTTAATTACTTTTATGTTTAAAGAATTCATTCATTTTGGTGAAGACAAAGCATCGACTGTTATTTCCTATAGTAGGTTTTGAGTGTAACTGGCGGGGACCGTCCCCATTGTCCCCCTGCGAAGAACCGCCACTGGATGATAGCATATCTAGCATAAATCATGGGGGAATCGCGGTATTAGCTTGCCAGGGATTACTCCCGACAAAGGTGTGTACCGTGTACCTAACCTTTGAATACTTGGTATGCAGAGTTTCTTCAGCAGGAGCATCATTTATTTTATGTACCCTGTACCGGCCTAATAAATAAAAAGCAAATCACCTCAGATTTTTTCAACGAACTGTCTACGTCACTTATTAGACTGCTTTAGATGCCATAATAATGTTGGAGTTTTACCTACCATTAAAACTCTTATTACGTTGTCTTGCTTATCCAGAATATATAATGTGAGACATCGGGCTTATTTCCCGCCATCGCCCGTCGTATCTGCTGATATATCTTGAATTTCCCGCCTTTCTCTTGTAACTCCCTTCAGCTGTCAATTGTCACCCTGCAGATCCTGTCTGTGTTAATTCAATTTGGACTCACCAAGCAGAGCTTGAGTATATTCAGGATAAGCAAGACAACATAATAAGGATTTTAATGGTAGATAAAACTCCAGAATATATAATGTGAGAAGTGTTTGTTATCGCTTGGTGACAATTCTAAAGCCAAAATTGTGACTATTACTGTATTGCTTGAAATAACTTGGTCAAGACTGAGAGTGAATGGGGGGATTCAGCACCTCAACATTGAGACCTCTGATTTGCTTTCTATAATATTTCTTGAAAGTGTTTTCTGAACGCCTGTTTCCTCTTTCCAAAATGGTGTCTATAGGACACTCTTCCAGCCAACTTCTTGAAGCTACAGCTGATCTCAAACTCCCAGGGGAGGCATCAATCCCAGTGTCCTTCAAAATTGTTTTAATCCATCCACCAATAACAGTTCTCGAGACTGGCCTTGCAGGCCCCAATGTGGAAATAAACAGACATTCAACACCAGCTTCATGTCTCATATTGTCACCCAAAGACATAAGCTTTCTCAACCAAAATATAGGATCTATATTACGATCCTCTGCTCTGTAAAGCTTCCAACCAGACTATCTATGTAGAGAGGTGTCCTTCTTAGAACCAAAAATTTGGTCATAATACAATGTGATCATCATTGTCAACAAGATTATCAGAAGATGTATATAGTAAGGTCAGATCATGTACTCGTCTTCCTGATGCTAGAAGTAAATTAACAGAACATCTACGAGACGCTTCGAAAAGAGTCGGGTCCTTTGGAGGATTTTTACAAAGTCAAGACACCAAGTGTCCTGGATCCTAAGTAAATGCTCTAGGCTTCTTATATGCAAAATTCCCTATACCTCTCATCACTCGCTTGACCAAGGAATGATTACTTATCCTCAAATCGCCGTGGGGGTCACACAAAACCGACACTACAGACTTGTGAAGCGCTATAGTATTGGGAACCAAGCCTTTCTTCACTCTTAAGTATGCTAAAAAACCGTGCCAGCTGAGATCCCGAAGGGTTATTAAGACATGTATTATTAATGGCGCACCATTCCTTCCAGCTCTTCCATGCCATGTGATAAGTTGAAAGCGTAGATTTGCACCAACCTGCATTCAATAGAGCTTTTTTCTTGCTGTGACCAATCGTTCAATGCTTCACTCCACCCCTAATCTTCCAAACCTGTAGTTGGAGCTTCTGGACCTGTTGAAGATAAAGTCCTGTTGATAAGTCTATCAAGTTGTCGATCAGCATGAGTATTATGTGAGGTCGGTCTAGGGCTCTTTTCTTTAGGACTGGTAACCAAAACACTTTTGGCCAAATTTGGGGCTACAACCAGGTACACCCCTGATGACTTATTCAGGTGTGCCAGCACTCTTGGCATTAAGCTCTGTTAAAATTGTAAGGGTCCTTTTAAATAAATAATTCCTTTTGCAAAAAACTTCACTTTTTATTCACTGTGACATGTTATAAATGTATATTTTAACGGTGATAATACACCGGGCCAAACACTGGCAGTTGTTTTACTGTTTAAACTTGCGTTAGGAAAGAACAATAATAATGAGATGCTAGCATTTTTATAGTATAAAAACTGCACACATTTATAGAATTAAAAACTACACATTTGACGTTTGAAAGTGTTAACCAAAATGGCTTCTCTGGTTCGTAGTTAAAACAGGTTGCTACCGATCTACCGAAAACTCAGCCAATAGCCAAGTTTCGCACCATTTGTTTGAAATGTTAAAAACATGGGAGTTTGCTCAAGCAACCCATAGATGCCGGTAGCATCTCAATTTTTAACATAGTCTCCCGCCCCGGGGTTCCTAAATCGCCTTTATTGATTTATGAACCCTTCAAGAAAACATAACAAAAACAGGGGAAGACAATCAAGGTAAAAAAAACACAATTCCTAACTATAAATACTGTACAAATACTAACAAATAATTTAACCTATTATAAATTAGCAGCCAAAAACTTATTTTTCAAAACTATAATCCTGCACTGATTATTATACTATTATTTAAAATATACATTCACAAGTTGGATTTTAAGGTGATTAACCTAAACTAATTACATAAACTTAAATTAACCCAAAAATTTTTTTTTTAAATATTTAAATAATAACTCAACACAAAATAATATTATAATAGAACACAAACCAACACAAAATAATATTATAATAAAACCCAACCCAACACAACACAATTGTCTTTTTTTTCAAGTCCATTGGTTTTGATCTTCTCCAGGTGCAGTCCACGATATAAGCACCACAGTGCGGGGTGCATAATCAATCATCAATTTATAGGTCGTCATGTTGTTCCTGAGTTTGGTACCTTTAAAGGGTCTTTTTTTTAATATCTTCACCCTAAAAAAGTTTCATCATGGCCGTCCGGGGTGTCCGGACTGACGGAAGGGTCCGGGGCGTCCGTCACAGGTTCAGCTTCCGGATCCAGAGGCATTAGACATATCTTTGTGATAGGCCTGACAAAGATTCCTTGGGGGGTTTTCAGGGTAACCATTCGCACTACACCATCCGCGCCGGGATGTGTACATATGACTCGCGCCATTTTCCATAATGGCGGAGGTAAATTATCTTCCTTCAGAATAACCAGATCATCCTTTTGCAGTGCCCGTTGATTACTGGTTTGCCATTTAGTCCTTTTTTGTAGCTCCATCAAGTACTCTCGCTTCCATCTAGACCAAAAGGATAACATTAGCGCATGGATTCTCTGATATTGGGTCAGCCTGTTGTCTGGTATGGCTCGGACATCTCTCTCCGGAATGATAGAGGATTTAGTGCCTATGAGGAAATGGTTTGGGGTGAGGGGTTGGTAATCGTGGATGTCATCAGACAAGGAAGTCAATGGACGGGAATTTAGACAGGCCTCAATCTGACAAATTAAGGTATACAAAAGTTCAAAGGTTAAAGCAGAATTATTAGTGACTCTATACAAATGAAACTTTGCTGACTTGACCGCAGCTTCCCACAGCCCTCCCTGACTAGGGGCTCGAGGGGTTATGAACCTCCACTCAATACCTCTGTTGGCTAAATAATTTTGAATTTTGTCGTTGTTTTCTCTCAAACTGTTATACAGCTCCTTGAGCCTGTTACAGGCTCCCCGAAAGTTGCTAGCGTTGTCGGAAAAGATCTTATCAGGTTCTCCCCTACGGGATATAAATCTCTTACTGTTCAAGAAAGCATTGCTAGATAAATCCGAAACTAATTCCAAGTGAACCGCCTTTGTGGAAAAACAGACAAAAATACATAAATACGATTTCACGAGTGGAGCTTTCCTCAGTGGCCCACTTTTGATTGGAATCGGTCCGGCAAAATCGACTCCCGTGATAGCAAACGGTCGGCTCGGTGTGATTCTTTTGCTCGGTAAACTGCCCATGATTTGGTTACCAGTACGAGGATGACATCTAAAACACACAATACACTTATGTAATATCTTTTTAACAGTATTTTTCCCAAAAATAGACCAAAACCTTAATCTTATTTCAGCTAATAGGGCTTGAGGTCCTGCGTGTAAGTTTACATAATGATAGTGACGTATAATCAATTCGGTTAGCTTATGTTTAGCTGGCAATATAATAGTATGTCTTTGTTGGTACGATAGGTGTGTAGCTAAATTTAGTCTACCGCCCACATATATAAGACCATCACATAAAAAAGGATGAAGAGATTTTAAGTTGCTATTTTTGTTGACGTTTCCCTGGTTTTTTAATGTCTTCAACTCTTTTTGAAAGGCATGTGCCTGAACTGATTTCAGTAGACAATTCAAACTTGCTTCTAGTTCAGCTACACTTAAATTACCCGAAATTTTACTTTTAATATTTCTGCAGTTATTCACAAACCGCAGTACATATGCTGTAACCCTTTTCAATTTGATAAATGAGGAAAATTTTCCAAATATTTCCCATTCTTGAATATCAGTAGATAATAGAATATTTTTGCTCTTGAGCTCCGGAGGGTTTGAACAGGAAATGTTCGATATAGGCCAATCGTTGACTCCGTCAATCAACCAACTTGGTCCATTCCACCATATTGTAGAATTTATCAATTTATCTGCAGTAGTTCCTCTTGAAAGTATATCCGCTGCATTGTCGGATGATGATACGTGTCTCCATTGATCTGGATCACTCAGTTCTTGTATTTCGGCTACTCGATTAGCCATGAAAGTGCTCCAACGAGTAGGTTGACCTTTCAGCCAACACAGCGCTATCGTAGAGTCACACCAATAATATGTGTTGATCTTCATTATATTTAGTGCTTGTTTTATAGTTTTCATTAATTTCGCCAGTAGTACAGCACTACACAGCTCCAACTTAGGCAGTGAAATACACTTCAATGGTGCTACCCTTGATTTGGATGTTATTAAATGTGAATGCCACTTACCGCTGTGGTCCTTTGACACCATATAAATATATATATACAACAGGCTCCGAAAGCCCTCTCAGACGAATCGCAAAAACCGTGTAGCTGTAGCTCTTTTGCTTGCTTGCAAATAATTTTTCTTGGTATTTTCAACACATTTAGCTGAATTAAATCTTGCAGGTAGGTCCTCCAGGGTGCTAATATTTCATTAGGTAATTGATCATCCCATGCTGCTTTGGACTGCCACAGCCTTTGCATTATCAATTTGGCTATGACTATTATCGGCCCTAGGAGACCCAATGGATCGAAGGTTGATGCGATGCAAGATAATATCTCTCGTTTGCTCTCGGTTGGACCTGATGGCTTCATTATTACATAAGAAAAGTAATCAGATTCATTGTTCCATGTTAATCCTAATATTTTCTCAGTCTTTGGATTGTGAGTAATAATAATGTGAGTGTCGGAATCGCCTGAATCGGCACACTTAGCTTGGCCCGACTCGGCTGACAATTCCAAAGCATTGGACCTCCACTTCCTCAACGTCATCCCCGCAGATGACAAGATGCTGATTAATTCTTCTTTTAACTTTTTACAGGATTCCAGCTCATCTGCTCCCGTTAACAAGTCATCCATATAGAAGTCATTTTCTATGACCTGACTAGCTCTAGGAAAAATTAAATTAGTATCCATACCAATTTGCTTTAAGCATCTTGTGGCCAAGAAGAAGGAAGGTTCCAGTCCATAAGTCACAGTCTTCAGACGATAATGCTTGAGCACATCCTGTGGCGACTCGCGCCATACTATCTTCTGTAGGTCAAGGTCATCTTCACACATGTTAATCTGGCGGTACATCTTCTCGATGTCGGCAGTCATGACTACTTGATGTTTCCTGAAATGCAATAGTTGGTTATATAGATCCTTTTGTATAACAGGTCCTGTCATCAAGGCTTCATTGAGGGAAATTCCATTTGAGGTTTTGGCGGAGCCGTCAAAAACGACCCTCACTTTAGTAGTAGTGCTGGATTCTTTTACTACAGCGTGATGCGGTAAAAAATAGGAGTCACGATCCCCTTTTGACTGGTCACACACCTCCATGTGTCCCAGTTCTTCATATTCACGCATGAACTTTACATATTGTGTCTTTAACTCGGGATGTGACACAAATTTTCTTTCTATATTTTTAAATCTCTTTTCGGCAGTTAGCAATGAGTTTCCCAACTGATCAATGCATGCCCGACGCGGTAAACTTACTACATATCTACCGTCATCTTCTCTAGTATGAGTACTAACAAAACTGGCTTCGCAAGCCTTTTCTTCTTGAGTTTGAATTTTAGTGGAATTAATCTCTTCCAATTTCCAAAATTTTTCTATTTGATGACTCAACTTATTTATAGATAAACTGCAAAAATCTGATACAGGCCTTTGGTTGGGGTACACGTTGATCGGACCGGACACAATCCATCCCAGTTGCGTACGTTGAAGCGTTGGTCCTGACTCGAGTTTCAATCTATCATTGTTTAGCATTTCCCAGAAGCTCTCCGCGCCCAACAGGATGTCGATGGGTGCAGCTATATTGAAGTTCGGGTCTGCCAGTTCCAGTCCTGGTGGTAGTTTGAACTCTTTTTTCGCCATTGTCACTTGTGGTAAATTGGTTGTAATTTCCTGTAAAATCAGACATGATATTTCGCGTTTATAATCAGTATTAAGCGAAGTCATCTCCACTGAAATTCTCCTTTTTATGTGTGTGATATTATTATGGATCCCAGACACGGGTTTGTTTATCCATTCACATGGTAAATTTAATTTATTAGCAAATTCAGCTCTCATAAAATTACTCTGCGCGCCAGAGTCAATCAGGGCGCGAACCTTAAAAATTTTATTGTTGGCCCCCACAATTCCTATGTAGGCGGTTGACAATAATATTATTTTTTCTGCCTTTTCCGATGCAGAAAAATTCGATACTATAACCTCGTTATTAGCATCCATATTTGAGGTCTCCGGCGGAGGTACCTCCTTGTGTAGTAGAGTATTGTGGCTATACTTGTCACAAATTTTGCAGGTCAGGTTTGTCTTGCAACTCTGTGCTTGATGACCCAACCTCAAACATTTAAAACACGCCCGGATTGATTTCGTAGCATCAATCCTATCCTGTAATTTTAATTTTAGAAATTTTTTGCAAAAATAAATTTGATAACCTTTATAATTACAATAAATGCAGTTGTTTGCCTTTATTGCCAAGAATACCGATGAATCTTTTTTGTTATTATTGTTGCCTATTTGCGTTTTATGTAGCTTAGAAGATTTTTTCTCTGAAGCATTCATGAGCTCCAATACTTGCGCCCTAGCAGATAAACATTTTATGAATTCCTTTAATGTAGGTAATTCACCTTGCAATGTATATTGTTCCCAATTTTTCCGGGTAGCTATATCCAATTTATTTGAAATTATGTAAATAATCAAAGGATCCCATTGATCTACTTTGACTCCGATGTTTTGTAACGCCTTTAAATTGACATTGGTTTCATCAATTAAATACCTTAATGCTACAGGCTCTTCATGTTTCATATCTTTTAATTGAAATAGAGTTTGGATATGTTTATGTACGGTAGCCCTGAGATTCGCAAATCTGTCGTGCAACAATTCCCAAGCCGATGGGTAGTTTAATTCCGAAACTTCTAGATTAGCAATTATTTTCAATGCGTTACCTTTCAGCGTAGATTGCAAGTAAAAGAATTTTTGGACGTTGCTCAAGGAACCGTTATTATGAACCAAAGTTTTAAAGGTTTCAACGAAATTTACCCAATCTTTTTGATTTCCATCGAATTCTCTCAATTGGAGAGTTGGAAGTTTGATCTCGACCCTACCCTGGTCGATTGAATCAATCGCCCCCTTGGCAGTTGCTAAAACTGAAAAATATTGATTTTCGAACGTCTCGCGCTGAATAGAATTTTCCAGTTCCTCATCCGATAAAATTTCAATTTCGTCCTGTATAGATTCGAATTGATCTAACAATGGCTTAATTCGGTCGTACCTCAGTTTAATTTCATTCGCGGACAAGGAGTTTATAGAATCCGCGAAACGTGTCAATTTCCCTTTAATCACGCCTCTCTTGGCTATTAAAGATTTGATCTTATCCATTTTGGGTACAAATACCTTTTCGTAGCTTAATCCCTGATAAAATGTGTTCCGACAATGCGTATTTATTTATTTGAGAAGCTACCTGCCTGAAAGACAAAAACGACAATATTCCTGGCAATTATTAATTGAGAACCTATTGTTCAATCATTAATTGAGAATCATGAGTTGCATAAAATCTTTACATGGGTAGTGATTTTATTTTTTTTACAATACGATATATATGGGATTAATCTTGTTAAAAAACTACGTATGAGTTCTGAATGGATGTTAAAAGGATATGGGTACGGGTGGGAAGGCACTAAAAACTTATCTCATTTCCGATGTGAATCCAGTCTTCCTTTGTTCATCTTTGTAATTCCGGTAATTGTAATTTTGGTCATCTGTATTAATTGGCAGCTGGTTCTTGTTTTTATATTATTGCAGTCCTCTGATTGCAATCCGGATCGTAAGGCCCATGTTAAAATTGTAAGGGTCCTTTTAAATAAATAATTCCTTTTGCAAAAAACTTCACTTTTTATTCACTGTGACATGTTATAAATGTATATTTTAACGGTGATAATACACCGGGCCAAACACTGGCAGTTGTTTTACTGTTTAAACTTGCGTTAGGAAAGAACAATAATAATGAGATGCTAGCATTTTTATAGTATAAAAACACCATTTGTTTGAAATGTTAAAAACATGGGAGTTTGCTCAAGCAACCCATAGATGCCGGTAGCATCTCAATTTTTAACAAGCTCTTTTCTTTAGGACTGGTAACCAAAACACTTTTGGCCAAATTTGGGGCTACAACCAGGTACACCCCTGATGACTTGTTCAGGTGTGCCAGCACTCTTGGCATTAAGCAGGGGGGAGGAAAGATCCATGCCAAAGGGAAATGCCAACTCCTGCTGAACGCGTTGTGAAACATCACTCTCTTGTCGTGGGAATCTATCGAGACATACTGATACCCCCAAAACTGTGGAACTCCCACACATGGACATTGACGAGGAAACCAACAAAGAGGATAAGGAGGCGCCATTCAAATACTACTTAGATGACTGGATAATGGTTCAATATAAAATAACTAACACGACACATCATTTCATTGGGAAACTTATTGGAAAACATGAGTACACACTAGAGTACAAAGTAATTTTTTTGAAAAAAGCTCAAGGGAATTCCAAAAAATTTGTCTGGCCAACAATTAGTGACGACGATTTCATTTTGGAATCACAAATTCTTCAGCGCTTGCAAGATCCAGATGAGTGCACAAAATACAACCGACATAGCTCGGAAATCTTCTCCAAATTTTTTCTTGACAATATTAAGTCAATACGTGCCCTATCAGCCTCCGCCCCACCACCATCTTTCACTAAAAGCAACAGCGGAAACTTTTCTGCCTTCAAACCTACAACCCTAGAAGAAGTAAATAATTACTTCACCGAACAGTCAGTGTTCACTTGACCCCATTCCAACGTGGTTACTAAAGAAGTGTTGCAAGGAAATATCTCCCTTTCTAGTTCATCTTTTCAATAAGTCACTCAGCATGGGTGATTTGCCAAAACCCCTTAAATCAGCTGTTGTGACTCCACTAATAAAAAAACCGCAATTGGAGAAGATCTCTCAAATTACCGACCTGTTTCAAATCTTCCATTAATATCGAAAATCTTAAAAAAAATCACTGCCTCACAGATAATATGTCACTTAAATTCAAATGAATTGCCGACTAAATACCAATCTGCGCATAGAAGGTTTCACTCAACGGAAACTGGATTACTACGTGTTTTGTCAGACATAACTCTTGCTATCGAGTCGGGAAAACTGGCACTCCTTTCAGTCTTAGACATGAGTACCACTTTTGTCACAATCGACCATGATATTCTTATGAAATGATTAGAAGTATCCTTTGGTTTAAATGTCTTCTGAAAAAAATGAATTATCCCCTCTCCCGCCTGCCTTCCCGCTTCACCCGGGCTGGAATGTTTTCCGTCGAGCATGGGAAGCTCGAAACACAACAAAAATTGTCAATATTTATGATGTTAATGATAAACATTGGAGGTTGTTATGGGACTGTCAAGGCAAATGTTAAAGTTATGGACCCCGCTGAACCAATACAGTGTGATCAAACAACAAATTATAAATGCTACATATTGAACTTAAATTGAAGCGCCTTAATGAAGATGTCAATGGATTTGCTGACCAAATTCACTTTTATGAAAATAAAATTATAAAACCACAGAAAAATCATCTCAGTCCCGAGGTAACAAGAATTCAATGGATGAAATTAGTCATAAAATTTCATTACTGATTGTATCCCTGACGTCGTCACGGAGTTGATTGTTGATTTCACAATAGTGTTTCCAGAAAACAATAAAACCTATTACTTACAGAGTTTTAGTTGTAGAAGGTATAAAGGTGGGAACAATAATACACGCATAAAAATAAATTGGAATACTTTTTTTATTAAAATTAAATTTAAAAAAACTTGTAAAATAAACAAAAGATAATAGTTTTATTTAGCATTTTATGCTAAGTGCTTCTACAATATGTGACAGAAAATAAATGATACTTAATTTAAAAACAAAAAAAATTGGAATACCAAAAAAAAATGGTGAAAATCAATGAAATTTTTTATTTCCCTAAAAATCATGAAGAAAATTTTTTTGCATTACATAATTCAAATAAATTTAAATGCCAAACACGATAAAAGTGTATTAATACACAAGTAGCTCTTGACGCCTACTCAATTTTTTCAACAAATACTATATGTAATAGAAATTTCACACTAATACTAATGAGATAATGACTATATACTAAATTGAAACAAATAACAAAAAAATCACAATATTCAGGTAAAGATTATATTTATCCTAAGAAACAACACCTCAGATGCGTATTTAGTTGGTGGGGAATGGCAGTAAAAAAACATGCATCATTTCAAGTACTTTTACTTGTTAAATCAGTATTACAAAATATAATCATTCTAACGGTTATGCACAAGCATAATAAAAAGAAACATCAAATACACATCCAAATATAAAATTATATCAAATAAAAAACATTCATAAACAAGAAATCTTCCAAAACTTAAATTGAGACACCAAACTCACATAAATTGACACTACGTGATATCTTAAACAGGCTGTAAGACAGTGATGCACAACCCCACGGTTTCACCTGCCCAGAGCATCCACTGCATTTATTGCGGGTAACTTTCCAAAATAAAATTTTAAAGAATTTTTGGTCAAAGCAGTGAAAATTTTCAAGAAAGACATGGCCTTAGGGGCTGAAGTTTTATATTCGTACTTTATTTTTCTGTCTTTTGTTTTGATGTCCCTAGACTTCAGTTGCAACCTAACACCCTCAGTTTCGTTTGCAACCCCTAGTGGAAATTAAAAATTCTCCAGACTAATCATGTCTTGCGGCTGAAAAATTGATAACTCTGCCAAAAAGGTAGTACATCACTGCTTTAGCACATACAAAATAGAATTTAGATGGAAAGAATATATCTGTAAATTCACTAACTAATTAAAAAAAAAAAAAATTATACAAGACTTCACATTATGTATGAATACAATAAAGGTAAGATTTTACACACTAAGAACGAGTACAAAAAATATAAAAAAATATTTGTACTAAAATTAACTTTGACTTCTTGACCGATGCTAAAGTGCGCCATGTGCCAGCTGATTCTATTTTCGTAATAACTTACTTAATTTTTGCAAAATGATGTTTTTGTAATCTACCATAAGTAGTTTCCCCAAAACAGCTTATATTCAGATGAATGATATTTTAATAATATCCCTAAGGATAAGCTGGCAAACAAGAGGTTAAATGATTGAAGAATAATATTATTTTGAATAGTTTTAATAAGGCGTGGAAAATAAAATTTGTAATTAGTAAAAAGTTGATGTAATATTATGTATTTCAAATTTGTATGTAGATACATATTTTCAAGTGAGGTTGCATACATTTTAAAATTTCTATAGATCCATTTTTATGGGAAAATAACCTCAAGGGCACTTTACAACTTAGAAACTATTTTGTATGTAGGCACCATTCATTGTAAGGGTAATTTTTAAGTAAGCAGAGTAATTTAGTTTATGTTAAGTAAAACGCATTTCAGGTATAATTTAACAAAATTAAGCGCCAACAATTTATGAATATTATTGTACGCTCAAAGATTTTTAAAAAAATGCCATAACAAGTGTCAACAATTAAAAATGGTTTATACCAGTTGCATAAAAGTGAATATCCAGACTTTTTAAATTTATTTACTTGTTCATATTCATAAGATTAATAATTATATTATCGTAATCGCCGAAGTCCAAAGTAAAACATAATTAATAAAATTATTTTTAAAACATAATTAATAAAATTATTTCCCATTTAGGAGCACCAATTGTTTAACAACTAGGATCTGGAATTGCCATCGCAGAAGCAGGGCTTTGCTGTAGAGATTTAAAAAAAAAAATTATATATTTAAAGTCAGATCTCCTGCGCACAAACATGGGGGAGTGGCCATACGCATTTGTGTACGCGTACAAAAAATGTTCTAGTTTTATATAAGCTTCGGAAAGCAAATGTGTGCAAACTCAATGTTTCATATTTTCGAAACATCTGTTTCATGTTTTCAAAACATTTGTCCAATGTTTTGAAAACATTACGCCGCAGAAAACCCGCCTTTAAAAGTATCATTTTTGATTGGTACTTATTTTGTTTTAAGCTAAACACTTACAGCCTTACTAAAAAACCCAGTGAAAATTTTATTCAATTGACAAACGGCCGCGGATGTGAAAACATTACTAATTAAAAATTTGTTCTTTGAAAGAAATACACATGGTTTCCACGGCCTGAGAGGGTAGTTTATCTCTGTTTTAACCATTGATGTCCAAACGATATTTGTAATTTTCCCATAGTATTTTGAATGTTCAATATATTTCTTATTTTTGAAGGTGTCGTAAAAACAAATACCATTTATGAAAACTAGATAAAATTACCTTTTAGATTTGAGTATTTGAAATACACTTTAGCTTTCAAAAACTGCCGTATTTTAAGATTCAAACTCGGAAAAAAATGGAAAAAAATTTCCTCCCACAACATTTTTGACCAAAATGTAGAGAAATTTAAATAAAATCAAAATTTAAAAAACACAGTCCTTTTGTGTAATAAATTTGAAAGGAAACTATCACCTCACTTTTTCATCGTGTATACAATAAAAAAATAATAAAAAATTTCAAAGTTTTTTTTATTGCCAAAAAAAAAACTTAGAAATAATACCGAAATTTAAAACAGATTTCTTGCATCTCTAAAGACGTTAATTTTTTTGATACGTTTACGAACACATGTATTAGGTTTTAATATTATAAAAAATTATCACTTTTAAGAAATTCTCTTAAAATAAAGATCTTCAAATGAAAATTTTATCCTAAGTAACCTATAAAAAACAATATTCTGACAGTTCAACTTTGAAACTACGGCGTTTGTACAATAGCTTGATTAAACTGGTGTAAATCACACAAATAACACGGTAAATATATCAATTATGTGAACAGAAGAGTAAATTCGTCACTACAATAGAAATTATTAAGTAAAATCACAAATTTTTCGATATCCCGCCATAAAACACACCGAGCTGTTTTGACATCGCGGGCCATAAATAAACCATCGCGGGCTGTCACGGGCCGACGAACAAATGCATAGGTGCGCCAATAATGCCCCTTGTGGAGAAAAATTAAAACAACATTGTTTCCTAGTAAATTAAAACCATATACAACGTTGTCACATCTTCAATGCGTTTTAACAGCGTGACCACGAAAGAAACGTTATTGGTAATAAAACGTCTTTTAGTGTATACGAGCTCTATTTATGTTATTGCAATAACACAGTTAATCGGTCGCGCTGTGGTTTTTTTTTAGTAAGGCTGTAAACTTCTAAGATATTTAGTGTTTTTTAATACTTAGTTTTGCTTAGTAGAAGGTCTATAATGTTATAAATCTTACAGCTATTTTTAATCATAAAAATATCTAATGGCTCCGGTAAAGGAACAAGTTTTTACAGCAAGAAATTGCCATAAAAATTTGTTTGTTTATCAGAGCCATAAGAAGTTTATGTTAATTAAAGGAAAACAATCACTTTGTTTGAAACCACGATTTATTGATTTAATTTTTATTTACCGACCGGTTTCGCTTAATACAAGCATCTTTTCAGGGTATAAATTAAAACTGATGAAAAAATACATTGTGTGAGCTTATATATACATATAGACAGAGACAAAACATAATATAAAGTAAGAGTGAGAGAGTGTAATTAACATCCTACATAGTGATAGAGAGAAAGAGACGGGTATATCTAATGAATAATTACATTATATCTACCGGGACAAAACGTCATTTGAACAGGTGATTAAGGAATAAAGTGGCTACGGGTTTTTTTCTAGTTTATGGGAAATATTCCTAATATCGGACTGTTGGACACATTTAACTGATTATTAAGGATTTGGGTTATAAAATAAAAGTCCATATCCATAAAAGTGATAAACCTATAAGACCAGTTGTTAGTTGCTGTGATGCCCCAAATTTTAAAATATCTTCTGTTATTACTAATGTTTTCCATAATTCCAATATTTTCTCCCCAAAATATACAATCAAAAATTCATTTTCACTAGTAGAAGAACTCCAAGATTTGGATCTCCCTAAAAATTGCAAACTCATATCGTTTGATGTGGTTAACTTATTCCCTAATGTCCCCATAGAGGAGAGCAAATGTTTGATCTCTAATTTATTAAATACTTCTAATTTACCCAAAGATTTATAGAATGATCTGACTTCACTATTTAATGTTTGCCTTAACCAAAATTATTTTCAATTCAATGGTGTTATATATCAGCAAATCGAAGGCCTTCCCATGGGGTGTCCTACAAGTCCTTTAATTGCTGATATATTCATGAATAATTTAGAAAACAAAATTTTAACTAGTGCCTCACCCCTTGTAAAAAATGTCTTACTATGGCGTAGATACGTCGATGACGTATTCTGTATATGGACAGGGACTCAACGTCAATTAAATGCCTTCCTCATCCTTATAAATTCATACCATCAAAACATTAAATTCACATTAGAGATAGGAACTAATTCAACTTTAAATTTTTTAGATCTCACCTTATCTATCGTAAATAATAAAATAAATTTTAACATCTTTCGCAAGCCTACCTACACCGACGTTGTTATCCATAACACATCCAATCATCCTGTTTCACATAAACACTCCGCGTTTCATTCAATGGTTCATCGTTTGGTCACAATACCGTTATCTAATACTAATTTCTCCAACGAACTAGCAATAATTAAAAAAATCGCGGTTAATAATGGTTATAATGCCGAACTCATTGATGCAATTTTAAATAAAAAACAAAAACAAATAGCCACTAAGAATTTCTTATTTACTAATCATAATAATATAAATAATAATAATAATCTTTGTTACCAATGGCATCGTATTTTATTCATTAATCAGTTCTCTTCCTGCAGTGTAAAAAATCTACCTCCCGAAATAAGACCGGCATTTTACACAAACAATAATTTAGGAAAGTTTTTAATTAATTCGAAAGATAAGTACGAAAAACTAAGTCATTCCGGAATATATAAATTAGATTGTAATGATTGTTCATCATTTTATGTAGGTAAAACGACGCGTAATGTCAATATTAGAATCAAAGAGCATCTTAGATGCTTAAATAATAATGGATTTTCGGAATTCGCTAATCACCTTATTGATAAAGATCATACCTTCAATCAAAACACCGGTGTTAAGATTTTACACAGAAATGGTCATGGTAACAGGCTTAATAATTTAGAAGCACTCGAAATAAAGAAAGCCGTTAAAACAAAAACCCAAATCCTTAATAATCAGTTAAATGTCCAACAGTCCGATATTAGGAATATTTCCCATAAACTAGAAAAAAACCCGTAGCCACTTTATTCCTTAATCACCTGTTCAAATGACGTTTTGTCCCGGTAGATATAATGTAATTATTCATTAGATATACCCGTCTCTTTCTCTCTATCACTATGTAGGATGTTAATTACACTCTCTCACTCTTACTTTATATTATGTTTTGTCTCTGTCTATATGTATATATAAGCTCACACAATGTATTTTTTCATCAGTTTTAATTTATACCCTGAAAAGATGCTTGTATTAAGCGAAACCGGTCGGTAAATAAAAATTAAATCAATAAATCGTGGTTACAAACAAAGTGATTGTTTTCCTTTAATTAATATGTCAAACCACAAAGTGACTGCTTTCTACCAAAATAGAAGTTTATGTATTTTACAACCATCAATACCGGTATTTGTATTTTACAATCAAAATAAGTTTTACTTAATTTAAAATTTTTTTTTTAATCTTATTGTATTCAGCTCGGCCCTGATTTTGCGACAATGTATTTGGGTCCTATTAATAACCCACCATACAAGGTCAATTCAAAAAGTAGCTGACCAGAACATTTTCCAAGCAAACAAATAATGTAGGGGAGGTGTCAGTAAATGGGTAAGTTTTTCGCACACCAAGATGTCAGTAAATGGGTAAGTTTTTCGCACACCAAGATATTCTCCACCTCCCCAATAGAGGATACTTCCCCTGCTTCATTTGTTTCCATGGAAAAATAGTGCTTGAATACTTTTGAACAGACCTCACATAACATATTGTGGAAGGCACACATGAATCCTATGCTACCGATTTAACTAAAGATTTGTGCTTCAATAACATTTGCTCAAAGGCATTCTATAGGTTCTATTTATCTTAATTAAGTATTTAAAAGGCACGGAAATATCTTGATATACTGACAAATACTTAAAGAATATAAGACTCAGGGTCAAATAATATGTAAAATCTGTGTCAGCTAAAACGTTAACAGGTTCACTGCCAGCCTTGGGACAGTGAAGGCTTGATAATAAACTCCAATATGCAAACATGGAAAACTCTATCACGCATATTCAACACGCTACAACTTTAAAACTAGAGTAGGTAATCAAAAAATGCACCTGAATAACAATTTTTGATTCGTTCAAGAACAAGGTCAGCATAATAACAAGTGGCGACAGTTGCCAGACAAACATTGCAATGAAAGTTGTATTAACGCACACGCCAATTGGTGGGTGCGGAGTTTCTCTAAACACTCGACATTGCCAAATGATGGAGTTAGCAGTGAACCAGTTAATAGAAACAGGCTTGTATGTATTACGCGTTAGCCTTTTTTTGTAGAAATACGTATCATGAAAACTAAAATATAGAAATGAATTTAAATAAAAATGTATACACATTTGATAAAATGATAGTGAGAAATCTTAAGTGTAAATTTTACATTGGTGTAAAATATGGAAGAAGTAAAACTAAATAAAAAGTAATACACCGGAACATCAATAAAAGTTTTTTCTATTTCTTGTGAGAAGCAAAAAAGTGAGCACCGTCAATTCAATTGCCTCTTCACTTCCTCCATGAGGCTTATCAAAATGGGGCTGGCCGGGTTATCCGGAGACAGGTTGGCTTTGGCCACCACTCCGAAATTGTAAACTGCTTTAAGCCAGTCCTCCTGGCTGGGAAGGTCCGCCTGCGAAGGGAGAGTGCTGTTAATACAAATAGTTTTAATCAGAGAGCCTAAAGCATTCCGACTTTCCATAATGTTTAAGTATTTATCAAAGTTGAAAAAAGTTAAACATTAAGACTGTCATACCAGCAAATCATAATTTCGGTTCCGACTATAGCGCTCACACATCAGCGGTCGTGAGCGGACGTTTTTGGAACTAGATTTCGTTCCGCAGCAAGCTTGGTTTCGCGTATCTACTAGGACTATCTCACGCGGAGCTAGGGCTGGCTACAGTATGGGTCAGGTGAAGATGTTGAATTCTCGTTTCCAGAATTTTAATTAGAAGTAGGCAGTTATTTGTAATTTGTACATCGAAGTACATAAACACAAATATATACAAATGAAATGCGTAAACACAGTAGGTATAAAGTAGATGATATAATATAGACATGAATAAAAAATTTGTTATAATTTTTAAATATTTTGTTTTTTAATTGTACTTTAATCAAATTAACCGAGTAATATTCAGTTGGATTGTAAAAAATGTCTCATTTTGAAATATTTATTCGTGTGCACAATGGCATTATTAATAGATTAAAACGGAAAATAATATGAAATATATTGATAATAGACTAATATAATAGTGACTTAGTCATTAGAACAGAAATTATTAACAAAAACACAATTTGAATTACACAATCACAAATTAAAACTGTCATTTTGACGGGAATTTCAAGCGTATGGTGT
The DNA here is from genome assembly GCA_929108145.2 of Limnephilus rhombicus. Taxonomy (NCBI): domain Eukaryota; kingdom Metazoa; phylum Arthropoda; class Insecta; order Trichoptera; family Limnephilidae; genus Limnephilus; species Limnephilus rhombicus. The sequence continues at coordinate 27,308,914 of OV815273.1, read as the reverse complement.
CTGGCCTCTCTTTCGCAGTCCGTTAATGACATTTTTTATTATTAATAGTTCAAAACAGAAATTTTACAGTATTTATTGTGTGTAACTATTTTTTGATATTTTTTTACAACGTGCTTACACCATATACCTACTATAATTGTTTAATAGGCCAATTGCATCACTTTTTTTTTTTTAAATTCCGGTTTAGGCAAATATTCTAAGACATTCTGTATTTTTTTTTAATCGTATTTTTGAAACCCTGGGGATTTTTTGAAAATTTCAATCCGAAAAATCAGACCATTTTTTATAAACCGGAAAGACGGGACATAATTTTATGGGTGCGAAAAAATGATAATTACATGGTCGAAAAACATTTTTTAAAAAATAACGTTTTCCACAAGAAAGGGCACAGGAGAATAACGAGGCATACCAAAAATATTACATCTCATAAATATTTTTTTCCTTGATCCATCTTATTGATCATAAATCAATTATAATGTTCAACGTCTATATTACTAAATACAATGTAATATACTTGTACTTGTAAATTATAATAATAATAAGAAAATTATAAAATTTGATTTTATTAAAATCAGCACCACTACCATTATACCTCTAAAACGCGTACAGACAGCGGTAAAATGTACAGGGTTCTCTTCATAACATCTGTCAAATCAAATGATAAGTTCGCAGAGAGGATATTCCGAGGATATTCCTTTTATTTTGTATGTAATTTTCGAAATTCCAGCCGTTTTTTAGTTACACGCTCCACAAACGTAGATATTTTCGAAAAATCATTTAACCTTACATTTTTCATCAATTTCAGAATATATATAAATGCTAGCTTTTGCCCCTGGCTTCACACGCGCCACTCGCCCCCCCCCCCCTCACCCCCAATTTCGACTTCTGGTCCGTACTGGGTTGGGGTGGGAGGAGGGGGGTAGAAATTTCAGAAATAGACTATTTTCGTAAATAAAAAGACCGTCAGGCACAAAATTCCGCCGTAACGCCGGGCACGCTAGTAAATTATTGTTTACAATTAACACGGCAATCACAATTGAATTGAGTTATGTACCACATATTTCCCGACACCGTGTATATGTCGCAGGCCAATCGTAAAATCAGGTAGATCATGATGCGCCGCACATCACGATCTGCCGCCATTTCACGGCGCGGCAGATCATGATGTGGCTAGCCATTTACAGTGATCAAATATACTTGGTCAAAGCCCATTTACATAATAATATAATATAACTAGAAATAATTAATAACAACGTTTGTTAGGTCAGCTAGTAATGTAATAAAAATTTGAATTGCACATACCGATGAAACTTCAGTCATTATTAACTTTAGAATGTTGATTCTTTTCTCGGGAAATTAAACAACATATTATTATAAAAAATGTACAATAAATCTGACAGATTCGTCCCAACGACCCTGTAGCATATAAGTTATGTACAACGTAAATTGATTATTTAATATTACTAACATTCGTTTTTTCTCGTTATATTTCTCCCAGATATGTTTTTGGTGTAGTGTTTTTTTTTTGGTGAAAATTTTGTCTACACGTATTTTTCTCCCCATTTTGAGCGGATGAATAAATTTAAAACGTTATAAACTGGACCGGCGCAGACAACACGACCGCTCGCTGCCGTGAATCGACAGAGACAGAAACAGATAATAACAGTTTTGGTTGGCGCTGCGTGCGTCAAAATACAGAATAAAATATTAACAAAGGCGTGTCGCAAATTCAATAGAATTATATAAAAAAAAAAATACTTTTGGTCACAAATTATTTCTAATATTTCAATAACGTCCAAGTTAAATTTCTGTGTTAAAAAATTCTGAGAGAAATGAGAGCGTGCGCAAAACAAATCAACAAAGTTTCACGGTAATCGGGTGAATGGTATAATAGAATATATGTATATATAATTTCATAACGCCGTAACCACTTTCTCCAGATCCGACCTGCCATGCAGCTGGTGGGCAGACGCATCCGCCGCCAAGACCTGAACAAACCTCACCCAATAAACCCAGGCACCCCTGCTACTCACCAAACCTTGCGAACCACTTGGGATGACCTATGGCAGACGTGTTGGTTATCTAATAAATGGTTCCCGGGGCGGTGGTACCCATACTCGATTCTCGTGTTTGTTATTTTTGTAATACGAAAAATGAATATAAAAAAGGTCTACCCGCCCACCCCCTCTCAACCCCCCCCCCCCCTCATACCCTCCTTCCAATCCCCGCCTCCTTTACCCCTCATCCCAACTCTTCTTCAACCTCCCTCCCTTGGGAGCTGTTGGACTCTTGTGCGATATAAACATAAAAATTATTTACAATAAAAAAAAATCCCATCCCCGTCCCCATCCCCCATCCCCAGCCTTGCAACGCATGCTGGGTACGCGCTGTATATAATTTCTTTTATTTATTTACGGACAAATAGTCCATTAACAATATAATAATAACACGAATAACAAGCGAGCCTAAAGGCCCGACCCGCCTAGCAATTGATCACTGTTCGCATCGATTACCGTTCGCATGTCATTTTTTGTAACCAGCACCACTTTTCATAATAATCACCACCTTTCGTAACGATTCACCAGTTAACCCCATGTGTCGAGCATGCGTAAAGAAGTTTTACTTTTAAAAAATGGGGCATTTGGGACTCTTGAGCAGTCGGGACTCTTGTCTCTTGTATCGTATAATGAGGGACAAATAAAAACATTTCTTTTTAAATATAAAACTTTTTGCATAAAAATATTCAATGAAAATGAAATTCGGTCAACCCTGTTGATTTTACGAACGTGAAACAAGGAATTCGTATGTATTTACAGTTTCGTTCCCAAAATATTATTTCAAACTGTTGTGATTCAGAGCGACGTGGACACGTCCTTGTCGGGCCACTTTTCGGGCCGTAATGAAGTGTGAAATTTGTGTTACGGCGCTATGATAAAAATCGTGAAATGCGAAGCTGTAAATTAATTAATATTAAATACTTCCTAAAATTATTTTTCGCTCAAACTTATTTATGATTTGTCAATAATGTCTTAGCACAATAAGTATGTAAAAAAATCTGAAATATATTAGTTTATAAGTTCGCAAATAAATACACAAACTGACTAAGTTTCGTCAAGAAACACATGTACGTATATATTTTTTAATGATTTTATTGAAACTAAAATTAAAATTCTAAAACATGCGTTTGCTAGATAATGGATTGATTTATTTTAATGCATGATTATATTATTTGAAATGGCTGTGGTATAATACAAAATCTTTTTTAAAAATTTAACAAATCTGTCAACGACCTATGGAATAACCTTATTATACTAAAAATTTAAAAAAATTCTCAAAATTTATTACATGCGAATGGTAGATAAAAGAACAATCTTTCGAAATCCATTTATAATTTTTTGTGGAAAAGAGTCAATACGTCTAAAATCTGATTTGAAAATTACATATTTCTGGTTTTCTCTGGTAATGCCCTCTTAATGGAAAGGACTGAATATATTTTTGATTTGATAATTTAACGCAACCTGTCTACTTCTCTGACATTCATTTTTTAGAAATAGATAATGATTTGCATTTTACAACAACCATTTACTGATGTGTGCATCTTGTACAGTTCACATAAAAATACATAGTGTAACGATTCCATTGCCGCTAACCTGTGAGCCGGGTGAGTGTTGTGGGGCTGAGAGAGGCTGCGTGGGGGCCTGCAGCATGGCCTTCTTGCGGGGAGGGGGGCCCCCGGGCGAGGGACGCAGCTCGGCCTCCTCCTTCTCCATATCGCGGCGGGGGCAGCTGCACACGCGCACTCCCAGAGAACGCCGTCCCAGCACTTCACCCCTGGAACAAAAAAACACTCAGCTAATTTTTCAATGAATACATTGCATACAATTCTTTTTGTAACCGCGGCCCAGTTATTGTTTGATAATTTGGTAAATTTTTGGGATTGGTGTCCATGGCTATTACGAATAGTTTTTAGAAAAAAACTTTAGATTCGCCTTAATCACTATAAAAGGAAACTTTTTGCATCACGGGCGGCGGAAAATGATGCATTTTAATTTTCAATTGCGTAAAATTAAATTTCACTTCGCGAATCGATCTACGACAGCCCGCCCGCCATGATTGGTTTATTTATACGCCCGCCATTCTGTCACTGTTATGTTGTTGGTATCCCTGACCCCACACAAACGATTGTAGCCGACTTCATGGGATACATGATGGGCGCGTAATTATGAAAAACAGAATTAATAATATAATGTAAACGAACCTCTAATCAGAATCACTTCGGTAATGATAAATATATACGAATAGAGGTTTGTTAACATTATAAATCTGTTTTTCATATTTACGCGCCTTATAATGCTTGTGAAATGCCTTTACTTTAAAAAACAGCCTACGTTTTGAATGGTTTGTTTGGCTATGCAGGGTTTGTGTAGCGGGCTTGTGTATGTTATCTTTACTTTAAAAAACAGCCTACGTTTTTGAATGGTTTGTTTGGCTACGCAGGGTTTGTGTTGCGGGCTTGTGTATATTACCTTTATTTTAAAAAACATCCCAGGATTTGAATGGTTTGTCTCCATTCCAGTACCTACGCGCCTTATTATTTATTCCACGAAGTCGGCTACAATCGTTTGTGTGAGGTCAGGGATACCAACAACATAACAGTGACAGAATGGCGGACGGCACCGGGCGGGCTGTCGTAGATCGATTCGCGAAGTGAAATTTAATTTTACGCAATTGAAAATTAAAATGCATCATTTTCCGCCGCCCGTGATGCACAAAGTTACCTTTTATAGTGATTAAGGCGAATCTAAAGTTTTTTTCTAAAAATTATTCGTAATAACCATGGACACTAATCCCAAAAAATTACACTGGGGGGCGGTAAAATTATCTATAATAATAATAACGTGGTATTTATATAGCGCAGTTTTGTGATATTTCACTTCAAGTGCGCTTAATTATAATAAACTTAAAATTAATCCTATAGTGTTCCTTACGAGTCCTTACAAAATACAAAATTGATTAAATTATGTGAAACAAAGAATACGAATATACAGTAAATACAAAGCAATTCCTAAAGAACAATATTAAAAAAAAAGAATTCATTAAAACTAAATTATAATAAAGAATAAGTTGAAAATATCTTCGTTACTTGGTCAGTTAGCAACAGATAATTAAAGAATTTTCTTACATTCATTAATAACCTTCACCCGAATTTTACATTTACATAAGAACAACGATAATAACAGCTTAAATTTTTTTTTTTCAAAATTATTTTGATTTTATGCAAGCCCTTGCGCGGCCCATTACCATTACCATGGGTTGGGGACCACTGGTCTACAGTACTCGAGGAGCATTAGCGACAATCGGCCAAGCCTGGCCCGTCCCGTCGCCTAATGTGCGCCTAGCCTTATACTCATTCATACTTGAAAGCCCATTCAATCTAGAGTTCTTCGGTCAGCTCTTACTTCAGAAGACGAGAGAAATGCCCATCTAGCAAATTATGTTCCTACATCATTTAATGAGGTGTTCCCACAGCTGTGCAAAACTATCCAACATGTTACCAATGTAACAAAAATAACAGATTATTGATGAGTGTGTGCAGGTCACATTGAAGGCTACTTACTGTGAGTCCTCCAAGGTGAAGAGCACCTCGATGGGGCGGCGGTTGATCCCCGAGATGCACGAATGCTTGCAGCAAAACATGTACACATGCTGCAGCGCAGTCACACCGCTAGGCGGACGCACCGGGGCCTCGAGCGCCACGCTGAGCCAACTGCTGGCATCCTGCTCAGTGCCGCAGTATACCACATCGGGGCCCTGGCGCGCAGACCGCAGCACGTGGGGGATCACATGCTCGGGCATGTCTGAAACGTTACAATGCATTATATTAAAATCAATTATGCACTTTTAGTTTCACTGTACATATAACGGTTTTTAGTGGTACATAGTATAATATCTTAAATATAGGGTGTCCCAAAAGAAAGTTTATACTTGTTTTGCTTTCTGTATGAATGCAACTTTTTCGAGGGGCGCGGGGGGTATGTCAATAAGTAGTCTAGCTCTTGGGAATTTTGTCGCTATGAAGCATTTCTCGGGAGCGACCGCGCGTTGTGCGTGTGTGAGTTTTACAAAAATGGTGATTCGGCGACTGTAGCGCATAGAAGATTCTGCAATATTTGAGGTTTTCGTCAATTCAATGATGCGCCAAGCATTCCTCTCATTCAAAAATGGGTCAAAAAGTTTGAAGAGATCGTTACAACGCTGGCAAAACCAAAATCCGGGCGACCAAGGTCTTCGAGAACGGTAAAAAACGTAGAGAGTGTTTATCAGTCTTTTCGTGACGACTCAAACTTTTCGATTCGGAAACGCGCAAGAGCTTTAAATATGCGTAGATCATCATTACACAGCATTTTGCACAAAGACCTAATGCTGCACTCCTACAAACTTACTGGCTATAACCAAAGAACATGGTTCCAGCAAGATGGAGCAACATCACATACGTCCAATACGTCATCTGCCATGGGTTCATGAAATTTTCCCTGGCAAATTGATATCCAGGAGAGGTGACATAAATTGGCCTCCTCGTGGTCCTGACTTAACTCCTATGGACTTTTTCCTGTGGGTTTATCTCAAATCTAAAGTGTACGCCAAAAATCCAACTTCCCTGATGCAATTAAAAGAAAATATCCATCACGAAATGGCAGCCATCACGAAGCTACCTGCCGAGCCGTCATAATAAATTTTACTCTTCGATTAAATGAATGCTGCAAACGCGAAGGTTTACATTTGGACGATATTATTTTTAAGAAATAAATCCCCAAATTGTGTATTTTAATATTTAATAAACATTTTTTCGATAGAACCCTTACTTTTTTTAAATCGATCCACTAAATATAAACTTTCTTTTGGGACACCTTGTAGTATGACAACCTGGAGAAAGTCTTTGTAGTTGAAGACATACATGGAAGCAGGGGAAGTAGCATTACATATAGTCCAGTCAAGATGTACATCCATGCTTGCGAAAGGTCCAATCATTCTGAATTTTTTATATGTTGTTAGGACCTAAATCAATATTAAAAAAACAGATTTACAATTTCCAAAGTGCTGTGCGAGCGACGGTGGACCCAAAAACCATGAAATTTTCGGAATTTTTTTCAGTTTTTGCTAAATATCTTAGTGAAGGAAAGGTCGGACCGGTATAGTCAGTATACATACTTTTAAAGTAGACCAAATTTGCTACAATTTGAGACCAAAGCGAGCTATATACAGCCTTTGGTTCCCAAGATACAGTTCTTCGAAAATAGGCCATTTTTTCCAAAAAGTGAAATTGTTTCGAAATGGTCACTTATTTTGTGAAATATTTACTAAAATACGCATCCCACGTCATATATTATATGAAATAAATTTGTAGTAAATTTAATTAGCTTTCATTTGAGACCAGATTGATATCCGTAGGCCTAGCGGTTCTCTCAAAAACGGTAGATAACCAAAAACAATCATAAATGGGTTTTGGGGGGAAATGCAAAAAAACTGTTCTCACGTCTTTTTATGGTTTTCTTTATAAAACAGGTACAATTTATTATTTTTGATATTGTTAACAAATTGTGTGATGAAAAAAGAAAAAGATAATACACCTATCGGGAATTAAGTCATCATCAAACATTGTTTTATATACCTACATACTAAAATGCTTGTACAAACATCATAAACATCATGGTACCAACTATAAGAACAAATTACATGTACACAAAAAAGAAAACTAATATAAATCATGTAGGTATTGTGTTTTGGTTGCCAAATCATGCTTTCTTTTTATCTTCGATGGCCCGGGCTTGGGCTTGCACGAAGAAGGTGTCGCGATGTCTGTGATGGACGCTAGTAGAGGCGCCCAGTCTGTAGTCGGGTCATCTTCATCGTCCGAGCATTTAAGCTCCACATCCGGGACGTTAATGCACAATTTGCCACCGCATGACAGCCAGCGGACTGAGCAGAGGAGCCCAGCCTTTCTGCACAGGGAGCTCCAAGAGCACCCCTTCTTGCATTTACATGTAATTTTTCGCAGAAGGGCAGGAGGTGCGGGATCCATGGTGGTGGGGATGGGGGTAAGTCCCCGAGAAGACAGCTTCCACCCCCATTCAGTGGGACTCCCTGCCACTTCTGCACTTGGAGGTAGCACCTTGCTGCATGGTGGCTTGCGGCATTTTTCGTCGGTGTCAAATGGTCGAGGTTTATGCTCGTTGAAGTGACAAACGTCTTATACCTCAGGAAATCCAAAGTATCCCTCGCGATGTTACCCCCACATAGAGCCACAAAGCACTTGATGCCTGCTTCTCTCACGGCTTGTGGGGTGGAGTCTGGCCGAAGGAAGACATCCACTTGCTCAGCAAGTAGTTCACTCTTGCCCAGGAGTGTGGTGATTTTGGTCTTTCCTTGGCCAAACGGAGCTGAGGTGGTATCGCACCTGGTAAACGCGTAGGTGAATAGTACCATTCCTGGTGATCGCTGGGAGCCCTGGTGGTTGTAGGAGGTCGTAGAGTAGTGACAGCAACCAGCTTCACCCTTCGTGCTCTTCTGAAGGTAGACGTTTGTCTCTTCAGTGCCTAAACCATTGAGAAGAACGATCAGGTCGACGTCTTCTCCCACTATGATGACCCGATCGGCTACTGCTCTTTTTGAAAGCGCCATCATGACAATCTCTCGATCCGCATCTTCTTCGGCAACAACCACTTCTACTCCCTCCTTCTGAAAGGCGTCACAAAGAAGAGTTATTAACTGTCTCTTGTTGTTCTCATTGCCCAATACATGTCTTGAGCAATTTGAATTACTGTGGATTCATCGAACGTCAATTCGTAGCTGGAATGAGCTGCATAGCGCCGGAGTCGTTCCGCTGTTTTGGTGTTTTTTTGGTAGCATCTTCGGGGTAGTCGTCAAAAACAATGGAGATGTTCTTCCCAAAGTGGTTTCGGACGTAGGTGGTATAACGCTCCAAAAGTGCTCGAACTGTACTCTTCCGCTACCACACGACCTTGTGTACGAGGTTGCCATCATCCAAAATGACATGAGTGCTGGCATCTATCGGCGTGTGGCTGGAAAGGGGAGCGAATTTTGTTCCCTTGCGCATCCCCTGTTCATTGAACAGAGACGTCGGGAACGGGGTCAACTCATACTTGAAATCATGTTCAGATTGCTTTGCAATACACACTCGCTGGAAAATTGTGAGCGGATCCACAGCTACTCTTCTGTTTTTGTCCAGCAATTTAACGGATGAGGTGATCGATGCCAGCGTGGTAACTTGGTTTTCTGTTTTATTACTACCTTGTCGTACATTTGCCCCACAATTTTCATCACTCCCTCCGTTCCAACTCTTTGGCTGTGTGGCAATTAATCTCAGGACCTGCCAGTAAACCACTACTGATAGAAAGTAAACTGTCAGTTTTGGGAAATGGAGGGTTGAAAGCAAACTAGTTTTTGAGTTTTTCCACATTACTGTTATCTCGGATGATTCGAGAAGGTCTCATGTCTACATGCTGCTCTCCAGCAGGACATGAGATGCTGCAAAAACTTTCAAGTTCTTCACCTGTGTTCACCATAAACACCATTCCTGTTGTCCACCTTGCCAGAACACTGTCAAAGATTCCCCTTCCTTCGGTCAACCCACCGTAAGTCTTCATGGATTGCATCAGCTTCTAAGATAAAAAGAAAGGCATGATTTGGCAAACCAAAACACAATACCTACATGATCTATATTAGTTTTCTTTTTGTGTACATGTAATTTGTCCTTATAGTAGGTACCATGATGTTTATGATGTTTGTACAAGCATTTTAGTATGTAGGTATATAAAACAATGTTTGATGATTTAATTCCCAATAGGTGTATTATCTTTTTCTTTTTTTCATCATACAATTTGTTAACAATAACAAAAATAAATAAATTGAGGTGTGTAGATGCAAAGGCAGCAATCTCCCACTTATGTGTTTTTGAGAAAAAAGGCAAAAACGTGTAAATATTAAATGGGATTTCACAGAACATTGAAAAAATTACATTAAATAGCTGTTTGATATCATGGATTATTTGCATCATCAGATTTTTTTTAATGCAAGTCTATAAAAAGATAAATAACTTTTTAATCCGGAGATTGCTGCTTTTGCTACGAAGTGTTGGAGATTGCTGCTTTTGCTACATACAACATTGGAGATTGCTGTGTTTGCTACAAACCTTCCCAAAAAACCGCCATCTTTGTTTTGTGTTGATTGGCTTCAAGGAATACTTTATAACTCAATAAGGGGTAATTACAAAAAATAAACTTTTTGAACATATTATTGAACATTTTTTTACAGAAAACAGGTGTTATTATGCGTGAAGCAAAAAATATGAGAAAAGATGATACATAATATTCTGAATAATTAATAATTCAGACAGTGAAGCAAAAATATAAGAAAGAAAAGAGTGTAATATGAGGAAGAAAAAAACTAGCCTCAAAAATCACTTTAATATTATTATGTCAAAACATTTATTTTTTTATATGAATACCGCACAAGAGTCACCAACTGCTCCCGTCTGAAGCCAGTAAGACTATGGCATCCCCAATTGGGGTATGTTGTGAGGCTGAAGGTACTTTCCTTCCTTTCCTTAAAAAAAACCCTCCGTATAGCATCTCCAAAGATGACATAGGCCTTAAGGAAAAAAATGTTAAAAAAATATATACACACTAGCTGACCCGACAAACACTGTTCTGCAATATAAATTATTTCTAGTGAATATTTTGGTTGTTAAATGAAAAATAATGAATGTATTGTAAGTGTGTGGGGATGGGATCTATGACAAAAAGAGAATTGGAACGCTGTAGCTGATTGACCGCCGATAAACACAATTAAAAATACCACTAAAGTAGGCAAATAAAATAAAGAAAAACAATATGACTTTCGAAGAGCAATTGAGCACACAATTTTTTTGTCAGTCCGTCTTTAGCCATCACAAATAAGCTCGATGGATTGCCCATGCGAGAACATGATGCCGAATGAAATATCAAAATGAAGCGACGCTTCTCGTGAATGTCTTGCGCATGTGTGGATGTAAGTTCGATAAGGCGGACCCTTTCGTAGCGCCATCTTTCATTCAACAATGTAAATAATTTCGTTCTGTTTGAAATATGAAAGACAGTTAAATTTGTTCATAGAAAAATATTAAAATCGCTATTAAAAAATAAGAGGGTGGGGGTAGAAGGGTTAAAATTTGGGGTTATAGGTATTTGTTGATGCCAAATAAAAAAAAAAAAAACATTTAAAAAAAATTGTTGAAAAAAATGATTTTTTTCTGGATAGGGACACCCTAATCACCTAGCGGTATGAAATATACTTTAAAACCTATTCCCATATCTACCAAACATACATTGAAAAAATTATAAAAATCGGTCAAGCCGTTTCGGAGGAGCGACCTCAAACACCGTGACACGATATTTTTATATGTTTAAATAAGATATTATTAAAAAGTGAATTAATTGTGAAATACCACAAATTAATCAAATAAAATTTATTTGTGCATGCCGGGTTCGAACCCGCGACCTTCGGATTGTGCGTGTTACCTCGGGACCATGGAGGCCGTCAAAACATTAAACATGGCGTGAAGAAAAGATGTCAAATTGTCTGATTTTTAATGTAATGGCAACTAAATATATTATTTGACATATTCGGAAATGGAAATACTTACTTCTCATTATTATCTAACTGATACTAGGTATTTTTGAAATAAAACGTGCAAAAGCGAGAAATAAACAGATTATGTAAATTTTTTTTGAGTGTTATAATGCTTTCCTCCAAGCCAAAATAAAATCTGACAGCTACATTCCATGATATTTTTGTAAAATTTCGTTTCTAATTTTCAGACTTAATAATAGGTTTGCGGGCGTCTTTTGATAATGCTGGGGTCGGGTGACAATCCATCTTCAATAATTATCGAAAATATTTATTCCAAACACACTTTTACATACTTCAAAACATCAAAAACTCGCATAGAAAAATCAGCACCAAATGCTACTTTAGTATGGAGCGGCCATCTTGTCACGCGACACTTTCTATGAATTTGATTGGCCGAAATGGAGAATGCTACGTTTGCTTTGAAAAGAACATGGAGATTGCTGCCTTTGCTTTTAATACGTATTTTCAAACTCGGATTTTGATGGGAATAAGTTGAATTTGTAAATAACCAATGCATTTATTAGGATCACAATTTGAATCTCTATGGAACTGCATTCATAACTTTTTTTCGATATTTTTGAGATTGCTGCCTTTGCATCTACACACCTCAATTGTAAATGTTTGATAAAGAAAACCATAAAAAGACGTGAGATCAGTTTATTTGCATTTCCCCCCAAAACCCACTGACTGTTTTTGGTTATCTACCATTTTTTTTAGAGAACCGCTAGGCCTACAGATATCAATCTGGTCTCAAATGAAAGCTAATTAAGTTAACCAGGAGTTTATTTTCTATAATATTTGACGTGGGATGCGCATTTTAGTAAATATTTCAAATAAGTAACCATTTCGAAAAAATTTGAGTTTTGGAAAAAATGGCCTATTTTCGAAGAACTAACGGAAACCAACGGCTGTATAAAGCTCGCTTTAGTCTCAAATTGTAGCAAATTTAGTCTATTTTAAAAGTATGTATACTTACCATACCGAAACGACCTTTCCTTCACTGATTTATTGAGCAAAAACTGAAAAAAAATCCTAAAATTTCATGGTTTTTGGGTCCACCGCCGCTCGCACAGCACTTTGGAAATTGCAAATCTGTTTTTTTAATATTGGTTTAGGTTTACAACATACAAAAAATTCAGAATGACTGGATCTTTTGCAAGCACAATCCCCTTTTCATGTTTAACTTGACTGGACGTGATTCATATCAAGGTTGCAGGTTGCATCAAGTGTTTTATTGTTTTCACCACCAAGAACTGTATAATGTCAGAAGAATTGTGTTTTGTCAAAGGAGTGAACTATTCATCATCTCAGTTGCAGGATTGCAAGCAGAAAGCTTTTTATATATCAACCCATAATCGGCAGAACAGCGTAAACGACATTTTTGTCATGTTGACAGACGGTTGGGACTCTTATGTTGTATTCTGATAAAAAAGTTATAACATATGTTTTTTTTGCATTTGTACGTTAGTGTGTGGTGTGTAGGTTAGACTTATTACTTGAAATTGCTTTAGCTGTCTTTTTTTTTTTTTTTTTTATTAATTAAATTACAGAATACATTTTGTACAAAAAAATTTGAGTAGACCCACAAAGCTGTCATATGGCAGCTTGTCTGCAGGTTCTAACAATTTAAACATTCTTAATATAATATCTAAGAAAATATTTGTAAATACATTTATAGTTTTAAGGAAACATTAGAATAGATCACATAGTAATATTAGATAATTTAACTTACAACCATAAATATATAAGATATTTCGATATACCTGCCTAATAACAAGATATGTAGGCAGCTATATTAAGATATTCAAAGATACATGGAGTTTTCGTTCTTTAACCATAGTTTTATCATTTTAGGACATAGTCTCTCATTTTTTTCAAATTTTATGTTTTTATTGATTTTATTGAAAATCACTGGTATTAGATATTCAAGAGTACGGCTTCCATATTTATTTAATATTCGAGGAGTTTTTAGGCCCTTGCCTTCTCTAAATCTTGTGGTATGATGTAATGTAATGTAATTCTAGTAATGTAACCGACGTGTTCACGCCCTCCAATTCTCTTTCATCAAGTCATCGCTGGCGGCATCCTCTACATTTCGTGGTCATTTCTAGGAAATTTTGCCCGAAATTTCTGGCCTCTAAATACGGATGTACCGTGCTGCCAGCGATTATTTTTGATGAAAATATTTTTATGTTTCTTGTTTAGGTATAAACTACCTAATGCTTTTTTTGTTTAATATAATATAATAAAATGTTTTCCTTTAACAATGTGCATGCCCCCGGTGCAACAAATAAACGCTACCTTTCACAGGTTGCCACCGGGGACATTGTAAACTTATGATTTGAGTAAGAATTTTATATTTGTTATTTTTTTCTAACTTTTAAATCCTGTGAGCCTTGTAGGGTAGTGACATTTATAGTCCCATTCCTAAGCCCTACAAGGCATCTAGGGAAAGCAAACCGGAGTCTCTACTCCTCAAACTACCCACTTTGCCACTAGGCAAAAAGACTCCTTTGCCGCCAGAAAGAAGACTCCTTTTCCACTAGGTAGGAAGACTCCTTGCCGCCAGGCAGAAGACCCCTTTTCCACTAAGCAGGAAGACTCCTTTGCCGCCAGGCAGAAGATCCCTTTTCCACTAGGCAAGGAGACTCCTTCGCCGCCAGGAAGAAGACTCCTTTTCCACTAGGTAGGAAGACTCCTTTGCCGCCAGGCAGAAGACCCCTTTTCCACTAGGCAAGGAGACTCCTTCGCCGCCAGGAAGAAGACTCTTTTCCACTAGGCAGGAGACTCCTTTGCCGCCAGGCAGAAGACCCCTTTTCCACTAGGCAAGGAGACTCCTTCGCCGCCAGGAAGAAGACTCCTTTTCCACTAGGCAGGAAGACTCCTTTGCCGCCAGGCAGAAGACCCCCTTTTTCACTAGGCAGGAAGACTCCTTTGCCGCCAGGAAGCAGACTCCTTTTCAACACATTTTTCCCATTTTAGAAATCCAGGGACCTCGTAAGACGATGAAACAAACAGGTTTCATTAGCTAATCTTACGGGAACCTGGGAAAAATACTAGATTCCTTCTTAAATTCAATAGAACTAGCCAAACGGCAAATATTTCTGACACAATACAAAATTGTCTTAAACATGTGATAAATACGTACAACTAAAAATCCTCTTATAGAACATAGCTTCAAAAATGTATTAGAATTAACTAATCTATCTTTATATGCAAAATGTACCCTGTATAATTATTATTAACTTGTAAATTTAAGCGACCACTTTCATGGGCGACACCGACAAAATGAGGTGCGACAGAAACGTCACCCTATTTATACAATGTTGAGCGAGGTCAGAATCCCCTCCACATTTTTGTTAAAACAATGCCCGCACGCTAGCGAGCTCATAAAATGAAATATATATATCGTGATTTTTTAGCAATAAATCAGTTCACTTCTCAACAAGCAACTCGTGTTATTATTTCTTCGGAAGTTTTTCTACAACCAGCTGCCTCCCCGCCGACTTCTGTCTGTCTTCAGTCCTGGTGCCTACCTCTTCTAGACAAGTCGGCCCTACTCACGGAAACCGCCAGGCGCCAGGCTCAGGCAGAAGAATAGGCACATCCAGTGTCACTCACTCATCAGGCACTGGGTGCAGGGAGGTCAGCCCTTTATTATTTTATATAAAAAAAGACAAACATTCCAGGGTTACGAATGACCCAACAATGTTTGAAAATCTCTTACTACCACCACAGAAAGCCGAAAATGTTGCTTGTGTTGTGATGGAGGGCGTAGCCAGCCGAGGAATCAAACACGCGATGCCACTCAACCACTGACCGGTCAACATTTTTCATATCTCCTTCCCCTCCCCACTACCTTCAGCCTCATAACACACCAAAATTTGGGAGGCCATAATCTCACTGGCTCCAGACGGTTGGGAGAAGATGGGCCTCTGGTGTTGTATTCAGATAAAAAATGTTATACAGCGGTTTTTTTGCTAAGCTGACTGAACATATAAGTATGTCGTGTTTTATTATTACCGCGTGCTCCTTCGGAGAGTAGAAATTATTGTTAGTAAAAATATTATTACAACGGACTTTCAATCAAGATGCCTGCAGATACAAGTATATCGACATTGGTTATACAGCTGTATATCCTCTTTGCATACTTACTTGCAAATCATTGTATTTAGTCAACTTTAGGATCAACTGTCATGGAACCATTTTATTTAGTTATTTGTTTACCTATCATGATTGCGTGATAAATATTTCAAAAAAAATTATGCACTCCAAGCAGCGTACGCGACATTTCCTAAGGAAATAATCTATCAGGGTCATAGGCAAAACAGCGTTACCGCCACTATCTCAACAACTGAAGGCATTTAGATATTTGTATTATCAGCTTCATATAGGCATCAACCAAAGATTAATAATCCTAATTAACCAAAATCCTTTTTGGAATCAATTAAGAAAGTTAATTAAAAAAACCTTCTCCTGAACTATTTACTGTTTGGCGCTTACGCTGTTCTGCCGATTATGGATCGATATCATGTGCAAATATTTATTCAATCTGCAAAATTTATACAATTTTTATTTCTTGTTAAATCAGTTAAATTGAGTCATAAGTGGGACCCGAATTCGCCAGTGCAAGGCAGGGCCAAACTACAGGGAAAAGTTCATTAAGTTTAGTTAAAAAGTCTATACTATAAATCTTAGGGTTTACAGCTGCTTTTGAATCATACGAGAAGTTTAATCTTTTTCAAATACAATGCACTACATAATCTAAAAAACATTTGAGTTATAATCTTAAAAAAGTCAAAATGAAACTAATTTAACTGATTTTCTAACGATGAATCCGGGTCCTAGTCATAACATTCAGTCTGTGAATTCAAACATTGTTACGTAAATGTTTTGCGTATCATTTATCTTATCTTTTGGAGGTAGCAAAATATAACAACTATACATACTATCAATAGGATCGATCTGACTTCCTTTTCTCAGAAGTGATTAAAAACAGAGACAATTAACACAAACTCCAAGAACGCTATGATGACCCCCACCACCGAACAAAAAAAAAAAATAATTGAAAAATCAGTAGTCACTCTGGTCCACATACAAAAACACCTAAACATTCGAACAATAGCGTACCTTTTAGATTTGTATATTTGAAATACACTTTAGAATTTAAAAAATGTCATATTTTATGATTCAAACATGAAAAAAATTCTTACCAATACATTTTTGATCAAAATGTAGAGAAATAAAAAAACATTAAAAATACACAGTCCTTTTATATAATGAATTTGGAAGGAAAGTGTCCTCACTTTTTCCTCGTGCATACAATAAAAAAATAATAAAAAATTTCAAAGTATTCTGCCAAAAACATAACCTAAAAATAAACCAACATTTAAAATGGATTTCTTGCATCTCTAAAGACGTTAATTTCTTTGACACGTTTACCACCACACGTAATAACTTCATTAACCCCTCCGAATTTTCGAGAATATTAGCTTTTGGTGTCTTAAACGAAATGACATTTTACGAAAACTTTTAGTTATAACCGCTTCACAATTAAAGCTCTATAAATGAAACATTTCTGAACTTAGCCGAATAGTAAAAACTGTTTTAGAAAGGTTACAAAATAGGCTTTCAAATTATTATATTACAAATAAATATTAGCATTTGTAAATATTAAAATTTAGAACGCAAACATTAAAAATAGGTAAAAATGACTCACGTGATGTTTTTATGTGAAAACGGTACTAAAATCACAGATTATGCAAACAACAATACTTATTCTATTGTATATATGTGTAATAAACACTTTTGTCACCTCACTTTTTTATCATTTCATATATAAATATTTAATCAAAATTTATGATGTGGAGCGCGGTGAAGCTGCCGGTAGCAAATTTGCGCGGGTAAATATTTTTGTCAACTACACGATTGACAGCTGATTCCTGTTATGTATTTCCATAGACTACTTGAGAGAAATGTGCAGCTTGATCTACTATCGACTTTTGACTTTTTGTTTTAGGGATGTAACTAAAACAATAACGGAGTTATAACGATTTCTATGGAAACACACGCGCTGACGTATAAACATGCTTATTGTACTTGACTGCTGTCCTATTTTTAACGCTTATATCTGCTTACGTTGCGGAGGGGTTAATATTATAAAAAACATCACTTTTAAGAAATTCTCATAAAATAAAGATCTTCAAATGTAAAATTTATTTTTTAACCTATAAAACAATTCAACTTTCAAAGTACTATTATTGTGCTAATAACTTCATTAACCCCTCCGCAACGTAAGCAGATATAAGCGTTAAAAATAGGACAGCAGTCAAGTACAATAAGTGTGTTTATACGTCAGCGCGTGTGTTTCCAAAGAAATCGTTATAACTCTGTTATTGTTTTAGTTACATC
This sequence comes from Limnephilus rhombicus, assembly GCA_929108145.2. Classification (NCBI taxonomy): domain Eukaryota; kingdom Metazoa; phylum Arthropoda; class Insecta; order Trichoptera; family Limnephilidae; genus Limnephilus; species Limnephilus rhombicus. Next base: position 27,290,815 of record OV815273.1, on the reverse strand, counting down.
CCTAAAACAAAAAGTCAAAGGTCGATAGTAGATCAAGCTGCACATTTCTATCAAGTTGTCTATGGAAATACATAACAGGAATTAGCTGTCAATCGTGTAGTTGACAAAAATATTTACCCGCGCAAATTTGCTACCGGCAGCTCCACCGCGCTCCACATTTTAAACTTTTATTAAATATTTTTATATGAAATGATAAAAAAGTGAGGTGACAAAAGTGTTTGTTACACATATATACAATAGAATAAGTATTGTTGTTTGCATAATCTGTGATTTTAGTACCGTTTTCACATAAAAACATCACGTGAGTCATTTTTACCTATTTTTAATGTTTGAGTTCTAAATTTTAATATTTACAAATGCTAATATAATAATTTGAAAGCCTATTTTGTATCCTTTCTAAAACAGTTTTTACTATTCGGCTACGTTCAGAAATGTTTCATTTATAGAGCTTTAATTGTGAAGCGGTTATAACTAAAAGTTTTCGTAAAATGTCATTTCGTTTAAGACACCAAAAGCTAATATTCTCGAAAATTCGGAGGGGTTAAAACTGATGAAAAACCACAAAAAACACGGTAAATATATTAATTATATGAATATAAGAGTGAATTAGTCATTATAACAGAAATTACAATCACGAATAAGTAAAATTATAACACAGATCCGAGGAGCAAATTTTTTTCGCGGCTAATGTTTTCAGCGCGAACGACAAATGCGCAGGCGTACTAACCATCGCCACCTAGCGGTTATGAATGAAAACAAACAATTTAATAAGTACACTATAAGAAATTACAACATTGTCAGATCTAAAATAATGCAATTCGTTTTGACAGCGTAGCCGCGGAACAAAAGGTTGTTATTAATAAATCGTGTTTTAGTGTACACGTGGTTTATTTATGTTGTTGCAACAATACAGGTTATCGGCCGTGAAAGGTTTTTTTTTAGTAAGGCTGTATATCTGTTGGGTGGCCGTTGAATGGTATTTTTGCAGTTTTACTAATAACATGATCACATTTTTATGCCATGCCATCTTTCGCCCTTACGGTGGCCATCTTTTTTCAATTAATTCGCGGTAAATTTATTTTGTCACATGTGGAATTTCATGCATAAATGTGATCTTTTTAAATATAATTTCTGTTAAATGATCGATTCACTATTATATTAGTATAATTGAATATAATTTATATCATTTGCGTTATTTTTGTCAGATCTAGTGCTTTCATAATGTCTCTGTTGTTACTCTAATTTGGTTAACATAAAAATATAGGTTATTTGTACAAATTCATTGTATAAAGGACTGTTTTATTTTATTTTGTTTTGATTTTTTGGCATCTCATAATATGCTGAAACGTCAAGACAACAGCACTAATTTATTTCTTGAGCATGTAGGTAAAATGTTCAATCCTGCGATTGTAGGTCAGAATGTCCAGCGAACAGGCGTTATTCTTTTAGCAAGTAAAAGTAGGCTTGCACCAACATTCAAATCTGTTGATGACAGTAAATTCCTGGAAGGTAACAGCTATTTTCAAAGACAGCTTGTAGAGCAAGTGAGGGATGGAGTCACTGTAGACATAATTCAGCTACTCTTAGCTGTAAAAATTGTTCACAGAGAATTTGTTGAGGCAGCTCTGATGACTGCGTGGGCCGTGAATAGTGCTGATGCAGAAAGATTTTTTAGTCATTATAATCTTGTATTGAGAGATCGTAGAACGAACATGACACACTCTACTGTAGAAACATGTGCCATGTTGAGTTTCAATCAATAATACAATTAACATGTTTCAAGTGATTTTGCTAATTTAATTGTTTTTCCCCTCTTGCCGACACCCGTTCCTTGACGTTAGGGGGCATACATTAATTACGTGAGCAGTTATTCTTTCAATCTCGACCCCTCCCCCCCTTGGTGAGATAAATTTGGGCCATCTCATATATTCTTTACAAGTAACGTGAGATTTTGCTGGACCTCCCCCTCCCCCTTTTATGCTCATGTAATTAATGTATGCCCCCTTATCCTATTTAGCTACAAATGCTATGAAAACTATGCTATTTTATCAATAATTAATGCTACATTTCTTAAAAATTAAAGCTATGAATCAGTGTCTCTACTAATAACTAATAAAATAATTTGGTATGATAGTCCTCAGAGCAATCAGGGACGTAAGCAATCGGTCACTGCCAAAAGCTTAAACCACTCGCAATTTTGAAGAAATTAAATGGCGACTGGCTTCATAAAAACTTGGAACACAAATATCAAGGAAAAAACATAAGAAACATATTATTGGCAATTCTACGAAATGAATGATAAATTATTACCTACAGAGCCTTCAGCATTTAAATTTTTTTTTTTTTAAAAGTCGCTATCATACTTGTTTTCCATTTTTTGGCGGATCTACTCTAGCCTGTCAGCGCGCCGGGGTTTGTGGTTAAGTACCTGAGTTGCACACCCGGCAGGCTGCCGGGGTTTGTGGCCAGTGGGTTAACAGAGTTAACGAACAAACATATTAGCTGATTGCGGGAAGTTCAAAATAAATTAATTTAATTCATAAAATCACCTGCCTACAGCTGACCACATTTTCATGGGAAGTTATCACCCAAGGGCATTAGCGGTGCTACCCAAATTTGGGTATCTATCGCTTAACCTCTAATCGGCCGGAGCCGCTCATATGTGCGCAGCTTGGGCGCATGCGCGAAAAAAATATTTCTAAATAAATATCTTTGTCTGCGATTTTGACCCTTCTATGTACAGAATTTGTATGAAGAACACGGTCAGAATCGCTTGCGCCAACATTACCCCATAAGATTTCATTCACCTTGCAACCCCAGAATATTTTTAAACGATTTTATCTGTGGCATAAGAATGTCAGATTTGCCGCAAATTTTAGCTGTCAAAGTTGATGCATGTTCCTCGACTAAAACATCGTAAAACCTATTAATTTACGTAATTAACGCAAGTAAAGTTGTTTTGGTACATAGTTTATTGTTCTAGGAATGTGTTTCGGTCAATAAAATATACGATAACTCAAAATTAATCCACAAAACATTCAATTCAAAATCGTGTTTTGTTACGAAATTTCCGTATTTTTCCTGGAATTTGCCGGCCTTTGACAGGTTAAGTGGCTAACAGCTTACAATGCACTAACAGAAAACATCCCAGTCATTAATATCCTAGAACAGATGCGACTATGCTTATTTTAACAATCTCCTGTAAAGTTGTCTAAATGGACTTGGTGTCCCAGTTCTGTTATAAATATAATCTATATAAGTAATAGTATAAATATATACCCCTGTTGGATCCATCGCTGGGCACACGATGGTTGAAGCAGCGCAGGACCCTCGCCTCCTGCTGCTCGCTGCGGGCCAGGATGGTGGTGGCACGGACCCACAGCTTCCTGTCATTGAGGGCGTCCCAGTCCCAGCTAAACTGCACTGCCATCTCCGCCATCATACATAGGAATACGCGGTTCAGATCGTGGGAGTACTGAAAATATAGTTAAACATTAATTAACCTTTCTGTTCCTGTGGTGTCAACTGACTTCACATTGTCTCTAATTATTATACTATCTTAACCCATATCTTCCTAGTGATCGGTTATTTGATCTGTTGATACTTTATTTTTTTTATGTGAAATTGTGAACACACTCGTTGTTAATTTTTTTATATTGGTACACCTGAAACTATTAGTTGTCAAGCAGTATTTTTGACGTTTCACAATTCACGGCTTTATTATTTCAATTTAAACTGTTTGTAAGGCAATTTTTCTTAAAAAAATATGTCTTGTCGTAAAATGTAAGTAGTTTTGGTATATTATAATATAATTTTATTTATGTTTGTGGTTTTATACTTAGAATAATGTTTGTCACAATATTGTAACCTATTGAAATTATTATAAAATTGATTGTGGGTAGAAAAATTGGTATTTTATAAAGTGATGGATTTTTCGATCAGTAGGATGATATACCAGACCAGTGTGTTGTTATGCATTCATATGAAGGTTTTATTTAGATATTTTTGTTGTTTTTGTTACAGTTTGTCAGTAAATGAAATTATTTCATATCTGGAAGATGACACGAATATTTTATCGGCTGATATTTATATTACTCCACCAGATAATTATGATAAAAGTGACGAAGATAGTGGTGACGAGGAATCTACCCATATAAATAATTTGTCGAGGCAACAACTATTAGCAGAAGCTGAACTTAGGGCCACTGTTGCTACAGAAACTTGTATTGATGTGGAAGATAGTTTCTTGGACGATCACACTCTCCAACCTACGCCTAGTACATCATCAGCAAAACCACATCCGCAGAAAAAAAACGTGTTCCAGTATCTAGACGTTGGAGGGCTTTAGATATTCCAGATAAGCCTGAATAAGTGACCACAATACCCAGTTTCCTTGAAGATGTTGAAACACCAATACAATTTTTCGAGTTGTTTTTTGATGAAGAGGTATTTGAGCTGTTGCGTTCAGAAACTGAAAAAAATGCCATTCAGAAAGGGAAACACAATTTTAGAGTTACTGTGACTGAGATAAAACATTTTATCGGAATATTATTATTGTCAGGATATATTATTGTCAGGAACAACAAGTTGATTGCTATTTTCAAGGAGTATCATCTCTTATGCCTCGAAACAGATTTTAAGATTTGCTTCGTTACTTCCATGTCGCTGATAATAATAATTTACCACCAAATGATAAATTTGGAAAAGTTCATCCACTTTGGAATCTACTCAACCACAGGTGGCTAAAATATTATCCCGGCGACAAAAATTTGAGCATTGATGAATCGATGATTCCCTATTACGGAAAACATGGAGCGAAGCAGCACATATGTACATGGAAAGGCAATCCGGTTTGGGTACAAAAATTGGTCTATATGCACTCGTCTCGGCTATATAATATACGGTGAGCTGTACCAAGGAGCTAGCACTGGAAATACTCACCCAGAGCTTGGCGTTGGCGCGTCTATTGTACTGGACCTCCTAAAAAAATTGCCACCTGGTAGTTATAGTCTATATATGGACAACTTTTTCGATTCGTTCCCACTATTAGATGAACTGAAGAAATTAGGGCATGATGCAACAGAAACTATTAGGGCGAATAGAGTAGATAATGCGCCATTAAAAGATACAAAGGAGATGAAAAAGACTCCAAGGGGATCATATAACCAAATCACGGATGTAATGTCTGATATTACTCTTGTTCGATACAACGACAACAACATTGTTACGGTTGCGTCTACGTAGTGTGATGTACAACCTGTAGGAAAGGTCAAGCGTTTTTGTGACAAACAAAAAAAGGATGTTGATCAACCCAGGTGTTTTATAAATTATAAAAATATATGGGCAGCGTAGATCGCCTAGATCAAAATGTGGGGTGCTACCGAATTTCCATTAGGCTGAAGAGATGGTATTGGCAACTACTTATGTTCCCTCTCAAAGCGTGTGCGAACAATGCCTTTCAATTATATAAAATATCCCCAGCATCGAAAAAGGGCAACAGTTGTCATGATATATTATCATTTACCAGGTATATAGTTACGACATATTTTCTAATGAAAGAAGCCTCCAACACCTCCGTTGGTAAACTTTTGGTGCCTAGGTCATCACTGGCTGTTATAAAACGGGTTCCAGACTCTATAAGGCCCATCACATTGTCAACCAAATTAAATCTACCCGATGTGGATTATGTCATAAAAATACATTTATGAAATGTTCAACGTGCAATGTCGCTTTACATCAGAAATGTTCTGTCTTTTTTCATTCAAAATAAATTTCATAGATATACACAATACGTCTTAATTAATTCCAAACAGTTTTAAAATATATAATTTTTATAAAAAATAATAAAGTATGGTATATACACAGTTTTTTATTTCACAATGAGTAACACTCTTATGAATACAACCCATGTAGGTATATTTCTACTGATCGACTACAGGAAAAAGTATAACATAACAAAAAAATAATAAGTTCACGGTTGTAGGTATACGAATATAACGATACTTCGCAATATTAACGCGGCACATAGGTACTCGCCGACTGTAGTCTGGAGGCTGATAATCTCCACAGGTTCCTTTACCATATCACAGTGGACAAAAGAATATCTCACTGACCTTGAATTGAGCCTTGGGACTGTTATCTGGATATCTCTACGAGAGATAAGGGATTCCACTGGGTACTCTTCCCTCTCATAAAGTGGACTTGAACACATCATATCTCACTTTAACTCTAGATACCCAACTATTGGAACAGTTCGAGATCTTTGCCGGCTCAAGGCCGTGCAATGGTTTATATAGGCCTGCTGGTGGTACATCCTACAGTAGGTGGCGGTAGGTAGCGGGAAGCCACCTGCTGATTAACTGAAGTATTGATTGGGTAACCAATACGGTCACTACGATGTCCTGCATTCGTAGACGAGGATGTCGTATTAGGTGTGAACGAGAAAGTATTCAGGCTCGCGCGGTTCCTCATGTTACAGTGTCCTTCAAAGCTAAGGTAAGTAAAATTGATAGTAATTTTTGCACTATTATAAATCTGTTATATAAAAATTAGTGTCCGTTTTGAAATTAGGGACGTAATGGACCAGTCAGTGGCTGAGTTTTGGGGCATCGCATTTGGGTCCCACCCAGGCGTCGCGTGTTTGATTCCTAGGCTAGCTAAGTCCTCCACCAAAACATAAGCAACATTTTCCGCTTAGCGTGGTGGTAGTAGGAGATTTTCAAACATTGTTGGGATATTCTTAACCTATTCTTTATTAAAAAAAAAAAATTAATTCTTCCACCAAAGGTTACCCTTTACATAAATATTTATTGTTAGTTTTTTAGTTTCCAAAACTACCGCTATGCTATCATGATAAATTATTTTTGAAGTGCCCACTGTCTTGGAGGAAAAAATGAATTAACGAAATATTTTGATTGGAGAAAATTATTACCTATTATCTCGAATATCATTTACAAATGTATTATTAAACTTTTCCATTTCATCAATTGATTGTGTTTTCTATGTACTTCCTAATACGCCGTAGGATTTCAATTACGTATGCATCGTCATATATACGATACGATGCGATTGTACCACCCCAGCCAGGAGCACTCCTGTCCCGGTGAGACCGGTACACCAGGGGGCACTGATTTGTTAGGACTGGAACACGTGCTCTGAGGATGGGAAGGAGGTTGGACTTCAATCGACCGGTATACATGGCAACCTAATAAGCCAATATTGGAATGTAGGATGGGCAGGAATAAAGGAATTGGTTGTGAGCTGTGGTTTTCGTTTATCGCATTTCGCTTATTTTGTTTCCCATTTCTTCTCGCTTCCAGTTTATTCTTTTCGGCATCCAGTATCATTCCCTACTTCTTTTGTTGTTGTTGCTTCTCGTTTCCAGCTTCCCGTTATTTGAAGCTTCCGCTGCACGCTTTCAGCTTGCCCCTGCTTCTTGCTTCCTGTTTCTTATGGCTTCATGCTTTCCGCTTCCATTGCTTCTTGCTAACAACGTCCTGCTTCCCACTTACTGCTTCTTGTTTTTTTCTGACTAATTGCTACCTGCTTTCAACATAGCGTTTCCAGCTTCCCACTGCATCCCACTTCTCGTTTCTCGCAGCTTCTTGCTTCCCGCTTCCGTTGCTTCTCATTTTCTGTTTCTTGCTTCGCAGTATTCGATTCCCACAATGTGACTAGATCCTCCCTGCCTCACAATGTGTCCAAATCTTTGATCTTCATATTAGTTCATAGGTGTTCCTTTACTTCATTTCCTTGTTGAGGCGGTTTTATATGTTTCGATGGCTGGTAAGTTATTTCCTTCACAAAAAGCAAAGTTTCTTATTCCAGTATTTCGTCAACCATCATAGCGCTTTCGTGAATTACCTACCTAAATAAAAAAAATAAAAAAACCTAACCTAAGGTATACTTGAAACGTATTATGTAACCGTGAGATTATTGTGTACTCGTTCAGATAGATTAATCTATGTCTCTCGGTGAATTCAAAAATTTTGTCAGAGTTCAGTGTTCCACAACCTTTCCTGAAATAGTAAAAATCAATCAACCAAAGCCTGCCTCAATGAATGCAATAAATCATTCTACCTTCGCCAATGGTTACGGGCCACCGTACTCATTATCCATATTAAGTTTGTTTTGAAAACAAAACTGAAAGAAATAAACATTGATAGGGTCGAGTATCAATTTAGTGGGCTCAGAAACAAAATACAAGTATCTCGGTACGATAGTTTATTTTACAAGTTACACAGAATATCAGTTAATGTTTTTTTTTACAGTCTCACATGACGCTTCTCAAAAAAAAAACTCCTATCTGTCAAAAAAAGGGTTTTGGGTCACTCTTCATGCTTGTATCAACATTAATTCAGGTAACAAGTGAAAAGTATAAATGAAATATGGAACTTATCTGCTTCATATGAAGTGGCTTTATCCTACGGCGCCAAAAACTAATAACCATTAATTACAAGTGGGTTCACCCCTCAGTATCCCTGTAAGTCACAGTCATTTTGGTGGCACTTAAAACTGTTATGTTAACTTCGATATGTGATTAAAATATTATTATATTATTAGCCCTCACAAGTTAATTACACAGAAAACAACAATTTCCAAATTGAAAACTGAATCTATTAAATAAAATACATATTCTGGCAAATTTTTAGCACAATTGAGCGTAATCTGACACAGTTATTCACAAAAAACCGAGAGAGCTCCACCAACGTGTCAAGCCGTGATCAACACAGGATCATTGTCAATTACGTATGCATCGTCATATTTAAAATATTGACCTGTTTTGAAAAATTGACAGTTGAAATAAAAAAATAAAACATCAAAAATCACATACAGCCTAACATTAGCCATAGAGCAAAGCACGCCACTGCCAAACACATGCAGAGGAACAAGCAATTCAGATTGTGGGCGTATCGACCCATGATCGCCAAAAGATTGTAAGCGACAGTTTTACTCGAATAGCATTTTTTTACCGTACGCCCCGTAAATAGCTAGACGCACCCACCGCCTTAATATTCGAGAATACCAAAAATCAACCCCCAAATGGGTTTTGTGGTCCTATACATTTTATCGTATTTTACTGTTCTCAAATTTTACTTCATCCAAGTATGTTAAGTTTAATCCCTCCGAATTTTCGAGAATATTAGCTTTTGGTGTCTTAAACGAAATGACATTTTACGAAAACTTTTAGTTATAACCGCTTCACAATTAAAGCTCTATAAATGAAACATTTCTGAACGTAGCCGAATAGTAAAAACTGTTTTAGACAGGTTATAAAATAAGCTTTCGAATTATTATATTACAAATAAATATTAACATTTGTAAATATTAAAATTTAGAATGCAAACATTAAAAAAATGTGAAAATGACTCACGTGATGTTTTTATGTGAAAAAGGTACTAAAATCACAGATTATGTAAACAACAATACGTATTCTATTGTATAAATGTGTAATAAACACTTTTGTCACCTCACTTTTTTATCATTTCATATAAAAATATTTAATAGAAATTAACAATGTCGGGCGCCCGTAGGAAATTTGGCAGGATAAATTGTGTCAGACTGCGCGTCTGACAGAATGTTCTTTTTATGTATTTCTATGGACAACTTGAATAGAGATGTGCAGCATGATTCACTATCGACCTTTCACTTTTTATTGTGAATAAACTAAAACAGTAACTAAAACAATAACAGAGTTATAACGGTTTCTATGGAGACACACGCGCTGACGTGTAAACACGCTTATTGTACTTGACTGCTGTCGTATTTTTAACGCATATATCTGCTTACGTTGCGGAGGGGTTAAGATCCAAGTTTTTATGCAGCCATTGTTCCATTTTACAGAGGTGTGAACAGGGCGTCCAACCAATTGGTTTTTTGTTGTCCGATTTTTAAAACGGAAATGGGAACGGGCCGTTAGGAACATTGACAAACATAAAAAAAACAAGAATAATCAACTTCACTGAAGGGGACTGAGAAAGACGTGATTTTCATCAATCAATAAATATTAAAAAAACTAAAAACTCACCATATATTTTTTGCGGTTCGTTGTTTCTCCGCTCAAGTTTACCTCAAATCCATATTGCCCACAAAAATCTCCGCGGGGAGGCGGGCCCACCTGAACCTATAAGAGAAAATACATTTATCTTCAATTGAATCATATATAAAGATAGCAGCCAATAATATGTGCTTAAGAAAATGAAGATAATGTTGGTAGTTCTTAGTCGAAGTATGATACAGTTAAGTGACCGAATTGATATGGGTTCCGTAGCTCAATCGGTAGAGCTCTTGCCATGTAAGCAAAGGGTCCTGGGTTCGAGTCCCAGCGGAGCCAATATCTTTTCTGATTTTTCTGTCTCCAGATTTTCGCTAATATTGTCTTCATTTAATTAAATAGAAAATACATTATTTAGTTCAATAAATAAACAAGTGAAGTTTTAAATAAAATTAATAATATTATTATTTTTTAAATCTCACCACGGGCTCATTGATGATAGGAATCTTTATGTCTAAGTCAGACTCAGTTGTTTCAAAAAGGTCATTACTGAAAAAAAAACATAACACACAATTAAAAAAGTAAAGGAGGTTGTAATGCTTTGTTGGAAAGAAGGAGATAAATATTGCTAAGTAAATATCAAATATAATATTATTGATGAATTTTTTGATGCTTTCTGTTCTAAATAAAGTCCTAAAAATATCCAGAGGATGTACATGTCTAATTACTGTATTGGTGATAAATTGCTGGCTAATTACCTAATATACTAGCAGCCTTACTAAAAAAAAACCACAGCGCGACCAATTAACTGTGTTATTGTAATAACATAATTAATCCCCGTATACACTAAATCACGTTTTATTACCAATAACGTTTCTTGCGTGATCACGCTGTTAAAATGCATTAAGATCTGACAACATTGTAAATGGTTTTAATTTCCTAGGAAACAATGTTGTTTTAATTCTTCTCCGCTAGGGGCATTATTGGTGCTCCGGTGCATATCGGCCCGCGATGACAAAACAGTTCGGTGTGTTTATGGCGGGATATGGAAAATTTTGTTAGTGCCTAAATGTTGTGATTTTACTAAATAATTTCTATTGTAGTGACGAATTTACTCTTCTGTTCACATAATTGATATATTTACCATATTATTTGTGTGGCTTACATCAGTTTAATCAAGTTATTGTACAAACGCCGTACTTTCAAAGTTGAACTGTCAGAATATTGTTTTTTATAGGTTACTTAGATAAAATTTTCATTTTAAGATCTTTATTTTAAAAGAATTTCTTAAAAGTGATATTTTTTTATAATATTAAAATCTAATACATGTGTTCGTAAACGTATCAAAAAAATTAACGTCTTTAGAGATGCAAGAAATCTGTTTTAAATTTCGCTATTGTTTCTAAGTTATTTTTTTGGCAATAAAAAAAACTTTGAAATTTTTTATTATTTTTTTATTGTATACACGATAAAAAAGTGAGGTGATAGTTTCCTTCCAAATTTACTACATAAAAGGACTGTGTTTTTTAAATTTTGATTTTATTTAAATTTCTCTACATTTTGGTCAAAAATGTTGTCGGAGGAAATTTTTTTCCATGTTTTTCCGAGTTTGAATCATAAAATATGGCAGTTTTTGAAAGCTAAAGTGTATTTCAAATACTCAAATCTAAAAGGTAATTTTATCTAGTTTTCATAAATGGTATTTGTTTTTAGGACACCTTCAAAAATAAGAAATATATAGAACATTCAAAATACTATGGAAAAATTACAAATATCGTTCGGACATCAATGGTTAAAACAGAGATAAACTACCCTCTCAGGCCGTGGAAACCATGTGTATTTCTTTCAAAGAACAAATTTTTAATTAGTAATGTTTTCACATCCGCGGCCGTTTGTCAATTGAATAAAATTTTCTCTGGGTTTTTTAGTAAGGCTGTAGGTAATTAGCTAGTTGCAGAATCATAATTAACTTGCAGTAATTATCCCAAATATGTACATGGCCAAAACAAATAAATTGGAGCTTCTAAAAAAACAAAAACTTCTAAAAAAAAACCCGACCTAAAAAAAAAAAACACAAAAAATTTGGATAATTTTTTTGTGTTTTATGAACAGTCTCCTTTCAGCTCGACCCACTTTTCCCAGCGTTGTTCAATAGCTTTGATACCCTGTTTATAGTGAGAACCGTCAGCGCCTCAAAATAGCCATCAATCGCAGATTCCACATTTGATTCACATTGGCAAATCTTTTACTACCGAGCTATTTTTTCAAGTTTGGGAAAATAAAATAATCCGAGGGGGTTAAATCTGGCGAATAGGGTGCGTGAGGAAGCAATTTGAACTTTAATTCATTGATCTTGGCCATCGCTATAACAGGTGTGTGAACTGGTGCATTGTCTTGATGAAACAACACTTTCTTTTTCGCCAAATGCGGCCGTTTTTCTTGATTTCATGACTCAAATGATGCAATAATTTCGCATAAACATGCCATAGATTGTTTTTTCTTTTTGAAGATAATCAATAAAAATTATCCCATGAGCATCCCAAAAAACTGATGCCATGACCTTAACTGCAGACGGAACTGTCTTTGCCATTTTTGCAGTGGATTCTCCCTATTTAGTCCATTGTTTTGACAGTTCCTTTGGCTCAAGTGTGAAGTGATGGACCCATGTTTCATCCATGGTTATGAAACGATGCAAAAACTCGACTTTATTGCTGTGAAACATCGCCAAACATTCAATTGAAACATCCTCAAAACGCTGTTTTTGTTCCATTGTGAGGAAACTCTCGCCAACCATCAATCATCTCGCGCACAGCTTTCTTATGTCCAAATTTTCAGTCCATATGCGATGTACAGCAGTTTTCGAAATGCCTAACCATGTCTGCTAGCTAGTGCATATTCAATCGACGACAGTCATACGATACAATTTTGTAGATTTTCTTTACAATTTTTGGCATGGTCACCTCATTTGGTCGACCACTGCGATGTTCGTCTGGGCAGCTCGTACGGCCTCGTTTAAACTCTGCCACCCAATATTTTACTGTTGTAAATGAAGGAGCAGAATCCCCCGGAGTAGAATCTAGCTTGGCTTTGATATTGGTTGGACCTAGACCTTTCAAATTAAAGTATTGTATCACATAACGATGATCAATTTTTTTCATTATTACAAATTCACTGAGAGCGTTCACTGTTGATGACTGCTAAACAAATACTAAAAACAACGTAGAGCTTTGAAACTAAAGCTTTATCAGCTTGGTACTTTCTACTTTAGAAATTTTTTAAAGCAACATCCACCAGAAGTACATCAGGTTGGGTACTTCTGGGACCACCCTCGTATCACCTATGAAGCCTATTTGAATAGTCTGAATAAGTGAGCGTGTTTAATTATTAGGGGGCATACATTAATTACGTGAGCTCAAAGAGGGGGGGGGTTCAGCAAAATCTTACGTCGACTTGAAAAGAATATACAAAGTGGCCCAAATTTATCTCACCAAGGGGGGGTCTAGATTGGAAGAATTTCTCACATTCTCATTGTATGCCCCCTTATTAGTAATTAAACACACAATCATAAAATACCTTGTGTTCAATAACATAATTAACCTTTTAACCGCTAAAAAAATATGGAATAAATTCGGTGTTTGGGTAAAATTCCTAAAAAATAAAACTAGTTATTTTTATACTAATTTGGGGTCGGGGAATCCGAATCTGAAAGAATTAGGCGGCGGCAAGCAATATTAACTGAATTAAACGACTTTAAAAAAATTTATACACATACAGGAAAATAGCCATTTTGGAAGCATTTTGATTCCTAGAAAATCAAACTAGTTATTTTTATACTAACTATGGGCTGGGGAATCCGAATCTGAAAGAATTAGGCCGCGGCAAGCAATATTAACTGAATTACACGACTTAAAAAATTTCTATACACACACACTTGAAAATAATCATTTCGGAAGTATTTTGACACATGTAGTACAAAGATCATAGAAAAACAAGAAATATACAAAAACATGTACCGGCAGTGTTACCAGCTCTCAAAAACATACCTTATAAATCGACCAAGTCTTCTTCGTCCGTCGTATTAACACATTAACCTGATGAATTACGACTATCTCAACGGCGTATTCTTAAATCAAAAGTATGAAAATTCGTAGTCTTAAAAATGCGTAACCTAACCTAACCTAACGTTAGGTTTGTGTAACATGGTTTGTGCCCCTTTATACCGCCTGCTCGCGTCCCTAACCTAACCTAACCTAACGCTAGGTTTGTGTAACATGGTTTGTGCCCCTTTATACCGCCTGCTCGCGTCACGGCAAAAAAACATCCCCGTTTTCAAGTAGTTTAGCGGCTACGCTAGGTTTGTGTAACATGGTTTGTGCCCCTTTATACCGCCTGCTCGCGTCCCTAACCTATCCTAACCTAACGCTAGGTTTGTGTAACATGGTTTGTGCCCCTTTATACCGCCTGCTCGCGTCACGGCAAAAAAACATCCCTGTTTTCAAGTAGTTTAGCGGCTACGCTAGGTTTGTGTAACATGGTTTGAGCCCCTTTATACCGCCTGCTCGCGTCCCTAACCTATCCTAACCTAACGCTAGGTTTGTGTAACATGGTTTGTGCCCCTTTATACCGCCTGCTCGCGTCACGGCAAAAAAACATCCCTGTTTTCAAGTAGTTTAGCGGCTACGCTAGGTTTGTGTAACATGGTTTGTGCCCCTTTATACCGCCTGCTCGCGTCACGGCAAAAAAACATCCCTGTTTTCGAGTAGTTTAGCGGCTACGCTAGGTTTGTGTAACATGGTTTGTGCCCCTTTATACCGCCTGCTCGCGTCACGGCAAAAAAACATCCCTGTTTTCGAGTAGTTTAGCGGCTACGCTAGGTTTGTGTAACATGGTTTGTGCCCCTTTATACCGCCTGCTCGCGTCACGGCAAAAAAACATCCCTGTTTTCGAGTAGTTTAGCGGCTACGCTAGGTTTGTGTAACATGGTTTGTGCCCCTTTATACCGCCTGCTCGCGTCACAGCAAAAAAACATCCCTGTTTTCGAGTAGTTTAGCGGCTACGCTAGGTTTGTGTAACATGGTTTGTGCCCCTTTATACCGCCTGCTCGCGTCACGGCAAAAAAACATCCCTGTTTTCGAGTAGTTTAGCGGCTACGCTAGGTTTGTGTAACATGGTTTGTGCCCCTTTATACCGCCTGCTCGCGTCACGGCAAAAAAACATCCCTGTTTTCAAGTAGTTTAGCAGCTACGCCGGGTTTATGTAACATGGTTTGTGATACAAAAGAACGTGCCCCTTTATAACGCCTACTCGCGTCAAGGCATAAAAACTCCACAATACTAGTTGGTGTACCTTCCTAAAATATTTGAGAATCAATTATAAAAAATAAGTACTTAAAATATAAATATGTTATTTTACGTTATAAATATTACTGCTTAATGGCAACACTTAATTTTGTGTGGTAAAAACATCTATGTTATCGTGTTTTTCTATGATCTTTGTACTACATGTGTCAAAATACTTCCGGAATGATTATTTTCATGTGTGTGTGTATAGAAAATTTTTAAGTCGTGTAATTAAGTTAATATTGCTTGCCGCCGCCTAATTCTTTCAGATTCGGATTCCCCGGCCCATAGTTAGTATAAAAATAACTAGTTTGATTTTCTAGGAATCAAAATGCTTCCAAAATGGCTATTTTCCTGTATGTGTATAAAATTTTTTAAAGTCGTTTAATTCAGTTAATATTGCTTGCCGCCGCCTAATTCTTTCAGATTCGGATTCTCCGACCCCAAATTAGTATAAAAATAACTAGTTTTATTTTTTAGGAATTTTACCCAAACACCGAACTTTAGCCAAAAATATACCTAAGCAGTCGCCCCCACGCGGCACTTTCTTTTTCGAATGTCATTTTTACATAGACCCTTTTAGAAAACAAAATCATTGTCTGGATTAATCCTAAAAACATTAATAAATCTTGATAACAGAAGTATCAATAAACATTCATTTGAGATCAACTGAAATGAAGATAACGTTATAATTGCGTTAATATAAACCCGCCGTGAATATCAACAAACAAAGCAATCTCTAACATGGCCGCTTCTAGCAACGTATGACGTAACATATAGATACCTACTTACTCGTGTAGTGATATACGAGACGCGTCAAGAAGGGCCACTGCGCCGATGCTCTATTTTTATTAATTGTTTGTGTTTAATTCGTAGAACTACATTTAATTTTTTGTTTTTTTTTTTAATTTAGCTAAAATTTGCAAAACCATTTTCAAACTGTTAACTGAAACAGCTGTAACAAAAATACACACTAAAATACTTGCAGAGCTTGATAATAACGTTATCAATTTTAATTTTATAGAATTTTAAAAGATGCTGTGGTTTTAGTTTATAGATACTTATTTTTCTATAGTTAACATTTTATTGATATTTATGTTGTGAAATTATTTTATATTGTTTTCACTGATAAATTTGCATTAATAAGGTCGACATTTTACGGCAGTAAATCGCCGTAAAACTTGGATTTATGCGGTTGATATCGACCTAATTCGTATTATTATTTTATAAATCTAAATTGGTTTACACCGGAATGCCGTATTTTTACGAATTTACTTCGATTATATGGATTTAAAGAGCCGGCTGCGGCGGAAATCGGCCGCAAATTTCTATTTTAGAGGAAATTTACCATATTTTTACAAATTTACTCGAAATATCTGGATTCACAGGGCCGTCCTCTGTGGAAACGGCCACAAATGTTTGATTTACACAGAAATGGTGGGTATTTTTACGAATACTATGAAAATCTGAATTAGAATGGCCGCCTGCAACGGAAATCTGCCGCGAAATTTCGATTTACGCGGAAATATCGTATTTTCTGTGAATTTATTTCTGTGAATCAAACGGGTATATAAATTTACGCAGAAATATTTTGTATATTTACGAATTTACTTCGAATTCCCGAATTAGAACGGCCGCCTGCAACGGAAATCCGGGGCGATATTTCGATTTTCGCGGAAATATGGTATTTTTGTGAATTTATTTTAAATAGGTATCTAAATTTAGTGGGGCGGCCGAGATGGGATTCGGTTGCGAAATTTTGATTTATGTGGAAATATATTGTATTTTTACAAATTTACTACAAATATCTAAATTTCAAGAACCGGTCACGGCGGCAATCAACCGCAAAAATTTGGTTTACGCAGAAAATATGTGGTATTTTTGCGAATTTATTACGAATAGGTTTCTGAATTTAGAGGGCCGGCTGGGCTGAGATGGCAAAGTCAAAGGTTCAGCAGAAGAAGTTGTTGGCTGAAATGACGGGATTGAGACATAACTTTCATATTGCCCAACAAAAACAATATCTGTATCGTCATCAGTCATCACTTACTAACATTGCTTCAATATCATTTTCAGATAGGCCACGTGTCAACAATTTGAGTGTTGTTATAAAAAAGGTTTTATAATTCATACGTGAACACAGAAAACAAGATGTTTTTAAAATTGAATTACTTAGTCAATTTTTAAATAATTAAATAATTATGTACACAAAAATAAAGTAGATTTCAAAGTGGATATCGACGCACAAGTATTATTACGAATACGATACGGGGTCCGCTCGAAAGAGACAATCAGATTCGCGCGCATTTTCAAAACTGTGACTGGCGGCTGGGGCCGCCAGTCACAGTTTTTATTCATTTACCAAGATAAACAATGAAGTAGTTGATAAAAAATTCTCAGGGAGGTCGCACCACAAATGAATATTCTTATTTTTAATATAAATTTCGATCGCATACGGCATACATGTGCTTAGAAAATGAAGTCGAAACTTGAAAATGACTGAAGTCAGCCGCCGCGCGGTGTGAGCCACTTGATGAAATGACTTAGGTCAGCCGCCGCGGTGAAAAGATTTTAAGCATTACAAATATGGGTATGCAATCATGTTACTACTAAAGGTAAACCTAAACTAATTTGCTACAGTGAAGTAAAAAGAAATGAAGAAAGATGTTGAATACTTACTGGCCATCAAAGTTGAAAATTAAATCATTGAAGTTCTCCGTAGACTCCTGGTAATCCGGGAACACCAGTTCCAAGTCTTGGCTGTTGGCCATTTTGGTGTACAATCAGATTCAGCGAGTTGAGACAGGTGCTATGAAGATCTCGAAGGTATTTCCAAGATTGGCCCTGAAAAACAAAGCTTCAGTAAGTACTAACCCTCTGAGTAGATTTACTTTGATGCTGCCTCCACTCCAAGACATTTTGCAAATCTCTCCAGAGGCGAACAAGTACTAGTACTCTAGTATACTCTGGTATTGCTCCATGGTTATTTATCTACCAATTACCCCATAGAAAACAGGAACTAAGTGAGATTTGACATGCAAGCCAAGTTATGCGTTTAGGGTGTAGTTAGAAACAAAGTCGGGGCACTGTAGTGTGAAGTTGCAATTTGCAGTAGTATGAATGAACGATGTCGGCAACACTTTTTTGCATGTGATTTCATACTAGTTAAGGGTTATGGTCAAAGAATGGTAAAGTGCAGAGAGTGCGCCTCCACCGTAGTGCAGGCATCATAAACCATAATATGGTAACCAACACTTTGGAGAAAAACAAGCATCCCAAAAAGTAGGTATGGAATATGAAAATCCCGAAATCAGTTTTAAAACTGTGCAATTCCAACATCGGTGTAAGACACAAAACTCCACACATTTAACTTATTGTAACAAAACTTTGTTCTCATGCAGCAAACACAGTAAAACTCTAATAAGTTTTCTAAGTGACTGGAAAAAACTTCTTTAATTGTTTCTTGAGGTAATTGTTGGAAAGTGTAATTTCCATAATCTGTGCCTAAAAGTACCGATGATGTTTTTGGTAAGTTAAGTCGTTTACTTTTCAAAATCTACGCCTATTAAAAGTATAGCGGCATGCCGCGGCCTGTGGATTATTTACCAAAACATACTCTTAAAATTTGAAAAAAAGTGGAAATGGTAAAAAAGTAAGTTGATGGTTCTCGGTTCCGACGTAATATAAGTAAATCGATTGTTATTATCGACCGATAATGTAACATCCTTGTTATTGGAGGAGAAACACACTTTTATTTAACTATAAATTAATTCGACAAATAGTAGTTCACCGTGATACGATTATTACTTCGAGTTTGGATAATAATTTAATATTTGTCTCGAAGGAAAAAAAAATGGCTGAAATAATATTGACATTTCATACTTCAAGGATCCACACTGGATTTTGAATTTCAAGTACTATCTCGGTAATGAGTCATTAATATTATTTTACAGGGTCTTAACCCTGCAAAATATTTGGATAAACATGCAAACCGTAAATTGTTCGTCGAGGAAACTTATCCTAAATTCGTATGTCATTTTTCATAAATATTGTGAAATAATTATGCCGGCACTAAACTTATTCAACAAATAATTACAAATTTATAATACTGCACATCACAACAGACGATTATTGCTCAATTTCTACTTACCAGAATCAATCTTTTTATCAATGCTCCCATGTAAATAGTAACGCGAAATAAATAATTGAGTTTGTTAGTAAATGTCGGTTTTCACGTGAAAACGGACCATAAATAAATATGAATAAATTAATAAACCTGAATAAAAACACTCACAAACGGACCAAGGACCATAAACATACCATAAATAAACCAATCTGCCAAGGACCAAACCATAGATCGTTCTCAACCAGGGATGTTCTGCCCAAAAAAATTATTTCCCTAGATTTCGAGGTGAAATTTCCCTAGAATTTTCCTAGATTTTGGGGGTACCACCTTTTTTCTATGTACATTGGTTACTTATTTTACGAATGAATCCAATCCACCCACTGCAGTGCAAGGCGATGGGCAGTGGAGGTTATCCACCACTTACCCGCCCTGGTATAAGTAACAGATGGTTACTCGTTCAAGGCTCTCGCAAGATTCAAAGCGAGGGGCATTGAAGTACCCACCACTGTCCCACCCCGGTATGGGCAACTTATTGTCGCCCCTTCGGAGTTCTCGCAAGAATCTATTTTTTTTAATGAATGGCTCTACTATTTAATTTAACGAATCTAGACCTTCAATGTCCCCGCATACTGTGTTAGGTGGCGGTATGCAGGCGCGCCTACAGGACTGTACTTGTGGTGATATGCAAGTACTGCAAAAGCAGTGGTAGTGAACGCAACCGTTCTGCGATGTAAAAGACAATTGACATTCAGTTAGAATACAAGCTATTTCGGCAAGATCTCAAATATTAAACTCGGAGATTTATTAAGGTGTTTTAATGGCGAGGGCGACGTTATTCAGTGGATAACAAAAGTCGAGTTGGTTTTAAAAATTAAGGAAGTAAAGGATGTGTGCGCGATCATCCCGATGTTTCTGGAGGGACCTTCATTTGCTGTCTACAATGAGCTGAGTGCAGAGGATAAGGGCAATGGTGACGCCATCAAAAATGCGTTGATTTGTACCTTCGCAACAAACCCGTTTCTGGCCTATGAGGAGTTCGTGAGGCGCACATGGCGTGATGAGCCGGTCGACGTCTATATGACGGACCTGAGGAGGCTGGCAAGGCTAGCGGGTGTGACGTCGGATGCTCTCCTCATGAAAGCTTTCATAGTGGGTCTGCCTTCAGTGGTATCACGTGAATTGCGCGCGCAGCCAAAAGTAGAGACAATGCCGCTGTCAACAATCATGGAGCGTGCTAGAGCTCTGATGGAAGAGCTCGTGGATCAGCCTGTCGTAGCGGTGGCTCAGGGCCGACAGAAATTTGTCGCAACATCTCCAAATGCAAGACGGCGTTGTTTTAAATGTGGTGGGCCACACATGGTCAAATTCTGTTGTGAGCAGCTGAAAAGTGTCTGTTGGAACTGTGGAAAAGATGGTCACTTGGCCAGGCACTGTGAGAAGGGAAACGGAAGCAGGAGAACTGGTGCGCCGGCAGCTCTTCTGAATCAGGACTAAAGGCGCTACCAATAATCCAAGTTGCAGTAAATGGAAAGCAGGTGCGTGCACTCGTTGACTCAGGGTGTTCTCGTACAGTAGTGATGAGTGGGCTGTGTAGTGTACAAGGTCCTGGTTGTGATGTGATTGCTGTTGATGGCAGTCGTGTATTTTGTGAGGGGCGAGGTGTCGCCAAGATAGTAGTGCATGGTGTGTCGCTACTGGTAGACTGTGTGGTGGTGAAAAAACTATTAAGTGCAGTCAATGTTATACTGGGCATGGACGTCATCGAAGAACTGGGTGGTGTTACGATAATGCGCGATAGGGTAGAGTTCGTAAGAAGCGGACTAGACGAGTACAGTGCGAATTGTGTCGAGTCTGGTGAAACCTCGGCATACAGAATATCTGTTGAGAACAAGGACTTTAAAGCTACATTCAACGGAAGAAACTGGTTCGTGAGTTGGGTGTGGAGAGGTTCTCCTGCTGAATTAGAAAACACTGTAGAGTGCTATAGAAGCACTAAGTTACCAGAAGCGGAGGCAGCTTTTGAAGAAGAGATTCAAAAGTGGATCTCCGAGGGCTGGCTCAGGCCATGGAAGGGAAGCTCCGGTGGTATCCTTCCTTTAATGGCTGTGATCCAAAAGAACAAGGGAAAAGTACGTCCTGTCTTGGACTATCGTGAACTCAACGAGAGTGTTCAGTGCCATACTGGTGAGGATGTAGCAGTGTGTGATGAGACACTTCGGAAGTGGAGGAAGCTACGTGAACCTCTAAAGTTGCTTGATCTCCAATCAGCATATTTACAAGTGCACATTGAGGAAAAACTTTGGAAGTACCAACTCATCAAGTATAAAGGCAAAACATACTGCTTGACAAGATTAGGTTTTGGGTTAAAGTGTGGTCCCAAAATCATGACACGGATTGTAAACGAGGTGCTCTCGCTTGACGAAAGGGTGCGACGGGGCACAGATAGCTACATCGATGACATTATAGTGAATGAAAACATAATATCAGCTGAAGAGGTTGCGGCACACTTGCGTACTTCTCGTACGGTCTCGTAACTAAGCCTCCCGAGAAGCTGGAGGGCGCAAGAGTGCTCGGATTGCGTATTGAACGTGATAAGGTCGGACGTCTTATGTTCAGAAGAGGCAATGACATTCCCATAATGCAAGAAGGATCGCACCTGAGTAGAAGGGAATTATTTTCGATCTGTGGCAAGCTGACTGGGCACTATCCTGTGTGTGGATGGTTAAGGAAAGCTTGCAGTTTCATGAAGAGAGAGTGTCAAGGCCAGGCATGGGATGATTACGTTGGCGACAGGGCCCAACAAATGGCTGAAGAGCTTCTGGTGAGAGTGAGAATTGACGATCCTGTAAAAGGGGAGTGGCTAGTGCCTGAATCATTAGGTGATGCCAGAGTTTATTGTGATGCAAGTAATCTGGCCCTTGGAGTTACCTTGGAAATTGAGGGAAGAACTGTTTAAGACGCCGCATGGCTGCGTAAGACAACCGATGTAGCGCATATTAACATAGCGGAGCTAGATGCTGTCCTGAAGGGATTAAACCTAGCTCTCAAGTGGAATCTTCAAGTTGTGGAAATAATTACAGATTCGGCAACGGTTTTGTGCTGGGTGAGATCCACACTTACCGGGAGTAGTCGTGTAAAAGTTTCTGGCATGTCAGAGATGCTCGTCAAGCGGCGTCTGGGATTGGTGAAGGAGATTGTAGAAGAATTTGATCTCACATTGTCGATCACCCTTGTAGAGTCTTGTAAAAATAAAGCCGATGTACTTACTAGGGTCTGCAAGGCCTGGGTAAAGAGTAGCCATGACAGGAAACGTCACGAAAGAGACTTACAATCTTCAGAGTATGAAGGTTGGAGATACTTGAAAAAGAAACTGGAGAGCAAACATGTGCTTTAAGCGTAGAAGCTTTACATGCTCAGCATCATTTTGGAGTAGAGCGAACGCTTCATCTTGCCCGGCTGGTTGATCCCGAGGTGAGAAGAGAGGACGTCGATAAATGCGTACGTAACTGCATACAATGCAGGACAATTGACCCACCGCCGTCAACCCATGAAGCGGGTAACCTCAATGTTGCAACAAATTGGAGTCGCTTGGCAGTTGATGTCACTCATTTCGGTAGGAAATGTTTCTTCACACTCATCGATTGTGGGCCAAGTAGATTTGCCGTGTGGCGGGAAATCGAATCAGAGAACGCAGTTTCGATTGTCAAAAATCTGGAAGAAGTTTTTCGGGAAAGAGGCCCGCCCAGTGAAGTTCTCATGGACAATAGTACTGCGTTTCGTTCCTATAGTGTTGCAGATATGTGTAAGAGATGGAATGTACGTCAAAAATTTCGCGCGGCATACCGTCCAGCAGGAAATGGTATAGTTGAACGTCATAATCGAACAATAAAGAGAACTGCAGCTAGAAGTGGAAGCGATCCTCTGCAGGCAGTATTTTGGTATAATTTGGCTGCGAAGAGTCAGAAGGATGAGGGTGTTGCGCCTTCTAGCTCGGTTCACACTTATTCATGGAGGCACCCTTCTGCGCAAGTGAATATAAAAGAGGAAGTATCGACTGAGTTTGAAGTGGGCGATGTCGTTGCGGTCAAACCAGTAGGAAAAAGATGCACATCACGCTGGAGGCAAGGAAGGGTGACAGGACTTAATTCAGTCAACAATATCATAGTTGATGGTGTACCAAGACATGTGCTTGACCTGCGGAAGATGCCTGACAGAGAACGAACTGAGTCTGAAGAGAGATGCGAGGAATTGGCTGCAAGTCCCACCGTAAATCTTTTCGATGTGTTTGAAGAGGACAGTGAAGAAGAAGGAGAGACCAGTACAGAAGGACGACCCACTAGGGCGCGAAGGCCTCCGGGCTGGTTAAGTGAATTTGTACAGTGATGACGACATCAGGAGGGCGTGTGGTGATATGCAAGTACTGCAAAAGCAGTGGTAGTGAACGCAACCGTTCTGCGATGTAAAAGACAATTGACATTCAGTTAGAATACAGTACTGTAATGGTCATTTCTACAATTCTAAAGCCCATGGAGGTAGTAAGGCGATGGGCAGGGAGAGTCTGGCTGGAGGTCGCCCAATGCGACCCAAAAGCTGCTGCTGGGTCCTCTCCGGTCACGAACCGGCACAACAGCAGCGGTGGGGTTTTTACACTCGTTGATGGGGAAGCCCACCCTCAGTCGTGAGCCTGAGGGTCGGGCCCCTGTACTACCGAGCGGCCCGGACAGCGGTAACCGGTTGTAAAGGGTCTCCCTCAACCAGCATCTCCCACCATCAAGACCTGGACAAACATAACCCCAAGAACCCGGGCACCCCTGCTAAGTCACCAAACGTAGCGAACTACTTGGGGTGACCTGTAGCAGAGATGTTGGTCATCTAATAAATCGTTCCCAGGGCGGCCGTACCCATACCCGCCTACAAAAATTGATTATTTAGGTGGAATTATTTATTTATTATATTATTTCAATAGAAACCAAAGGATAGCATATCCGACACGCACACTTCGGAGCGACCGAGTACCGCGCCACTTCAGGCCACCGCATAGAAAAGTCTCACGGTGAACTGCGCTGTAAACCTATCGGTCTTTACTTTTCTGCGCGGCGGCCTGAAGTGGCGCGGGACTCAGTCGTTCTGAGTGTGCGTGTGGGAGATACGGTGCTGGATCAGCTGTTTGACGATCAGCTGTTCGCCATTTTGGAGTTCGGAAGATTGGCCGTGGAAGTAGCATTACGATTTTTCATGCGGTTTAAAGTTTTAGAATATTTTAAATAATAGAGATAAACTAATAGAGATACCTCTATTTTTAAAACTGAATTATTTAGGCCTAAATAATGTTTCAATAAACCCAACAACTAAATCTCTAAAAACAGTATGTAAATAAACGAATGACATGAAATGTTGTTAATACGATGGCTTGTGTCATACATTTCAATACAATGACTGGAAAATCAAGGTGAGCAGCGACGTCAGCACTAAACATTCAATAATACCAACTTGACAGTTTGTTTTAATGACACGATTAAAAATGGACTTTTTTACGTTTAATATTATTTGATAAAACTTATGTTTCAGAATCAGCGTTTATTGGTCTGAACATATTTTTTAAGGCCATAATATTTTTCCCTGAAGTTCCTTATTCAAATCTCCCATTGGAAGATTGGAACACGGACTACACGCTACGTCACGATTTTTTGCTAATCACCGCTCTACCCCTCGATGAGCTAACCTTATTCAAGGTTTGTAAAAATGCATTTAACAAGGTTGGCTCATATGGGCCTTTTTCAAAAAAAAAACGAGTGTACTTTAGACCACACGACTGAACTGAAACTTCAATAACTTATGGCCGGCAGCAAACATCAGGTTTTTCCATCCGATTGTCTGATCAGACAAAAAAAGTTTGGATGACAAGGCGTGGCTTATTTCCGGTCCGGTATAATCCGGTCCGTCAGCGGGCATGGCCCCGGTATTATAACCAATCCGGTTTTTGAATCGATTTTTGTCTGATCAGACAATCGGATGGAAAAACCTGATGTGTGCGGCCAACCTATATCTTCCTCTCAACTTCCATTCACCTCGCCCGACCGTTCGCCTCGCCTGATCACACTTTTCATAACGCTGTCGTCACTTATTCACCAGCTTACTCCCCAAGCCAAGCATGCGTACAGAAGATTTACTTCAAAAACTCATCCGGTTGCTTTCGAAATTTCGAACGCGAGACATGGTTTAATGTAAAACACTCATTCAAGATTCAAAACTCCCAGTGGAACATGGACTTCAAGCTACGTCACGAATTTTTAGCCAATCACCACTTTTCTCCACCGATTGCATTTTCTAGGAACCTTGTTGACACATTTTCTACGAACCTTCGATAATATATAACTATTTACATTTTTAAAATGGCCTTTCAGATATAATCTAAAAAAAGTAATATTGAGACAAATTTGTGTACGTACCTATTTAGTAAATTCACTAACATAATACAGTGCTACACGTATAAATCGGCGGTGGGTATAACTATTAACGCTATAATTTTATATTTTAATCAGGCAACCAGAACTATTGTTATATCGTCGTTGCACGAACAAAAACGGATTTTGTGCAAGTTAAGTTTTATGTAAGTTAACGGTTTTAATATCAAAAAATATCTTTCAAGCTTTAAAATTTACCAAAAAACCTATTTTATATTTAATTCGAAATATCAGGATAACTTACATACCATCATGTCAATATGGCGGTCGTTCCATACGAAAGCAAATTTTTACTTTAGGTAATTATCATTCTAAATGTGGTATTTTCCATCCCCCCGAATGCAAATAGTCTTTTGTAATAATTACGTTGAATCAAATCATTTAAGACGACAATATACCCTAAAATATATTCAGAATCTTACCGACGTAAGTAAAGAAGCCGTGTATACAAATTGCGACTCGCGACCCGTCTAATGGACGGACCTACTGTCGAATTTGCCGTATCAAAGAAAAGAAGAAGAAGAAAAATAATGTGGGATAAATAATAACTTAATCTTAAGGACGTAAGTGAAGAAAGCATGTACACAAATGTATGCCGCGGCACGGCGTATTGTACGAACGTTCGATCGAATTCACCCTAGCAGGCCTGGAGATTCGACCCTTCTGCCGTTCATTTTAATTCTGAAGAACGTGTTACAAATATTTAAAATGTGTCTCCATGTTGTTCTTCCGAAGTTATTAATTCATCGTCTAGAAAAATAAAATCTTGTGCTTACCGCTAACTTTATAGTAGAAAAACGGTTATAATGTTTTAAAGTCGTACGTAAAATATATTTATGGTAAGGTACTGTTTTTATTAATCTAAAAATAAATAACTTGCATTCCTTGTGCGGCATGGAAATAAAAAGTTATTATAGTTACAAATTCGCCGGAAATGATTAAAACGTGAGTTTTGAGCAAACGAAAATAATTAGGGTTGTGTACCGCCTTAAAATAATTACTTATTGATTTACGTTGAAAACTTTTTGAATTAAAATAACACTGTATATATATATACATTAAAATGCACTATTGCCAAGAAAATGGATGGTGCATTGAAACATCCTAACCTTTCAAGCGATAATAATTGTCTATTCCGAAACCGAAATATCTGCTAAAATGCTACTTCAATATTTATACACTTGTAAACAGTGCTCTATGGTTCAGATTTCAAACACAGCCAATGGGAGACTTGTAATTACACCACCCGAGCTTTCGATTGGTGACCGTTATACCATATGTTCGTTTGAAATTATTTCCGTTGCGAAGTGGTCCACTTTTTGCTCGGTGAAGTGTCTCATTTCTGCTTTGCGAATCTTCTTTGCATGGATAGCTAGTTGACTTTTATTTAACAATCTTAACTGTATACGGAAACTACTATTTTTATTAAACACAACCAAACAGGCAGAACAGACTTGAAGTTTTGTGAATTCTAAAAATATTTCAAGATGGAGTACAAAAACAGAGTTAACGTCAATGTAAGTTTGATTATTTTGTTTTATCGCTATTTATCTCGTTTTATTGTCACATATTTTCAAATGTGCTCATGTTTTCTCTAGGTACTCAACGGACAGGAGAATATTTTCGCCAACAAGGCGAAAACACAAAGTCTCAAAGGTGGTTTGCAGATCATCCCAACGAGAAGGAATGTGTTAGGTGATATTTGCAACCTCAGAGTTCAGCCTTCGCTCATTGGAAAGAGCCAAGAAGCAGTTGAGAAAGACAAGAAAGCTGGAGTCAAGCCGCTTCTTCGCAGGTAAGAATTTACGACTGGTTATGAATCAAGAAAATACACCTGCATTTTTTTTTTGTTTGCAGATAATAAATAATCTGTTTCTAAATTAATAATTCCATAGTGTTGTTGATATAACAATAGCAAATTGCTGATAAAAATGTTCCCACTAACAATAAAATAATACTTTAAAAATAAATAAATTATATTCTCTTAGCTATGTCCATTTTATAATTAGCTACCATTGAGTTAATATCACTGAATAAATTAGGTTTCAAAGTTTTTTTTGTCCTAACCCACAATCCATGAGCTGCATTGTACCTTTTATGTTTGAACCGCCGAATATTTTTTCTATTTGATATGCATGGATATGGTGAAACCAAAGGTATAGTACAAGGCAAACTTTAAGACTGACCTGATGTTAATCAGAAATCGTTGCAATTGGCGATTTTAAGGTCAGAAAAGTGGCATGTACCTAATTACGGTGAAGTCCAAAAATTTAATGTGAATTTTTTCAATTTCAGCTATAAAAATGTCCAAGCCAAGGTTGACACGAGACTACCAGTCAAGGCGCCCATTGTCACTGCAGTGGGGTCCAATGAGAATAGTCAGAAAGTGTTCCGGAGAGAGGAGAGTACCATAGCCCTGGCTGCAAAAGCTGGCGTCATCACAGCTCGCTTGAAACAAACCAAAGTAATTGTAAATTGGTTCATTTCATATTATTTCAAATTAAAAGCGATTAGTATTTTTGTAAAACAATCTTTGCAAATGTTTTACGAACTTAGTGAAATACTAATAGAGGTAAAGTCTACCATTACTACATTTATATTAAAACTAGCTGACCCGGCCACGCATTGCTGTGGCTAATGAAACGCAACACCATCTACTGGTTGGTTACCCAGCCTTTATAACCAACGCCATCTGTTAATTTGCATACAAATCAAATCCACACCGCCCGCTTGCCAGCCCGCGCCCTTTATATTTGACAGATTGTATACCTAAACCTTCCCCATGAATCACTCTATCTATTGGTGAAAACCGCATGAAAATCCGTTCATTAGTTTTTGAGTTTATCGCAAACAGACAGAGACGTGTCGGAGGACTTAAATTTATAATATGTAGAGATATGAAACAAACAATGTCCATTACTCCTGAGCAGGAAGGATGGAGCACAACATACCTCTGTAATGATTCACTGTTTGCAAATCTTCAAGTAGGTACTTGGTTCACTAATTCTATCTACTTCCACATCATAATCTTACTCTGATATTGCTTGTTAATCCGATTTGTATTTCTAAATCATCTAAGCATCTATTTCTTATTCCTTTGAATTTGCATTCCCTGCTGCACATTCGCCTAGGCTTCATTCCCTTCCTACTGCATTCAGTCTTCCTTCAGGCAACTATTTAATCTCTTTCAACTATTCCACAATGGGTTTATTTTATTATGTAATAACTTTTTAATCAATTTCTAAAAACTACACTTTTTGTTTCAGATATCGAGTGCGAATATCAAAAAGACTGACTCCAAAGAAAACCTGATACCAAAAGAGAAAGAAAGAAAACTTAGACCTAAAACTGTAAAAGTTGACCCAGAAGTTCAAGTGAAGAAGGTTTCTTCGGAGGCGAAGGAAGATCTAGAGAACGAGAGTGAAGACTCCGAGAAGGATTCGTATTCAACCGAGTTGCTAGATGGGGTGGAAGACATTGATGCTGGGGAAGAGAAGAATCCTATCCTCATGGCAATCTATATTAAAGAAATCTATTCGTACCTCAGGGATTTGGAGACTAAGTTTCCCATCCAGCCTCAACATCTCGATGGACAGGTATGAAAAAAGAACTAAATGTGTTTTTGGTTTATTTGAGCTTTGTCACTTGATCAATAATTCATGCCATGGTATAGGCTAATTTCCTACTGTGTCAAATAATGTCAAAAAATTAAATAACTATAATATTATTAGGTGCTCAACTCTAATCGCGGAATTTTTATGAATAAGTTTTATTTTTCAAAAACTTGAAATTTAATAATCACCTAACTTAATTGAAAAAATACTTTGGTTTTAACAATTTGTACCTAAGTGTTGTTAAAAAGTATTACAATTTACTACATATCGTAGTAATATTGGGTAAATGCCAGTCACCAATCTGCAAAAATGTCATTCGGAGATATGTACTGAGGTTTGAAGTTTAGAATTCATATCATAAATCCATTTATATTATTACTGAACCGGATGAAATAAATCTGTGGTTTACATATGTGTAATAAAAAACGAGTGCGCTTTAGACCACACGACTGAAGTAAAACTTCACTAACTTATATCTCCCTCTCAACTTCCGTTCGCCTCGCCCGGTCACACTTTTCATAACGCTCTCGTCACGCATTCACCAGCTTGCTCCCCAAGTCAAGCGTATGTAAAGGCCCGACCGTTCGCCTCGCCCGATCACACTTTTCGTAACGCTCTCGTCACGCATTCACCAGCTTACTCCCCAAGTCAAGCGTATGTAAAGGCCCGACCGTTCGCCTCGCCCGATCACACTTTTCGTAACGCTCTCGTCACGCATTCACCAGCTTACTCCCCAAGTCAAGCATGTGTAAAGAAGTTTTACTTCAAAAATCAATGGCAGGGTATGCTCCGTTTAAAATGAAAATTTATGGTATGTTTAAGTCAAAACTGGCAAAATGCAGATTTGCGACTTTGACATTGGACTGACGATATTGCCATATAATTTCCTGAACCATTAAAAAACCTAGCATATGTGCTTCATTTTCCCTTTTTTCTATATGATAATTTAGATGCTATAGTAGTTTCACCATTATAAGATCCTTGCGTATGGAATGGTTCGTGTAGACCTCGCAAAAAATACATTAATTTATTTAAGGGTACTAATTTGGAACAATGAGTAAAGACATAAACTAGTCCCAGCGAGAGCTCGTACGGACTTCATCGACATCCGTCCTCTTCCTTCTCACACGTCTCTGGGACTGGTATAGCCGTCCAGATGCAGAACGGCTGTGGTAATGCAAAATATCCGCCCTCGCGGTTAAGTGGTCAGCATATTTTTCTATATCACGAAGTTGTACGAATTAAAATATATTTTCTCATCACATTCGTTCAAACAGAAATTACCACAATTTACTTTAACATGATAAATATAAAATTAATAATACATTATTTTAAAGGAAAATACAGATACGATTACCACAAAATTCATTTAAATACTGGTCCGACCAGTCTGAAGATGGCCTTCATAGGCTGAAACCGATTACTGTCAGAAATAAATTAAGTGGAAATTTTTTACAAATTATTTTAATATATTATTATGATGGAATTCTACCACGAATTGTCAGTATCAAAAATAAAAGATGTATTTGTTTTCTTCGATCTCCGCACGCCATGATAACAATTAATTAAATAATATAACTTTCCGAACTTCCTGTAGTTTCTATCAAAATTTGGCTGTTTGAACACCGGCACTGCCTCAACACTACTAACCGATATTGTTCAGCCGATAATATGCCTCGAACGAACACTAACACACTAGAGGGTTTGGCTCCTTTCTCCTTACTATAATGCACCCTGAAAACTGTTACTTGCGCCTAACCTCCTTATGCACTTGCTGCACTTTTGAATAAAAGTAAATTTAAATGATCAATAACTTTCCATCCTTTCCTCCTTCCCCTTCAGCCTCACAATGTACCTCCATTAAACTAAAATAAATCACATCAAGCATAAATATTACAGGTTAACCTCATGATGATGCCTCTATTACAGTGATTTTCAAATTGTGGGTCGTGACCCGCGGGGGTTACGAGAAAATTAGATTATTTTTTTTAAACTTTATTATAACGAGCATTATTATAATTTTACAGAAGTAGGTCACTAACAGAAATAAAAATTGTACCAAAGTAGTACAAATTAATGCAACGGGCATGCTTTTCAACTAATTTATCGAACATTGGCCCCATGTTCGAGACACAGAGTATGTCATTTTCTAATTTTAGTTTTAGAAATTTCGTTTTTAAGTGCAAAGTCTGATATTTATGAGAAGTGCACACCTTAACACAGTGATAGGCAACCAGCTGCCCAGGCATAAGCCCGTTTCGTGTGGTCCTGGGCTTTGACTAAATAAAAAAAATATTTAATGACTTCTGTTCTGTTTTGCAAAAAGGTTTATCGAAAACTTTAGCCTTCCTTCAAAGTTTTGACTTAGCCGCTCAAAGTAACAAGATTTTTTTTTACACATTTTTAAAAAGACAGAATTTCATGGTTATCCTTTTTGACGTGGGAGTCTTATCAGACAGCATGCATACATTTAATAATATATTTCTGCCTCAAATTAATAAAGATATTCATAAAAGCATTTTGAACAGATTTTTTCATGTTGGTACAATATGTTGAAGGCAATAAGTAATAGGCTAAGTATACCTGTAAGTTTTTTCCCATAAGTCACTCACGTAAGCAACGTATGGCCAAATTACCAATTTAAATAACATCAAAAGTCACATACCATAATTTATAGAAAGTTACAAGTTTATAGAAAGTTACTTGCTCTTATGCAAGTATTTTGACAGGTCTAATCGCGTCCGTGTGAATTTCCAGCCTTCTCACAGCTTATCAAATCAATTATATAAGTTGAGATGCTTACGGTAAGAATCAGTATCAAACTGCGCCGAATGCTTGTTTTTACATGAGACATGCCGAACTCCTTCGCGAGGGTTAAATTTGATTCACTGGCTTCTAAACGGTGTAATGTAGCACTTTTTTCTTCAATTGAAAAACATTTTTCGCTTCACGGAACTCATTGTGTCAAGCTTTTAACCTAGTCACAACAAATGAAAAAACTCTGATTGTGATTTACGCGTGCTAATAAGGATAGGTGTTAGCGCGCATGGAGTAGGCAAGGAGCTGGGCGGCGAGGTATTGGTGCATAGGTTTTGTAAACAAAACACTGCGTGTCATTCTACTTAGACGAATTATCATTAAAATAGGTCGCTTTAAGCAGTTCGATGCTTAAAACGGAGTATATTTTCCTAGTACCTAACCATGAAACCTAACTTGAGTTTATATTGTTGTCGCTGAAAACGGTAAGCTGTTCTAAGCGAAGTCGCTATATCCGAATTCTGCTGTAGTTGCATATTTCTTAAAATAAAGATATATATTATTATTACTTGTTAGCATGCATATTATGACAGGGAATTTAATAATTTTGTATACCACACAAGAGTCCCAACTTCTTCCAACCATCTAGAGCAGGACTTCCCAACCAGGGGGGCGTAGAGAAATGTCTATGTATATGTAAAAGTAATTAATGATTAAAAGAATATATGTATATGTAAAAGTAATTAATGATTAAAAGTGTACCTACTCTTCTATTAAAGATCCATAATAAGTAAATATATTGTATCTGCATTGTACCTATTTGAAATTCAAATAAATAATTTAGTTAATATAAAAAAAAATGAGTTTCTTATTTTTGTTGAAACTTAATTAAGGGGGGCATGAAAATTTTTTTTTTGGTTCGGGGAGGCTCGGCGAAATAAAGGTTGGGAAACCCTGATCTAGAGGCAGTGAGACTATGGCTAATGCCATTACAAGCAACGTTTCATTTCTGATTAGTGGTCGTACACCAGGGCGATGGAGGGAGTATTTTCCACTTTGGAATGTGCCGCAATTATGCTATATTATATTATTTTAAATGAATTAAATGTGAAACAACACAAATTAAATTTATTTGTACATGCCGAGATTTAACTTGCAACCTCTGGATACGCAGTCATGAAACCTTATGATAATATTTTTTTTTTGCATTGTGTTTTTAGATGTACATGACCCCCAAGATGCGAGCGATGCTGATAGACTGGCTGGTGCAGGTGCATACACAGTTCAACCTCCTGCTGGAGACGCTTCACTTAACTGTTGCTATCATTGACCGCTATCTGCAGGTAATTTAAATAAAACTGTTAAATCGTAGGTCAGTGAATCACAACTCGCTTGAAAAATATGTAAATTGGCCCTCTTCTAAAAAGGTTGTGCATCACTGTTCTAGGTGAAGGATATATTAAAATACTCTTTTCACTAACTAACACCAATAGGTGAGGGAGTGATGAAGTTTTGCAAAGACCAATTGATTAGTAGTCGGCTTACCATGCTCCTGTTTATTTGATTTAATACTACGGTACACGCGCCTCTAAATCGTTCATGAGTGCTTGCTTGGGCTTCACTTGTAACCCATTATAGATAGATAGATAATCGTTTAATTTTTAAATAAAACGCATTTATTATTATAAATGACGTTTATGTAATCCGAAATTTAAAAAAATATCTTCTCTTTCTTAAACTTAAAATATTAACAAAACTTCAGACTTCTCAAAAAATCACATAATTTTTACTTATTTGAGATCAATCAACTTTTGGTTTAATTCTCACATTTTTTATAAAACTTTTTTTTTAATTGTCAGTACACGAAGGACAAATTAAAATTTGGTAATCATTACATAAGGACAAATTAAAATTTAGTGATCATTACTTATACGCCTGTAGCATTTCGAGCAAGTTTTCCTTGTGCTTTTCTTGTGTTCCGCCAGTGCACGCATGGGCTACATACGTAGCCCAACAACTTTAAATCGTTATTTTTCACACGTGCGCTAGCCTCGATTGCTCATGCCACACTGAATGCGTCGAGCGACAACCAATCGGAGCTTAGCCAGAGTCTCGAAGTTAAATCACGCGATTAGTTATGAACAAAAACAATACACTGGGCTACATATGTAGCCCACGCGTGTACTCTAGTGTTAAAGATTACGAAATAAATGTAATAACTTTTGCATGGCAGTTTGATATTATACAATAAGGAAGTTGAGTCCATTTTTAATTTTTTTTTAATCAATGTTAACATTCAAACTTAAATACTAGTATTTTTCAAAATGAAATTAATTATCCAAGTTAAAATTTTATTAAGCCCGCCAAAACGAGCGGAATCCGAGCGGTAACGAACGGTACGAGTCCCGCCGGGATGTGACCTACGTGTTATGCATTCCATCATTATAAATACACACTACAGTGTACATCTATACATAATAAATACACAATATTATATATTCATCTTTCATTGCAATTTTACAAAAATGGTTTTCCGATGTAGGTAGGTATATTGTTCGTCTAGTTCATAGGTTCTCAACATGGGAGATATCGCTCCCTTGGGGGCATTTCAGACCCTTAACCTCTCAAAGGCCGGCAAATTCCAGGAAAAGTACGGAAATTTCGTAAAAGAACACGATTTTGAATTGAATGTTTTGTGGATTAATTTTGAGTTATCGAATATTTTATTGACCTAAACACATTCCTAGAACAATAAACTATGTACCAAAACAACATTACTTGCGTTAATTATGTAAATTAATAGGTTTTACGATGTTTTAGTCGAGGAACATGCATCAACTTTGACAGCTAAAATTTGCGGGAAATCTGACATTCTTATACCACACATAAAATCGTTAAAAAATATTCTGGGGTTGCAAGGTGAATGAAATCTTATGGGGTAATGTTGGCGCAAGCGATTCTGACCGTGTTCTTCATAGAAATTCTGTACATAGAAGAGTCAAAATCGCAGACAAACACATTTATTTCAAAATATTTTTTTCGGGAAAGCGCACAAGCTGCGCGCATATTTTTTTTAAATTTATTTATTTATCTATAATAAAATATTTTTACAATGGTTTTATTTGTATGCCTGTCTCACTAGGGTATACCTGTGTCGAGGCAGGCGTACAGGTATATAGATGAATGTAGTAATTACAAGGATATTTCAGGTAAAATACATATTAAGAAAAGAATTAAAACAGAAGGGTGATTGGAAGGGTAATAAATCTTTTAAAGAGAGTTATTTTATAAATGTTGGAGATGGAGTAATGAAATCAATTCTGCCTAGTCTATTTATAGGTTAAACTTGACAGGATTCCATTATTTTCATTTGTTTTATATGGGTTAGGTTGTATGTGAATAGTTATTTATGTCTATGTGTGATTTATTTTACAGATATTTGTGATAGTGTTGATTTGTATGAGCGGCTCCGGCCGATTAGAGGTTAACCGGTGACAGGCCGGAGACGCGCCGGCGCGCGCGTCGTATGCGCGCATGCGTTTGAAAATAATTCAAATATTTGAATAATATTTTCGACAAAAAACTTTTGGTCTGCGATTTTGGCCCTTCTATGTACAGGATTTGTATGAAGAACAGTGTCAGAATCGCTTGCGCCAACATTACTCTATGAGACGCCTAAAAGTTTCATTCACCTTGCAACCCCAGAATATTTTTAAAACGATTTCGTCTATGACATTGACCTGTCAGAATTTGCCGCGAATTGTTACGAAATTTCCATATTTTTCCTGGAATTTGCTGGCCTTTGACGGGTTAACCGGTCAAAGGCCAGGCCATTTCACTAAAATTCACGAAAAAACACTAAAAAAGCACCATTTTGAACTTTGAATTGAATGTTTTGTTGATTAATTTTGAGCTATTGTATATTTTATTGACTGAAACACGTTCACAACATAATAAACTATCTACCAAAACAACATTACTTGCATTTATTACGTAAATTAATAGGTTTTACGATGTTTTAGTCGCAGAACACGCATCGGTTGCGACGGTTAAAATCGCGGCAAATTCTGACAGGTGATTGTCATCGAAGAAATTGTTTAAAAAATATTCTGGTGTTGCAAGGTGAATGCAACTTCTAGGCGTATCATAGAGTAATGTTGGCGCAAGCGATTCTGACACTGTTCTTCAAACAAATTATGTACATAGAAGGGCCAAAATCGCAGACCAAAAGTTTTTTGACGAAAATATTATTAAAATATTTGAATTATTTTCTCGCGCTGGCGCATGTGACGCGCGTGCAGGTGCGTCTCCGGCCTGTCACTGGTTAAGGGGGTGGTAGAAGACCAAGAGAAAATGGGGGGGCGTTTCAGACTTTCAGGGGGGGCGGTAGGAGACCCAGAGAAACTTATCCCACCCCAACCTATCTTGCCCCATCCCATCTCATTAGGGGTCGTCTATAAATTACGTAAAATATTAAAATATTTTCCCTATCCCATTACGCCCCCTCCGCTGTGGCAAATGTAACCCGATTGTGGTATCCCATCACGCCTCCTCTGTCGTGGTATCCCATTACGCCCCATCCGTCAATGTAACCCTGTCGTGGTATCCCATTACCCCCCCTCCATTTGCTGTTGCGGATTCACAAGTTAGGGTGTGCTAGAAATAAAAATATTCTCTAAGTGGGCGATCGGCAAAAAAAGGTTGAGAATCTATGGTCTAGTTCGGGGGTCGGCAACCTTTTAGCAGGAAAGGGCCACAAGTTGGCAAAATAAACTAAAGGCAGGCCGCACTTGTGATATTAACCCTAGAAACCCAATATACCTACGTGTTATTCGTCATTTCCCATATAAAAATTAAAAATGCTATATTAGCAAATATTTTTATTTTAAAAATTGTTAAAACATACACAGCCTTACTTAAAAACCCAGTGAAAATTTTATTCAATTCACAAACGGCCGCGGATGTGAAAACATTACTAATTAAAAATTTGTTCATTGAAAGAAATACACATGGTTTACACGGCCTGAGAGGGTAGTTTATCTCTGTTTTAACGATTGATGTCCAAACGAAATTTGGAATTTTTCCAAAGTATTTTGAATGTTCTATATATTTCTTATTTTTGAAGGTGTTGTAAAAACAAATACCATTTATGAAAACTAGATAAAATTACCTTTTAGATTTGTGTATTTGAAATACAGTTTATTTTTCAAAAACGGACATATTTTAAGATTCAAACTCGGAAATAAATGGAAAAAAATTTCTTACCAAAATTTTTTTGACTAAAATGTAGAGAAATTAAAAAAAAATGAAAATTTCAAAAACACAGTCCTTTTACGTAATAAATTTGGAAGGAAACTGTCACCTCACTTTTTCCTCGTGTATACAATAAAAAAATAATAAAAAATTTCAAAGTTTTTTTTATTCCTAAAAACTAACCTAAAAATTATTCCGGCTTTTATAACAGATTTCTTGCATCTCTAAAGACGTTAATTTCTTTGATACATTTAGGAACACATGTATTAGATATTATTATTTAAAAAAACACCACTTTCATGAAATTCTCGTAAAATAAAATCCTTTAAATGTAAATTTGAATTTTCATGTGTCATATAAAATAGTTTTTGACATTTCAATTTTCAAAGTACGATTATTGTTTTATAACTTGTCTAAAACTTATGAAAAACCACAAAAACACGGTAAATATATCAATTATATAAATATATGAGTAAATTAGTCATATTTAGAAATTAACCATCACATTTAACCGCTTCTGTGCCAAGAGCGAGATTTCTCGCATTCTTGGCCGCGCCCAGCAGGCCGGCCATAGAAAAATAGCGAGTTATCTCGCTATTCTTTGAGCAAGATTTAATTTTTTTAAAATTTTTTTTTTTTTTTCAAGATTTTTGCATAGTCATTTAAATATCCTTTCAAGGTGTAATATGTTTTTAATTTATAAAAATAAGATTTAAAAATGATTTATTTTGATTAAAAATTCATGGCCTGCTGTTCACAGCTACACTCCTACATACTGGCATTTAAAAGGTTAAGTAATATTGCGCATCCAGCGCGAATGTTCATTTATGATATGAGCGCGAACAACGAATGCGCAGGCGCCGCCACCTAGCGGTTATGAAGGAAAACAAACCATTTAGTACTTACTTTATAAAAAAATACATTGTTGCCAGATTTAAAATACATTTTAAGAACAAACCTTATTAGTTTATTAGTAAGGCTGACAGAATTTAATTCGTACACGTAATACTTACATTATGTTTATATACTTGGGCTTTATAGCTAGAAAAATAACCGCCGTAAATCATTCAGAAATTTAATGAAAACTACAAACCAATTAAATTGGTAACTGATTTTATATGTCTGAGGTTGCATTTGGGAGGCTATTTCTTGTATGTTAACATATTTGTAGTTGCAATTCGTAGAATGGCTCTCAAATGCTCATCTGTGAGATGAGAAGCATATTTATTTTTCTATAATTGACATTGAAAAAGTTTGTTCGCATAAATAAGTGCTACTAAAAATTGTAATGAACTGCTGAACAATCCTTTTCAATTCCTCAAAATCAGATGGCAAGCTGCCACAAAATTTAACAAGATCATTGATTTCATAGAAAGAGCTTTTCAGAACATCATTAGATTGGAGATCAATCACGTTCTTTTTTGTAAATGACTCAGTACATCATCAATATCACACAAAAAAGGGTTTGCAAAAATTTTCAGTTTGCTTGAAACTTGAAAAATATGTTTTATGAAGAGTTTGTTTTTCATTTGGAATGCTTTTACGTCTGTGTGCATATCACAGATTAGTTTGTTTTTACCTTGAAGCCGTACATTCAGCGTATTTAATTCTTGAGTTACATCTGTCAAAAATCCAAGGTCTATTAACCATTGAGCTGTATCTGTTAGCTCTGGAATGGAATAGATTTGCCTTTTTCTTTCATAAAAGTGTTGATTTCTTTTCTGAGATCAAAAAATCTTTTCAGTACTGCACCTCTATTTAACCATCTCACTTCGGAATAATAAACAACATCTCCATGATCTGCTTCCGTATCTGACAGAAACTGCTGGAATTGACGATGAGTCAACCCATTTTTTCTAATGTAGTTTACAGTCGATACCACGATGTCCATTACTTCTTTCCATAATACGACTTTGGAACATAACGCTTCTTGGTGGACAATGCAATGAAATAATAATGGGATGTCCCATCCTATCTCTGCCAGTTTCGTTTTCTATTCTATTCTATTCTACCTACCAAACCCTTATTTTGTCCACTCATGTTCCTGCCTCTGTCAGTTGTTACACTTACCAATTTTTCCCATGGTAATTGCATTGATACTAGCGCTTGTTCTAAGTTACAAAACAAGAACACGTCTCGCCACTCGCACGAGAGCATAAATGAGCTATAAGAGGCGAGCTTATTCATTAATTAATGCATTTATTTTTAGCCGACTTAACCATTATAGTGTATGGCTTAATAAATAGAGAAAATCTGCATTTATTTTGATATTCGTAACTTATTTACAAAACATTCACGGGCCGCAAGTAAGACGTCCGACCGCGTGTTGCTGACCGCTGGTCTAGTTGATATACATTTTCGAAAAATCAAAATTTGAGTTGAGTACGCAGTTATAAATTGTCTTTCAATAAGGGTGCTCGATTTTAAAATATAAATAAAATAAGTTGTATGTGAGATATCCACTCAACTTTTTTATTATGGCATATAACATCATTCAAATGTCCACCGCGGCAAGCCGCGGTGGCATATTTTCGAGAGGTCCAATTTTCAATGTCTTTGCCGCATAAATCTGGCTGAATTTGCTGGATGGCGTTTGTTATGTTGACTTTGAGGGCATCAATTGTTTGTGGTTTATTCGCATAGACCTTCGATTTAAGATAGCCCAAATGGAAAAAGTCTAAAGTTGTTAAATCGCACAATCTCGGTGGCCAGTACACGTCGCCGCCGCCTGAAATAACTATGCCTTTTTTTTATCAATTTCAAATTTGATGATTTGCACACATTGTTTAACGCTATAACCTTCCATGGTGACTTGCCATACGCTACAAAACAATTGACAACAAATTTGATATATGTTTCCTTTAACAACGTTTCAAAATTTAACCATTGTATAATTTGGCTGATTGATTTATATAAATTTTTACCTATTTGTCTTATTTGTATAATTAACTGAGTTTTTATTACTGGATTGTTCACGTGTGTGAGACAAATCTGTAAAAACTCAGTATAAATAGATAAATAAATAAATAAACATGGCTGCTGTAATCTAACAAATTTCGAACGTCCTTATTGAAAGAGCTTTTATGTAAAAGTTTACCCTCTATCGGGCCATTGTAGCTTTTAAAAATTAGTCAAGAAGAATGCCTGCCATTTGCCGTGACTTTTTTTGTTTTCCGTCTCCTCCGTTTGTTGAAAGACAGTTGAAATATTAGTGCGAGTTCGTGCGGTCACACAAAATTTGGCTAGTGGTCTGTGGTAAGGAACTGTCCACGCGTACGCAATGTATACTTGACGTTTGGCGTTTATACCAATGTTAAAATGCGTTCTGATGAAAAAGAGATGCATCAGGGAGAAAACACAGATATTTTAATAGATATTTATTAAGATTTCCGACTAATATCGATTATTGCACGACCTAAAGTTACTATTAAGAATTTAGAGTGCGTAAATAATTACGTAGACATCAAAAATAGAATACCGATTTGAATTGGTCAATTTCTCCCGTGTCTCTGAAACCGATTTATAAATTAATAGACTTTACTTACAAATGAGTTCACGAAAGAAATAATCATGCATTACGATAGTATTTAGGTCCGCGCACTTGACAGAACACAAAAAAACTTGACGTTTGTCATTTACATAAATGTTAAAATGCGTTCTGATGAAGAAAAGATGCTACATAAAACACAGATATCTATTTATCAGGAAAGATTTCCGACTAATATCGATTATTGCAGGACCTAAAGTAACATTTTAAAAATTTCCAGTTCGTAAATATTTACGTAGACTTCAAAAACAAAATAATTATATTAATATTATTATTTTATTATCAAATATATTTATTATTATATTAATATAATGATATTTTAAACTCGTGATTATGTTCGTTCATTGCGAAAAAGTCTCAAAAAACTTCAACTTTACGCTGATGATACTGTGATTTATTATCGTTGTAAAAATCTGAGGGAACTTGAATCTCTAATGAATAAAGATCTCGCAAAGCTAGCTAAATGGTTGCGGATAAATAAATTAAGCCTCAATGTCAAAAAAACTCACTATCTCACTTTCGGGAAAAAAGATTATATGACAATGAATATTACTCTTGGAAATGAAAAGCTCCAAAATGTACAAGTAACGAAATATTTAGGGTTATTCATAGATTCTAACCTATCGTGGAACTCCCATGTTGAATATGTTAAATCCAAAATTTCCCCGATAACTGGTGTACTCTATCGACTTCAAGATGTGCTCCCCACAGCTTTACTGCGTGCCACATATTATGCTTTGATCCACTCTCACCTAAGTTATCTGGTTAGTATCTGGGGCACCATTACTAAGAAACAAATATCTGAAATACAAGTAATCCAAAATAGAGCCATAAGAAATATATACCATCTACCATGGGATACGCATGTCAAAGACATA
The DNA here is from genome assembly GCA_929108145.2 of Limnephilus rhombicus. Classification (NCBI taxonomy): domain Eukaryota; kingdom Metazoa; phylum Arthropoda; class Insecta; order Trichoptera; family Limnephilidae; genus Limnephilus; species Limnephilus rhombicus. Next base: position 27,248,843 of record OV815273.1, on the reverse strand, counting down.
TACTCACTGACACAAATTCTTCCCTTTACCATTCTGCCAAAATATAGCATCACCACTGCCATCCTACAAATAATTCAACACTCGTCACACACCACCACTAAACCAGCCTTTAATTCCGATATACACCAGCACAAAACACGATCACAAAATCAAATACACCTATCGTCATCTACACACACAACTAAATTTGGAATTAACTCCTTACAATACATCGCACATACGCAATACAACGCATTACCTAATGTCCTAAAACTACCAGAATCAAACAAAAAAATATTGGCAAAGGCTCTAAAAGGATATTTTCTCAGCAACTTTATTAACCAGTGACGAATTTATCTGTCTTCCTTTGTAACTCTTGTGTATTCTTCAATTACCTGTATCAAGTGTGTCTAGTCCATTTAAAAATCTATGTATTGTTCATTGATTTCCGTGTTCTTATGTAAAAATAATTTTCCTTTAGATGTATAATGTTGTCCTTCCCAAAATGAGTTTTATTAAACTCATTGGGAGTAATGTATTATAAATTTTATGTAATAATTTTGTAATATATTATCTCTAATAAAAAAAAAAAAAGAAAAAAAAAAAAAGTCGTTCGGTTTATTCTCCATAAACGACCGCATCGCGCAGCTCCTATAAAAAAATGAATTATTCCCCCCGCCGGCCCCCGCCTGCCTTCCCGCTTCACCCGATATGGGATGTTTTCCGTCGCGTATGGAAAGCTCGAAACACAACAAAAATTGTCAATATTTATCATGTTAATGGGATTTTTACAAAAGTTGATGGCGGAGCTCGCTGGAGACTCGTCTTTATGACGACTTTGTTACAGCTGCAGATTAGTTACACGATTTAGTAATGTATAAACATGCAAAAATGTTTTTAAAATATAGTTTTTAGGGTTTAGTACTTTTTTTTTTTTTTTTAGTTTAGTTTGGTTTCTGGCGAATGATTCAGCATCTAATTTCCATCCATGGTAATAGTTATGGAGATACCAGAGGGGATAGTCTGTATCTTTTGCGTTAGCTAACGCAGTATTAAGTGAGTTGCATATGATTTTGCGTTTTGTGTTCTGAATTCATCTTCGATTTGATTTCAATTTGCTTTGTTATTTTTCAGAATGTGAAGACAATAGAACGAGTACAGATTCAACTAGTGGGCATCACAGCTATGTTTATAGCTAGCAAATACGAAGAGATGTTCCCCCCAGAAATAACTGACTATGTCTACATCACTGACAACACCTACACCAAGAGGGAGATCTTGAAGTGCGAGAGGTCTATCCTAGTTTCCTTGGATTTCTGCCTTGGAAGGCCATTACCCTTGCATTTCGTCAGAAGGTAATACATAATACATACCTGGGGGAGCCAGTGGAACTATGACATCCCCAATTGGGGCATTTTGTGAGGCTTAAGAGATTGGGGAAGGGAAGGAGATGTCTGGTTACCAAACGGGGTTAAAATTTAGTTACAGTGGCAAAGTGCAACCAAATACTAGTAATCTTTTGCAATAGAATAATTAATAGTGTGTTACATAAATTGTCACACAATCTGTGTACAACCTACAATTACATAAGTAACCCTTAAAGTCTATTTGTTCGGTTTTCGGAACAACTCATATAGGTGTCATAGAAATCGTTGTATTTCCTCTGCTAACATAGTGAGAGCAATGATATAAGCGGTGTAAGAAAGAGAAAAGACCACACTATATTCAAACAGAAAAACTAACCACAGAAGAAGTAACATGGACATATTTACAAACCCAAAGTTTCGATCGCAATTTGAAATAGATTTATGAAACTTTGGGAATTTTTTTATTAATTATTTTTACATGGAGTGACAAAAAAGTGATATGACTAATATTTATAATACATTTGTCTAATAAAATATGTATGTATTTTTTTTTCATTATCAGTAATTTTGGTTAGAAAAAAGTAAGGTGGGCCATTTTCAAAACAGATTTTAGTTTTCCGATACGTTCAGAAGTACAGTAAAACTCGCTTAAGAAGTTCCCACTTAAGAAGTTTTCACGCTTAAGAAGTTTTGATTTTCGGTCCCTTGAAAATTCCATACAAAAAATTGCAAAAAACACGTTTTTTTCCCACTTAAGAAGTTTTAGAGCTAAAACTGCTTCCCGCTTAAGAGGTTTTAGAAATCCGGCAGTAAAATACACAAACGAAATATTGTGCCGCAAAATACATATTTAAAATATATTCTCCAAATAACATATTCTCCAAAACGTATGTGGGAAGCATTTCGTAATATTAGTAAAACAAAAATAAACAGGTCTTCCGAAATTAAATCGTTAGATATCGGTAACGTAAACTCTTCTAATCCTAAAAATATGGCGAATTTTGCTAATAAATACTTCACATCGGTGGGAACCACACTTGCCAAAAAAATTCTCGATAAATGCAATAAAACAGAAATCGAACTTGCCAAGTTGGTCACCTCTAACCTCGTCCATAAAATAGACAATATACAAACATCGACGAATGAAGTCTTGGAAATAATTGACGACCTAAAGCCATCTAACGCTTGTGGACCAGACAAAGTCTCGACTAATCTGCTTAAAGTAACTAAGTCATTCATTGCATCTCCGATAGCGTTCATTTCCAATCTAAGTCTCAAATCAGGAATATTCCCTAACCATCTAAAACATTCAGTTGTTGTATTACTGCACAAAAACGGAGATAAATCTGCGATTCAAAATTACCGGCCCATATCTTTGGTCAATTCAGTCTCAAAGATTATAGAGAAAATTGTCAAAAATCGTCTTAGCTTTTATCTTGAAGATAATAACATCCTTTCTGAGAGACAATATGGCTTCCGGCCGGGTTTAGGTACTGAAAATGCCATTGGCAATCTGACTAAAGTAATTTCTAATAACATCGATCGAGGAATCAAAAGCATCGCGATCTTCCTGGATCTGGCTAAAGCTTTTGATACCATCTCGCACAAAATCCTTTTGAAAAAATTACAGCTAATCGGAATACAGGGGCAGTTACTTAAATGGTTAGGAAGCTATCTAGAAAATCGGAGCCAAAGAGTTATTATTAGTGGTACTCTAAGCGATCCAGCCAATATCGAATTTGGTGTACCACAAGGAAGTACTTTAGGACCGATATTGTTTAATATCTATATTAATGATCTTTGCAACAGTAACCTTGCCGATCATATCATCACTTTTGCTGACGATACGGTCTTAATATTTGAGGGCAAAAACTGGCATGAAGCGCATAGAAAAGCAGAAATTGGAATAAACAATGTCAAACATTGGCTAGACTACAATCTTCTTACTCTTAACACGGACAAGACAAAATTTATACGTTTTAGTGCAACACAAGCGGGTCAACCTAAGGTAATACTAAATATTACTATTCACATTTGCAATGAACCGAACACTTGTACTTGCAATAACCTTGAATGCGTGGACAGTTTAAAATATCTAGGGATCACCATAGATAAATATCTGAGATGGGATGAACACATCAACGCAACGGCCTCAAAAGTCAGAAAACTTACACACCTTTTTATAACCATCAGAAATATTCTCTCTGTTAAAGATATGAAATCAATATACTATGCCATGTGTAATTCTTTACTCGAATATGCATCCCTAGGATGGGGTGGATGTGCCAAAACAATATTAGACTCCCTGGCTAAAACTCAGAAATCAATACTAAGAGTCATCCTTAAAAAACCATTCAGGTACCCCAGTGATGCATTATTCACGGAATTAAAAGTACTTGATGTTAGACAATTGTATATTAGAAAGATTATATTACATGCTCAAAAACAACGTCAACACTTCCCCTCCATTGACCACCTTCACGACACTCGACTTTCAAGGAACAATCCAATAGTCCCAATAAAAATCACGACGTCCCTCGGCCAACGGCAATTTTCGTACTTAGGACCTAAATTATTCAATATCATTCCTAATGATTGGAAAACTAAAAGTGCAAATGTTTTGCGCAAATTGATCAACGACTGGCTCCTTGATTTAGGGAGGATCAAAAGCGAAGATATGTTGACCAATAGATAGTCTCATCATATAAAATAAAACAAAATTAAAAATATATAAGAAAAAAAAAAAAAAAAACAAAAACAAAATAATAAAAAACACTCACTCATAGTTCCATTCATTAAAAAACACGTACTTATCATTTCAGAACACAATTGCTATTCTTTTATCAATACCCTTCCCATTTTTCTACATTCAACTCCTGTGAAGATTTTTCTTTTTATTATACAAAATTACGTAAGCTATAATTTATACAAAATACGTACAAATATAATTTATACAAAATTGCGTACTATACGTAATATTACAAAAACACGTACTTATAACTTCAGAACATAATTGTCTATTATTTTATCAATACCCTTCCCATTGTTCTACATTCAAGTCCTGCGGTGATCTTTCTTTTTAACATTACCATCTGGATTTTATTTACTTTACAGGTTTTATTTTATATTAAGTGCTCTAAGGGAAAATATCTTAGTAGGATGAAAAAATGAAGCAAGGAAAGGGAAATAAATACAATTTGTTATCAACCACTCTGTCATGTCACTATTTATACACTAGCTAACTTATGAAATATTTATATACAAATTGTTTTTATTCATTTGCTGCATCCTTTTCGAGTCACATTCTTTTTGAGTTTCTTCACCCGCTAGTAAAGTTAAGGGATAAGTCACTCACGTTAATTATAATTATAATTATTTTTTGTAATCACTTTTAAACATCCACGTTAATTATAATATGGATATTGTCATCACGCTTGAAGAATGTCTCGATTCTCAATTTTTGCAAGCGATTTAAATGACCAAACATTTATCTATTGTTAAACAAGCATTCAATACTAAATTTGTACTTTAAGACATTGTTTTTTCTCTTCGCTTATTCTTCTTTTTTTATGAGTTCAAAATTGTAGTTTTTAACTAAAGCTTCTACGAGGAATTCAATCGTAACACTTGTTTCATTCAATAAATAATATGTTTATATAATTAATCAATGTAATATGAAATTATGATATGAACTAAATTTGTCAATTTGACTGGCCTAAAACAGGATCCATTCCTAGTTGGCTAGTCAAAGTTTCCATATATGTTTCATTGTATAATTTTATGTGAAATAAATATTATTATTATTATTATTATTATTAAAATGAACCTTTTTCAAAGTCATAAATTGAAAGACGTTGGCTTCACAGATTACGCGCAATCCCTAGTACCTGAGACCATAAACAGACCCTTTGTCGGCCGCCGGCCGCCGCCGGCCGTAACCCCTAGGTACGCCTAGGTACAATAGCAATGCGACATGTGGGACGAATGTGCAATGCGGAATTAAGTAACGAATATGCAAGCGTCTTTAAGGTTGAATTTAATATAACCTTTCATGTATTTTTCGGCCTTAATGACAAAGTGGGATAGATCTACATTTGCATACATTTGACGCCTCCTTCAATAATATTCCTTTTGATACTGAACAAAGATGATTCATAATATTATTTTATAAAATTGTTATTCCATCGAATTTGTAAAACACGAAAAACTTTTGATTGTCAAATCGGATCACGGTTTACGGAATATTTCACCTTCAAATAAATATATTTAGATTTATTATTAGGTAGGTACATAGCAACATGATTAAATATGGCGGGGGAGATGGTAAAAGATGCATTATAATTACGTTTTTTTTCAATCAAACTTTTAAAATTTGCCGTGCATCGTGTTTCATCTGACATTTGTCGTAAATTAAGTTTGAAGGTTAGGAAATACATATGCATATATTTAAAATTTAGATTAAAACGAAACTTCGCAAATGATTTTTGTAGTTGTTTTGTATTTACCGCGAGGCTGATTTCGATAGTTTTACCGACTTTGGATGCGTGGATTATAATTCCAGCGTCAAACCGCTCGTTTGATATAACTTTCCGATTCAAGTCATTTATTTACGCGCGAAATCGTAGATATTCGACGTATGGTAGGTAGGTAGGTGGGTACATAATATTGGGCTGTGCGTATTTCATAAGGAATTTTTAGGAAAGGATTAAAACATCTTTAAAAATATATGATAGTCAACTGTGCCTGGCGAAAACACACAACAATAGACTGTCCGATTTCCGACACGTGAACGCCATTCGAGCAAGCAGCAAGCGTGCAAAAAAGTTAATTCCGCCAAATAATAAACAGTTTGCGGCGTGGGGCTTTCTGAGTTTTTTCTGCACAGGGCCATGGCAGGGTTGCAGCACGCGGAACGCTTGCTCCAAGGCAAGTAAAACCCGCTATCATTGAAGTTTGTTTACAAACAAAATTACGTGCAGGTGTCCTTTTATCAAACCGCTTGCTAAAATTAACAAAAACAAGTCTTTCTTTCTCCCTCAGTTCGTACAGAAAACCAAAGCGTAAAAAGAGACAGAATGCTGCAACTTTTACTATCCGAATTCGAGTGGCTTTCGTATACACTTTTGCTTGCAATTGCGATGCGCCATTCTCGGAAAAACGTAAGGTTTTTTTAACAGTTTTAAAACTGTGTTTACTTTCTCTTTTGCCGATAAGGGATTAAAATATTTGGGAATGTGTCAATGGGATGGTTTTGTTTTGATTGGTTTAGTGCTTTTAAGGGTTATTCGGCAGAGATGCAAAATTTTATTAAAAGAATTCAATAATTTTTTTTTTACATGAGTTCTACACAGGAGGCCCTGAGGAAAATAATTTCCCTCAGGGCCTATGTCATCTTTGGGGATGCTGTATGGAGGGTTTTTTAAGGGAAAGGAAGGAGAGTTCTGGGAAGGAAAAGGTTTTAAGGGGTGGTTACGAATCTGGGGTTCAGTGTATCCTGGTCATCCGCCTCCAAGACCTAGACAAACCTCACCCCATGAACCCGGGCACCCCTGCTAAATCACCAAACATAGCGAACCACTTGGGGTGACCTATGGCAGAGGTGTTGGTTATCCAATAAAGGTTCCCGGGGCGGCGGTACCAATTACTGGCCTCCCAAATAATAGAGTAGAGCAATCGACTATAGATAAATACTTTGAAAAAAAAAAAAAATTTAAATGTAGGTATTTAAATAAACTTTTTATAATCAACTATGTTTTACCATTTTTCATTTATTTCACATTTCCACCGTTTTCTAAATAATACTAATTACCATGATGTGTAACTACTAGAAGATACCTATATATATATATTTATTTTTTTGAGTGCTTGGAGCATTTAAGCTTGTTTTCATGACAATTTAACGTAGGTAGACAGACATAGGAATCACGTATGCCCCGGACTCGGGATATTAATGGCTAAAATTGAATCCCACTTAAGAAGTTATTTTCCCCCGTCCCTTGGAAAACTTCTTAAGATAGTTTCACTGTATTCCATTTCTTTGGATTTTATTGTAAGGCGGAAATATTTTGACCCTCTAAACTTAATACGGTTGAGTCCTAATACGGAGTGCCCTTGAGGCACTGTATAAAATTGTCTGATTATTGCTTTTGGTGTTTCATTCTGTTTTATTTCTCTATTTTCCAGGTTGATTAAAGCTGCCAATGGAACGACGCGGGAACACTTCCTGGCTAAGTACCTGGTGGACCTGTCCTTGGTAGACTACACCATGGCCCACTACCGACCTTCAGAGATTGCGTCCGCAGCAATATGCCTCTCCCTGTCGCTCATATCCCCCAATATCTCTCCGCGTTCCTGCTGGACCTCAACTCTAGCCTTCTACTCTGGTTACACATACAGAGCGATATCTCCGCTGATAAAGAAGCTGGCCGGAGTGTTGACTGCGGCGGAGTCCAGTCGATACAAAGCCGTCTCCGAGAAGTACAGCTCTTCTAAACACGGCAAGGTCTCCAAGTACCCTGAACTGGCTGGAGCCGCCAACCTGATGAAGTGAACAGGGCACCAAAAAGAAATAGTGAAATCCTGTGATAACAACAAGAGTGATGCTTTATGATAGTTTTGCACTGTCGTTATTGCCTTAATGCTTCACGTGAAATTGCAGTGAAATTTAACACTTGTTATAATTTTATTATTTGTGTTTGTAAATAGTTTTATATCTATATGATGGACTTTACCCCCTTTTTTGACCTTGATACATTTTTTAGATTTAGTAATTATTGTGTTTTTTGTTGTTTCGTTTATATGTCCGTTTTTGTAGGATTTCGATTTGAAAAATATTTTAACTAATTTTGCGCAATCATTTTCTAGGAAGTGTAATGACAATATGCTTATTGCAAATGGAAAGCGCAGGGCGGAATATATACATATACAATTATTTTTGATATATTTATTTATTTTTTCAGAATATTGCTTGCAAATAATACAGGTATTGTACGATAATTAAGTTAGTGTATTATTATGTAACAAAAGATGTAAATATACTGATGTGACGAAGTGGTAAATTTTATATTAGTGTTATAACTAGGAACTAGTTTTATTGAAATTTGCAGCTTTTATTAGCTGTGTGACTTTTTTTTATCCAAATTTCCCTAAATTATTTGTGTGTAATGTCTGATAGTGAGTTGCGTTAATTTCAATAAATTTTTTATTAAGAAGTCTGTTCTTTTAATTTCATTTGTGAAATTAAACCCAAATCGCATAAAACTATAATTTATAAACAAAAAAATGTAAGAGATGGAAATGCGATGATGAACATGATTTTTAATACTTGGGAGTTCTTTCAAAATGTTTTTTTATCTAATAATATCAATTTTATATTATTAGATAAAAAACGGCTAATGCCTGAAGATGGCTATACTTAAATTGGTTTAAACTACCCAGAAGATTTTTAATTACAAATTAAAATTATAGGCTGGTACCAGAACACCAAACTCCTCTCAGTTACCTTTGTGGAATTATTGTTCACTCATAACTATGTATTTTGACTGGCAGTAAAAAGACAAATAGGTACTTGTGTGATTTACACCCAACTTCGTTACGTGTTCAACGTCCTCCGCAAGGAATAACCATTTTGAAACATTTTTTATTGTGTGTACAAAATTAATAAACTGTTTACAATTCAAACTTACTTTCTCATTTGTTTAAACCTTCATGGCGCTGTCAACTTATACTATTTTTATTTAATTTAAGGGGTAATAGGTGTAAGATGGTGTGTTTTTATTGATTTTCGTGATTTTTGTTTTAACACATAAGGAATATTTATATATGTATTTTATTTATACCTTGAGATCATTTTACACATATATTCTTTCATTTTATACATATATTCTAAAATTTTCAAATATTTTCATCAAAAAATAACAAGAGATATCAGCTGCCACGCATTGTAAGTCGCATCCGGCTGGGCAATTGGAGGTCACAATTGTCTGAAATCAGTTTTTCAAAAAAATTTACTTTTTTTATAAGCGTTTCTTTAATTTCAACCTCGCTCCTCACAAAAAATTGAAAATTAATAATTTTTTGAGGAATGTGAAAATTTTGTATGATTTTTCACCATTCTTTTGTATGTTTTTTTTGCAATATAAAATAGTCAAAATTAAGATATTGTTTAGGATTGAGGTTCAAATAGAACTATTTATAAAAAGAAACTATGTGCTGAGTTTGATGACGATTGATCAAAACTGTAGGAGCTAGAGTGTACACAAATTCGAAAAAAATAGTTCTGAGAAAAACGCGTTTGAAAATAAGAGTGGCAGTAAAGATAAATTAGATAGTAATGAATCAATTTAAAGAACTTACTGGTTAATGAGCTATTCCAACACCATATTGCAGTCCTACAGTCGACCGCTCCGTACTACATGCCAAGTGATCCAACCGTTCGACCGAGGGACACTCATTCAAATGCTTATAACTTTTAAATGTGCGGAATATTGGTTTGAAATTTTCAGAATATATTTTTGAATAGTTCTACTACACTCACTTATAAGCACTCACTCACTTACAAGCATTTATAACCATTTATAACAGCGTGGAATTTTAGTTTGATATTTTAGAATAATTTATCTATTAATGAAAAAAAAAATGAAGTTTTTGAAGCCTCTACACCTATTTCCCCCTTAACTGAATAATTTATTTGTATAATTTCCCTACTAATCCAAACCAAACTAAACAATAACCAAACCATGTTTCATCACTAATTTCTCTACCAAACCAAAACCATATTAATTAACCTAATCCCTAATTTCTCCACTAATCCCAACTATCCTATCCCAATATGTAACTAATTTCCTTACCAAACTAAACTATACTAACCCAACCTAGTATCGTTACTAATTTTTCCCGCCAAACCTCCTACGTTATCCCCAACTACCTAGTTTCATCTAACCTAAACTATCCATACCTATTTATTTTCATTCTGCCCTGAAATGATGTTTTCTATAATGATATTTCATGTTTTTACAATTGTATCATATTCATTTGAGCATGCTGAGGACAGAGCTTTAAAAGTTTTTGTAAAATATCTTAATAGTACTGATGATACAAGCTGTTGATTTTTACAGCCGGCTGAAAAGTGTACGACGTGTCACAGGACATGCGTGGCGTAGGCATTACTGCCATTTGAATTATGATTTGTACTGCGTGAGACTTCACGGGACACTATTGCATATACATTTTAACAATGTTAACTTTAAAAGCTCATAACTTGATCATTTTAGGAGATTTTGAAAAACTAATTTTACTCTTGTTGTTATTTTTATCTCTTAAAATACAATAAATTTTCATAAAATAAAAATAGTAGTCAACCTCACTGAAATACAGGCAAATATGAATTTTAAACTTATTTGGTTTCCTACCTTGTCAATAAAACTGTCAGATTAAGCCTGTCTTCCCATTGGATGGTACGAGAAAGGAATTGACATAAATCGAAGACCCTGCATGTAGAAAAGTACCACAGTAGCTGCGCTGCAAACTGTATCGAACTTTATTTTCTATGCTGGGTTTTCAATTTTTGTGAATTCCTTACCCTTAACGACCCAATGGGACGATGAGCTTAGTTAAACTGTACAAAATCTTGACAGTTTTTAAGCTGGGTGTAAAACACATGAGGACCTACAATTTATTGTTTTATTATCTAGTCAAATATGGATGGAGCGTTTTGTCATAGACTGTTAATTCACTTTTCACAATTGACTGCATAATTTCATGTTACAGTATTGCAAGATTAATTATTATATTATGTAGTTATTTGGTTTGGTGAATATTAGTTTAATAATATACAACGTGTCCGGAAACTCGTAGTACAAGCGGGAAACTGGTGAATCTACATCACGTAGAGAACCCAAAAAACTTATTTTTTTCGATCTGAGCATTTCGATTTTAATATTATTTTTTTTTCTATTTTTCCATTTTTTCGGCAACTAAAGGGTTAAAAAAAATTTTGAGACCGTTTTACCCTTCGATGCATTTTATAAGATATTACACAGCTGAAATCAATCCCCTAGTGAAAATTTTTTTCAAATTTAACCAAAAAAATTCCAACTTTACTCGATTTACTCGAAAACGAAAGCTCAAATCAAAAAAGTTATATCACAAATCGACTCCGAATGTGGTGTAGATTTACCAGTTTCCCGCTTGTACTGCGAGTTTCCGGACACCGTGTATAACAAAAGATATTCTTAAGAAGTGTGAGCTTTGTAAACTAAAGCTACTAACTGCCTTGTAAATGCTTTGGCTACCTTATTACGTTGGACTTGGGAGTGATAGGGACTGATAATGATAATTATTACTGGAATGATGTCAATTTACACATGAATACGAAATAAAGATAAAATTATCCTTAAAAGCTAGTTGTTGTTCTTTCTGATGAATGGTTGATAAAATTGAGCAGAGATAAGAAGGTGACCTTTGACCCGGGCAGACAGTCGACATTCCATATCCGTTCTGACCTGCATTCAATTAAGTTGTACCACTGCTCAGTCATGGGATCATTCAGTCTAACTTGGTGCTTTGTCATTATTTATTGTTCAATTGCCTGTGCCATCGAAAGTGAGTGTTTAAAATGCCTTTACTTTTATTCAATATCGTCCTAATTCTGTTTTTGTTTGTGAATATTCGGCTCTTCTGGCCAATTTTGTGAAGTGTTGTGTGATTCAAGAAAAATTTAATTGATTAATAACTTTTTGGTTTCTTGATAAGTACATAGTTATAACATTTTTAGATTGTTTCCTTGTGTGATTTGAATCCTTAGTAGGTACACATTTTAAAGTTTACATTAATATAAAAGAGTTACAAAAAAGTCTTTCACATACAAATAAATTTCCTTTCTGTTATCTAATTTTGTAATTATTGTAATTGTGTTTCCTTTAATTTCGGAATCATTAAGTAGATGTTACTTTTAAATAATAAAGTGAATTGTATTTGTTTGCCAAAGCATTCCCCTTAAAATTAAAGTTGTTGAAGGATCTTTTTACTATGTTTAATAAATGTGAGATAGCCTATAAAGAAACATGTTTTCTCTCACAACATGTACAATTACGTACGTCATATTCTAAGTAATAATCAAAACAAAGTTAATTTATTATTATTAAACGGAAGTTTCAAAGTACAATATGTACTGCCAATTCAACATAATCCAAATTGAATTAATAAATGTACATAATTTGTACTAAATGGGTTAAACTAAGGTTACAATAATTCGCATCGAATTAAAAATTGGTATGAATATTGGGAACACCATTATAAATGAAATGTGAAAAGTCCTCCATGATCCCTCATCTGCAAAAAAAATTATTCAAAGTCAAAGTTTGCAAATATGAGTTTTTTTTGCATTTTTCGGCCAAACAGTAAGTTTTATCATAAAATATGCAAGACAAAACTAGTAGGTCATGCAATAATTACCTATAAAAATTGTTACTACACTTTTTTTCTTAAGAGTCCCATTTCATAGCGATTAAAAAAGTTGAAAAAGTTGTGTTTTCATAATATGCACACCTGTCCATGCCACCCGTGAGGTATAGTGTACTTGGTGCATTTTTTTTCGTGGTTTCCCCGGTAGGCCTTTTCCTCGATCTATTGTGGTGCTGTTCCATTCAATAATATTGTTATATTATTTTCTTATTATTCAAAGGGAATTATTACTATAAAAATGGTACTATTGGAAATGATAAAAGCGGTGTGAATGATGAGTAATTGGGGAAAACTTTTTGAATTACTATATCTCAGAAATGGTGACTCTTAGGAAAAAAGTGTTGTAACAATTTTTAATTGCATGACCTACAATTTTTGTCTGACCTGTTTTATGATAAAACTTACCATTTGGCTGAAAATTGCAAAAACTCCGTATTTGCGAACTTTGACCTTGAATAAAATTTTTAGCAGACGAAGGATCGAGGGGGACTTTTCACATTTCATTTATAATGGTGTTCCCAACATTCGTACGTTTCAGTTCTATGCGAATTATTGTAACCTTGAATGTCTATTTTGACCGGACTATCACTCATTGTTTCTCAATGATAAGTGGCTTTTGGTTATGCAGGCCAGGATGGACAATTGGCCACTGAAGAGCAGCTGCTCAAGCAAGGTGAAAGCGAGCTCCGGGATCAAATCCTGGCTATTTTGGAACACTACAAACAAGAAGATCCTGTGGGAATTCCTGGAGCTAAAATTCCGGATCCAAAGTCCATCCCGGACATGAAGCACAGTTTTTCCGTTGCGGTGATGAACTTCAAAAACATGAATGTGTACGGATTGAGCAAGTTTAAGATTGCTTATGTCAAATCTGAGGTTGCATCAATGGAGGTGAAGAATATTTTAATCTTTATTTATAAAAATGAATGTATGTACCTTTGTTTGTTCCTATACCAATCACCCAATTGCAATGAAACTTTAGCGATTTGGTGTTCGCATACCTGCGTAGGTTTCTATATATAATGGTGAGCTCTAACATTATGAAATTATTTCCCATACCATACATCCAATTGCGATGAAACTGAGGTGATTTGTTATGTGCACGCTTGCGAAGGTTTCTATGTATAACGGTGAGCTTTGGCATTATGAAATTTGTTAAAATATTTTATCAAAGGTGGCACCCGAGTTATTTGCAAAATGCGTGTATTTCATATAGTTTAGAGGCAGGGGGGAAGGCAGAAGGGGGAGGGGGAATGGTGGGGAAGGTGGAAGGGGATGCCGGAGGGGAAGAGGATGAGGGCAGGAACGGAGATGCATGGGAAAGTACACGCAGGGGAGGGGTGACGGAAGGCTGGGGGATGAGGGAGGAGCAGAGGGAAGGATTGCAAATGAGACATAGTAGCGGTAGGGGATAGCAGGAGGTAAATTTGGAACATCCACCCTTCTCACACGAACAACTGTATGTTGCCTGCTTACATGCGGAAAACCTTCTGATATATTCGTGTATGTGTCGCAGGCCGCTTAGGTAAAATCAATCCGATCACAACGCGCTTAGCCACATCATGATCTGCCGCTATTTCATGACATGCTTAACATACATCAGGCGCATCTTTGCCATTCTCCATTTGTCGATTTGGCTAAACCCGTTTAGCCATATCATTTTGTATGAAAACAATTTTTGTTAAATAAGTAGACACTTTTTATTCAACCTCAATCATGTTTACTTTTCAATCTTAACAAAATGGCACGTAATTAATATCTTCTCAAGATGTATTTACTCACAAAACTGGGGCTTATGGGATTATTCCTAGTTTTATTTGTTAATGCAAGATAAACTACTATAATATTTTGAATTGCAAAGAACTGTTTTTTTAAAAACAAGCACATCTATTGGTAGGTATTGTCTTGGTTTTTTGCTGGTTTGCATGAACATTTTTGATAACCCTATCCCCCGAACATTATAAGTAACCTAGATGTTTCCTAGATTTCTGCGTCGTATTCTTTGGATGATAATTGTAGTTCATGTCTTGGAAACCAATTTTTGATTCTTGAAGCAGTGCTGATTTGATACACCTCACTCTCACCCGGATACCTTACTCTTTAGTTGGTTTTTAACCTATAAAATAATAAAACAAATAAATATTATGTAGGTAATAGTAATTATCAAATCAGCAATACAAATACAGTTATTTAAGTTAAAAGTTATTAACCAAATGAAAAAATACTTTGCACTAACCTCTAAAATGCGTTTACTAGTCCACAGTTTTTTTACAATATGTTCAGAACTTTCATGACTTCTGTGAAACTTCATTAGTTTTCGTTCATAATTCTTCTGGAATGTACTTTCGTTGTCACATTCTCCGTGTTCTCCATTTTATTTAAAACTCGCTCTTACTGTTAGACGCCATGATCATATTATTATCATACAACATTGTCACACAAACGTAAAAAAAAGCGCAGGCAGTGCCTCTATTGATGCATTTTAAAACTCTTATTCGTGATGTACCTAAAGCGTCGATGACACGTGGCGAGTTTACAAGCTACTATCTGGGAAATTCACTATCTGTTAGTAAACTCGCCCAGTGTCATCGAGTTACTTGCTAACTAGCAGATTGTTGACAATCTACGAAAAAAAGTTGAAAGGTCGTCAACTTTACTCGCCTACACGCTTGCTTGTGATTGGTTTATTTATATTTCCAACATGGCTTCCGATAAACAGCTGATTTCGACTGTCAAAAATCTGAAGAATTAGTTCACGCAGGCGTCGATATTCTTGTTACTGGCGCTAGCAGCGGCCTCAGTTTCCTACGCTTCTGAGCGAGTGGACAGTTTTGTGTGTCATCATGACAATCTCACTCGCCAATTTACCGTTAGTCTTCGATCGATATTTGACGTTAGTCTTCGATCGATACGCCTGGTTGTAAATCTGCCTTTTCGTGATGTTCCTAAAGTATATCCGGCACATTGTGAAATGGCTGCAGAATGCCCGCAAACAAAATTAAAACAAACTTTCTTCCTTTGAATGGCTTTGCAACGCATACCAGGTACTCACCAGTATGTTATAAAATGATATTAATTCCGATATGCAGCTTTCTTTATGAGCAGAATTTGTGGTAAAACGTATTTATCTACATATTTCTATACATTTGCTATTTTGCATTGTTTAAAGTACACCTGGCAAAGGCGGTTGTAGCTGCAGCTTACTATAAATTATGACATCTTATTATTGGGACATCAAATTATGGAAATTTGAAATGCTGTAAAGGACAATAAATCCAAAATAAGTCATTTTTCTCTGTTTTTATTTCTCTTTCGATCTGCATCGTCGAAATTTTTTAGAAAAATAAGTGCATCTTTTACAATGTGCATTTTTTTCTGAAAAATAAATTAAATTCTGATATTAAAGAAATTTACAAAAAAATGTTAAGTATTTTGAAAGATCTATTCAATGCTACGAGGGGAGGTCCAAAAGTTCGTGGAATGAAAGGGTTTTAAATAAAATGTAACAATAAATTTATTTTTCCTTTTCAATATAATCACCCCTAAGCTGAATACATTTATTAGATCTATGAATTAATTTTTCTAAACCATCGTAAAAATATTTTTTATCTTTTACCTCAAAATGAGCCAAAATTGCCTCCTTTTCCTCATTGTCGCCGGAAAATTTCCTTCCCCTTAAGTCTTTTTTTAAATTGGGGACCAAATAAAAATCACTTGGGGCCAGATCTGGACTGTAGGGTGGGTGGACTAGTGTTTCGAAGCCATGCTTGTGCAGAGCAGCCATTGCAACCCAGCTCTTGTGAACTGGCGCGTTGTCTTGTAAGAGCAACACACCCACACCCTTGGTCAATTTTCCTCGACGTTTTTCTTTGATGGCCTCCTTTAATTTCTCTAGTATCGTTGCGTAGTATTCTCCGGTTATGGTCCTTCCCTTTTCTTTGTAATCAATGAGTATTATCCCCTCGCAATCACAAAAAACAGTAGCCATCAACTTTCCAGCCGACTCCGACACTTTGAATTTCTTTGACGGTGGTGTACCCTTTTTATGCCATTGCATGGACTCTTGTTTGGACTGAGGGAGCGGGCCGGATCGGTAGAGACGGGGCGTGAAATAAAAGGCGTCAGTCGGTGTATGAGTCAGTCTTTATTGAGCTACGTAGCAAGGGCCGAAGCGGAGCGGAGTGAAAGTGGTGCCGTGAGTGATGCTGCTGCGTGATGAAGGTCGGAGACTACGGCGGTGAAGATCACAGGTCTTCAGGGAGCCGGCGTGTTGCTCTACACCATGGCGGTGTAGAAGTGACCTTGGTCCAGGCGGTCGATCGTCGTCGTGCTGACGAGATATGGCAGCTGTGTGTCCTTTGAGTCGGCGCACACACGCGACGCAGGAAGGAACCTTGAGAGGTGATGAGGATGATCTCTGGCAGCGGAACGCGATGGGTTTCGAATGCCAGAGAACGGGTTGCCCCTATATAAACAGCAAGCGCGTGCTTGGTGTTGATAGGTCGGGTGTCATCTCATGTCGAGGCGCGAAGGGCCGGACAGCGGATGGTGGTTGGAGAAGGTGTCCTCGAAGGTGTTATGAAGATGTTCCTGGAGTCACACTGGATAAACTTGTAAATCACTTGTTGCGAGAGCGTCGGCCCGCGGCTGATACTGCGTAGCGACACTGTATCACTGCCCGGTGTGTAAGTGTCGAACCATGAATGGGGACTAGACTGGGACTGAGCGAGCGAGCGCTTGGTCGCTTGCTTTTTTATGCGCGACCGGATGAGTAGCTTGCTAGAGCGCCAGGAAGTAAAGTACAAGTTGGGTGAATTCACGCAAAGCTGAGAAATAGCCCGAACCTTCTGCGGGCATTTGTATTGCACAGCCACATGTTCGAGGTCTTTCGCGTAAGTGGCGGAATTATTAACCGCTGTTGGTAGATGTACCGGCAGGCGCGCGGTACCTTATGCTGTAGGTATTTCGTAGTGTGTTTCTCGCGCGTTCGGTGGAGTCCAGTGGCGGCGCAATGAATTCGGCAAAAGTGGCCGCCACAGGACTCAGGCTCAAAGTGATGAACCCACGTTTCATCTCCGGTAACAATCCGCTCCAAAATCTGTGCAGGTTCGTCTCCACACAACTCCAAAAATTGTTTTGACGCATCGACGCGTTGTTGTTTCTGAAGCGGCGTGAGCATTCTCAGTACCCATCTTGCACTGACTTTTGTTATACCCAGGTGGTCATGTAGGATTAGCAAAATGGCGGTATCTGATGCTCCAACTAATGCAGATAACTGTTTTTTCTTCAAACGGGTGTCCTCCAGTACAATTTTTTCCACTTTTTCGACGATGTCTGATGTGGTGGCCTCAACTGACCTTCCTGAGCGGGGGTCGTCTTCAATCGACTCCCGACCATGTTTAAAAAGACCATGCCACTTGTAAACCATTGGTTTACTAGGGCACTGTTCCCCATAACTGGTTTGCATTTCATTCAAAAAGGTCTGAGCGTTCTTTCCTTGCTTGGTAAGGAATTTTATCACAGCACGGTGTTCAATTTTCTCCATAGTTTCAGTTTTCTTCTGGATTGACTTGTTTAGCAGGCGAATATTCGTAAACGAATGACGCAATAGAGCTGAAACTTAATTTATATACTAATGATGAGTCACCAATTAGTATGACACTAAACGAGCGCCTCTATCCCCACTCCATCCCCTCCATTCCACGAACTTTTGGACTTCCTCTCGTATTTTGTAATAAAAATTCATAAATGTACGTCTAAAAACACAGGAGATATGATTTTTTGAAAAAATTAAAATCTTTCATTTCGCTCTCCTGAACAATTAGCATTTCAAATTTTCATGATCGATATGTAATATTATGATAACTATTATTTTTTTATGCGGAAAAAATTATCACTGTAGTGCTTCAAGTAAATTGATTAGATTCCCTTTCTTCCATTTCATTCCTGAACTATTTCTTCTACTCCCTTCACTATACTATTTCCTCTAATCTATTCACTACAACTACTATTCCTTTTACTCAATTCTCTATACTATTTCTTCTACTCTATTTACTACACCTACTATTTATTTTAATCTGTTCACTATACTATTCTACTCCATAAACAATAATAATTATTAAGTTGGTGTAAAATTCAAATTGATTTTATTCTGTTTTCAGGTCAACGGTGCTCTCACGATAGACCGATTACAGGTCCTGGGTAATTATACCATGTCAACATGGCTGAGTAGGTCACAGGGCCCTTTCACTGTCGATTTAACCGACATCTTTGTGTCTGGACTTGCCAACCTCGGGGTGGAAAGGGATGGGAGGCTCCAAGCCCAAGACATCAAAATGGATTTGACATTTGGCAAAATAGCCATGAACTTCGAGAACATGGGATTCATGGGCTCTATTTTCCAAGGTATCCTTAATTCGGTAGGAACTTTCCTATTTGACTCGATTAAGCCATTTGTTCTGAAGGAAGCTTACACAACAATAAGAACAGAGATCAATAGCAACATTGATAAGGTATCGGGTGATTTGCGGTTCCCTAATTCTATTTCTCCTCTTGATATGGTCATATCAGATCTGAGACAGAAAGTTCGAGGGATGGGATTTGATCCTTTCTTCGTGAAAGATTTCAAACAACATACAGGAGTTTTCAGAGCCAATCTGGCTAACACTTGGATTATGGGAATTTCATCATTTTATCGGGTGGGAAACATTAGTTTATCCATGCAAAACAATTCCGTCATAGCCGATTTTGAAGTAGGCACCCAGAGGCTGCAAGGACAGACGCAATGGGACATCATCGTTTTGGGAGGGCTCATGACCAGAGCAGGGACAGCTTCGTTCTCCGTGGAGTACATTAATTCGAGGGTTGTACTCGGTCAGCCAATGGACACGAGGAAGCATCCCGAGTTCAAGGATCTTCAGTTGGAAATAGGCAACATCCAAGTCAGGTGTGACGGTGCTGGAACTTTGGATTACGTGGCCGAGTTCCTGGTCAATGTTCTCCCTAACTTGCTGAGATATCAGATAACAGATGCCATTGAAGGACCCCTCCAGGATAAAGTACAAGAGACGTTAGATCGCATCGAAGTAGAGGCTCTAATTAAGAAACAAATTCCGGAGCTAGTCAAAATGGAGAGTACTGGTTTCAAACTATCCTCCCTGAAAGAGGCAGAGACTCCACCAAAAGAAGTGGAAGAAGATGACTTCTGGAAATTTGATTAACTTTTATTTTTACTTTGCTTACAGTTTAAGAAATATTTCCATGACATAATGGTGGTTCTCCACGTAAACCGCTTGCAATTTTAGAGAACCATTGAATTTTAAAATGATCTGTATTAATCATATGTTAGAACATGATCATTAGATAATTATTGTGAAATTGTTATGGTCGCAGCTGACTAGATTAGCTTTAAAACCAATACTTATGTAGGTTGTAGATTTTAATATTATTTATTAATGTCTATTTGTGTACTATGTAGCTTTATTAATTGTGCTTGTTAAATAAATAATTATTTTATTTTTAATTTTTAACTTTATGAGTAAAACCTCAAATTGTAATATTTAAATAAATGAAGACAATATAAGCGAAACTGGGACACAGAGGTGTCAATATGTTTTTCTGATTTTTCTGTTTCCAGATTTTCGATTGAGTTTCATTAATTTAAATAATTATTTCATTTACATGTTATTCTTATTCCCTACATTCACTCTTGTAGGAGGTAAGAATCACTATGTATGTACACTTGAAAATTTGACCTAATTGTGGATAGGAAACCCTATTGATTCCTTTATAATAATACTAGCTGAAGTCCCCGGCGTTGCCCGGACTTTACACAGAGTTTTAGGAGATTTCCGAGATGCGTTGTAGGAGCCACATTAAGCAGGAGAAAATATAGAATATTTGTTTTAATTAATTAGTAATTTGTAAACTTTGATGTACTTACAGATTACTAAAATAAAATTAATAAATAAAAGTAAAATAATGTAGACAGTGGCCTTCTTGTTTTGAAGATCAAGTGAGCAAAATTTCATGAATCTCGGAATAAAACTGTAGATTTGTATAAAAATCAAATCCACCCCGCCTGCCCTTCGCAGGTGACTGACAGTCTTATTTATATAAATAGATGTTATTTAACTATGCAAATTAAATAACACTGAATGTATCTGATAATAATTTACATTATGTAATTTTTTATTTTTTTAATAATGCATACAATATATTATTGCAAAATCTCAGAACAAAAGAGCACTACAAATTCAATGTGGCCGTGTATTGTGATCCAAAAGTCTGACCTATGGACCTTAAACTTCCAATACAAAACTGTATTTCATCATCATTATGAGATTCAAGTGGGATGGTATTATACAATGTGTCAGGCAAGTGTACGTAAGAGAGACGGAGCGCTTGCTAAACGGGCTGAAACCAAAAGATACTAAGTCAGTAGCGGCATTCATTCAAATCTACGTGGATGGCATTTCTCGTGTGTATTATCTATTCATAGCAAAATATACTTAAGGGAACGTACCCATACTATGGGACCAATTTTTTGCAATTTTTAACCACCCCCCCCCCCGGTGACCAAAAAACCTAAGCAATCCGCTGCGAAGACCGACCCCCCCCCCCCACCCCCCACCCCCCGAACAGGTCACGTAGTATGGGTACGTGAAAAAATCGAAATACATGAATCAGAGCAGACGAAACCTAAAATGATTATGGACTGTAATGCAACAAAGGTTGCTGTTGATTTTTTAGATAAAATGGTTTCGGCCTGTAGTTACAAACGAATGACAAGAACGTGGCCTATAGCCATATTTCATATTATGATTGATATTTCATGGTTCTATGCTTACATATTATACTGTGACACTAATACAGACTGGAAACAAAAGAGAACATTATTATGTTCTTCTTTCGTATGGTGGGGGGTCAGAGGGGCACATCTAGGTCTGCGAGCCAGTCTAAGACCTCAGGCGTTGCCCTGTGGACCTCATCAATCCCGCCGGGGAATGAATGGAGCGGGCATTCGTCGACCACACGTTCGGTGGTCTGCACCGCACCGCATTCACACATCTATGCATCATGTGAGCACAACGGCTATGGGAGCACCTCATCCTATTGATGGCAGTCCAGAGTTTGCGAGGCAACGATAACCCAGGCTGTCTCTCAGTGGGGTCTTGAACGAGATGGGCGTTTTTGACGTTGGCCGATTGCCAGTCAAGCTTCCACCTATCTTCTGGGGTGAGAAGTGTTCGAAGGAGTCTTTCTCCTTCCGTCCAGAAGGGTTTTCGAGACTTCAAGCGGCATGCCGGGTGAGAAATAACATCTTCGTAAAAAGAAACAACATATTGCGCTTCTTTGAAGCACCTTCTTGTATTCCCTCAGTGTTGCAATCTCTCGTCTGATATTTGTTGGGGTTATGTTTGCAAGTACGGGGAGCCAAGGAAGAGGAGTCGATTTTAAGGTTCCGCTGATGGTTTGTATTGTGGCATTAAGCTGAACGTTCACCATGGAAATGTGGGCGCTTCTAGCCCATACTGGAGCACCGTATTCAGCTGCTGAGAAAACCAGGGCAATGCAATGGATGCCGTTCTGAGCGTGTTGGCGTCGCATCCCCAGCTAGTACCAGCTAGCTTACTGACTAAGTTTAGTCTTGTCCTGGTTTTTTTTGCCCACTGTTTCCATGTGTTTCTGGTAATTCAGGCTCCTGTCCAAAGTTATTCCAAGATAGCGGGGATGGGGGTCATGGTAAATATTTTTTCCATCAAACTGAACACAGAGTTTTGCGTTTGCCTGTGAATTACTGAGATGGAAAGCTGTCACAACTGTTTTCGGTACATTTGGCTTTAGTCGCCAATTGAGGAAAAATTCTTCCATAACCTTGAGGTCAGAATTAAGGATCTCTTCTGCTGCATTGAGGGTTTTGGCTCGGGCTGTGATGACGAAGTCATCTGCGTAAGCAAATTTTTTGCCTTCACTGTGAGGAAGATCTCGAGTAGTGATGCAACGGAAGTGTCTTAACGGAAGCAGAAGCGGAAACAGATGTCAAAAGTAAATATTAACGGAAGCGAAAGCAGAAGCGGAACCGGAAGCGAAAGTGTTTATACTATGAAGAAAAAGCACAATTTAATTTTTTTACATTTGTTTAAGTAATTAAATTTGTATTTTGTACTTTTAGTACTCGATATTAAACAGAGGTAAATTATATTTAATAAAAAGTAAATTGACTGCTTTTACACCTTTGAGTCTGTTTCGGTATTCTTCATATAGCTGCACTAAAAATTGCTCACTGGCTACACTGCTGGGGGGGAGCTGATAAGTATTGGCGAATTATTGGCAACAGATGGGGGTATTTGTGCGCATTTACTTTCCACCACATTAAGGGGATCCTCATGGAGAGGTAGTCTCTTCTCTTTCTTGAACTCCCGAAGGTGTGACTGTGTCTCTAAAAATAAATTGTCGCCATCGACAGTTGTAGAAGAGTTCTCTCTCTCCCTGGTCTTCATTTACACTTAACATCGATTCCAATATTTGTAATGATGATGATGATTTTGAAGTAGAAGGCTGCACTTCGATATCTTCAATCGCAAATTATTCTTCGTTTAGAGTTCTGTTATAAAGTTTGCGGAACCAGAAACGGAAACGGAAGTAAAAAAAACTTGCGGAACTTCTGCAGAAGCGGAAGCGGAAGCAGAGTTCTGTTGCAACACTAATCTCGAGTATAGGTGTTGAAGAGCGATGGGGCCAGCACTGAGCCTTGGGCAAGGCCATTATTCAGGGGTATTTTTTTGCTTTTTAGGCCGCCTAGAAAAACCCTGAAAGTACGGCCAGTTAGTAGTTGTTCAATAAGTCGTATTGTGTTGCCATCCTCTATGGTGTCGTAGAGCTTGACAAGGAGGCCTTTGTGCCACAACGTGTCGTAAGCCGCAGAGAGATCAATGAAGCTGCCGCAGGCTTAAGCCGTTCCTGGAAACCAGATTCGGGCGGGTCACAGCAGTTATAGCCTGGTCTGAAGCCAGCTTGCTCTTGTGGAACCACTTTCTCCAGAATTGGGGTAAGTCTGCGGAGCACCACTCGCTCTAGGAGTTTGTACATGGTACTTAAAAGCGAGATGGGCCGATAGCTTTGTGGATCTTCTGGTAGCTTGTAGGGTTTGAGAATCGCAATAACTTTAGTTTTTTTTTCCAGATATTTGGAATTACTCCAGTTTTAAAATTTCAGTAAACAGTTTTGCGATCCATAATTTTGTCTGTGGCCCAGTGTGTTTCAGAAAGTCTGGAAGAACTCCGTCGCATCCAGCTGCTTTCCCAGTTTTTGCTGAAGTGAGGGTGATGGCTACATCATCAGCTGTAATGGCGACTACATCGTTAGGGTTCACCGGCCATTTTAGCTGCACCGCTTTCAGAAATTTTTTGATCTGGTGGCTTATGTTAGACCTTGTTGTCGTTTTTGAACTACTGAGTAGTTGGCGAGCAACAGCATTTGGGGACACTTTATTGGCATCGTCTTATTTGGCAGAGTCGCCTGAGTGTTTGCCACGCTTT
This sequence comes from Limnephilus rhombicus, assembly GCA_929108145.2. Classification (NCBI taxonomy): domain Eukaryota; kingdom Metazoa; phylum Arthropoda; class Insecta; order Trichoptera; family Limnephilidae; genus Limnephilus; species Limnephilus rhombicus. The sequence goes on along the minus strand of OV815273.1, from coordinate 27,224,494 downwards.
TCTGCTCGAGTGTTTGAAACTCATTTATTCCATTAGTTCGTTCTACCTGTTCATGCGCCCGTCATCCAGAGACTGGAGAATATCAGAGTCAAGATCATAATTATGTATAATATATTTAATAAATATGTACTTCAAATAATTAGATTTTGTATTTAATTTAAAATCTTTAGTTCATATTTTTGAAATCAGGTCAACATGACCCAAAGGCCTTAAGTATACATAGTATTTGAGGAACCGAGGAAATTTAAATACCCTTTTTTTTATTAGCTCCACACAGGAGAATAATTTCCCCCAGGGCCTGTGTCATCTTAGAAGATGCTGTGTGGAGGGTTTTTTTAAGGAAAGGAAGGAGGGGAAGTTCTGTGGAGGAAAAATGTATGAGGGGTGGGTAGGAATCTGGGGCTCAGTGTTTCCAGGAGTGACGGACGTATGACTACTCTAACTGCACTGCAAGACTGCGATGGGTTGAGAGATTCTGGCTGGAGGATAAAAAACCAGTAATAATAGAGACCCTTTGCTTACATATCAGCGATTTTTTTAAACTTTCAAAATTTGACCATCATTTTCCACCCTTAAAAAAATATATCATTTTTCTTGGTATTTGAAAACCATTTTTGAATCAATTTTTACAAAGGTGAAAAAACCCAAAATACCTATGTAAAACAAATTATGATAAAACAACCCCTAAATGAATGTAAGTAAAACCCCCCTTTCTATAATACAAATATAGTAAAACAAAAATAATAACAAGTTATAACCTTAACATTGGCCATTAAACTTTAAAAAGAAAAGATGAATTAAGTAAAAAGGTCTTCAGTTCCTGTTTTGACCTTTTGACCTTTTCAGCCGGACTCTGTCGACCCGCCTTGCACCGCAGTTGGAAGGATGGATTCACACATTAGTGTGTCAATTCTAGATACACTAACCCCCAGATTCTAACCCACCCCTCATACCCTTTTCCTTCCCAGAACTTCATATCCTTCCCTTCCTTACAAAGACCCTCCACGCACCATCTCCTAAGATGACATAGGCCCTGAGAGAAATTATTTTCCTCAGGTCCTCCTGTGTGGAAAAAAAATTTTGGTCTCCGGTGACTTTTAGATTTTTTTCTTCATAATAAAGAAAAAATTCTTCCACATGTCGTCACTGATCACCAAGTCAGCCGAGTAACCAACCGTGCCCTCATCCAACCCTAACTGTCCAATACCCATTGATTTTTTATATTTTTAGATGAAACAAAACATCACAAAGTCACCACAGATCAAAATTTCATTTAAATTTTTTACTTCAAATATAATGTTTGGAAACACTGGTTAAAGTAAGTTAAATACGTCCCTTAATGCCTCATACATACCTTTGAGCCCCCCCCCTTCGTTCCTCTCCGCCACTCCCGGATTTCACTACCCCCCGTCTTCACTCCTTGCCGCTAAACTACATAAAATACACACATTCTTCAAACTACTCCCATGCCACCTATTGCAAAATGTTTATACAAATTTCATAACACCAGAGCTCGTATGTAGAAACCTTCGCGAGCGTGTGCATAACAACACACGAAAGTTTCATCGCAATCGGATGAATAGTATTGGAAATAATTTCGTAACGCCAGAGCTCACTATTACATACAGAAACCATCGTGGGCATGGGCACATGAAATACCCAAAGCTTCATCACAATCGGATATCGGATGAATGGTTTAGGAATGCGTAACGGATAAACAAAGTTGATGCAGATCCGTAATAAATCAAAGGAAATTCTGAATTCTTGACGAATCAGCTCCTATTTTGAAAATGACAATTATTATTAAAATAATGGGAAAATGTAGGATTAAAGGTCACAGAAGACATCAACACGCCTAAGAATTTTTTCGACACTAATTTAATATCACTAAATAGTGAAAAGACATTTGTGATTCCATTTGCAATCCATCCAAACGATGCTCCCAAAAATTTTAACATTGTCATACACGATAATACTAAAATTCATAGCCAAAATTATTGCAAATCAAACTGCACAATATTAAAAACAACAAATAAAATTAAACATCTCGGAGTAATTATCGATAAAAATCTGAAATGGAAGGAACAAATATGTCAAGTAGTTCAAAATCAGAAAATTAATATATATATATTTTTAAGAATTAGAAATTTTCTGTCGATAAAAAATCTGTATTTAATCTACTATGCATTAGTTCAATCCACTTTACAATAAGCTATTATTAGTTGGGGATCCGCGTATAAATGTAACTTTTTTCCAACAGAAATTGTACAAAGAAAAATTATTAAAATATTTTTTTAATTAGGTATATTAAAAAAAAAATCCTTGGACTACCCAACAAAACGCTTGTTTGAAGAATTTCAAATACCCACATTTAAAGATTTTATATATTAAAAATTCATTAATTCAAATTATAAAAGAAAAAGATAAATATCCATTTTTAAATGAAAACAGAACTCGACTGTTTTTCTATGCCCAAAACTAAATACTTCTTTTGCACAACATCATTACACTTACCAGGGAAGAACTTTTTTCAATCGTCTACCAGAAGAAATCAGAAGCATTAATGAGAAAACCAGAATACTGCTCTCCGTCAAGAGACATTTAAAAAATATTCTTTAGAAAAAAATTACTATCACTTAATTAATCTTACAAATATCCTTAGTTTTCCATAACATTCTTTCTTCTTTAAATACACACTATTATCACATTTAAATGCACACATATATTTATGTACAATGAATTATTTAAGTACTAACTAATAACTTTAACGGGAGGGGAGTATACCCTTCAGTGGTAGAGTGGGCATAGCGCATGGGTCCCACCCGAGCGTCGCGTGTTCGATTCCTCGGCTGGCTAAGTCCTCCATCACAACACAAGCAACATTTTCGGCTTTCTATGGTGGTAGTAGGAGATTTTCAAACATTGTTGGGTTATTCGTAACCCGGGAATGCTTGTCTTTCTTTAAAAAAAAAAATACACACAAGTAAATGCTTTCAATGGAAGGGTAGTAAAAAACCTGAAATGTAAAATTATCATGTAAATACCATGTAAAAAATTTATTAAAAAAAATTATATAAAAAAAAAACTGTTAACATGTTATATTGCAGGTGGGTACTTTATCGCAATTCTTCACACAATCAGTTCCAAATTTGAAAATGATAATTAAATTGAATGCAAATCCAAATTCCAGAGTTCATTGAACCGGTGTTACGCAGGACACAAGCACAACCGAAATTAGAATTTTTGATGACGGTGTCTAATGAGATTATTTAAAAAATATTATTTACTCTTAAAACCATAAGCCACTCTGCTTGAACTCATTATCTAATCTGTTCCCGAAGTCTCGAAGAAATTGCAACAATGCCGATAAATTTGAACTTTTTATAAAATCCAGACGAAAAAAGTAGGTACCCGATATGGGCACACAAAGATGACTTATTAAAAGGTGGGACAGGTTTAATTTCGGCTATAGAACGGGCGCCAAAGGAATTTTTAAATAGGCATTTAATTTCTCCTGCTATAATTTATATCTCGCGTGCCCCCCTCCATACATTTCATGGGCGTCGTAAAGGAAGGCTTCCAGCGTAGGTAGGTACTATCAAGCCAAACAGGGTTGCCAAAAATGATTCGTGGCGGAATGAAGATTAAAATATGAATTTGTTATTAGCAAATTTTTGATTTATTAAGAAGAAAATAATAAATATCCTCTCTTATATCAAGTATTATTTAAAATTCCCTCTCCTCCATTCAATATCTCATCTTTTCTAAGTCTGAATTCGATTCCAATCTTCCATATACTTCTGAATATAATTCTGAAATTTGCACATTTAAACAAAATTAACATATAGGTACATTCACCTTTCCTTTCTCTGTAATTTTAAATGAAGGCCTAGAACACCGTTGAAGGGTGAAAGCCAGCAATAATTGAAAAAAAGAAAATAACGAATAAGACGAACACATCGTAAATATATAATATAATCACATGTTAAGATTGTGTTGTTTCACAGCAATTCCAATGTAAAATTGACACCGAATTTTGTTTTTATGACAATTGAAAGGTCCCCGTTAAATGCCGATTCTAAGTCCGATTCAGCCTTTGAAGAAATTGTGATCAGCAGACGAGGATAACTCATTACAATTGATAGAAAGCTGAAATGCGCCCAGAGTCGCGTTTAACTGGGATCTTTCAAATGTTGAAAAAATGGTGCGGAATGGCCATTTGATGAAAATGTCAAACGAGAATTTGAAATTAAAAAAAAATTTAATTACGAAACAACAGGGCCTAATTCATTTAACCAATTCGGACTCTTTAAGACAGGGGTGGGGAACCTTTTTGGCACTGGGCGCCATTTTGACATTTGTGGTATCACTCTCGGGCCGCACATATATTTTCAAGCATCATAGAAATCCATTATTTTAAAGACCTCACTGCCGCTTATTTTTTAAATTTAAGGTTAGTTCAGCGTAAGAGTCTACAAGCTTAAAAATAATAGTTACCCACCCAGAACTTTGCAGTAGATATACGGTGTATAACTCAAATGTAAAACTTCAAAGAATGGCTTCATTTGATGAATCTGCAACTTATTATTTACTGTATCGTTATATTCTGACCACAAAACCTGTATGCGGTGGATTAAATCTGTATGCGCTGGATTAAATTGTTTTCATGTTCTCCGAACATTAAAACGGTTTTTCTTTGATTCTTTCAACACATACATAGTTTGCTGCTAGAATTTATTAACCGAACTTCAAATAAAGGAATAATTTTCTTCAAAATGTGTCAGCAGATGATTTCACAACTGGAATTTAATCATTTCATACTAAACAAAAAAAAACTGTTTTTAAATTAAGAGTGCAACTGTATGCGAGTCCCCAGCTTTAATCAGTATTACTGTCATAATGTGCATATGGTTTTCCAACCAACTACAAATTTTGCAGCATATGATTTGAAAAAAAAAAATTAACTCCACTGGAAATATTAGAACCATTATCTTAGAAATGAGTCAGCAGTTTAATCCGCTACTTTTATTTTGATAGATCATTTGGAACATGAAACTGGTTTAAACTTTGGAGTGAATCTGCGTGCGAGTCCCCAGCTTTAATTGAAATTACACCCAGAACATAAAATTGTTTTCTCCCAATTTTTGCACTAGAAACACATGGATGGTTTCCTTCGAATTGCGTCAGCAGATGAATTCGCAACAGGAAATTGCATTATGACCACAAGAGTGGTTTGAACTTAGGAATGGATCTGCGTAGGGGTCCACTAGTCCACCAGCTTAAAATATATTTTACTCTGAAAACGTGAACGGTTTTCCTCAAACTTTTGCACTAGAAACACATGGATGGTTTCCTTCGAATTGCGTCAGCAGATGAATCCGCAACAGCAATTTGCATTATGAACACAAGAGTGGTTTTAACTCAGGAATGGATCTGCGTAGGGGTCCACTAGTTTAAATTATATTGTACTTAGAACACGTGAATAGTTAGCCTGCATTTGGCAACAAATTTATTGACTGCGATATTTTCTTTATAATTTTATATTTATTTAACTATTTGCAATAATTTATATGGAATATTTTTTAATTAAATTATTTTGTATTACAGAAATGTAGCAATATATAAAGAAGCACATCATATTTTTTTCCTTCCTTAATAGAATTTTCATCAATACTGAGATATTTTTTCGGTATTAATTTCCCTATCGTACAATAAATAATAAGTAATTGAAATAAAACTAAAAAAGGATGTTAGATCACTAATGTATTTGTTTTTAATCTGATTTGTAGAAACATAGGTGCATACGTAAGCAAATACTTGTCTGCTATGTTATAACTTTCTCCGGATTTTGTAATAATATCTTTAAAATGTAGCTGAAACACTGTGAAAGAAAACCGTTCTCGCTTTCTGAGTGAAATTTTTTTCTAGTGTTTTTTTAGTGTATTTTTTTTCAGCAGGGCGCACCAAAAGTGCTTGCGGGCTCCCTGCTCTAAGACCAGCTCAAGCATCGGGCTCCCATTGAGGCTCGAGTAAATCTGGCTTCCAAATAGCCGGGTTTTTATCGGGCTGGTAGTTTCTTCAGTGTGTAGTGATCAGCTGGCTTCCGATAGTTGAATTTTAAATCTGTATCTTTAATGCACAGACATACACTGTCTATTTTGCGGGTTTTATAATGATCTCTACTAGCATTTATTCTTGATTGATCCTCTGCGCTCCGGTGCATCAAAACAGAATTCAATGGATAAGAGCCCAACACACGTCCACAGTGGATTTTGGCAGCAGAGAACAAGTTGTACTCGTTCTTTGGCAAATCAGCATTTATTAGCAGCAAGTATGTGGAACGATCCACAGCCAAGACCAACTTCACTTCATGAACCTGGGAACCATTGCTAACTCATAAAGAATTGCTAACTCATGATTACCTTAACACGGGCATTAGCCTAGTATGGTAATCAAGAAAAAAACATAAAAGTGTATTTTCAAAAATTGTATGAAATAAAAAAATAAAGTAAATTAAAAAAATACAAGTGTGCAGTTCACACGCGGCAGAAGTGAAAACTTCAGAAAACTAAATAGACAATAGCGGGGAGACCGATTATTCAGGCAGGCTAAATCCTATAGATGTATGTGTTTGTCTCTTTTTAGTATCCCCTTTTCGTTTCATCGAGTTTCAAATCAAAACGGTGCCAAAGAAGCTTTCACTTCAAAAATATTCTGAGGGTGTTACAGACAAAAGTGTATGGATTTGTTGGCAACCCTGGCTCGCAGCATGATCGTATCTGCCCCTCCCTAACAAGCGCAATAACACTTGCTACGGGAGGGCCACTAGATTATCTTATTTTATCGCTGCAGAATTATTTTTTGAAGAACGAATAAATTCTGCATTCGCGCCATTGCTCGGAGGATATAAAACACTGCACAGACCCACAGACACGGCACGGGCGACGCGACAGAACGTTACATTACCGGAATTGTTGCAGTGCTTATGGGGGGTCAAAAACCAAATAAAATTTACACACGGAATGCGAGTATTGCGCGTGAGCAATTATTAATTACATATTTAGTATAATGAGTTTATGGTGAATGGTTTAGCTAGCTACCATAAACTATCATTGATTATCATCAGGGGCTCTTCACTCTGCAGATTACAGCCTGAAACAACTCAACGGGATTGCACTCGTAGGTAACTCTACCAGTCACGTAGTGAGTCCAGTAGAAATGAGATCCCTTAGGCGTACATGTGGTAAAATCGTGTGAGAAAATGCAAGGCTGACGCAAGCGCAATAATTGAGATTAAGGCTCTGCAACCGGGCCCGAAAAGAAGAAGATGGAGAGATACGAAATGACGAATGTTAGAGGAGAGCGCTAACATTTACAGCGACAAAATCGATGCGAAAATTGCGAAAATGTTTAATAAAACACGACTCGTTTAAAATAGAGCAAAAATCTCGCGGGCATTATCTTAAACAGCATTTAAAGAAACACTGTGAATTTTTTCATACATATAACTTGTAAAATAACTGAAACAAACGTGTTAATAATAATTTTTGGAGCATACTTTGTGATTTTTTCTATCGAGGAAATTTTATATAATTTGCGTTTCGGCGCGGGCAAAGTCTAGACATTATCTTCAAGAAAAACATATATTTTTTTAAGAGCTTTAAAACTTACCGCGTTTAAGGGAAATATGTAATAAATCGGTAAAAATCCGGGTTGCGGGCCCTTAAGAGAGGGACTTAGATGGTTTGGGCATGTAGAGCGAAGGAGTGTAAACAGAATATATGACGCAAATGTGAATGGTAGAAAAAGTCAGGGACGCCAGAGGAAGGCATGGCACGATCAAGTGAATCAGATACTTGAGTCGGGCCATGTCAAGAGTCAGAATAATAGTAGAGTAAGAATGAGACAATGTATGAATGTGAATGAGGCATGGAGTGTATGCCGAGACCGAGTTGTTTGGCGGTCCGTCCTATCTACCCTACCTGTAGTTAGTTAATAAATTCTTCCCCTGGGATATAGTTGGGTAGGCAATCTCACATTCGTCTGAATAACTGCTATTGATTATGTCCCCGTGATTATGACCAAGATACTGGGTTTTCTTCTACTGAAATTTAGCAAGTGAAGGTACTTACGTATTATTTTGCGGTTTTCGGGGATAAAGAGCTAAAAAAACTTCGAAAATCGTTTTCCTAATGAGAAATAGGTAAATTCAATCAACTTAGCTTATTGGGTACCTTTATTGTGATATCTATGATCTCGTGTGGTACCTAGAATCGTATTATTATTATTATATTATACAATATAATATTATAAAAGCGAAAGTTTGGATGGATGTTACTCTTTCACGCAAAATTACTGAAAGGACTTTCAAATTTTTCAATCGACTTGAAAATTCTTTCACTAATAGAAAACCACATTATTTGCGAGTACTATAGGCTGTATATATTGGTAAGCTCTGGCGTTATGAAATTATTTATTAGACGTTTATTGTTCAGACGAAAAGCTAAGTAATTGTTTGATTACGTTTTGTTAATTGTTTAGGTTATTATGGAGATATCTGTGATAGTTAAAATCATACTAATTTATACTAATATTATGAATGCGAAACTGCGTTTTTGATTGTTACGCTTTTATAGTTGGCACGCGAGCTGTTGAAAAATGAATGTAACGGATATGGAGGGGGTAGGAAGAGGGCGAGGGGGAGGGGGGGGGGGGAGTGGGGTGGGGATAGGGAAGGTGGAGGAGGCAGAGTGGGAACGAGTTGCCCCCGGCTTCGCTCGCATAGTATTATGGGGGTTCCCACTCCGCTTCCTCCACCTTCCCTATCTCCACTCCACTGCCCTCTTCCTTCTCCCCCCTCCCCCTCCCCCTCCCCCATCCCCTCTTCACCCCTCTCCCCCCTCCCCCCTCTCCCCCTCCACCTCTCCAGCCCTTCACAACCCCCTCCATACCCGTTAAATTCATTTTTCAAACAGCTCACGTGCCACCTATTAAAGCGTAACAATTAAACACACGCGGTAACCTAAACAAATAAAAAAATCACAGCGCACGTCAAATAATTACTTATATTTAGTTACTCAGCAACGCTTTGCTTTTCGTCTGGATAATGAACGTATAATAAATAATTTCATAACGCCAGAGCTTATTCATAACGTCAGACCTTACCAATATATACAGCCTGTATTACTCGCAAATAATGTAGCTTTCTAAAGGTGAAAGAATTTTTAAAGTCCATTCAGTGTTTTTTGCGTGAAAGAGTAACAAACATACATCCATACGTCGGTACATCCATACAAACTTTCGCCTTTATAATATTATTAATAGGATTAAATTAAATTAATTTTGTTCTATTTATTTTTACAGTGAAATACTTTCAAATAAAGCATAAACATTTAATTACATAATATGTACCAACCTAGATTATGTATAATGTCGTTCCGAGGAGTTTACGCACTTTTAATTTATACTGCAGTGCATTGTATGAAATATCATCATTATTATTATTTTTTAATTACTTTTTGGTTTTAACTCATTATTAGGCGATCTTGGCCATGTAATTTGCAGTTAGTTTTAATAGTACTTACAGATTGTTCTTAATGTTGGTTTCTTAAAAACACAATTACCAACTTAAAGTTATATTAAATGGTACACAGAAGGGTTATAGGTAATATTAAAGTAAATAAATAGAAAAAAATCGAGTGCAGTTTGCAGTTTACGCGGTAGAAGCGAAACTCAACCAATACTTGAAAAGTGAGGTCGTAATCAAAGCGACCAATGAGCGCAGTCCTAGCGTAATTTCCGTTTCATATCTCAACCAATAGGAGCTTTTAAAAGTATCATCATAATCAAAGCGGCCTATGAGCGCAGTTGATGCGTCGCAGGTGCAGTAATCGTCATTTCCGTTTCATCCGAAATCCAAATCACAGCGGTGCTACAGAAGTTTCGCTTCAAAAACCGTAAAAACGAAAATGGTACGTCGATGATGTTGAACTACTCATTGTCAAAGTCAAATTATTATCAGTTGCTCTCTCAAATCAACTACGCCAGAATAAAAACATTACTATTAAAGTGGTCTACCCGTACTTGGTACCATCCCGAAGTAGCAGATGTACTCGTATCAGCCATAATAATTACTTTCACAGGACGCATAAGAAATCATAAATAAAATGCGCGCAGTGTTGTTGCCCGGTCTGCGAAAAGTCAGTAATTCCTCGCTTTCGGTGTGTTTCCCCGTATTTCCCTGCATTAAACTGTATTTCGCTATATCTGGGCTTAAGTAGTACCGTTAAGAGGTAAAGCGAGTAATTATGAGAAAAGAAATATTGTTATAATGAAATATTCGAAGCTAGAAGCCGGTGGCGCCCCCTAGTCACGGGTCAGACTCTCCCTCCGCTTTCCTTTTCGGGGAAAAATTAAACATAAAGCAGAATGGGATTTTCCAAAGCATAAAATACGATAATTTAATGATGCGATATTAGATGGTTGTGTATCAAATTAAGCTGTTCAATTGATACTGAGAAAGCCTCGTAGTTTAGTACTTAATATATTATGTTTCTCTGAGCTTTCACACAAACAAGGTATTTGCGAATATTTACGTAAGTTTGCTGACTTTATTCTATATTTGGTTTTTAAATTATCTTTGTTTATCATATTTTAATCCTTATCACATCGATTCTTTATTTTTACTTTTTGTGGTGATGTTCACTTTTCATTTTCTTTACCATTTATGCGACTTTTATAAAGCACTATTTTTATTATTTTTAACTTAGTTTTATTCGTAGGCTATATGGATTGACTATATTAAATCGATTGGTCCTGCTCTAGTCCGGAAGAAAACTCTTAGGCGCTAGTTACAACCGGACTGGACAAACGGTTTCCCTATAGAAAATCGGATTACCATATAGACGTACCCATGACAGCTAGAGCCACGTTTAGATATAAATAGCCTGGTATTTCATAACCTTCTCCTTCGGCACATTTTACCCCACTTCTTTATGCTTCACAACACTCATTGGGGGATGGTATAATTATATTGGTTACTGACAATTGGACTATTTGAATGGAAGTCATAAAAAACCAGGGTGTGGCAGAGAGGACGGACGGATTTAAAAAATCATAAAATAGTTAATTTTTACTCAAAAACAAATTTATTGATGGAATCAAGTTCGCAAGGAAATAGCATTTGAGACAGTCAAGTGTGGAAAATCACATCAGGCATGTGGTGGCCGAAATCGTTGATTTTCGTCCAGAGTTCGGGGCTTGTTCTCGTATACTCTAGCCTTGAGGTGTCGCAAAGTCGAAGTCGAAGGACGCAATTCGCGTGGAAGTCGCCCAAGTTGAGAGAGCGATGTTGGAGAGAGTCTACGCGAACTTTCAAGAACGCCTCCAGCACTGCATCAACGATTTCGGCCACCACATGCCTGATGTGATTTTCCACACTTGACTGTCTCAAAGCTATTTCCTTGCGAACCTGATTCAATCAATAAATTTGTTTTTGAGTAAAAATTAACTATTTTATGATTTTTTTAAAACCGTCCGTCCTCTCTGCCGCACCCGGTATAAGACATTTTCCTTGTGATTTGGACGGAACAATCAATTAAAACACAATTGAGTTTCTCTGTAAGGAGATTGGGGGTTTATTTTGTTAATCTCACAAGATTTACATAAAGAAAAGTATCTAATAATAAAACATTACCTGTAAGGAAAAAAACGACATTTAATATTATTAATTGTGATGTCGATTCCTTATCACAATCGCGATAGTAATTACTTTTAATTATTGAATTTGATTTGTCATTGCTCATCGATTATTTTTACTATTGTTTTAATTATTCAGTTTATCCATAGCCTATAAGATATTGAGTCGACAGTCCACGATACATACAGCCACAATGACGAGTCAAGATATAAATTAAAGGAAATTATATTTTTCTTTACACATATTAAAAAAATGAAAACATTATAAAATTAATAACGGTGGGTAGACCAACACATTCACATGATGTAATATTGGCCTATTTTTGAGTGCTGGCAACTTCGGAGATAATTTAAGTGCTTTTTAACGAAATCAAATTACACGTTCCGTTTTTTGTCTCGCTTTGAGTTACGGTATGTGATTCCGTAATCTCACGAAACGAGGAAAAAGTGCTCGGGGAGGGAGGACCGGGAAAGAACGGTAATACCAATGATACAAATAGAATTTGTGAACAGGTTCGAGGGGGGGTAATTTAAAATTAAGAAAAATTACAAGAAAGCGAACAGAATAAGCAGTTTATTCAGCATTATTTTAAAGGAAAATCAGCAATGACATCGATAAAGTATCATCAGTGAGATTATAGTCTTCGTTTTATTAAAGATTTTTTTTGTTGAGTATAAAACACCGATACATTACAGTGATATGGATACTAAAAAAACTAATGGAGTGTGAATCGAAAATTCGCCCGCATCCTATTTCTTTTATTTTTTGTCATCATTGCCCAAGGAAATGAGTAGGACTCGTCATCCCTTATATGGGAGTTTCGGAGGGGGGGAGGAAACAAAATACCCAGCTATTCAGATCTGGTTCACTAAACGTTCCGATTCTGATTGGTGGTTTCTCGCCAGTGCGATACTGAGAGTATCTACCACTTCTGTTGATGTTATGTGTTTTAATCTACGAAGTACACGATCATTTTTAACAAAAATATTTATTTGAAAGAAACAAACGGCTTATACACATACTTAATACAAAGATATGTACACTAGGGAATGCAATCTCGACTCGAGATCGCAAATTCGAGATCTCGCGAGATCTCACAATTTTTGGGATCTCGTTAATTAAAAGTAAATATTTTTTGAAAGAAAACAAAAACCCTTATTCTTCAATATTAGTAACTAAATAATTAACATTTAAAAAAAAAATCAATAATTGAGCAGTCAAATTATTAACTGCTTTCTTGAAGTATCTCCATACCGGTAAACGACTGCTAAACTCAACATACACTTGATCTGGATTATTTTTCGACATTTTAAGGTATTAACAATGTAAGAATCAAAAAATTATGTTTATTTAACTCACATAAACAATTATTATAAGCAATAATTGTCAGCCTGAAACACTCATTTACATTGAAAAATCTTCCGAGAAAAGATACTTGCCGCCAACGGGACTTGAACCCGTGTCCTTCTGATTGCCGGTCGGATGCTCTGACCACTGAGCTATGGGGGCTTATCAAATACCCGCCAAATAATTCAATAAATACTAGTGTTTCATTCAACAATTACTGCTTGTTATATATATATATATATATATTTTTTTTTTATATATTTTTTTTTTGGCGGTAAGTATCTTTTCTCGGAAGATTTTTCAATGTAAATGAGTGTTTTAGGCTGACAATTATTGCTTATAATAATTGTTACCCTTTGTGCTATGCATAAAAATCTTGTCTAAACGTTAGTTTATAAATTAAAAAATAATAATTCACATAAACAATAAAAAATGCATAATTTAAGAAAAAGTAATGACTATAACTGCACAACTAAAACAAACAAATGGCTGCCTGCAAGCACGCAAGTATCTCTTTCTCACTCACTCGACACAGTTTTATATTATCTGTCCCGCTCGTCATCCGTCGCTAATATTCGTAAATAGTCGGGATAGTTTTCTTTCTCCGATCGACACTCCCGCCCGACCGTCAGTCAGTCAGCGCACCACTCGCGCCCCGAGTGGACGTGTGTAGCATCGCTGACTACTACCGCCCAATACCGTTGATCTCGAATGGGATCTCGTCGTATTATGCTTCGGGATTGATCAATGTCACGAGATTGAGATCCGGCGAGATCGGGATTGCATTCCCTACTGCACACATGAAAATAAAAAGATAAGCCATAAAAGTTTCTAGAGTTTTTATTATCAAAACAATTTATTTAGAAGACCAATTTGGAATTCCCCTCTAATTTTAAAATTTACTATACTTCGCACAACTTATTTGTCTAGAATTTATAGATAAACGCTACTATTTTCAGTTCGCAACGTCATATCCATTACGAGCGATGGAGCTTTTAAATATATGTTTTTCTAATTATTATTTTTTAATTTATAAACTAACGTTTAGACAAGATTTTTATGCATAGCACAAAGGGTAACAATTATTACAAGCAATAATTGTCAGCCTGAAACACTCATTTTACATTGAAAAATCTTCCGAGAAAAGATATTTGCCGCCAACGGGACTTGAACCCGTGTCCTTCCGATTGCCGGTCGAATGCTCTGACCATAACAAGCAGTAATTGTTGAATGAAACACTAGTATATATTGAATTATTTGGCGGGTATTTGATAAGCCGCCATAGCTCAGTGGTCAGAGCATTCGACCGGCAATCGGAAGGACACGGGTTCAAGTCCCGTTGGCGGCAAGTATCTTTTCTCGGAAGATTTTTCAATGTAAAATGAGTGTTTCAGGCTGACAATTATTGCTTGTAATAATTGTTACTATATGTTTTTCTGATAAAATAAAATGAGAGACGCCTGTGATTGTAATTTTTTATGATTCATATTTTTCAATTATTTAAGAAGAACTCGTTCAAAGTTAATTTAGTAAAACGCGAAATATTATAACATTGTATAAAACAAAACTAATTGCTTGAGTACATTTTGCTGAGATGTTTTCAAATGAAATGAAGCCACTAATTAAAAAGTTTATTTTTCTTTTAGTGTTGGGAGTGCAGAGCGTCAAACAGTTTATTTTCAAGAAGTGCCAACTTCCTTGTGAAAACAGAACCTTCAGGCTCCGAGTCCTCCCGCCCTCGCCTCCAGACTTGCTTATCAAAGAGCCAACAAGGATGTTTAGCTGTGCATACCTGCGACTCATTAACGTCATATTTATTTTGTGTCCATTCCTCGTAAACACAGAAGGGTTGTTCTCAAATTGTGTCTCACAGTTACTACAGAGTACGGAGGGTTGGGAAAAAGATCGACGGGAAGCACGTTTAATATTCATGAAAAAAAATCACAATGGAAAAACACAATTTTCCCTTCTTTATCATTAATAATATAATGTGACTATAAAAACATACACTCTTTTATATATTGATTTACCTATATTAATAGTTTTGCAATGTAAAGAGCTTTTTTTAAATAATACTCACGGTGTCCAGACACTCGTAGTATAAGCGAAAAACTGGTGAGTCTACATCACATAGAACCCAAAAAACTATTTTTTTTCAATCTTAGCTTTTTTCAGCAACTAACGGGTCGACGCATTTAAAAAGTTATCATGGGAATCCGTCGATAAACAGCTGATATTAACCCTTCGTGACAGTTTTTATCAAATTGACAAAAAAAATCCTCGACGATGAAAGTTTAAATCAAAAAAAGTTATATCATAAAATGTAATGTAGATATTGATGTAGACCTTAGATGTACCTTCATCCTCACAACATATCCCAATTGGGGATGCCATAGTCTCCTTGGCTCCGGACGGAAGCAGTTGGGACTCTTGTAAGATATTCACATAAAAAGATGCAACAATTTACCGTTTGTATTACAAGTTTCCGAACACCATGAATACACACTTACGTATTTCTTATTTAATCTTGATATATAAAAATTAATGTTTCTTTGTTTGTCCCTATTCCGTTCATAAACCATTCATCCGATTGCGATGAAACTTTGGTGATTTGATGTGCGTATGCCAGCCATGGTTTCTAAATATAATAGTGAGCTCTGGCGTTATGAAATTATTTCCTATACTAGTCATCTGATTGTGATGAAATTTTGACGTGGTGCGCACGCCCGCGAAAGTTTCTATGTATACTGATGAGCTCTGGCGTTATGAAATTTGTAAACAAAATTTGTAATAGGTGGCGCGTGAGTTGTTTGAAAAATGAGTGTATTTAATATAGTTTGGCGGCAGGTTGGGGAGGGGAAGGGGGAGGGGAGTGCAGGAGGGGGGAGAATAAAGGAAGGAGGGAGGTTTCGCAAGAGGGGTGACGAGGGAGGGGGAAGGCAGGTGGGAGAGGTACGTGGGAGGGGGAAAGTGAACGCGGTAGGGAAGGTAGACGCGGAAGGGGAACGGGGACGAATGGTAAAGGACACGTAGGGCAAACAATTTCTTTATTTTAGTCGCATCGCAATGCATGCCGGGAACTCGCTAGGTTGTTATAAAATATTTATTTATTTATTTAATTTCACTATTATACGTTCGTTCTTAATCGTACAATGCTATTTAACTTTGTTAATTTCCATACATTGTTTACGGAATTCTGCCCGCAGGTTGAAGATTGTCCTGATGATCACCAACCCCGAAATGAGAAGTTATTTTTGTGTTATTGTTAGCAGACAATCAGAAGACTAATAACGATGTTGTTAGCATTTCATATCCCTTCTCATATTTATGCATTTCCTTATTATGCAGATCACCCTAAAAAACAATAAATTTTATCATATTATTCACATAATGAACTTTACTATGGTTACTTATTTGGTTGATTATTCGTACCTTTTAGCACGTGTCCCGTCAACCCCGCTTTCAACTTTAAACACAACGCAACGCAGCGACTTTACTTAGGTCGCATTTAATAAAACACAAAAGGCATAACGGAGCGGCAACGGGGAACATAAAGTTCATCATTTGGGCTTTCTTCTGCAATACAGCGATGCTTCTGGAAATATAATTTTGCGGAATGGAAATATTATATAAGTATTTCAGACGGATTCCGAAAAACAAAATAAGAATTAGTAGGTACAATAAGAACTACATTCACAAGACAAAAATTTAAAATTTGAGGTGAAACTTAAAGCTGATAAAAATTATAAAAAGGTGTAGGATTTAAAAAATCTAGAGTCTTCAGCTTTTACTCATTTTCCGACAAAATATTTGTTTCGGAAACTAAAAAAAATTGATATAAATCAAATTAGGTACCTACCTAATGTTCCAATGAAAGTCATTATCATATCTGTAAATTAAAATCTCAACTCAGGCGTTTCACACCTAGTGATGGGCAATACAGTTTGTCAAATAAGAGTAGAAAAAATATGAGGGCGCCACTGTTGATCAAATGGCAATACTAAACACATAAACTCATGGTGTTAAAGTAAAGCTGTACATTTTAAAAAAAAATTAAAAAGGCATAATAGTGGAAAAAATTATTTTTCATTGCATTTCATTGCACCCGCCGATCTCAACATTAGAATTGCGTATAGGTATATTATTATTATTATACCTTTGCAATGTTGTGTTAACATAATGAAGAATAACTATAATGTAATAAAATGTAAAGCACAGTTTAGAAATTGCTCACATTTATTTAATACTAGATAAAGTACCTAGCGTTGCCTGGGCTTTAGATCATGTCTCTAATTTTAGATCTGAATATATTTAACTCATTCAGGTCTAAAAGTAGTGTAACTAAACTCACCATTAGTGATTCTCCCTTTCTATCTATTGTAAAATTCAAATTTGTGTTAAATTAAATTAAAGCAAATCACATTTTAATCAAATTTATGTCACGAAGAAAAATGTTTTTTAAAATGTGGTTTACTGTGTTCTATACATTCAGTGTCATTGCACTTCAAAAAAATATTTGACAGTTAAATTGGTGTTGCCAGTCTACAAATTTAGTAGTTCAAGTTTTTATATTTTCTACTCTTATTTTACAGACGATACGTCATTACTGTAATTAAAAGTAATATTAAAATAAATAAAATAAATAAATAGAATGACAAAACCATTACTTTGGCCATAATTAACTATGTGTTTTTGATAGTTTGAAGATACAAGGTTAGATGGAAGAAGATCGATCGTAAGGAGAATGCATGAAGCGTAAAGAATTCGGCGACGCCATCTTAAGTTTTGATCATTATTTGACGTTCCATCCTCTATGCCTAAAACTGCTTGGTTTGGTCGTTAGTATGTTATTTAGAATGCTAAAGATAGCTAGATGACTAAAATAAAAAAAGTTTTTTTTTACATTAGCTCCACAAAGGAGAGCCTGGTGAAAATAATTCCACTCATCCACGTCATCTTTGGGGATGCTATGTGGAGAGTATTTTTAGGAAATATCAGAGAGGAAGTTCTCGGAAGGAAAAGGGTATGAGGGGTGGGTAGGAATCTGGGGCTCAGTGTGTCCAGGAGTGACAGACGTATGAATCCATCCCTCCAACTGCGGTGCAAGGCGATAAATGTTCACAGAAAGAGGCTGGAGAAGTCAGAGGGACTCTCTCAACCATTCTCTTCCAATCCGACCTGCCAGGCAGCTGGTGGGCAAACGCATCAGCCGCCAAGACCCGGATGAACCTCACCCCATTCATTGCCACATTCGTTCACCCGGGCACTTCTACTAAGTCACCAAATGTAGCGAACCACTTGGAATGACCTATGGCGGAGGTGTTGGTAATCTAATAAAAGGTTCCCGCTGGCGGCGGTACCCATAACCACCTCCAAATTGCGTACAAAATAAAGGAAAAAGCTGCACTGTGCTATTATGCTTATGACTAAAGATGTACATAAATACCAGAAAGGTTGGTCATTGACTCATTGTCCTTTGTTTCCAAGTTTCCCAGTAAGGATGGCTCGAAACTTTAATGAGTTTCCCGGACACGTGCACACGTGCACGCTAGTGGGGCTCGAACGTTTTATTTTACATTATTTTACTACATTGTAATATTAATTCTGTTGAGACCTTGTTTATAACAGGCGGGGTGAGTCAGGTAAACAAATTCAATTAAGCAGTCGTTATACGAAACGTTGTTCAACAAATCGAATTTTGATTTTATAGATTTCTTTAATAATACATATTGGTTCAGTTCAATACCATACGTGTACATTTAGTGATTAAAATATTTTTTTATTATATAAAATAACACACTTTGTTTACATCACTATTTAATAAAAATTATGAATTTGATTCAAAAGAAATGTTTTCTTCATAAGAATAAAAATAAATATTTTACATATTCAACATATTCTGGCAAAACATTTTTTCCACTTTGTTGGCATGATTACCCCGAGTAAGCTTCATCATCTGACATGCAATGTGCACTTAAACGAACACAGCTATCGAAATATCTGTCAAAAAGCATGTATAGTTTTTACAAAAGTTTCAAATTGTTTTACCACATTTTTTAAATATACGAATATACTTATAGTTGCTCCCGAGTATTACTGGGATTTAAGTTTGAACATTTATTTTTATTTTTTAAAAATTCGCATAAATAAAGTGCCTATCTTCTTTTTTGTCAAACATTTCAAAACTCCATAGCTCCATTAGATTCGCTCTATAACACAGAGTGCTGAGAAAATTGCTTGACCCAGAAATCCCACACAGAATAAGCAATGATAATTTCATTATGCTCTTTTTGCTGCTTGAAAAAAACAAATCTGCTTCTTAATATAGTAAAATTAATATATTATAAAGGTGGTAAATACATCCAGTTCGTGGAGTTCATGGAGTAAAGTTTGTCCAGGTCTTGGCGGCGGATGCGCCTGCCCACTAGTTGCCTGGCAAACTGGATCAGGAGAGGTTTGTTGAGGGAGACACTTCGACCTCAATAGCTGAACTCTCGCCGCACCGCAATGATAGAGATAGCTTCATACGTCATGATACTCCTTATACCTTTCCCTTTTCTCAGAAATTTCTCTCCTTCCTTTCCTTAAAAAAAACCCGTAAATACCCGTAAAAATGACATTATTTTTCTCAAGGCCTCCTGTGTAGAGTTCGTTTTAAAAAAGTATCGCCCTGATGAAAACAACCATTGCGTGATATGGCTTCAGCCTTGTTAATGTCCAGATCTGAATAACCAGGTACTTCCCAACCTTCCTCTTTCCGATCTTCTTTCTCTCCCCACTCCCTTTAGCCTGACAATACATCCCGACCGGTGATACCGAAGTTAAACGGGTTTCGGGAAGATGGGCCTCCTGTGTGGTATTCACATAAAAACATTAAAAATATAGGTATCTACAAACTTTCCAAGAGCTACTCTCGTAAATAAATATTAAAAATTGATTTAATTTTTTCCATGATATCATCATAATAATACAAAGAAAATATTTTGTTTTCATATGTCTCTTCGTGGAAAAGCTCCGATAATATTTGCGAAGTTCTGGTAAAAAAATTGGGAAACGTTCGCGCCTCGGCAGTTCAAAGTGTAATGCTAAAGTTGAACGTATAATACAATAAGATAATACCCACTTATGGATGAAGTACAAAGTATAAAGGAAGGGAAGCGGGTGAGTCGACAAACATCTGATGTATTCCGTTGGCAAACGCGTTTCTTAGAAAAACAAAGGACATTTTTTTCACTTTGTGGAAATTCGTCGCGACTGGGTGGCTGGCAGTTTATATTCGTATCTTGATACAATTTCACACCATTTCTTTGTTTTCCCTTTGGTATCACTTTCGAGCCAATTTTCCTCTGAAAATAAGCAGAAATACGACAAGTAGATACCTAGTATTATTTCTAATGTAATGGAGCCAACTTGAACACTCACAATTTTTTATTTATTTATTCATCTTTACCAATTATTATAGATTTCCTTCTTGATATTTTTCGTACATTAAGAATCGAACTGCATTAAAAAAACAGAATTATATAAAACCAAAATCATAATATTACATGCATATATGTAAAAAATGTATGTTGCATCGTTACACATTGTTATGCATTTTCTCCTCACTGGAATGAGATAGGGTCGAATTAAAAATGATGAAATATAGTTTTTAACTTGGTATATATTTATCAACTAGGCCTCTGGGGTTATCGAAGCCGCAAAATGAAAAAAAAACGAATTGTACTGGGAATAAAATTGGAAGACTGCCAATTTCTCATTTAGAATATTGAACAAATTTATTGATTTGCCTGATGTTATTTTGTTAAAATGTGTATGAGTTTATGTATTTGGGAAGTATCTTTTGCTGATAAAGACACTGAATTATGACGTGTAAGTGAATGGTAGGAAAAGTCGGTGACGCCCGAGGAGGAAATGTCACGATTAAGCTAAACAAATACTTAGGTATGTGTAGTAAAATGAGGCGTATGTGGTGAACGAAGAAGGGGTGTTAGGAGAATATATGACGTGGAAGAAAATGGCGGAAGAAGTCATAGACACCCAAGAAAGATATGGTAATAAATTATTTGTGGTAAAATGAGGCGTATGTGAAGAACGAAGAAAGGGGTGTAAAGAGAATGGTTGACGTGGAAGAGAATGGTAGAAGAAGTTTATTTTTTATTTATGTGACAGCTGTTTCTGCTTACAAGGCTATTTTCAAACTGTGATTGCACCACTTTGGGATGACTTATTTACAGGAATTTATGACTTACTTTTATGTATTTATAAAAAATTAAAATACTTGCAGAACTTAATAATAACATTATTAAATTAAATTTAAAATATATTAAAAAAATTATAAAAGGAGTTCTACGAATTAAACACAAAAGCAATTAATAATATTATTGTTAAATAATTTATACAGGAATAATCCATGTAAATAATGATGCCTTCGTACACATACTGAATCAATTTTTAAATATAAAGCTGCATCTGCATAATTATTATCATATTCATGTACGGGTACCATTAAAATATTTACCGCCTCACTAATAAACATATTTCAAATATCAGTTGCTTAAAATTAACAAAAAAAAACTTCTAATAGTAAGGCCCCTAATGCATTACAATAGACAGGTTATCCCCACTACCTCTTTTACCTATCTTCCCATGGAATTTTAATTAGGTCTTGAATTTGTTGGTAATTTTTGTGGGTAATTTTTTTATCGAAAAATTTAACAAGGCACCTTTTTGTAAAATAAATAATCACAACAAAGCATTGAAATTAATCATTTTGCCTGAAATTTACACAAATTTATTGGTTTTCATTTTAATAATGTAATATTTATTATTTAAATCAATTTTATGTGTAAAAAACCTTGTAAAAACCCGTGAGCTTATTTATAATAATTGTGTAAGGCGATACATCTGTCAAGCGTAAAAGTATGAATACACTTTTCACAAGTTAAACAAATCGCTTTCGATTATAAATTAAATTGATTTGTATTGGTATGACGAAGATTTGTTAAATAAGTGTTCATTAAAGTAATTTTATATAAAGTTGGAAACCAAAATTCATGAAAAAACATTTATAAAAAAGGAAAAAATATTCTCATTTTTCCAAAAGGTCAGCTGTACGTATCAGGAGTTCAGAAGATGTGTCGCGCGGGCGGTGTCATTCAGCTCGCGCCTCGACTGCTAAACTAATTTCCGCCGTGTCAATCGACACAATCACCTCTGCAGACGTGAGCCCTACAAAGGATGCGGCCGGCGAAACACCCGCTCGCTTAGATGCGCGCCTGGTACCCACCTAATATCTGCACTGGAAACTAGAAACAATGTTCGTCCTAGAACCCTTTTCGAAACGGAACGTTTTTTACGGGATCCTGGGAATTTAATTTAATTTAACGAGATGAAACATTTTTTCTAAACAATTTTTGAAATGAAAGATGAAACTGTTTTCAGCAGCTAGATAGCTCTCTTTGTTAATTTGATTAAATATTGAGGAATGGACGTTTGGATTTGACTTCCTAACTTATATTTATATATATTTAAAAGGTAACTAACTAACGTTTGGATTTGACTTCCTAACTTATATTTATATATATTTCAAAGGTAACTAACGTACAAATTATACTTAAAATACACAAACGCATAAGCTCAGTAGGTGGTTGCAAAAAAATAAATGAAGATATTAATAAAATCAGTGATTAATTTGTAGAAAATCAATTATTTCCAAACATAAATAAATGTAACGCGATACATTTTCACGTCAAGTCAACAATATTTTCCATCTGAACCTGGTTCCTCTTCAACGAGTAGAAAAGACCAGAGAACTTAGAGTATTACTTTACTCGAGGTAGTATTGAACATCAATGGGCTTCATTCTACGCATCAAAGAGCTAATCAAAAAACCTTTTACACTTGAACTACTATACAAGCAAGATCTCATCTCGAATCTGTCGTTTGGAATCCTCAATATCAAACTTATAACGAATTGAAAATACCCAAACAAAAATTTTGAAACATCTGTCGTACCGTTTTGAAGACCATCAGCAGCCCCATAGCTCTTAATGAACGAAGAATTTTTTAAGTGAAACTTCTATAGCCCCGCTATGATTTGGATTTCAGATGAAACGGAAATGACGATTACTGCACCTGCCACGCATCAACTCGCACATTGATCGCTTTGATTGACCTATTTATTGGTTGAGAAATGAAACGGAAATTACGCAGGTCTGCGCTCAATGGTCGCTTTGATTACGACCTCATTTTTCAAGTATTGGTTGAATTGTTTTAGTAAAGTTTCGCTTCTACCGCGTGTAAACTGAACTCTTTTTTTTTGGCATGCTGTTTCTGATTATTACCACATTATGTATAAGGGTTTCATGACAATTGATCCATAGACAGTCCACCCGGCATACTTATATACAATATGCAGTCGGTTAAGGAACAATACGGTATACCTAATTACACAAAATATAACTAAGTGAAGTGCAGAGATAATATACCGCCAAATAACAAAGTATAAAAAATATTTTCATCAAAATGCATCAAGGAAAAATCTGCTTGTCTCTGCTTGTATATCAGCGCAAAAGTACAAAGAATCGACACTGTAAATAAATTTGTTTGATATTATTCATTAAGTATTTTTGAAGCACATTTTACGTTTGGATATGAGTTTACTTCGCGTAAAATTGTACCTACTACGTCCCACCTATGAATTGTAAGTTCCTCCCGTTCTAAAACGGGTTTTGGACCTAACAAGAAATAAAAATAATAATAAAAAAGATAGAATACCTTATTTTAAATACAATACGTAATACAAAATAATAAAAAACGAGTGTGCTTTAGACCACACGACTGAAGTAAAACTTCTTTAGCTCCATCTATATGATAGGAAGAGAGAAAGAAAATATGCGCGCACACTGCTCTCTCTTGCTTTTACAGTGTGATATAGACAACAGAGGTGCACTGTGTCTTAGATATACGAAACGTAACTGGCTATGAGAGAAAGAGAGAAAGAAAATGTGTGCTCGCACCTCTCTCTCTTGCCCCTACAGTTATATATGAAACGTAACTCTCTCTCTTTTTATCTTCACTAACTTATATCTCCCTCTCAACTACCGTTCGCCTCGCTTTTCGTAACGCTCTCGTCACGCATTCACCAGCTTACTCCCCAAGTCAAGGGTGCGTAAAGAAGTTTTATTTCAAAAAGATAGAATATCTTATTTTTTTTATATTTTTTTATATTATAATATTTAATCGAGGCTTCTTGATCGCATACTGCTGTCATTTTTTGCCTCATCTATTTTATTTATTTTAAGGTTTATTTTTTATTTTTTTTTATTTTTTTATTTTTAAATATATCCTATATATTAATGTTGCAATATTAATATATGTATGTATCTTTATAAAACAATGTATCATATATTTTCCATGTTGCACCATCTAATGAATTTCATGAGTCTTGAAATGGCATAGTAGTCGGTTGAAGCTATCAAATTATGAATTTCCGATGGGTTTGAGGTCATCAATATTGTTACTCTCTGTTGTTCAAATTTAATGCACTTTGTGAGAGTGTGCTCAATGTCTTCAAATTCTTCACATATAGAGCACACTGGAGAATCAGAGAGGCCTAACAAAATTATTATTATTATTTATTTATCTTATTTTAACTACAACATTTCAATGGATGGTGTGCCCACCCTTTAATTGGAATTGTCACTGTGACCATATTCAAATTGTAAACTAATTTAATAATTGTATGTATTCTGTTGGGTGACCGGCCAAGTCAGAAGCAAACCAACTCAGAACCCCCTCAGAAAGGTCATTAAGAGTGATGATACAAATTATAAAAATATTGGTTACATGGGTTAAGTTAGGTTAGCGTTACCGGCTTTTTAAAATTATTTTTCATAGCTTTATAGTGTTTTTATATTTATATTTATATCTATGGTAGAGCTACGAGTTTCCAAGATCCTAAGCTGCGGAATCAAAGGTCGCAGGTTTGAAGCTCGGTATTTCAAAATTTCAATATTACGATCATCGTAGGTTAGGTTAGGTGTGGTAAGATTAGGTTTAAAGAAATAAGAATTCGGAGTAGAAAATAAATAAATTACGCAATAATAATACTCTTTGCGCAATGTTTATTTTTAAATGTGTTTTTTCAACGACTAAAACATATGGCGAGTTCTCAAATATTTATCGCTTTAATATTTTTACTGTGTCAAAAACATCAATGGCAAAAAGTTCACATTATTTGAGTATATTTTTCCGAATTCGATGCAGTTCAAAGTTGAATGTCAAATATTGTAATACAGGTTGTAAAAAGCGCGTTATAACATGTTTTAGTGCATATCCGATGAACGTCACCATTCCACCCGATTGCATCGTACATATCCATTTGGTTTCCTACTCGTGTGATTGCATTCGAGGTGGTAAGCCCCACAACAACCGTTACTGGTAATGTTTTCCCTGCTACCTCCGGGTACCAAGGGGAGGGGGTGGTGGCCTTGCTTCCCCTTGAGGCTGTACAAGACTGGGTGGTGTGCACCCCTCCTCACCCCCTCCAGCCAGCCTCTACTGGCTCTCTCTCTACGGATATAAACAATACAAGCAACCGGCTTAAAAGCTTCATAACTCGCTCAGTCAGTGCGCCGTATAAATGACTTTTCTTATAATAGACCTACGTACTCCGAGAAAATGCTTCAATTATGTTGGTATTTTAAAAGATTTTTGCCTTCACTATATTTTTCGCTTTCGACATAAACCTGAAGAGATTTATTTGTTGAATAAGGACAATTTGGTCGATTATGTTGATTTTTATGCGAGGATCATACGATAGTCTAATGATCAGGGCTAGTTGGTTTGAGGAGGGGAAAATAAAAGAAAAGAGATTACTTGGGAGAACCTGGCTGTTTAGATTAGATTTAGTCACTAATACTTCATCCTAGCCTTGCTCTACCCATTTCATGGTACAGTCGTCTTGTTTTAGAAAATGTTTCGTGCTTCACGCCGGAACCTAACTATCAATTTAGCCTTGCAATTTTTTTTAAAGAAGGAATGTATCCATCTCATTTCCAATTTAGCTGGGTTTTGCACCAATATTCTTGTTTCTTCGCTGCGTAGCTCGTCAATTTATTTTGTTGGAATTCCAATAATTTTGCAATATCCACAAATGCACGAAGTTAATTGTTGCAACTTGACAATATTAATTTTCGACCAATTTTTAAGTCAGAATGATGGCATTTCACCACAGATCTTTTGAAAGTGTCTAAAAAAGGCGTGCGATTTATTATTATAAGTATTTTCGAATTCTACTTTCTTCATAAGACACTAACGCCGATTCTACGAATTTACCTTTGAAATCAGTAAGATAGCAACAATGCTGCCTGCAGTCACAACACGAAGTCTGTATTAGAAGTAACCCAATTCGATTCTAGAAATTAATACTATTATTTCGAAATAATAAGAAGAGTGCTACAATATTTGAATTGAGGTTTCAATCGGATAAAATGATTTAATCAATTTGCCTCACTGTGTCGTACATGTTGAGGAATAACTCATACCAAAAAAGAAGATTTGATTTGAGATTTTCACGATAAAGCCGTGTTTTGCATCCCTATTCCGTAGCCAACGTTTCTGAACAATATAAAAACAGGGATGGAGTGAAAATATACTAAATATAAATTATACAAATATAAATTATACAAACCTTTATTGGATAACCAACACCTCTGCCATAGGTCACCCCAAGTGGTTCGCTACGTTTGGTGATTTAGCAAGGGTGCCCGGGTTCATGGGGTGAGGTTTGTCTAGGCCTTGGACGCGGATAACCAGGACATACTGAACCCCCATCCTACCCACCCCTCAAACCCTTTTCCTTCCCAGAACTCTCCTCTCCTTCCTTTCCTTAAAAAACCTTCCACACAGCATCCTCAAAGATGACACAGGCCCTGAGGGAAATTATTTTCCTCAGGGCCTCCTGTGTGGAGCTCATGTAAAAAATTGTATGTATAATTTATACTTTTCCAAAATATATAAAATAATATAATACAAAATGTCACATCCTCTGCACACATATATTTTGTAATAATAGTGTCTCCCATTTTAAATCTCTCCTTTAAACAGAAGACTAGGGCCTGGTGGTCAGATTTGAAAGAAATATTTTGACAGCTGCTATTGAAAATGAACAATGTGACGAAAACTGTGCACAGAATATGAACCATGTGAACTAAATCGCAAATGCGATTTTCTGATATAAAAAATGGATATTTGCAAATAATGTTTTCATTTACTGAATAAAATATGTTTTATCATGTAAAAACAAAAACAAAAAACAAATACCTAGAAGTTTATGTAGGATATTTGATCGCCTCTCGTATTCATAGGGCCTTCAGGGGGGACTCCAATAAGGCAACCGTATAGAAATGATGGTATTCTTGGATTGGCGTAGACGACCGATGGTGACGATTTGACAATCGGCTTGGTCTAGGGGTAAGACTCTTAACTCGCAATCCGAAGGTCGCGGGATCGAATCCCGGCGTCGTCAAATAAATTTTATTTTTATTAATTTGGGTTATTTCACCATTAATTAATTAAAAAAATATATAGCATATTTGCTGCACGTTCCAGAGTAGAAGATACTCTCAGTATCGCCCTGATGTAAGGTCACCATTCAGAATTGAAACGTTGCTTGAAATGGCTTGTTTGGTGACCAGATCTGAATAGCCAGGTTCTTCCCCACCTTCATCTTCCCCATTTCCTTCCCCTCCCCGCAACATTCAGCCTCACAACATACCCAATTGGGGACGACATAGTCTCACTGACTCCAGACGGGAGCAGCTTGGACTCTTGTGAGATATTACTATAAAAAAAATGACTGCGCCATAAGCTTACCATGTGGTGGCGGAGAAAAGCTCTGAAAGAGTGCCACGAGGTTAAAATTTATCAATGACCTTCAATTACAGATCAAATATTATTTAAAATCAGATTTATTTGCCCAAAATTTATCTATCTGATTTAAAATCAGATCAGAATCAGAAGGACGTGGTTTCAAGTCCCGTCGGCGGCATGTATCTTTTCTCGGGAGATTTTTTCAATGTAGATGTGTGTTTCAGGCTTATAATTATTACTTATAATAAATCAGATAGATAAATTCATCAGATAGATTATATATTTATGTATATGGCCGTCAATCCACCTGTGTAAAATGTTTGGAGAGCAGCCACCCCCGATTATTTCCCCTTTTCTTTCCCTCCCAACCCCGAAGGTGGTTACTTAACCGGCGCCGGTAACAATGGGCCGCATACCTTGCGCAAGGAAAAGCGCTATTAACATCGAGTGCTTAGCGGAATGCATCTCAAACTGTTCCCCTTCAAAAAGTAAAACCAAATGGTGATTAATTACAAAGAAAAATTGTGAACAAACTGTTTTATTATTAAAATTTTATTGACTGCACTTCTAACAATTGATATGCCTCGTGGTTTGCCATGTAAGCCTGGCACCATTGATTGCACAAAATAATCTTTTCTTTCTTTTTCTACTCCTCTTCAGTCTTCTTTTGTTTTCCTTATCCAAAAGCTCCTGAACTGTTTTGGTTATCTATTTTAAGGATGGAACTAATTGATGTTCTTTGCCACGGTAACTTCAAGCTTCTTGTCATCCTATAGAAGTTCCACTGTGGGTTGTAGCTCAAAATTAAGTGTTAAACTGAAGGGTTTGCTGATGCAGCGACAGCCGACTAACTGTGAAATTCTTGATTACCTCCGGCAGCTGTGAAGGTTCTCAGTTGAATTCTGCAGGCACGGCAGCAAGGGATTTTTAAAAAATGTTGTGTATATGTTGCAGGCAAATCGTAAAATAAGGCCGATCATGATGCTCCTGAGGCACTTCACGATCTGCGGCAAGGCACTTCACAAATCAGCTAGGCGCATCATGATCTGCCTGATTTTAAGATCGGCCGGTAAAATCAGGCACATCATGATATGTAACGTTGTCGCAGTTCATGATGTGGCGAGGCGAATCATGATCTGCCTGATTTTAAGATACTTACGACATAGATATGTCGCAGGCCGATCGTAAAATCAGGCAGATCATGATGCGCCTTGCCACACCATGAAGTGCCCGGAGACAGATCGTGAAGTGCCTGAGGCGCATTATGATCTGACTGATTTTACGATTGGCCTGCGACATATCTATCGACAAATTTGATTAGCCCCTTAAGGAAAAAGCTTTCAAAAGCTTTTTTAAGTACGGTGGGCAAGTACGTAGTCCCAATCGATATACTCGTGATCAGGAGTAAGGCAAGGAGGGTGTATGTTCCCAATCCTGATCAATGTACATGTCGGCGGCCGATCGTAGAATCAGGCAGATCATGATGCGCCCAGCTACTTCGTGAAGTGCCTCAGGTGCATCATGATCGGCCTGATTTTATGATCGGCCGCCGAGATATACATGGATGAATTATCAAATCGCCTGTACACCAGAGCGGGCTGTCTTATCAATAATCTGTGCCTAAATCACATTAGCTACGCGGACGACACGATTCTCCTAGTTCCGTCGATCAAGGGGTTGAGAATATTATTAAAAATCTGTGAGGAATACGCAAATGACCACAACATGATGTACAATCCCAAGAAGACGGAGCTAATCGCATTCCACCGCGGAAAAAATTCAGAGAAGATGCTCCCTGTACCTACAACTTAACGAGGTTAACATAAGAATATCTACGAATGTAAATTACTTGGGGCACGTCATCACCGAAGATCTCTCGGATGATGGTGATATTGAAAGACAGAGGAGAAGTATCAGTGTTTTGTCGTACATGATTGCCCGAAGACTCTTCCAATGCAGTAACCATGTAAAATAAACATTGTTAAATGCATTTTGTACTAGTCTATATACGTGCCAAACATGGTGTCACTACTCACTATCGAACCACTTCGATGGAACGATTCCGGATCCAATACAATAATGCATGCTGAATTATATTTGGACACAGAAGATACAGTACCTAGTGAATAGGCAATGTTTACGGAACTAGGATTGCAGAGATTCGCCGCTGATGAGACACCGGATCACTGGCTAGGATACGGTTAATGGCTTCCGACAATACAGTGGTGACCGCAGCCTTCCAGCACTAAACACCACTCCTGAGTGAGCGCTGGGCCCGAGTTCACCCCAGACTACGCCCTATATACAACTGATTTTTTATTTGAATTCCAAAAATGATATTTCAAATTATCGACCAATTAGTATTTTAACTCCTCTGTCGAAAATATTGGAAAAAGTAATAAAAAAACAAGTTCTTACATTTTTGGATACCAATAAAATATTATCACCTACGCAGTATGGTTTTAGAAAAAACCTGGGTACTGGTGACGCTATAGCTAATGTAACTAATACAATTATTAGAAAACTGGAAGAAGGCAAAAAATGCTTAGCTGTTTTCATTGATCTTCAAAAAGCTTTCAATACAATTGATCATGAAATACTGTACTTAAAACTAAAAAAAAATGGAATAACCGAAACAACTCTAAACCTACTTAGAAGTTATTTAACTGGAAGAGAACAAATTGTACAAATTGGTAAAAGAAAGAGCAAATCTCTTCCAATTAAATTCGGGGTCCCCCAGGGAAGCGTATTGGGACCTATACTATTTCTGATATATATAAATGACCTTATGAATCTTCCCATTAATGGAAACATAATGAGCTTTGCAGATGACACTGTTATTATATTCCACGAACAAGATTGGACAAGAACCTACAAGGAGGCGGAACATGGCCTGGCTGTACTTCAAAACTGGCTAAAAGTAAACTCCCTTACATTAAATGTTAGTAAAACTAAATATCTAACTTTCTCCAAAAACAAAAGAGGACAACCAATGAATGTGCATACCCTCAAATTACATGAATGTCAAAATACTTTTCCACAATGTTCCTGCCCGTCTATAACCCAAACCAAAAGTATTAAATATCTTGGGATTGAAATTGATGAAAATCTACAGTGGAATTCACACATTGATCTTACCTCAAAAAAGCTAACAAAACTCATCTACTTCTTCAAAAAATTAAGAAACATCTTGTCGATGAGGGATCTAAAGAGAGTATATTATGCTTTATGCCACTCTCGATTGGAATATGGAGTAATAGGATGGGGCTCAGCAGCATCTAATCACTTAAAACAACTTAAGGTAACTCAGAATTGCATTATAAAGACCATTCTAAAGGTCCCCATAAGGACGTCAACAACAGAAATTTTTAAACAGTTTGATGTTCCAAGCATACAGAAAATCTATGCCAAAAACATTCTAGTACATCACCACAAAAATGATTCAGAGGCAGACACCTCACACGCTCATAAAACCAGAGCCAAACAAACAGACGTACTTAATATACCAAAGTGTAACTCTTCATTTGGTCAAAGAAGTTCTGCATTTTTAGCAGTAAAGTTATATAAAAAAGTCCCACTTAGTATCAAACAAATAAAAATAAAAAATAGCTACATTAAGGACATTAAATGTTGGCTGAAGAATCTATCGGAAAATGAACTTACTAGTATACTTAAAACATCATAGAAGTTTCTGGAAAACCTTATCCAATCAATAGTTAAACCATAGAAGTCGCTGAAAAACTTATCCAAAGCATAGTCCCCCTCAGCACAGGATCTCCTAGTGAGGAGGACTACGAATATATTTTATATATACATCTAACTAACATGTTTCATATAAAAATGTAAAAAATATTATATAGTTACTAAATAAAAAAAAAAAAAAATTATTTTTTATTTTTTTTATTACTATTTTTGTTTTTTTTCTTCCTATTTTGTATACTTGATTATTTATTTCAAAAAATCTGTTGTGTAAATACGTATAATCATATAGGACGTGTGGGATTGCACTGTCCTCCCCACATCCTGGAATAAAAAACATTATTATTTGAAGGTAACTTGAAAGAAAATATTTTCTCAAAACTTAGTATTTGGAGATGTCTGACTAATCAACTGGGCAATCTATACATACAACTTTTATCCAACCTAAATCTTCTCTATTAGAAGAGGAATATATTTTTTCGAGTATTTCCAAAATATTGTCAGTAATTCTAGTTTAGTTGGGCAATGAGATAAGGTACGTAAATTAGATAGAATTTATCAAATCTTCAACCGCAACCACATTGCGAGAACAATCATCAATCCATCGGTCCAATCCATCCAATCGGTACCTAAACAGTATTTAGTCCTTATTCGCTCTGCACCGGAGCAATGCACTTGAGAATATTGTACAGCTGTACCTCCCGCCACCCTGTACAGATTACACCCTGTACAGATTGTACCCCGTAGAGATGTACTCTGTTCAGATCGTACCCACCTGCACTCTGTGAAGGCCTTGAAAACAATCGGAACCCCTTCCTTTTACGGAGATTGTTGCGGCGCACCTCCCCTTTCAAAGGTAGTTACTACGGGAAGTGAAGGTACTTCATTTATACGCCGTCCAATTCTTGGAATATTATGAGGTCTGTTAATTAATTTCCGAGGCCATAAATTTTATTCTACTAACTGCTGATTACCAGAAGTTGGGAATGATTTAGATATTTCCATTTTCAAGGTTTTTGGAAAAATCATTCATTTAAAAAAAACTGTATTTAAACCCTCCTAATGACTTATTTTTTATTCAATGTCCATTTTTTCTCCTTTTCGGCCACTTTTTCACATCACTCTCGAAAATTTAAGAAATTTTTTACTTTCTATATTGTAAAGCCATTGTAATGATTGAAAAAAATAGGAATAGTGCTTCGAAAATATTTCATAATTAAATTGAATAATTTATGTTATAATTACGAATAAATATGTTTGGTACACAGATCAGCACAGTAGGTTTTTTTAAAGTAGTAACTTCTGTAACGTGGTAACTTCTACGGATGCCCCTTACCCGTTTCATCAACTAATCACTATTATATATTATAACTACCCAGTGAAAAATCTAAAATGTAGGATTTTTAAGGATTACCTGAAAGTAATAGTAAAATATTTGCTTCAGGATCATTGTCTATAAAAAAAGACAATCAGAAATTTATCATTCGAAAGAACACCATTAGTAATCTAAAAAAATCATTATTCGCATTGAGAACTGTCAAAATTGTAAACAAAAGATATATATATATATATATATTTCTCACACGGAAAATTATTGTTATAATATAAAATAAAATAATTTTGGATCCTACTTTATCGCTTACTTGGCCTACATCACGGCCTTGTGTGTAAAAAGAATATTCGGAATTAATAAGTAAAATAAAAAAAAATGTATTCAAATATCATACATCAAGTAAACCGGAAAGCGGAGTAGAAAACACTCGGTTTTTTTACAAGAAATATAAGCCGTGAGGAGTGATATGGGACATGAACGGTGGGACAAAAAGCTCTTATGCACCGTTTGATGCTTAAGCTTTTGATAGAGAGTAATATAAAATACTGTGCCTAGGCACGTCTACTGTTCCAAGCCTTCTTTCCGGGGAGAACAAATTATTAAGGATGTGTTAAAATGGTTACCCGATGAAATTAAACAAGTATTGTATTTCCCGTCCCAATATTACGTTACCAGAATAAGGGACTTACAAATGGATTAAATTACACTTGGAGAGAATTATACTTACTTAAATTGCATCAATTTGACTTATATAGGTGCGTCAAAAAAACCTAACCTTACTAACTTTTTAAAAAAAAATATGAAGTTTATTTAGTAAATTAATTTTTTAAATTTATTAAATTTATTGTTTGAAAGGTCGCGGGTTCAAATTCCGGCGTGGGAAAGAAAATTTTATTTGATTAATTTGTGTCATTTCACAATTTACTCATTTAAAAATAATGTCTTAATGTATAATTGTGGCACGTTCCAGAGTGGAAGATACTCTCAGTATTTCCCTGGTGTAAGACCACCATTCAGAATTAAAATGTTGGTTGAAATGGCCATGTTCGGTGACCAGATCTAAATAGCCAGGAAATTCCCCATCTTCCTCTTCCCCATCTCCTTCCCACCCCCACTACTTTCAACCTCACAACATACCCCAATTGGGGATGCCATAGTCTCGCTGGATTTCAGGTTGGAAGCAGGTGGATCTCTTGTGCGGTTTCACTTAAAAAAATAAACATACTTAAACATAAAATTTTAACTTATTAAAACAGATTTTTTGACGAGTGTAATTTCAGTGGGTGTAATTCTCCCCATGTTTAATTTCAGAAAGTGTTATTCTCTCACTGGATTATTTTAGTATCTACTCGTAGGTGTAATTCTCAGTTCTGCGTTGATTTTATTATTAAGTTTCACTAATTTTAGTTGGTGTAATTCTCCTCGAGTGTAATTTTATTAGGTGTAATTCTCTTCATGTGTAATTTTAGAAAGTGTTATTCTCTCACTTGGTTATTTCAGTATCTAGGTGTAATTCTCAATTTTGCGTTGATTTTTTAAAAATGTTCCACTAGTTTTAGTTGGTGTATTTCTCCTGGAGTGTAATTTCAGTAGGTGCTCTTCATGTGTAATTTCAGTAAATGTTATTCTCTCCGTGTGTAATTTAAGGAGGTGTAATTCTCCCAGTGTGTAATTACAGAAGGTGAAATTCACTCCTTGTGTAATTTCAGTAGGTGTAATTCACTCCATGTGTAATTTCAGTAGGCGAAATTCGTGTTTTATTTCATCCAATTGCAATTCCACCCTTGTGTATTGCATTATTTATTTTTAACTGGTGAGTGGAAAATAAATAATGTAATATTTTTATACTGGTGTAATTTGAGGAAAACTTTCAAACTATATTCTCAATTATTATTTATTTGGTCGACCTCCTTGGTCAGCGTTAATTCATTGGTTCAACTACTGAGTCGGCGCTTTGATTTTTTTTTAACGTATGAACTTTAAACGTATCGTAAAATATCTTGTTTTTAATAAAATGAAACAATGCAACTTTGTATAAACCACTTATAAAATGTGCAAATCCGGCCGGTTTCGGAACAAATTATTAAATTAATTTTTCTGAGTTCGCTAACCATATCATTAAAAATAACCATAGTTTTGAAAAAAACACAGGGATAAATATTCTTCATATTAATCATAAAGGAAAACGTTTAGATAACTTAGAAGCTTTGGAAATTAAAAAATCCCTTAAAAATAATGAATCTATTATCAACAAACAAAAAATATTGTCATATAGCCCAATCATGGATTTGTTCCCCTACCCACCCACTCTACACTAATACCTACCCACCCAACTAACAACGGCTCCACCCCTACCCTAATAAAACATTGTTCTAAACTGTCAAATTAGTATAAGCTTTCCCTGACGAAGGAACGTTTGTTCCGAAACCGGTCGGATTTGCACATTTTATAAGTGGTTTATACAAAGTTGCATTGTTTCATTTTATTATAATGGATAACCACAAAGTAATAGCTACATTCAAAAATATATCTTGTTTTTACTTTAAAAAAACACAATTCTTTAAAAAATACGTGAAGGTATGTATATTTGTTAAAGCTTTATGCTGCGTTTACCCGGTATATTAGTTGAATTTAATCTCGGCTTGGTTAGAATGTCGAGCTTAGCGGTGTTTGGAACATAATAGGTGTATAGGTCGCAAGCCTAGATATCACCAGTATTACACGGATTGTCTATGATTTTAATAGAGGAACTTGTTTTTTTTTTATTTGAAAAACTAAACCACTGTCTACGTAAGCGATATATATATATATATATATATATATATATATATATGATAGCGGGATATATATATATATATGCTTTTTACTGCCGTCGGGAGATCACGATCTTTGAAAATATCCTAAAATGTTTTTAGGCGGGTTGATTTTTTAAGAGTTGAATTTTGATGAAGTTCTGCACTTCAATGTTTGGCTACATGCGAGGATACTAATTTTAAATAGCACTAACTTTGAGCCAGAATTGTGCACTCCTCAAAAATTTAACCGCTGAAAACAAACTTTACTGACATTGAAACATTAAAAATACCTTACCAGACAATTTTAGATTAATTATTAATTAGTAACATCGGAATTCCTCATCGCTCGACGAACATCATAGTCTATATTTATAAAATTATGCAATTTACGTAAATTTCTGTATATGTCAGATTTGAGATGTGACTGCTAGCGCCTCGGCATCTAAAAAGGAACTATTCTGCGACATTTCAAGGCTTGAGCGGCAGATTCAGCCTGCTTAAATTTGAGCGAGGAACGTCGTAAATAGCGAGGATAAGGACTGACTGACATACCGGGCAATTGTAATAAATTTATTATTCAATAAAGATCAGAAAAAAGGCGCCAAAAACTTAAAAGCTTAATAAAAAAAATTTAAAACAAATAATTATTCTCAATAAATTTGTGATTGATGAAACTGGCAGTAAGTAAATGGGTAACACTAACTATTAATTGGTAAGTGTGTTCTTCCCGGTCAGGGGAAAGGTTCCAAGCGACTGATTTATATACACCCTGTACCTTCATAGTTATATTGCGTCTTCCACATTTACATAAACAAAGTTTTCTTTTCGCGAGTTTACGGTTTACAGTCATGGAGGCTAAAATGTTTCCAGAGTTTATAAACAGAGGAAATAAAACCGTGATATTTTGGTCCAATGTCAATGTTTGAAATAGGTACTAATTATTGTAATCATTGTTTGGGGAGGAGCACCAAACTGAGTTGTAGGTACGTTATATGGAAAGTGCACAGAAATCCACATTAAAGGAAATACTTTAAACAAGAGGGAATAACCAGACAAAACCGAAAATATGTCAATTTTAAATCAAATTTTTAAACGACTTCAAAAAGGAGGAGGTTCTCAATTCGACTGTATTTTTACATTTTTTTATGTTTGTTACCTCACAACTTTCGACTGGGTGAACCGATATTGATGATCCTTTTTTGATTTGAAAGCTGGTGCCTCCCGTATAGTCCTATTTCAATTTGGTCCAGTTCTGACAATGGTATCCATGAGAAAACTACATAAGTCTTAAATTTGCATTAAGTATGTGCGCGACAAATGGACGAATAACTTAATATCACGCCAACTGATTTCGACGATTCTTTTTTTATTGGAAAGGATGTACTTCAAGGGTAGTTTGATGAGAGTTTGGTTAGGTTCTGATTATGGAATCCATGACAAAGTAACGGAACTCTTCAATTCTGAAGAGCAAATTAACGATACTCGGCCGAATCTTTTATAGGCTACCCGGATCTTTGATTTACCTACTGTAACGTCGTTATGGTCAAGTAATATCAGTCTCAAATGAGCAGCACGTTTAGTAGGTCTACCCACATTCAGACAAATTAGTTAGTATACTTCAGATTCACTAAAAAAAAAAAAAAAAATAAACAAAAATTTTAACCAAACAAAAAACGACTTAAAAAACGACACTAAAAAGTAAAAAAATAATCTCGTATTCTTCTACAACATAATAATACGAATAATATAATAATCAAGAATACGAAATTATTTTTTTACTTTTTAGTGCATTTTTTGAATTCGTTTTTTTTTTGTTAAAATTTTTGTTTGTAGACGTGTTGCCTCTTTTCCACAAATATTATGAATTGAGTTCGATAGACTGTTTTTTTTTATCCAGTAAAGCTTTTTTTTTTAGAAAAATGTTTATTTTTGTACGATAAGGTTTTACCTTAGGGCCTTAGGTCGATAGCAGATTTGTTAAATTTTCAAACAAAATTTTGTATTATACAACATACATTTCAAATCATACAATCATGTAATAAGGTAAATCAATAAATTATTTGGGAAAGCTACTTTTCTGAATTTTTATTTTAGTTCAAATCAAATCACAAAAAAAATATCCGCGCCCTTGTTTTGTGACAAAAATACTTCTATTTGTCAATTTATTTACTTTCTTATAAACTAACATATTAAAAAAAACTTTCTTATTTTACTTAGACATTATTGAAATTATTATAAATACTTTCGATCAAAAAAAATTACAAAAAGTACATAATATTAATAGTTTTATCACCATGAGTTTGATCGTTTTTGAATGTAGGTATTTATCAAAGCAAATTTTGAATGAAATAAAATGGATATTGAGTCATTATGTTAAAATGCTGGTATGGAGAATAATTAATCTTTCTCATCCAAACCGCCCTCATCGCAGATCATCGTTCGACGAAATTTAAATTCTCGGCCGCGGCTCCTAAAAAACATAAAATGACTTACACAGACCAATTATTCAATATGTTTGACGTTCTAAATTATACATAAAGACAATACTAAACTGCATTTTTGACAAAAAAAACTAACTTCACTATACAAACACTATCAAATCATCAATAGAATAGGTCAGTTAGACAAGCGTACAAAAAACATTTAAAACTCCGACAGTAAACACAAGCTTTGGACAAAGACACCACAAATAATACAAAATACCTTTACAATACACACATCATTTCATAGACCTCTACCTCTTTATATTTTCCGATTTTTTTTTCATGACCGCATTTACGTGTTTTATTGAATTTCATCTAAGTTTTATTTTAACAAAAAAAAATCACATCTATTGGATTTTTATTAATTTGCAAAATGGGGGCCTTAGCACGGGTAAAACATCCAGTGAGGCCTACATAATCGAATAATGTTTTAAAATATGTAAAGTTATTGTATCAAATAAATACTGATTTCCTTTCCCCAAGGAACAAAAATAGTGCATGATATACATTATAAGCAAACGGTATAATTATCTACTATTTTGATTTATCCTCAGCACGGGAGATCCCAGAGAGGATTTCGTTGTTAGAAATTTGTCAAAAAAAGACAAAAACATTTGTTGACTATTATTGACTATTACTACTAGGGACTTGACGGCCTCCGTGTTTGGGTGGATTGAATTTTGTAAACATAAATTTCAGATTTATTTCGTAATATGCGAATTAATTATTATTGCATTTTTTATGGACAGGAAATAATATTATTATGATGTCATTAATGGTGTGAATGTAAAATGAACAAACAAAGAAATAGAAGTTACACAACGCGGGCGGGTTTTGTAGACACGACTTCTGGGTTCGGACACAAGAACTAATCGCACTGTCACTGTCGCATCGTCACTGTCACTAATTGACCTTATTGCAATCGGAATTGAATTATCTTTAAATTGATGTGCTCTCTCTGAGAAAAAATATAATTTGTATCTAAACTTACATGCCACTAAGTTTGAATCTTTGTTTGAACACTTTACAGAGGTACGAACCTACCAATATAGGTTTACTAACTTCAACATTG
The DNA here is from genome assembly GCA_929108145.2 of Limnephilus rhombicus. Lineage (NCBI taxonomy): Eukaryota > Metazoa > Arthropoda > Insecta > Trichoptera > Limnephilidae > Limnephilus > Limnephilus rhombicus. The sequence continues at coordinate 27,185,190 of OV815273.1, read as the reverse complement.
AGATTGGGCCGGAATTTGTAAACTCGTATTCGTGATGATAATGTATGACTGCGGTGTTTTGTTTCACGAATACCACATATTTTTTAAACAAATATTTGCGATGAACTTTTAGAGGTATTACCTACCGTCGCTTAAAAGAGAAAAAAACACAATTCGGTGGAATTCAACTCAGATTATTCATTTCAACTTGTTTTTGCATCGCGGGTCAGGCATTCGTTTGGTGTTTGGAATTCCGGGGATGGCGCATGTGGTGCCGCGGATACCTACATTTGTGGTTCCGTATGGTATGGTACCTATGTGGTACCCCGCGGTACCTGCCCGTGTGTGTGGCATCCGCGGAAACTTCAGTGGTACACATAATGGTCAGAGGTGAATTGAGTATTTTTTGATGGGCCTATACACTTTCAAAGGGACTCAAAACATATATAAAATCTGAAAGAAGACCGAAGACTGAAGTTCCAACTTTTTTTTTTATAAAACAAAATAATTTCCCTCGGAGCCTATGACAACTTTGGGAATGCTGAGGGGATGCTGTGGATGCTTTGGGGATGCTGAAGGGGTTTTTAGGGAAAGGAAGGAGAAGAAATTCCGGGAAGGAAAAAGGTATCAAGGATGGGTAGGAATCTGTGGTCAAAGTGTGCAGCAGTATAAATGCAAGTGCAAAGTGATAGGTCGAGAGAGTCCGGTTGGAGAGGTCAGAAGGTTTCCCTCAAGCTGTCTCTCCCGATCTAGCCCGCCATGCAGTAGGTGGGCCATCGCATCCGCCGCAAAGACCTAGACAAACTTCCATGAACCCGGGCACCCCTGTTAAGTCACCAAACGTAGTGAAGCACTTGGGGTGACCTATGACAGGGATATTGGTTATCCAATAAATTGTTCCCGAGGCGGCGGTACCCATACCCACCTCCTAAATTGTACAGAAAATAAAATAAGAATATAAAAAATGGGTTATGTGGTTCTAAGTTAGGGTTTATTTTTGAAGTTTTATTTATCTATTTAAATAATTGTATTTGCATTGATTGTCTACTTAAAAAAAGTCAAATTTAAAACTTTATGTTTTTTTTTATTATTGTGACAGCTGTTTCTTAATTATTGTGAAGTGGTCTAACTCCGGTTTGAAATGGCCTTGTAAGCCGAAATATCTCTCACAATAATGCAAAAAAACCTAAAATACTTGCAGAAATTAATCACAACATTATTAAATTTGATTTAAAAATATATATTCTTAAATTAAATGGAATTCCACGAATTAAACACAAAAACAATTATTTGATTTTCTACTGTCATACGGCAAAAATGAAAACATGACGTCACGGGAAATATCGTTAGATGTAATAATTTAGTAGGAAATTAAAAAAAAAGAAAAGTGCTAAAATTGTAACTTTAATACTTTTCATTCTATATTTTTTTATTATTTTTTAATATTCTTTATTCATAAAAATATCTTAGGTGTATACAGTTTTTACAGGATTTTCGACTACCACACTAGGTTCATGCCCGTATTATGGTAGTCGAAACACCTATCAAGCGTAATAATAATAATTACACAGTAGAACTTGTTTACAAATAAACTGCTTAATTAATGAACGAATGAATTGAGTAATGATATTATTGAACACATAAAGAAAAAAAAGTTAATGTTTTGCGCACTTTTAGATCGGCAGTCCATCCCTGTGCGTGATTCTACGGAGGTATGTGGAGCGGGCGATGGAAAAAGGCGACAGATACGGACCGCGAGACCGGCCACAGCAACCCCTACCGGCTCCGGGAACTGGTACTGGATGCCAGCCAACCTTAATAAATATTTCGGATTCGTGAAAAAAGTTAGCCGCTGCCCGCGAAGCCAAATGGATGCCCGTTTTTTAGTTACTTTTATTTTAATGTCTGGGGTTCATTGATTTCCAGTGAAAATAATCAAACCCCGTCGAATCTCTGACACATGAATCATATTGTGACCAAAAGCGAACTAATAATAAACTAACTGGTCAATTTTGCCAAATTTTTTAAACAACTTATACAAACTAAGTAAAGTGGAGATGGACAGGACACGTGATACGCGATCCACAAGAGAAATGATGCAAAAATGTCACTGACTGGTATCCCAGAGATGGCAAGAGAAGTAGAGGACGTCAACACATGAGATGGGAAGATGACCTAAAACTCACTGCTGGACATCAATGGAGAAGAGTAGCGCGTGACAGGTCCCAATGGAAAATGTTAGAGGAGGCCTATGCCAGGAGGCAAACTGAGCTTCGGGATATACTATAACAAATAAGATCATGTCTAATACATACCTAACAGAAGTCCAGAATAAAAAGGCTTATTATTATTATACAAACTAAGTGACCAGCTTAGGTACAGGGGCTCCATCAAAGCTAGAGTTAAGTAAGCCTCTCAGAAACTGGGCGTACTGTACAGGGCCCGCCGATACTTTAATACTACACAACTGCTAGCCCTGTACAAATCGCAAGTGCGCCTCACGGATGAATTTGGCAGCCACCTCTGTTCTGGAGCCCCAAAATACCTGACAAAAACCCTTGACTCTGTGCAGAAACGGGCGGTCTGTTTGATAGATTCTGCTTTCTTAACAAACGGTTTGCAATCTTTAGAGCAGACGTCTGTGGGAATGCTTACCTTGTTCTACCGGTATTGCAATGGAAGATGTTTTGAAAAACTAGCGTCGTTGATCCCCTCACCACTAGTGCATAATCAGGAAACACGCAAACTCGTGCCCAACGTATGTGCACGGTTAACATTTGTCACATGAGAATGGGTCGTATCTACGATTCGTTTTTGAGTTGAACAGCTCGGCTGTGGAACGATTTGCCGGTCTCTGTGTTTCCTTCCTCCTACAATACTGGTTTCTTAAGACCCATGTTCACTCCTTCCTCTCCTCAAAAAGACCCTGCACATAGTATCTTCAAATATGACATAGGAGGCCCTGAGGGAAATTATTTTTCTCAAGAAAGAGTTAATGCAAAAAAATTCTAACTGTTATAAATTTGGTTTTAATTATGGCCTTTAAAAAATAAGAAAAACGCGGTACCGTTTCATATCTTTCAATTGCTCACAAATATAAAAGAGTTCTTGAGTTCAACGGCTCGGCTGTGGAACGATTTGCCGGCCTCTGTGTTTCCTCCCTCCTACAACATGGGTCTCTTCACGACCCGTGTTCACTCCTTCCTTTCCTCAAAAAGACCCTCCACACAGCATCATCAAAGATGACATATGCCCTGAGGGAAGTTATATTCCTCAGGGCCTCCTGTGTGGAGTTAATGTAAAAAAAGTTTTGAAATTAAAGTAAAGCTAGTTCAAAACACATATTTATCAGTGAATGATCACCAAATACGAAAATCGAGTAGTGATTCGTCTCCAATTCGAATAAAAACACCCCTGCAAGTTACACATTTAACTGCAGTCATTAGTTATTTATACGTATCGCCCGGCTCTGAAGCAAACGGAAAACCAAATCCAACTAGCCGCTGCCACTGGCCATCCATGGTTTCAATTACTCCGCAGAAACCTAACTAGTAGTGCTATTTTATTGACCGGGATTCATCTCGAAATAGGTGTCACTAGATGAGAAATTGTATTTGTTTATGTCTCATACCAATAAAAAATATATTCACCAAAATATTACTGATATTACTGGTAGAACAAAAAAGGGACAGTAAAAGAGAATGAAGTTGACTTACTAACTGTAATGTTTTTATCTTTTCTATAATGCCCGTTATCATTAAGTTTTTACTTCGATATTTTGATAACCTATTAATAATAGTCAACATACCGTAATTAGTACCGCGTATTATCTCGGAAGACAGGCTTAATCGATGAAGACGGGTAATAAAGAAGAGATACCGGCCAACAATGAATAAATGCTCTTTATGTACACACAGTTGCCTCTCTTTCATTCAGCCTCTCTTATACAAGATTTCGATCACATTTTAATTGTACTTATGTACATACAAAATGTCTATAAACACAAGTAAGGGAACATATCCCCCCCTCCCCGGTGATTAAAAACCTAAGCCCCCTGCCGCTCATTGTGACCGAGCGTGGTATTTTGAAGATCCCCCCCCCCTGAACGGACCACGTAGTATGGGTACGTTCCCTAACTATCATGTCAACAATATATTTGTAACAACCGTGATACTGGACAACCTTGCGCGCTCTTACGTACATACCTACATTGTGGTCTCTCTTTCGTGCTGTTTCTCTCTTATACAAAACGTCATTTGAACTTTGTTAGGTTAACACACAGTTTCCCGGAAGGATAAGTAAAGAGGTTGACGCGCCACACAACTCTATCTTGGGCATGCGCTTTGCTTCATTCACATTCATACATCGTCTATACATACATAATATATCCACCCTTCTATGATTAGGACTCTTGATATGGCCACATTTAAGTGTTTCATATATTTATAATATACTAGCTGACCCGACAAACGTTGCTTTATAAATTATTTCTAGAGAATATTTTGGTTGTTAAATTAAAAATTACGAATGTATTTTAAGTGTGTGGGAATGGGATCTATGCAAAGGCGGATCCAGCTTTGGCGCCAGGGAGGAGGGGGGGGGAGGGGGGGGGAGGGGGAGGTGTCACGTAGTCGTGGTCAAGTCACAAGAAGTTATAATTACGTAGTAATTGACGTAGCGCCTTACCTGTAGCTTATCTGTCATTCAACAACAAAAATACTAAATTCGCGATTAAAAAATGGGAGGGTGGGGGTAGGAGGATTAAAAATTGGGGTTATAGGTATTTTTTGATGCCAAATATAAAAAAAAAATAGAATTTTTTTTTTGTCAAAAAATAGTTTTTTTTCTGGATTGGGACACCCCAATCACCCAGCGGTATGAAATATACTTTAAAACCTATTCTCATACCTACCAAATATACATAAAAAATTTCATAAAAATCGGTCAAGCCGTTTCGGAGGAGTGCGACAACAAACACCGTGAAACGAGATTTTTATATTTATGACTAGCAGACCCGGCCACACGCCGCTGTGGCTTACTCAACCTTTATAACCAACGCCATCTGTTAAATTGAATACGTATCAAATTCACACCGCCCGCTTGCCACCTGCCCGCTGCCTGAGTTGAATCTTTGAATTTCTCGACTTTTCTCTACTATTATATGCATGAATTATACATATAAACCTTCCTCTTGAATCACTCATTTTTGGTGAAAGATCTAAGCGCACATACAGCGGGAGCGACTTCATTTTATACTATGTAAAGAAGATAAAGATATAATATTGATCTTCAATATCTCAAAGGCATACCTTGTGTATTTAAATTCAATGAAGGTTTCGCATTCAAATACTATCTCATAGTTTGGGGATGGATAAATGATTGAAGGCTGATTTCTGGTGGGTTGGTTCAAGTAAATAGATTTGAGCCATTATATTACAATACGGGTAGGTACTATAAAATTTCATTGTCTTATCGTTTTCTATGGTCAGTTTTTTTTTTCTATTTTGTTTCAAGCAATATTTAAATTGACCAGAAGGCAGTTGTGCATGTGCACACTAATATTAGACAATGATTGTCACATAAGTGTTCGGGGATAAATAATAAAATAGATAAATATGCATAGAGTCCACCTCACGGATATACGTTCATGTTGTTGATGTTTGGATTGCGGAATATTTCTTTTTTAACTAATAGACTAATAATTGAAACGTTGCTTGAAAATGGCTTTAGCCGTGTTTGGTGACCAGATCTGAATAGCCAGGTACTTCCCAACCTTCCTCTCCCCCCACCTCCTTCCCCTCCCCACTACCTTCAGCCTCACAACATACCCCAATTGGGGATGCCATAGTCTCACTGGCTCCAGACGGGAGCAGTTGAGATTCTTGTGCGGTATTCACTGTAAAAAAAAAGACAATCAAATACGACATTTGTCGGAAGTACCAATCTTATAAAATAAATTCTGGTCAAAATAAAAACAACAAAAGTATCTACTTCGAATTATTGGATTGAGGTTTAAACTACGAAAGCTGCAAATCATCATAATTTAGATATACATCCCAGGTTTTGAATGGTTTGTTGGCGGGTATGCGTAATTATTCTAATGCCTTTCTATCCCCGTTCTGCTGTTATAAATACAGGTACAAACTTGTCAATAATGTATTCACTTTGTTATTTCACTCAATTATTTTTTTACATGGCAATAATATTTTTTCTATGATTGGCAGCATTGATTGATTGTCTAGTCTAATGTAATATTACAATGGCGTTACTGCGTAAGTGAATTAATTTTAATAAAACTAAAATGTAACATGCTTATTTTTTACATATTTTTTCGTCTCCCCCGACATAAATACTGACTTTTTGTGAGAATAAAGCTAAATTTAACTGTTTGAATAAGATATATTCCATATTAAACAGTAAGAGGGGTAAGACATAAATAATATAAAATATAACAAATAAATTTCCTGTTTTTTAACAAACAAAATTCCTGTTTCAGGTAAAAAATGTTACAGATACAAATGCCAAAACTCTCGTTGTTCATTATTATTTTGTGTGCGGTTTCCAAGGATACAGGAAAAATGCGACGTAGCCGCTCTTCACTGCCGGCCTAGGTATTTATCAGGTTTTTAGTTCTAATTATATTTATATATCTTTGGTTCTAACCTTGGAAGAAATGAATGTACCATTTACAGGTTGTTAAATATTAGTAGAAAACATAGGAGGGAGCCACTGTTGTTCAAATGGAAATGCTAAAAATATAACTCATGGTGGAAATGTAAAGATGTGTAACCTACATTTTTGTAAAAAAATTAAAAAGGCATAAAAGTGATAAAATTACCCACTGATCTCAAAATTAAAATTGCATTTAAGTGTATTATACCTTTGTTATTTTGTGTTAACATAATGAAGAACAATGATATTGTAATAAAATATAAAGCACAGTTTAGAAATTGCTCACATTTTTTTGATACTAGCTTAAGTACCCAGGGTTTTATATCATGTCTCTAATTTTAGATAACTAAAAGTAGTGAAACTAAACTCACCATTAGTGATTCTTCCTTTAAAGCTAGGGTTAAATTCTATGTTAAATTAAATGAAAGCAAATCAATTTTAATCACCATTGAATCAAACTTATGAATTAAGTAGGTACCTTAACAAGAATTTTTGATTTGAATTTTTTCTTTAAGAACAAAATAATGTTTTTTAAGATGATGTAGGCAGAAACATACTTGCGTGTCGTGGCGTGTCGTGACGTGCCAGAAGCACATCGGTTTCGTACATTTATTATGGTTAGAGACATATTTGTAGGTCGTGGCGTGTCGACAAGCCACGACGATGATTGGTTAATTGTAGTCACGACACGCAAGTATATGGGTGGAAACATACTTGCGTGTCGTGGTGCTTACCGTCGTGATGGTGAGTGTGCACACTAATGTGGCGTGTCGTGTCGTGCTCTGGCGTTATTTCTGAAAAGTAGATATCAAACCTTTGCAGCGTTTAAATCTGCATAATGTTTTCTTCTGATACGGATAGTAATTTTGATGAAGATCTTCAATTTCTCTTAGCAATGAAACTTCCTGAGGGAAAAAAAGAAAAGAAGGTACTGGGTTCAACCTATAAACAAGGAGAGACAAAATAAAGGTGAATTTAATGGTCTTGTTAAAAACCCAGAGAGTGACGAATAGAAATTCCATCAGTACTTTAGAATGAACAAAGCACAAAATGAGGAAGTCCATTCGCTGATTGAAGGAGACATAAAGAATAATTAATATTTAATCTTCTTTTAATATTTCAGCAATTTCTTCCCAAGCAGCATTTCTGATCAAATGATCCTTATACTCTTAACACTCTGTGTCATATAAAATATTTCGTTTACAGTTCAATAAGCTCGTCGGTCATTTTTCAGAACCACGCTGCAAACAAGCGTCCGCTAGTTGTTCACGTCGTTAATGACGCGCCACGAGCCGCGTCGGCATGGAAACACATTTGCGTGTTGTGTCGTGTCGTGCCATACCCCCCACCACCGCTCTGGCGCAATCGGAGGCGAGCAGTCGACGCCACGACAGAACGAGTCACGACACGCCACGACCCACAAATATGTCTCTAAACATAATAAATGTATGAAACCGATGTGCTTCTGGCGCGACACGACACACAAGTATGTTTCTGCCTTAAGTTTCCGCCTTTAGAGTATTCTTTGTGTCATCGTGCTTTAAAGAATATTTGACAGTTAAATCGGTGCTGCCAGCCTACAAATTTTGTAGTTCCGTTTTTAATATTTTCTAATCTTAATTGACAGACTATACGTATAATTATAACATATTTTTGGTAGGTATGATAATTTGTATGGAAAAAGATGATTTTATAGATAGGTTTCGATTATCGATCACTTTTATTTCTTTTGTAAAATGTAAAATCGAATACTGGTCGATTTTTGGTACATTAAAAGAAAAGTCTTTAGAAGACGGTATAAATAATTATCTGTTTTTGAAATCATGAGAACATATTATGTGAAATCATGAGAATACATTACGTGCTACACCAAAACAAACAAAACGTTTTACCATAACTACAAAATGTTTTATTCATCTCGCACATTGTTATTTCGAGCGATATAGGAAATTACGTTTGATATGCACCTAACATTTAATGTCCACAGAGAAACGATATGCAACAAAGCTTTGCTTTAATTTTCGTCATTCCAGGCATTTTTGCAGCTCAGCCGCTATCCGTGTGCTTATTACAGTTTAGTACCTACGTAGTATTTTGGAAAGCGGTGCAATAATAAAGGGACTAGTGGATTTTATTACTCTTTAATGGCAGAGAAAGTACTAAATAAGTTTCTGAGATATTTATATCTTGGCTTAGTGAATTTGGGAATTATCCTTGGTTATATCCATCAGCCTTTCTGTCCATTATTTTTTTGTTAGGCTAGATTAGTTTAGGTTAGTTAGGTTAGGTTAGGTTTTAGGAGATATTTTGTTTTTTTTTTGTTTTTTTTTTTTTTTTACATGAATACCACACAAGAGTCCCAACTGCTCCCGTCTGGAGCCAGTGGGACTATGGCATCCCCAATTGGGGTATGTTGTGAGGCTGAAGGCAGTGGTGAGGGGAAGGAGATAGGGAGGAGGAAGGTGGGGAAGTACCTGGCTATTCAGATCTGGTCACCAAACACGGCAGAAGCCATTTCAAGCAACGTTTCAATTCTGAATGGTGGTCTTACACCAGGGCGATATTGAGAGTATCTTCCACTCTGGAACGTGCCGCAAATATACTATATATTATTTTAAATGAATAAATTGTGAAATACACAAATTAATCAAATAAAATTTATTTGCCACGTCGGGATTCGATCCCGCGACCTTCGGAATGCTAGTCAAGCGCCTTACCGCTGCACTACGCCGGCCGTCAAAGTTGTTGGGGAATGTTTTGGATGTTTTTTTTAAGGATAGTTTGTCGGGGATATTTTGTCGGGGGGTATTTTGTCGCGGGATGAAAAGTCGCGGAACCCCATTATGAGGGGTAATAATGGCCTCGTCGTTAGAAAGAAAACTGCGCTGCTGATAAAAGCATATAACCTTCTGATGGTCATATTTGTATTTTGATATAATATATAAATTTGAGTTTTATGTTCCCGACAACTTCACAATATTTTTCTACTGAATGTTCAAAATTAAAAAAAAATGTTTTTACTACGTTTTTACTAAATATAGGGTACGTTTATTATTGGTTACGTTAAGGTGATTCTCAAAAGAATTCATAATCTCCTCTTTCCGAGATGGCGCTAGTGTAGATATTTTAGGGAAAAACGCTTTTTACATGTTAGGCTTTAAAATATTAATGATAATTAATTGTTTGCGCCCGTGCATACTCTTACGGGCGCAAACAAATAATTTTCATTAATATTTTAAAGCATTACTTGTAAAAAGTGTTTTTCCCTAAAATAACTCTACTAGCGCCATCTATGAAAGAGGAGATTATGAATTCTTAACTTAACCTTAACTGTAAATGCACATTTAAAAAAAAAACATTAGATACACAATTTCTATAAATAGGAGTATCATATTATATTTGTGACATTAATAATAATAATTACAATAATTACTAGTCTGTAAAATCATCATGGATGAATTGCTACATGAAATGTGTGAATGATAGTGACAAGCGTAAATTCCTAAAATTATTCCGAATTATTTATTATCTGCAGCTGACGTTTTTAATAACTCATGCAAAGAGTGTAGTCAACCAAAAAATTTGGAATTATTTGTGGCTAAGTTAGTACTCAATAACACTACTGATTTTCAAATAGCAATAACGAAATATATAATAGTCATAACTATAACAAAAGGAAAGCATGTTGATACCTTGATGTATCTGTGTTGATGTAGATATTGAATTGTCGAGTACAAATATATAAGAAATGCAGTATGCAGCCAAATGTAAAATACATACTCTAATAAAAATGCGTACTTTACAAGTATGATATGTGGATGAACTCGTATATGCTTCGAGAATAAGCTGCAATACAGGTGTGAGGTGTGAATACATTATGGGCCATGACAATCTTCTTTATATAAATAGATTCTAGTTCCGAGGAGCGAGAAAACCGTCGCTGTATTGCTCTTTGGAACGGAAAATAATTTCTATCCTTACAGCTAATCTGATATTTATGTTCGTCTATTTTAATTAGGGTATTATTTTTATTAACATATTACTATCTTTTAAATATAACAGTACTGTCGAACATATTTTGCATTAATTTCCTCGAAGAGAGCGTATCTCGAGTACGTTAAAGGTTTCGTCATTATGGTTAATCCGAGTTAACAAACTGAAATCACATTACACATGACCCACAATCAGTGGCGTAGCGTGGGTTTCGGTCGCCCGGGGCGTAGGAAAATTTTTCCGCCCCACCCCCCTCGCTAACTTCTACAGGTACTTCATCCGCAGATTTTCAAGCGGGGGGGGGGGGGGGTATCCTATTTTTATGCCGTTTTTTATAATCCCATGTGCCGAGTACGCTTCCAATAAAATCATGCTTATAAATTCTACTACAAATTTATATATAACTGTTCTCAGAAATCGAGAATGGTATGCTTGTGATAGAACCCAGGACCTCTTGCTTTCCGGGCAAACGCGCTAACCACTGCGCCACGGTGCCGATATCAAATTCGGTCATTTTTAACTGTATCATACTTCGACTAAGAACCACCCACATTATCTTCATTTACTTAACGCATATATTATTGGCTACAATCTTTATGTACGATTGCAAGATTCAAACCCGAACTAAATGCTCTCTAGATAGTGTCTGGATAAATCTTTATCCATTTTATTTTAATATGCGACATCTATTGACTTTTCTGCAAGTCTAGGTCCCAGACTTGCAGAAAAGTTATCAGCTTTGATTAGTATTACTCTCATAATATGCGTACGGTTTTCCTACGAATTGTGAAATTTGCAGCTTAAAAAAAATTTGTGATATTTTTAATAAATAATAAAAAAAGTTGGATTCGTAAACGAAAGTATCGTAGAAAATTTTCAAATAATGATTTGAAATGGTTTAAATTTTTCTAAGATAATATTATTATTTATTGTGAAAATTTGCCGCCCCCCCTAAAAGTGCCGCCCGGGGCGGGCCGCCCCTGCACACAATGCACATATTTTAACAAGTCCATAGTGGAAGATACTCTCGAACCAGCTAGGTACTTCCCAACCTTACTCTTGCTCTCTCCTTCCCCCCTCTTCTACTTTCAGCATCACAACATACCCCAAATGGGAATGCCGAAGCCCCGTAGGCTCCGGACGGTTGGAAACTTTTATTTTATTTTTCATGTATTGCCATTTTTTGTGATATTTAAATTAAAAAAAGGTTTGAATGCATTTGTGCACACCGTCTAACACCGATAGTAACGAAATATTAAAAAAGTTTTATTTTATCCAATAAAGGTTCCCGAGGCGGCGGTACCCATTCCCGCCTCTCAAATTGAAAAAAAAAATATATATATATTGATACACAATTGGTAGATGGTGGTATGTATTTGATTTATAAAGGATATTTTAAAGTTAGCGTCAATAAAACACAATAATATTTATGTATACTTTTAAATTATGCACACTAAAGGAACGTACCCATACTACGTGACACGTTTAGGGGGGGGGGGTCTTCAAAATGTCACGCTTGGTACAAATGAGCGGCGGGGGGCTTAGGTTTTTGGTCACGGGGCGGGGCGGGGGGGGGGGGGGGGAAGCACAATTTAAACGGCAAGTTTTGTTGTTGTTGGTTTAAATCTGCTTATCTTATATAAAATATTTTCTCCTTTAAAAAAGCTTTGAAATTTTAATTTTGTAATGTTTTTAAAAGGAATAAATTGAATTGAATCACGGTTGATTATAATAATAAGGAATTCCAGTGAAAAATATTATGGCTTTAAAAAAATATGTTCATACAGACCGATAAACGCTGATTCTGAATATAAAAGTTTTATTTAATAATATTAAACGCAGAGTTTTTAAAAAATTATTAAAAAGTCCATTTTTAATCGGGTAATAGAAACACGCCGTCAAGTTGGTATTATTTAAATGTTTAGTGGTGACGTCACTGAACACCGTAAAGTCATTGTATGGGAATGTAGGTATGACACAAGCCATCGTATTAACAACGTTTCATCTTATTCGTTTATTTATATACTGTTTGTAGAGATTTTGTTGTTGTGTTTATTGAAACATTATTTAGGCCTAAATAATTCAGTTTCAAAAATAAAGGTATCTCATATTGGATACGTTTTAAGATTTTCACGGCCAAAAGTATTTTCTTTATTTGTTTTTGGGGTGTTATGCCGGGTCTGCCATGATGATGGACATTGCAACGCTGTCCGAAACGTTGGCTAAAGAAGGAGGTAGCGCAACACGGCATAACACCCCCAAAACAAATAACGAAAGTATCTCGTATTAGTTTATCTCTGTTATTGAAAATATTCAAAAACTACTGCACAAAAAAAATAGTAATGCTACTCTAGGGAGAATACTTCGAACTCTGAATTTTAAAATGGCGCCAGGTGAACAGCTGATTGCCCGATCGTAACTTTTCGGGAGTGATGACGTCACACGATTCACTACACATACGGTGGTTTTCGGGGGATCTTGAAAAATTAAAACTTTGAAAATAAAAAAAATGCTGTTGACTCACCAAAGTGTAATTAAACTTAAAATACCATAAATATATAACACAAGTGAAACTATTGTACTTTCATCAAAATGACCCCGGAACAAAACGAAACGGGCGGGCGGTTCATTTAAAAATAGATTCTCCTAACTTAACAAACGGATTGCAATCTTTAGAGCACAGGCGTCAGGTGGGAATGCTATCCCTGTTCTATTGATATTTCAATGGAAGATGCTCCGAAGAACTAGTGTCATTGATCCCTTCACACCGGAGCATAGTCGAAACACACGCCAAATGCGTGCCCGACATTATGTACACGGTTGACATTTGTCACATGAGAACCGGTCGCTTTTTAGACTCGTTCTTGTACTCGGCTCGGCTGTGGAACGATTTACCGGCCTCTGTGTTTCCTCCTTCCTACAGCATGGGTCTTTCAAAACCAATGTTCACTCCTACCTCTCCCCAAAAAGACCATCCACACAGCATCTCAAATGACATAGGCCCTGAGGGAAATTATTTTCCTCAGGGCCTCCTGTGTGGAGTTAATGTAAAAAAAAATCAATAATCTTAATACATAAAATTAAAGTTTCTATGTTTGTTCCTAATACGTTCCTAAACCATTCATCCGATTGCAATGAAACTTTGGAAACAAGTGACTATGGAATTCTGTCACTGACTATGGTCTCTTGAGTTCAACCCTTGGAACTTATTATTTTAAAACGTAACGTAATTTTTAAGAAGACTTTGGTACTGACTTTTGGGCATTCTGGAGACTCGTAACTCATAAGCACGTGCAAATAAAAAGTACACGCTTTCGGTGTAAATTTAATATCTTTTTCATTCCCACAATCCCGCAAATCCCACATATGAAAAACAATTATCGTTTAAATATTTCGGGATTGTGAGATGCGAGATTGCAAACCCTAATTGTCTCTACCGGGGGAGACAGTAATCTTAGTGGGAGAGTATCTTCCACTATGGTTATCAGTTATCAGTAAAGACACTGATTCATCGCATTGACGATATATTCGCGAATTAAAGCGATAAATAGTGTTTTTAGCGATAAAAACGTTAAAACGCGAAATAGCAGCGATTTTTACAACAAAACTCAACAAAATGCGAACTTTTTTAGTAATGCGAGCAAAGGCACAAATTTCGGGTTTTTGAACCAAGCGAGAGTTGTCAGAAGAGTTCTGTGAAACTGGCATCTCATATGCTGAACCGTCAAGACAACAGCACTAATCCATTTCTTGAGCATGCAGGTAAAATGTTCAATCCTGCGATTGTAGGTCAGAATGTCCGGCGATCAGACGCTATTCTTTTAGCAAGTAAAAGTAGGCTTGCTCCAACGCTTAAATCTGTTGATGACAGTAAATTCCTGGAAGGTAACAGGTATTTTCAAAGACAGCTTGTAGAGCAAGTGAGGGATGGAGTCACTGTAGACATAATTCAGCTATTCTTAGCTGTAAAAATTGTTCACAGAGAATTTGCTGAGGCAGCTCTGATGACTGTGTGGGCGCCTATGAATAGTGTTGACGCAGAAAGATTTTTTAGTTGCTATAATCTTGTATTGACAGGTCGTAGAACGAACATGACACACTTTACTGTAGAAACACGTGCCATGTTGAGTTTCAACCAATAATAAAATAAACATGTTTCAAGTGATTTTGCCAATTTAATTGTTTTTCCCCTCTTGCCGACTCCCATTCCTTGACGTTATCCTATTTAGCTATAAATGCTATGAAAATGCAAAATTAAAGCTATAAAAGCTATTTTTTCAACAATTAATGCTACATTTCTTGAAAATTAAAGCTATGAATCAGTGTCTCTAGTTATCAGTAATACCCCAGTTAAAATAAAATGCAATTTTTTATTCATGCCTTGTTTTGAACATGCTGTTTCTGAGTTCAGAAGCAGAGGATCTTATTGAAGGGCATCTGATACAGACGGAGTAGGAAAAAATGGAGTATTATATGAAATTAAATTTAAATGCGGCCACACAATAAATCTATGTATGGCTATTTACATATTCGATATAATAACGTATGAACGTATAAAACTCACATGAAGCGGAAGCCAAACATGAAAGAATGAAAGAAAAATTTGAATAAAATGTGCATATGGGTCGGCCATCTAAAGCAAAGCTGCAAAGTCAGGAACGGACCGACTGGCGACCCAATGAGCTTGTGCGATTATGAGCGCTGTTGAAACTAGAGCACTCACATCAGAAACATTACCTTTCAGACTGTCATATCCTTAAATTCAATATAGCTGCCAGCACCAATCTCGTATTGCCTCATAATTTTATTTTAATTTTATTTTATTGATACTAGGCGTAGTAGTTTATTCACAGTCCTCCTCACTAAAAAATCATGTTACGAGGTGGCTCTAGGTAATTGTGTTGGTGTTACATCCTATTTTTTCTCATCTACAAGTTTGTTGACTTTCATCTTCATGTTTGTTGATTTCCTCATCTTGACATTCGTTGGGCATGTTTGTTGATTTCCCGTCTTAATATTTCTTGACTGTAGGTTGTACAGGCATTACTTCGTAATTTTTTTAGATTTCGTAATTTTTATTTTTTATTTAAAAAAAATACATACGTATACAGATTCATAGTAAAACATTTGATTCTTAAAACTAATAACAATATGTAAATTTATTTTTAATGAAACTACCCAATTCAATAGAGAAAACATTTCTCGTGCTTGAATTTTGGAGTGCCATTGTAAAATGCATAGTTACACAGAGTATGTTATTACAAGTACTTATATTAATAAAATATATATTATTGTAGAAAGCAATCACTTTGTGGTTTGACATATTTAATAAAATAAAATACTTTTTTGTTTAAAACCACGATATTTATTAATTTTTTAACCGACCGGTTTCGCTTAGCTTAAGCATCTTCAGTATTAATTTGTACCCTAAGCGGAACCGGTCGGTTAAAAAATTAATAAATATCGTGGTTTTAAACAAAAAAGTATTTTATTTTATTAAATAAAATATATATTCATGAAGACAAGTGGACATAATAACTGACAGTATTGTCAGAGTAGGTACATGTAATAAAGTTGTAACAATTTGGTGCCTGCAAATAATGCGTATGTACTTTGCTTTCAATTTGATATGGTGATGAAATATTTTTAGAGATTATGTTCTCGTTTATTTTTTTGTTGTTATTATTGTGATGATGAATTTAAAACTTATAATTAGTGTCGGGGTAATCTTCATATTCTTAACTATATTTTGATTTTGTTTATAAACTTGTTTATATCTTGTTTAAATTTAAATTAAATTCATTTAATTGAATTAATATTATTCGAAGCCTTACATCTCAATCGGTTTCATTTCGTGGAATAGAAGATTATTTTAAGAAACTACTGGGAAAAAAATCATGTATTTGTGAAATTCTGTTGATGCATAATACCTACTTCGTCTTTGACCAAGACATACAATTTGAAGAGTTTTACCGAAAGTTATGATCTAATTTCTGGTTCTCCGAAGTGTTGAAGTGTTAAAGTTTGCATTGCGCGTGTTATTTCCCATTTATTCATCGCGTAATAATCCAAAACGAATAATTGAAAACGCTAGCAGTCGTAAGTATATTTGGTGACATTGTTGTTGTGATATCAAATTCCAAGTTTCATTACGTTTGTGAAACATGCTCGATATAAGGTATTTAAGTTGGTTTATTGGTTTTGTTATTTTTGTGTAATACTTTTTGGGCAATAAAAATTTATATTATATTCCTGTAAACCGTAGTAATAAACAGTTTCCTCTTTCTATAACCTGCACGCTCTTCAATCAAGCGAATAATGTGTTTGTTCTTATTAAATATATATATATATATATTTAATTATTTATTTAATTATAATGTATTACAAAAACATGGTAAGTAACACATTATTCCCAATGAGTTGAAAAAAAAACTCATTACATGAAGGACAGACACATATAAAAAAATAAAGTTGGTTGTTTTCAGGTGGAAAAAAAAAAAAAAAAAAAAAAAATATAACAAGCAGTAATTGTTGAATGAAACACTAGTATATATTGAATTATTTGGCGGGTATTTGATAAGCCCCCATAGCTCAGTGGTCAGAGCATTCGACCGGCAATCGGAAGGACACGGGTTCAAGTCCCGTTGGCGGCAAGTATCTTTTCTCGGAAGATTTTTCAATGTAAATGAGTGTTTCAGGCTGACAATTATTGCTTGTAATAATTGTTACCCTTTGACATATAAGTACAATAAACACAATTAAATAACTTTGTTTCAATTCCACTTTATTATTTTTTAATCCAACCGGTTTCGGTTCGTCCTGAACCTTCCTCAGGGGTGAATATAAATACATTTTTCATAGATATTGCACGTTCAAAAAAATACAACATATTACAAAAAATGCATTGTCAAGAATAGAGATTTTAGAAATACTGAGAGACATCCATACACATAAAACATAAAAAAAAACAAACGGATGAAGGCGAGCGAATATTCACTGGTTTCAAAACATTTTCAGGAAATATTCTTTAAGCGTTTTAACTAATATTTTTTGTTAGCTACTGGTTGCTTTATTTCATTAGGTAATGCATTTTATTGTGTATATGCAATATATTTTAGTGAGTTAATACCAAATTTAGTTGTGTGGGTAGATGATGTTAGGTGTATTTGATTTTGTGCTGGTGTATGTCTGCATTAAATGCTGGTCTGATGTTAGTGTGTGAGGATCTATGTATGATTTGTAATATTGCACTAGTGATATTGTATTTAGGTAGGACCGTAAAAGGAAGTATGTTTGTCTTTGAATATATATGTTTGATATGTGTATCCCACGGCAGATGGTAGATATTCCTTATAACTCGATTTTGAATCACCCGTATTTCTGATATTTGTTTTTAGTGATAGTGCCCCAGATACTAACAAAATAACTCAGATGGGAGTGAAACATCGCATAGTAAGTGGCCCGTAGTAGATATGAAGAGAAAAGACCTTGGAGTCGGTACAGTACACCGGTTATTGGGAAAATTTTCGATTTCACATGCTCAACATGGGAATTCCACGAAAGTTTAGAGTCTATTAAGAGCCCTAAATATTTCGTAACTTCTGTATTTTGGAGTTTATCAGTTCCAAGTGAGATATTCATGGATACATAATCCTTATTACCGAAAGTTAGGTCGTTTTTTATATTGAGGCTCAATTTATTAATACGCAGCCAATTAGCTAGAATTGAGACATCTACATTGATTAAAGACTCAAGTTCACTCAGGCTTGTACTGAACTGTGATAGTAGATTACAGTATCATCCGCATAAAGTTGGAGTTTTCCAGAGATACCACATTTAGTTATATAATTGACATATGTTTGTTTACTGAGAAACTATGAAATAATAGAAAACAATTGAAAAAAAATGCCACTGCCTTATGCTGCCACTGCCTTATGTAGATAGTGTTGAAAAACAATATTTGCAAAGTGTTAAGAAAAATTATACTCTTATAAAATCAGTGACAACAAAAAGGCCAATTCCATTTTTTAATAATATTTCGTGGCCCAAATTAGTTTTGTGAGTTCGTATCTGCAAAACGCTAGCCCTGAACGTTAGCAACCCATGTAACAGAATGTAAATGGCTGGCATGAAATCGAAGATGTACGTTCGTATGAGTGAAATCAACTCGCGCAAGGACCGTCTTGTGTGCATTTTCACAAAGAAGATACTGAAAAACAAGTTAGAAAACTTTTTCAACACGAGCCATTGGGATAATGCAACCTAAAAGTAATGCCGAATCTTGTGAAGTGGAAGGGAATGTGCTAAAGTCACGTTCAGACACATGCATAGCATCACGCAACGCAATGTGTAACATTATGTACTAAGAAAGACCGATTTTCGCTTTTCCAGAGGGAAGTTGTCCATTCGGCCTTTTCAGACAAATAATATGGGAAAATCTGCTCTCAATGCTGTTCTAGGAAAGGCTGGGTCTGCATTGGACGGAAGCCGCTAAAAGTATAGATCAGGGACCATTGGATGCGCGTTATCGAAGACTCCGGCTGAATACAACAAAGGGAAGAAAGTAAGATGATATTGATTAGAATCAATACATTAATTATCGTGGTTTATTTTTATGTTATTATGCCGCGTTGGGCACGTCTAATTACGGAGGCAATTGAAATTCACCAAAACCTCATAAATATAAATATATTCTTGGTGGCTATACATCATTAGGAACATTGGAGGGGACCCCACCACTGTCCCAACGGCGTTTTAAGGAAACATATGGTTTCCTCCTTCATCGCACACGTCAAGACTCTACTTTTTTTTTTTGAACGAAGGTTATTTGAACGACTCTAGACCCTCCAATTTCCATGGAAACGGGGTTAGTAAGCAGTATGCAAGTACTTACATTAACATTCTACAAAAGATAAATAGAAGTAGCAGCCCGTGGAATAATTCTTCTGAAATAGGTAACATCAAAAAGAGATAATAGTGTTGGTAAAAAAAAAAAGAAAAAGAAAAATAACGGCTATGACCAGTCGAAGAAACCTTCTGAAATTAAAATAAGTAATGAGGAAAAAACAGTTATATCATTATGTTGTAATGAAATAAGTAATTACTATAATAGCGGAAAGAAATTAAATCAAATAAAAAGGAAAGTCAGAGAAAGTATTCCATAGACCACCGGGCAGTCCCAATGAGGATGTGTATAGCTATCGGCCCAACCGCAGACGATGCTCGTAGTCCGCGCCTTTTAGCCGGTTCCCCGATTTTTCATCGAAGAAATGTACTTGGTAGAGAAGGGGAAGTTTTTGAAGACCTTGAGGAAAAGATGAGCGTCGGATTACCGGAGGGGGGACGGAAGGACATCGAGACCGCGTGGTTACGCCTCAGGCCAACGCATGTCGATGGGGGAGGCGCGGGCGGATCGCGGGAAGACCGCTGCGGTGTGTGTTCGCCTGGCAATGTGCATGGACAGGGTCTATCCAACCCCCTTCCTATGGGGAACGATGATACATAACATGTACAGTTCAGTTGCGCCACCAAAGAATGGAAACCAAAACCAATAAAGAAAAATAGAAAATAATAAGAGCATTTACACATGTGAAACATAATTAGGAACATAACATAATTTATTATTATACTGAAATTCCCCGCTTCCCCTTGACGTGCGTAATACGCCATCACGTCTACAAACATAAATACATACTTCCCCACAATCTACCCATCTATTCATCTGATGATGGACAGTGTAATGCTAACCGAAACTTTGGCTAAAAAAGGAGGAAGCGCAACACGATATAATAGGTAAAAAATAAATCACGATAAGTCATTTATAGTATCGTATTTACAATATCTACAGACCAGAGGTTATATAATAGCAGTACATAAATTATATATGGGTATCAAAAACTTTTAATAAAAACTTTATGAAATGAATAGTTATGTAATATAAATCCAGAGTAAAATTTAAAACATTCAGCTTAAAGACAACAAGCCTCCAAAAATAATTTATTTCCGTTTTAATTTACGTCAACATTATGTTTGTAAAACAAGCTAAGATTTGGGGCCCAGCAAACTTAGATGTTAGTTTCCCCACGAAACTAACATTTACGGAGTTACTTTAATAATCCCTGAGAGGGGACGTTTAGTTTCCATCAAGTGGAAAAGAAATACAAACTTAGTTGGGAAAGTGACAGGACTTGAACGGGCAAATGTAAACATTTTAAGCGAGTTAAAATTTCTACTACGGTCTTTCTCCTACCTACTCTATTAGGCAGCTCCGAGGAAGAGTTTGCGAGTATTGAGTGAAAAGGATGTCAACAATTATGAGACAATTTAACAGAAGCTTTTTATTAGGGATCTTAGGACAACGACTTTATCGTGAACACCAAACAAAACGCTTACATTTTTTTTTTGTATTCACAATATCTTCACTTGATGAATTAATCGTTTTGTTTATTTTATAGATTACAACTGCCACGACTTAAACCCGTGTGGTAATGCATACGTCGATAGTCATGGTTTGATGTACAATGCCAAAAAGTCATCATTGCTGGTGTTTAAAGCAAACATTGGTCCTACTGTCATTCCACCCATTCTCCTCGGCGGAGACAATGTCAAAATCTGCAGTGAAATAAAATATTTGGGGCATGTCGTCACTGATGACCTAAATGGTAAAAAATGACATAGAACGCCAAAGAAGAGTACTAAGCGTGCGAGCCAACATGCTCGCCAGGAGATTCAACAGGTGCAGTTCTCTGGTGAATAAGCAAATATTCCAGAGCTACTGCATGAGCTTTTACACCGACGAACTATGGACAAGATACTCACAAGGCGTCATGAACACACTTCGAGTACAATACAATAACAGTACAATTACAATAAATACAGTAATAGGGCGCTATTCGGCCTACCTTGGCGATGCAGTGACTCGCAGATGTTTGCAGAAGGAAGGGTACATGGGTTCGCCGCTTTGATGCGCCACAGAATAGCCGGGGTGAGACAGCGCTACCAAAGATAGGAGAACACTCTCGTCCAGGCCGTGGCCCAGTGGCAGGGCGCGGCTCTTCACCAAACATGGAGAATACATCTGAAGCCCCCGTAGTAGATATACGAGTACTAAATATGTGTATATATATTTCTTTTTAAATCTTTTTTATATTATTTTATTTTTTCTTTTTCATATAGTATGTAAATCCTTTTTATGTAATGTATACTTTTATATGACTGACAGAGTATTGCACCCACCGCTCTGTTCGGCTGAAATAAATAACTTATTATTAACTGAGCAGCTTAGAAAGGAGTCGTAAGTCAAAGTTTTCTGTTTTATTTTATTTTTTCTATGAATAGTAAAGTGATTGTGATTATCTATGTCCCACGAAAACCGTGTTAAGGTTAGGTCAGTTTATCTCCGCGAGATGTCACTAGTATCTCTTTTCGATGGAACTTGTTTGATGTTTCATCAATCATCATTTGTTTTAGCTCTCTTGTAAACTTAACTTTTCGGATGTGCGACATATCTAATGTTTGAGATGAAATAAATAAAATATTTTATTCAAGCTGTGTTAATAACGTAAGTTGGATAATTTCTACGATAAAGAAGGGGGCATGCATTAATTACGTGAGCTTGAAAGGGGGGGGGGTCTAGCAAAATCTCACGTTACTTGAAAAGAATATACGAAGTGGCCCAAATTTATCTCACCAAGGAGGGCGGGAGGGGGGGGTCTAGATGGAAGAAAAACTGCTCACGTAATTAATGTACGCCCCCAAAGAACTTAAAAATTACAAGAAAAAATAAAATAAGAACGATAAATTTGAATTAAATGAAGACAATATAAGCGAAACTCAATCGAAAATCTGCAAACAGAAAAATCAGAAAAAGATATTGACACCTCTGGGACATGAACCCAGGACCTCTTGCTTACGATAAATTTGTCTTACAAACAAAAGAGGTTCTTATTCCGAGTACCCTGCCAGCCATATATAGATAGGGTATCCAGTAATAGGTACAAAATTTAATTAGGATAATGTGAAAAAAAAAATTAAAAAACCGAATTTACAACCATATGAAAAAACGGAAATATATTACAATGGGAAAAGATACCTACCTGGTATTGAGCACACAACGAATCTTTCATACAAATTGCAACATATAAAAATAAAGCACGTTGTGTGTTTACCAAACGGGTTGATAAAATAATAATAATTCTTAAAACAAGGATGCACTTTTTAAACAAAATATAACACTAGAAATGTGCCTTGTAATACAATTTATTCGAATATTTACGTAAATTCAGTATACTCCATGATCGTGCAGATGACGGCCGTCAATCGTCGCGAATGGCCGATAGTCACTCCTTGTTTTATCGGTATATGTTTTACAATATCCGCGACGGTTCCGAAATATTGGGGTACTCGGCATTGGGCGGGTCACTGGTAATAGCGACGAATAAATATTGTAGGACACGGATAGTGATATACTCGTATTATGTCATATCTATACAAGGTGTAATAGGACATACCCGTGGGATTTTAACCATTGATTCCTGAGCATACTTGGAGTAAAAAATGTGCATGTCATTTTGGTGTCCGATGACATTTTTTTTTCTATTCAAAACAATAAAAATATTTTTCCATCACACGTCGCAACTGACTAGTTAAAAAGTAGCACATTTATAGCCTTGACACTTGATAAGCTTTGCATCTCGTTCTAACAGCGTTCTAACAGGACGGGAGCCCCATAGCGATAGTAACAGTAGCGCGGTGTAATCGAAAAACATATTATTTGTTTTTAATAGAAGATAAATATCGTGGGACATCAAAATGATAACTATTTTTTTTTCTCCAAATATGCTCAGGAATTGCTGGTTAAAATCCCTCGGGTACGTCCTGTTACACCTTTTATACACATAATATTGCACTGTACATCTCGATATAACTGCACATCTCGATACAGGAATACCCTAGTGAGATGTGCAGTTTATATTTTTAAGCATTATTTTATTTTTCAATAAATTAATACTTTGCTTGGAAAAATGAGCTTTTGTCAACTTGTCCTCGGTAGATCTTTACTCATCGGTCCTACTAAAGAAGAGTGTATAGAAGAGAAACAATGATAATAAAAGTGAACCGAGGAAGGAATGGAGGGATATTAAATTTAAATGTGGAACTCGGGAGAAAGGGAATCCCATGTAGTTTCGTTTCCGAGATGTTGGGGCCGGGCCGGGCCGGGGCAGAGGGGCCCGCGTCTGGAAATGGTTTGTGATGCCTGGATTATAGTATTAAATATGCAATGTTCAAAAATTAATTTAATTTAGTGGGGAAAATGTGTTAATAACCAAAAGATTAACTAAATTTTATGGAAAGGTTTTGTCTTTTAAGAAAATTGTGTAGGAATTTGTCTTCTTATTGTTTTTCTGGTGAATTCTCCTAATGGGAGGCGGGTATAGGGACCGCCGCCAGGGTGCCCGGGTTTATACGTCTGCCCGCCTGCTGTGGCGGGCCGGATCGAGAGAGACTGGTTGAAGGAGGCCTTTTGACCTTTCCACCCGGACTCTCTCGACCAATCATATTGAACCGCAGCTGGAGGGATGGATTCATGCATCCGTCACTCCTCGACACACTAACCCCCAGATTCGTACCCATCCCTTACACCTTTTTCCTTCCCAGAACTGCACATCCTTCCCTTCCTTAAAAAAGATCCTCCACACAGCATCCCCTAGGATGACATAGGCCCCGAGAGAAATTATTTTCCTCAGTGCCTCCTGTGTGGAGCTAATGGAGATTGGCTAACATCAGGGCAATCTGAACAATCCAGATGAGCGTTAAAAGACTCGATTGCTGAACTCTAATCAAACCAGAAACATTGGTTTTGAATCTACGGGGATCGGCGTCTTCCTATACTATGTCTTCCATCAATATCTTCATGAAGTACTCGTATCAGTTGGGTGAAGTCCGTCGCGTCGCGTCGTTACAGTATAGAAACGGAGTGTTTAGGTTAGGTTAGGGTTTTTATCCAGTAAAGACTTTTTTCCTCACGATAACATTAATGTAAAAGTAAATTCAGTCCAAGTAAATAATCACCTTCAGAAGGTAATAGTTATAAGGCCAAATGAGCCGTAAAACTAGTTAGTTAGAACATGAAAGGGTATTGCAAAGCCCTAGCTAGTTAGAGGATTACGAAAGAATCCGTAGAATCAAAAAAAAAAGAGTGTTTAGGTGTTTGGGCTTTTATCAAAATAAATTACTTTCACTCATCATGAGCATTAATTGTTACTTATCAATTGAAATTGTTAAAGTTAAGAGAAAAAATGAATATTACCATAAATATTAACAAGGTTTGACTATGACTTGTCTCTTTAGGGTGTCACTGTACATCAATTAAAAAGTCTTTTTATTGTAAAAAACATACAAATATTAAATAAAAAATAAAAAAATCGAGTGCAGTTCACACGCGTTAGTAGTGAAAACTTCATCCACTAATTCTCAACCAGTAGTAGTAGTAGCCCTGAAAAGTGAGCCCATAAGCAAAGCGGCCAATGCGGTAGGTATTGTATGTAGGTTTCATTCTATCTCATTCTCTCGCAAGCTAAATCCAATACATGTATGTGTTTCTATCTTTTTAGTGTCGTTTCCGTTTCATCGAGTTTCAAATCACAACGTGCTAAAGAAGTTTCACTTCAAGTTAATAAATAAAAAAAGATTGAAAAGTTGAAAGTAGGTGAGACCAATGATACATGCAATTTTCATGAAGCTAATTTTTTTAGATAGGTACTTTGGTAATTTTTAACATTTGGTACGTGAATAATTAAATAAAAATAAAATAAAAATGACTAATATTGCAACTAAAGTAGTCATGCGTTGTCAAAAGAGTAATGATTATTATGGTATAGCTTGCAGAATCTAGTTAAAGTGAAGAGGTTATTTTTATACAATAATAGTACCAAATGATATGAGATGATATATTAAATAACTCTTATAAAAACGTGTCCCACTTCAAATTATTTCATTTTTAATTTATTGTATTTAGGAATCAAATAGCTATTAACAAGATAATTACATTGTAAAATTAATATATGAAAACGGAATTACGTTCCAGTAATTATATATATAAATAATATTAACGAAATATACATACATATTCATCGATATTTGGACGATGTACGTACCTACACTAACGTTAGCACTTACAATGCCTTTCCCATATAAAAATAAAGTTGGTTGTTTGCAGGTGGAAAAATGTAATGATGTGTTGAATGAAACACTAGTTTATATTGAATTATTTGGCGGATAGGAGATAAGCTGCCTTAGCTCAGTGGATAAAAGAGCAGTTGACCGGATATCAGAAGTACGCGGGTTCAAGTCCCGTCGGCGGCATGTATCTTTTCTCGGGAGATTTTTTCAATGTAGATGAGTGTTTCAGGCTAATAATTATTGCTTATAATAATTGTTAAAATGAGTATCTTTAATTTTTGCATCTAAAGGAAGATGCGGCCAGCTTCATTTTATAGGTTTCCAAGATACAGTTAAAAATGTCAACATCTCATCGACAGTGTTAAATGTTTTGCAGATATGTCCCGTTAATGAATTTTGGGCACATCTAGATTTACAATGTGACGTACTGAATAAATCATTCGATCTGGGGTGGCTTGCAGAGTACCGAAATCATTTACATTTATCTCAATAAACCATTCCGATAATATCATCGAACACATTCACTTCGGTTGTCTGTACGTGGTTGTTTGTCCTCGTGAAATATTCCTGCCCGAATTGTAAAATCTGGTTAAATTTGCATCTTACTTATGTGTCATTTAGAATTGCTTATGTGAAGAATAATTCTGGAAGCGAGAAAGTAGGTAGGTACATGCGTATAATACAACATTTTAAGATATTAATTTTTTTTTTTTTTAATTTTTTTATTTAAATAAATACATACGTATACAGATTCATAGTAAAACATTCGATTCTTAAAACAAATAACAATATGTAAATTTCTTTTTAATGAAACTACCCAATTCAATAGAGAAAACGTTTCTCGTGCTTGAATTTTGGAGTGCCATTGTAAAATGCATAGTTACACAGAGTATGTTATTACAAGTACTTATATTAATAAAATATATATTCATGAAGACAAGTGGACATAATAACTGACAGTATTGTCAGAGTAGGTACATATAATAAAGTTGTAACAATTTGGTGCCTGCAAATAATGCGTATGTACTTTGCTTTCAAATTTGATATGGTGATGAAATATTTTTAGAGATTATGTTCTAGTTTATTTTTTGTTGTTGTTATTATTGTGATGATGAATTTAAAACTTATAATTAGTGTCGGGTTGGTCTATTAGTGTTTTTATTTGGGATTTAAAAACTTTATAATTTTTTCAGACTTGATTTTATATGGGAGAGCATTGAAAATTTTTATACCTTGATAAGCATAATGGTGTTGGGAAGCACTCGTTTTAAATTTTGGAATTTCTAAATTGCCCCGTGATCGTGGTCGGTTGTTTATGTTTGTGAATGTTGTTGTTGATGAATTGAAATGATCTTTATGAGTTTGCAATAATGAGTTCTTTTTGAAAATTTTATTAAGACTGAGAACCCTAAAAGAGTCAAATAGTTGTGTTGTTGGAAATACAGATGGTTTTCGTAAGATGACTTTCAAAATCAACCTCTGTACCCTTTCTACAGGTAAGAGGTTAGTTTTGAAAGTCCCACCCCACCCGATTATACCATATTGTAGAATAGATTTTCGTTTTCGAAATAATAATAATAATATTCCGGGATTTTTCACGTTTTAGCATAAAATGGTGGACGTGCGCTGCTCATCATATTCAGACTTCAAAAGAGCCGCACAAGACAGGGAAGAGTGGAAGAAACGTATAGATGAAATTGCTGCAAACCAATCCCACGATTGAAACCATCGAGAAAGAGAGAGTATAAAAAGTTATAGAAAGAGTTGTTAGCATAAAAAGAGAATGTTTCAAATACTTTTTCACGAACCGATTCCGTAGAATCATGGCTAACAGAACACTTACAATATCGTTTCAGTTTAATATATTTCCTTTACCTTAAATAATTCCATGACAAAATAATATGATAATATAAATCCTTAACCTTTCCGATACACAAAAGAAAGCCTGAGTATTAAAAATGAAATTAATGTTAAAACGATTCAGTCTTTTGAGGATCGCGAGCATAAAGAAAAAACTTTAAACGTGGGATAAAGGGGAAAAATGATTCACCTTATGAAAAGTTAAAACAGACAATATTGAAAGGGGTGTAAAACGTAAAAAAGCCTTTTTTTCGAATTTATGGGAGATTTTTCTTTTTTCCAATACTCTAGTAACCTTTGGAACTTCACAGAAAGGCCGCAAGACTTAGCAAGGAATAATTTAAGAATATATAATTATGGCCATGACCGAAACCGTCCTCTTCCTATTTGTTTATAACGGATAGCTAGATTAGGATTATATTTGTGAGAAAAGTTAATAAAAATAATATTTATTATAAAAATTTGTATTTTCTTAACACTGTCTAGTAATAAAAAAGCGAGCCTTCTTTTGAATCTTATTTACTCTTTTGTTCTTCAAATTTTTATTCTTTTTGTTGGAATGCTGGTGAATACTTACTAAATGTGTCACTCTTTGAATGTATTAATTTGTTTCAGTATGTGTAGGTAATTTTCTATAATCATTTCATTAAAAAAGTGTTTCCATGTATATAGAGTTGTGGAAGTTTGAATTGCTTTGATCGTTGAAACAGCTGTTACAACAATAAATAACTGAATTACTTACAGAATTTAATAATATCACTATTAAATTTGATTGATTACAAATTATTAAAATCTAATTGGAGTTTTATGAAGTACAATGACAATAAAATTATAATATCGGAAACTCGGAAAATCCTGAAAAAGGGATATTTTTTAAACATTTGTTCCACACTGGAGGCTCCAAAAAAATCCACTGCGGTGCAGGGCGATGGGTTGAGAGAGTCCGGCTGGAGAGGTCGAAAGGTCTCCCTAAACCAGTGTCTCCCCATCCGGCCCGCCACCCGGTAGGTGGGCAAAAGCATACGCTGCCAAGACCTAGAAAAACCTCACCCCGTGAACCCGGGCACCCCTGATAAGTTACCAAACCTAGCGAAACACTTGGGGGACCTGGGAGCGGGCAGGGGTGTTGGTTATTAAATAAATGGTTCAAATAGTATTTCTGCAATTCTCATACGCATTGTGCTTGGAAAGCGATACAACCAAGCATTCTCTGATTAAGTTGGATGTTTTGAAACATTTAATTTAGTTAGCGAACGCTTTGTTTTATTAAAAATTGTGATGATCACTAGTGTAAACGAAATTTGTGTTCGGCAAAGTTTTCCCCACATTAAGGTCAACGATATAATTTTGTAACTGCGTACTTAATAATCTACAATATTACTTATTTCACGTAGTTAAAAAAACGGCAAATGGGGAAAACCCCTTAAAGCCACAAAATTAAAACATCTAGATAATCATTTAAAAAATAGTATTTAAGGTTTTGAAAGCCTAAAATCTTTTTAATAGTATTTGAAAATCTGCTTGCTAGTAAAATTTGCCAAATCTATGTATGCAAAATTAAGGGTTAAATCCATTGTCCTCTAGTTTTTATTCTAAAAGTAAAAACGGTTTTACTTAATATATATCGTTTATTCTACACAAAATAAGTTCAAAGAGATATCTAATGAAATTGAAGTTCGTTATTTTAAAATGTACTTTAAAATCATATCGACAGAAATATTAATTTCATTTAGAAAAATCAAGCGTTACGAAAAAATCATACACCGAATGCAAAACAGTAGTAAATAAATATCAACGTGTGCAGTTAACAAAGCACGAAAGATTAAAATGAAATAACGATTTTAATCACAGGGCAGGTGGCGCGCGGACAAACTGCAAATTGTCAAAGTGTTGACGGACACAAGAATATCAATAGCGAGGATTTGATTATTGGGCTCGCAGTTTGATCGGACGGATGCTGTGTGCAATGTTTATTTTGGAGATTCATCTCCCGTGCCTTTAATAAAAACGGCCTGGTGCGATGGACCGGCTGATTGTGCATTGATGGCGGCGACATCTGCCTATTGCCTGCTTCTGTGTCACTGGAGGCAGACTCTTTTCCGATTTATATCTCATATGGCTGGCCCGGCCGGGTCTGTTAACGGACAAATGATTCTATTAACTAATTGGTTTTGGGTTTTTGTTGGCGAATTTAAATTTTAAGGTTTTTGTAACATATTGTTAGGACTGGTTTGGAAAAAGTGCTGTTTTGGGAGATGAAAGATACAGAGTTGATACTCTGGAAAAATAGTTCAATTAACTAATTGCTTTAGAGTTTTTTTTTAACATTTTAAACATACGAGTTTTAAGATAGTTTGGTTAGACGAAGAATTGAGAAAGTTAGTTGTTATGTTTGACGATCTCCGTAGTCCAGTGTGTAAGACTCTTGACTCACAATCCGGAGGTCGCGGGTTCGAACCCGGCATGCGCAAATAAATTTTATTTGATTAATTTGTGTTATTACACAATTAATTAATTAAAAATAATACATAGTATATTTGCGGCACGTTCCAGAGTGGAAGATACTATCAGTATCGCCCTGGTGTAAGACCACCATTCAGAATTGAAACGTTGCTTGAAAATGGCATTAGCCGTGTTTGGTGACCAGATCTGAATAGCCAGGTACTTCCCAACCTTCCTCTTCCCCACCTCCTTCCCCTCCCCACTACCTTCAGCCTCACAACATACCCCAATTGGGGATGCCATAGTCTCACTGGCTCCAGACGGGAGCAGTTGAGATTCTTGTGCGGTATTTACTGTAAAAAAAAAAAAAAATGTTGGTTGATACTGGGGGTAATAATTGAATTTGAAGTAACCGATTTTGGGATTTTGTTTGTGGTTTTAAATTTCAAGATTTTGATCATGTGTTTATGTTTGCTTTGGAAAAATAAATAATGTAAAATTTGTTTACAAGAATACAGACCACGCGCTGTGTAAAACTAATTAAATTCACAAATATAAATCAACATTTAAGTAAATTATCGACAGGAAAGTAGTGAAAATCTTTATATTTGGGAAATAAAAAAATATGTTTAAAACCCTTTATCTGTATTACAAAAGCTGGTCAGCAACTAAATTTTAAAGCTGAATCTTTCTATGTAAAATATATGTAACGTTTGACAGCATATATGTAATGAAAAAAATGGTATTACATTACTGATGAAGTTGAATTAAGGTTTTTCGATAAAGAGACTAGGATCACTTACACGAAAGAATGAAGAAAGACTTTATATTCGCATAATTTGAGTGTTATATTTGCAATAATGTATGTACCAATTATTTTCCCAAGATTAATATAAGTTATAAGAAAAAGCGCCATTGCCTTATTGGCGATCGAAAGAATTAATAATGAAGTTGGCTGGAAGGAGGTTAATTGGTTCCGTCGCAGCCCCCGGGCTTGTCTGTGTGGGGCTGTCACGAGCAGGGGTGGTTTGTTTAAAAAATAAATAAACTTGCGCCGCGGGGCTCCGTAATCTTGGGACTCCCATGCAAAACTGTTTAGGCATGGGACAAATTGGAAACTCGAATTCCCACTCCCTTTTCAGCGTAATTCGCGGGAGTGTTATCGACAAATCAATGATTTTTAGAGGGAAAGTTTTGTTTATTATTTTTTATTGTATTTTGGTGTCACCCTTCAAGGGTGTTGTAAGTCATTGATTAGGTGTAGAAAAGCAATGAAAGATTAAAATATTTGATACTCACGGGCGTGATAATTATTATTACCACACCCGTGAGTTTAGTCACCGTATTATATTATTGAAGGATTCAATGATAAATATATTTCAGTTGTATAAAACAATCTATTTAAATATAAACCGATACTTCTAGATCAGTGGTTCGCAAACTTATATTGCTCACTGCCCACTTTCCAAGTACATTTTTCTTTAACATTCTCCCTCCCCTTACATCAATAAAAGTCAGTAGAGAGGGAAAAAGCCGCATGTAATTTTTTTAAAAATGAAAGTTACATTTCGTTTGCAAGGGGAAGCTCACCACGATGTGTTTTGCAATAGGTATCACCACCAATCGGTTGGTGACGTGGTAGAAATGGGTTCCCGGTACGGGCGTTGTGGGTTCGTTCCTCTACTAATTTAGTTGGGTCTCTTGAGCGGTATTTACATAAAAAAGCAGGTTGTATGATTTTTTTAGTTCGCAGTACCCTATAATACTATAAATACAGTTGCCATAATACCCGGCTTCGCACGATATTTGTATTATAAAATTCAAAGGAAATATTAATGAAAAATGTTTTTTTTGTAAAATGGGCATTTCAGCACCATAGCTCATACTAGAGGTAGTTTTACTGCTCTAAAATTTTCAGATAGAATTTCTGTTAAAATTTAATGATGCCAGATTTCACCTTTCTTGTCAATATATATTTTTATTGGATTAATGCTTCATAAACGTGCCTCTTTTAAAAATATAATTGAATGACTTTTCCGACAGTAATAAATAAAAAATATAAGAAATTGATCAAATCCATTTTTCTTTCATGAACAGTAATTCTGAAAATTCTGAAAACAACATGTCACATGTAGAAGCGCCTATTCAATATTCAGAACCAAAACAGAAAAATATTGAATCACGTGTAGTTCTAAAGTGCATAGCTTACAGTGAGTGTTGTAGATCGAAACATAGATCTATTACACGCTATTCCCAGGGGTACCAAGTGCATCAGAGAATAACGACCGAGTCGATACAGTCTCCTGGTATATCTCTCTGGGGTGGTGGGGTGGGATGGGATGGGTGGAGAGACGTCAATCCAACTCAATTGTTTCAGACCCAAACCCTGCGCGCAGGAGACTTCAGGAGAGCTGTCGAAACTTTCAGAATATTCTTCAGACTGAAATGTTAGCTGTATTCCATACAGCGCTCGGCCACAAAAGTTCACCGGTCACTGGCTCTAATTACATGAGCGGTTCCGAACATGTATGACCCGCTGAAGTATGGATTCGCAATCATTCAATCCTTAGCTCGAATTGCAAACACTTTAGAGCGCCCGGCATTCGCGCACAAGCGAGATTGCTTTGAAACAAATTTATGTTTTTATATTGTGATTGCTTTTAAATATACATTTTTAACATGCTTTCTGATTTCTTATAGTTCAAACATCTTGCAATTTTTTCCACTCTTTTTGAAAACAATAGTGAATCGAAACCCATAGTTGATCGGAGAAAACTATCAAGTATCAACTCTAATACCTATATTGAAAATAAAACAGCTTTTCTGTGTTCAATAGAGAACTCCAGTCCAATTTTTTAAATTTTTTTTATGAATAAAGACCTTCAAACTTAAATAACTGCATTTTTATTTTTATAGTTAGTTTTAATAGTTAAAATAATTGTCAAAGATTTAATTTTTAAAGACTCCCAGAAACGCACCGTATCTATGGTGGTCTTCATCCACCGATAGTTTTTTTTACTTTTTAAGTTGTCATTTTGAATCAGTGACGTTATGTCGAGGGAAATTTCCCTAGATCTAGGGGAGAAAAATATTTTTTAGGGATAAGGGAAATCAGGACAAAATCTAGGGAAATTTCGAACTCTGGCAAAATTTTTATTACATATGACAATATTACTGGTATTATTTATATATATATATATATATATATATATATATATATATACGTATATATATTTTTTGGAATTCCTATGAATCCTAATTATTGTTCATGTACTTACATGCAATGTTATTTTTAACACTGACAACTCGAAATGATATTAGGGAACGTACCCATACTACGTGACACGTTCGGGGGGGGGGGGGGGGGGGTCTTCTAAATACCACGCTTGGTACAAATTAGCGGCGGGTTGCTTATGATTTTTATTTTGCAAAGTGTTTTTTTTAATTTGGAATTCAGTTTCTAATTCAATGGTGAGTGTACTTTTAAATTATTACTTCACGTTTATTTGGAAAATCACGGTATTATTAGTATATTTACCAAGTTCCGATATCTTTCCAATTAATTATCATATTAATTTACATATAACAGGATTAGTGTTACACAATCGGGTGGCTACGTAGGTAATTGCGTAAATGTGAAATTCTAGGGAAATTTCACTTCGAAATCTAGGGAAATAATTTTTTGGGGCAGAACATCCCTGTTTGAATGAAGAATCCAGAAGAATAATGGCGGTCATGGTGGAATGCTTTGTAATGACTTTTAGGTGTGAGGTGTGTTTTTTATTCAAGATTAACTGCTTTTACATAGAAAAACATTGGTAAAATGTCCACATTTCACCGCTACTGTTATTGTATTTAATCAAAGTGCAATATAAAAACAATAAATCATCTCTTTCATTGCAAATACATGTGACATCGTGTTTTGTGTCAGGCGTTACTTTGTAGGTACATTGTTTTATGTATAATACATACAGAAACACTGGTATTTATAATACACTGATCATGACGAGTGTGTAACAACTTGTATAAAAAGCCCTATACTAAAAACAATTTGAAAACACATAACCAAATGTCAAAATAGGACACGACTTTAACCTCAAATAGACAAAATTTATTGCAGATTGTCCGCAAATATAGCCCTTTTCGTAAATTGTTGAGGGCCTAAATTATGTTTCAATAAACACAATAACTATTATTTATCTAAATCTCTATAAACAGTATGAAAATAAACCAAAAACACGAAATGTTGAATTGCATAGGTACGTGTGCACTTCAAGTCATTTCAAATGTCAATACACACTATCACCAGGTGACAGGTTAACAGTGACGTCACCGTTAACCATTTCAGTAATGCCAACTTAACGCTGTGTTTTGAGAAGAGGTTTAAAAATACACTTTTTAATAATTTTTTAAAAACTCTGCGTTTAATATTATGAAATAAAACTTATATATTCAGAATCAGCGTTTCTTGGTCTATATGAACATATTTTTTTAAAGCCATAATATTTTTCACTGGAGTTCCTTATTACAGGTTAACGCAATATTTTTTTGCTTGTAACTTGCGACGTATATACTTCTATACATTAAGAGGAAACTGTGCGGCGATTTGCCCATACAAACGTATATACAAATTTACTCTCTGAATTTTGGACACTATTGCAATTTTTTTAAGTAATGTAGATATCGACCACTGGCGGGTGGGTTCGTTTTCCCTTTTTATACTTCTTTTAGTTACTTCTTATAGGAGATAGGACCTTCCAGAAATCATAAAAATTCTCTGGTTTAAACCCATCATGTTCAGTACACAAACCAGATAATATATTTTTTACAAAAACAAAACTTGTAGTCATATAGTATTTTCTTCTGATGCAGTTAGTAAAAACATCGATTTTGATGGTTTTATTTAGGTATTCTCAGCCTGAGAAGCAGTTGTCCCTTTCGCTCAGAATTTGGGGGAATAAGAGCGCCAGTGACAGCAACACTTTGGTAAAATATCTATTGTTCAAATTTCTCGGCGACCATGTTTTCTCCTTTTTTACCCATTTATAAGTAAAAATATTTGTACTTTTGAATGTAGCTATAACTTGGTGGTTATCCATTATAAATAAATGAAACAATTTAACTTTGTTTGAACCACTTTTATATTTGAGTAAATCCGACCGGTTTCAGAACGAACGTTCCTTCTTCAGGGCAAATTTATACTGATTTGACAGTTTTGAAAGATGGATGGGAACAATGTATTATTATATTAAAATATTTAAAAACTGTCAAATCAGTATACATTTGCCGTGAAGATGGAACGTTCGTTCTGAAACCGGTCGGATTTACTCAAATATAGAAGTGGTTCAAACAAAGTTAAATTGTTTCATTTATTAAAAAATATTTGTATTTGTTTTTATCTGCTGTTGTAAGTAAATTCGTGAGAAACAGTTTGGATGCAGGTGAGTTCTCTAGTTGTTGTATACTCTTGTTAATTAAAATCTGTATCTGTATTTTCTCCTTAATAATAGAAAAAAAACTGTCATGACAATTCGCAATACAGTTTGTTTCTCATTGTTCTGCACGAATTTCGTACAAAATCATAGTAGAGCCATTGACTTATAAAAATTTGTTTCGCCAGGAAACAGATAAATAATCAAAGTATTGATGGTTTTCTTGATTTTGTCATATTCCATAGAAGAAACAGATAATTGGGAGTATTTTGAAGTGTCCAGTAAATACCTGGAAATATCTAATTTTGAGATATCAATAAATTTTCAAAATACAGAGTACTGGGAAATTAATGGCTGGGCACAGGAACGGCCCGAATTTCAGAACGAAACATCGTTCACTCTGAGACACGAAGTAGACAAAGCCCTGTTACGGTGTTGTAGGGAATAAATAAATATGAACATTTCTGTGGTATCATCTATTTGTGGTAGGACGGTGCCAAACCAGTTGGAAGTTCGCCGGAAGGTTATGTATACGGGAGCTAACAAAAATACTAATGTTTTGAGAATAAACATTATTCAATTCACTTGCATAGTGATGCATATTCGTGCGTTTTCGGTGTTGAGTTTTACACCATTTTATTATGAAAAAATAGGCAGGTAGGTACGATTACAATTTGATTACGTAAGTTTTTATATCTATGTCGCTACAGATGGTTTTTCGCTACAAGTTTGTAAACATATAAAAACAAAAAAAAATGTCAATAGGTATTTCAATCTACGTAATAATTTTTAAGTAACATTAATGTCGTAACCCAATTCGGAAAAGAAATTAATGTATTATGTATTTGAAGGTGTCTTAATGACCCAATACTAAGACTGAGACGAAAATTGATAATAGGAACAGATAGACGATGGTTAGATACAAGGCGTCCATAATTTGGAGAATGTTACGAGGTTGAGGAATGAGAAGAAGTCAAGATAAGTTTGAGGCGAAGCTTAATGCTAAGTCACTATTTTAGATTAATCTTTACTACGAATCGGTTTATATTATAAACACAAAATATGTGTTCTTCAAACTTACCAAAATAACTTTGTGGTATCATTATTAATATAATGAAAATCAAATAACTTAGTTTAAACCACTATATATTTATAAATATCAACATGTTTCAATAACAATGTTATCTTCATCAGGACAATGTCAAATTGACAGACTTTAAATATATAAGTGACCGAGGGTAAAGTGCTTAATTTCGGGAGGTGATTCAACATATGTATACGAGTATATCTACATTATACACAAGTAAAAAAGCGAAAAGTTTCAATCTGGTTTTCAGGTGAAGAACTTAAATTGTTTGTATGGAAAAAAATACTTTCTTAGAAAAATGCATGAAAAAAAGGATAGAATTTCGAAAAGATCTTTTTTACCTATACCATCTAGAAGAATCACCTCCCCGAAGTTAGTGCACTTTATCCCCAGTTATTCTGGATAATTGCATAAATTACCTTTTTCGGAATATAAAATACAGGCACAAAGTCTCATTTCCATAAGCTGTACAGTTTTCTTTGAAAAATAAAGAGGCATCTCGTACGTGAGTATAAAACCGTGGTTATGTATTTCTCCAAATTAAACATAAGAAATAAAAGGTCACGTTTTGTGAGAAACCGAGCGAGTTATTCAAGTCCCAAGTAAAGAGCGGGGGGACGTTAAACAAAAAGAAGGAGAATGTGATGAGAAAGGCGAAGAACCATCAAGTAACTTTTTCCATTTTGTATCAATCATATACGTGTTAGGGAGGGACGCGACAAGGAAACTTGCTAACGTGTTTTACGAGGAAGAAAAAATATCTCGAAAAATAATACCGGATCCCTCAGGGATGCTGTCTCATAGTTTGTAAGTCAGTTTTATTAACTTTATGGTACAGAAATGTGGAGCGGACTCTTGCTTAGTGCTGTAACTACTGATAAATAATAAACAACTTACTACTGCTATCCCCGGAGAGGAAACTTGTTAGTTATCATGTACAGTAACTAAATTACTATTCAAGGTGTTTTTTGCAACCATTGTTTTAATCTAAACACCAAATCACAAGAGAGTCGTACGTATCTATACCATAAATCAATGCATCAAAAAATACCATCTATGTTGGTCGCGTCCCTTTAAAAGTTGCTGAAGTGAATAATGACATTTTTCATCATTTTATAGACGTAATTTTTTAATGCATAGATATTACGATAAAAACATGTTTTAATTTATTTTCCTAATTTATTGGCAGTAATTCGATATTATGAATTATTGTCGCATGAGTTTAAACTGAAAATTAAACTTTTTTTTTAAATTTCAGTAAATTCATTAATTTTTCCTAAACGAGCTTCACCATTTCGGCATGAATTTTATAATTAAAAGAATTTCAACAAAATACTTCGATTAAAATTGCTTGTATATATTTTTTGAAAAAACAAAAACACGGAAAAAATGTTGTTCCGAAAAGTATAGAGCTATAATCCGACGAGTTATTAAAAATACCGAAATTCTTTCATAAGGTTTGGCATTTCCAAAGTTTGGGATGGAGGAAATAATTAAACAAAACAGAGGAGGAATGCCGACCCTCCCAAGCCTGAGGGGCGCTTTGTGAAGTAACAAAAATGAGCAAGATGTTTTTAATATCTTCACAACTGTATTAGGCAAAGTTGAAAAGGATTATTGGGAAAGTTTGGAGATTTCATTGTTGTTTCTATTTAACGCCCGCTGCTCAAAATGTTGTTATCTTCTCGACGCGCTGCGGCCCGGGTCCACGTTTCGGGTCCCGACTCGCCGCGCGGAACAAACCAACCACTCCGACCATGATAAAGGATTGTTGTGTATTTCTTGAATTAATTCAACATTGATTTAAGCTTCCCACTTTCCTGATGAATATGAACGATGCTGATTCATTATGGATTCATTGCTTAAAATTATCTTTTAAATCGTATTGAACATAAAAAAAACACGTGCATAAGCAAGGTCAATGACAGCTATCATTACGAGTGCACTACAATAACTCTCCAGGTTATTATTACTTATTTTAACTACTATTAGTCCAGTCAATAAATGCTCCAAAAGGAGGTGTAGAGTGCGTGAGCAGAGACTTAAGCGATTCCTTCAGAAACTTTTTTAGGGTGCTTAGGGTGTGAACATACTAAAAGTCCTGACGTCTAGGTGGTGAGCTAGGGGGGGGGAGGTCCCAGTTTTTGGCTTTCCGCTTGTATCTCAAAAACGGTGCGGCGCAGAGGAAAATTTTTTGAGAATAAGTAAAAGCTTATAAAATTATCTATAACTTTTATTCTATATGAAATTTCATAAATCCCAGCCGTTTTCGAGTTAGACGCTCCACAAATGTAGATATTTTCGAAAAAAATCATTTTACCTCACATTTTTCATCAAACATTCCGTCATATCGTCTAAAATATTCATCACACATAGAAATTTGTTTGAAACAAGTTGTAAAGAATTTAATTCGCTTTTAGAATATGTAAACATATGCACATGAATCTCCAACCAGTAAATATTTACAGCAATTTTAACTTTTTTCGTAAAATGTTGTCATTTTCAGAAAAAGCTGTTTTTATCTTATTACTGATACACCGACGCGCGACATCGACTATGAGACGCTCTGATCGCTTTTAGTCCGGCGTATGGTCAGATATGACCATTGAAACCACATTGATGCGATCATTCAAAAGCCGAGGAGGCATAACAGGAGGCAGAGGTGTTTTACACAATGTAGTAAGCAAGTGATTAGTTGGTATGAGCACAACTCTAGAGATCTGCACTTCCCTTGAAGAGTTTTGTTGAGTCTTCTTCACGTCAAGTGAACAGGACAAAGACCTCGGACAAGCCCACTGAAGTAGAGATACAGCAGACATTTCAAAACTCTGTCAGTGGTTTGATGCACATCCTCCCTTCACACAAACCAGTGAAATAATGTCAATTCCCAATGTCTTCTGTCAGCTTAACATTGCTGTTTCAGTGGATAAGCAGACGATAAAAAAAGATAAACAAACGATCGTATGATGATTTGATGAAATTCTTTGAGTATAACTTGGCTCCATTTCCCTTGGCACTGTTCAATGAAAGTGGGATGCGAAAGACAACTAAATCTATCCTGTACAGCTTATCCGAACCTACCAAAAAACTGGTCTACTGTCTCAGATGAACATAGTTGTGGACTGAGAATTTCTACTACAGAGAGTAATTTGGCAAAAAAATGCCTCCGTTGCCACAATTTGTGATCATTACATTACCTACGTCAACCAACACTATCCTGGATGACTCGCACTGTGGTATTTGATGGGTACGCAAACCCAGCCAACAGTACGAACTCACAAGAACAGATACGATGGTACAGACTGAGAAGGTCAGCTGACATCAATTTGACTTGGAACACATCAATACCTGTTAAACAGGAAGATTTTTTATCCAATCCTACCAACCAAATTAACTTCATCTCCTACAGACAAAGCATCGGGAGAATGGGATACACACTCTTCACGCCACAGATGATGTCGATGTCCTTGTCGTTAAGACTGCTGTGGAACAATCCTCTCACAATTCTGTGGCTGTCATCGGTGAGGATGTTAACCTCACCGTCCTTTGATTGCTTCCACTCCTCCCACCCAAGATATTCTGCTGAAGAAACCTGGACGAGGGATAACCGAAACAATGGCACTGTCCACTCAAGAGATGCAGCACCGTGGATTTGAACACATCCTATTCTTACATTCATTTACCGGCTGCGATACATCTGCAACTTTCAGGAGAAGCAAGGTGAGCTTCTCAATATTGTACTTGGAGTCAGAAATCTTCAAGCAAGCGGCAATGATATTTTAAAACCCCTCCTCTACTAGCGACGAGGTTGAAGAGGCTGGAATTAAATGTTTCCTTAAATGGTATGCGGCGCCAAAAAGACAGACCTCCCTTAACCAGTACCGCTT
This sequence comes from Limnephilus rhombicus, assembly GCA_929108145.2. NCBI lineage: Eukaryota > Metazoa > Arthropoda > Insecta > Trichoptera > Limnephilidae > Limnephilus > Limnephilus rhombicus. Next base: position 27,144,658 of record OV815273.1, on the reverse strand, counting down.
CCAGTCGTTCACAAGGTTGGTGGATCTAATATGTGGGACCTAATAGGTGGGCAAATATGAAGCCTGACATCAGCTCCCTCCCTCCAACAGAGAGCGTAGCTAAACAGCACTTTGCACCGATTGAGCTGCCCCCCCTGAAGAATGGGGTTGGAAACATGAAGGAGATACCCTGGTGGCTATTACAACAGAAGATCCACCAGCACCGGAGGTCTTTCTGAATATGATATTTTGCCGCTGCACCAAGGATTGGGCAATTCGCAAATGTGGATGCCGAAAAGCAATGCTAACCTGTTCTGCAGCGTGTCTCCACCACCAAGGGAGATGCCTCAATAGCGTGCCTGTTGCCGAGGACGACGATGAAGACGAAGTAGAACCCATTTAATAAGAACCATCCACTACTGAGGATGAATATGCCATGGATGAACAACGCTTACCAGGACCCTCACGTCCAAAGAGGATGAGAGTGTAACATGATGTTATTGAGAACAGTGATAATAGAGTGACATAGTGAAATGAGGTTTATAATTTATGTGCTTAATATAAAGAAATATTATAAAATTATCATCACCATTATCATTATAAAACACAATTTAAAATTTTTTAGGGAATATGATGTTTGTCTACTTTATTTAATAACTGGCTTTAAAGTGTGGTCACACATATTATTAGGTGAAAGAACAAAAGCCGTGGGTCAGTAAGAAGATTAAAACGGCTTTTTCTGAAAATGACATTTTACGAAAAAAGTTTAAATTGCTGAAAATATTTACTCGTTGGAGATTTATGTACATATTTGTACATATTCTAAAAGTTAATTAAATTCTTTACAACTTGTTTCCAACAAATTTCTATGTGTGATGAATATTTTAGACGATATGTAGGAATGTTTGATGAAAAATGTGAGGTAAAATGATTTTTTTTCGAAAATATCTACATTTGTGGAGCGTGTAACTCAAAAACGGCTGGCATTTATAAAATTACATAAAGAATAAAAGTTATAGATAATTTTATAAGCTTTTACTTATTTAAAAAAAATTTCGCCTGTAACGCACCGTTTTTGAGATACAAGCGGAAAGCCGAAAATTGGGACCTCCCCCCCCCTAGCTCACATCCTAAGCACCCTAAACAAGTTTCTGAAGGAATCGCTTAGGTCCCTGCTCACGCACTCTACACCTCCTTCCTTGACTGGACGATAAGGTTATTTATTTTTCTAATAGATTTATTAAAACAATAAAAATAATAACTTCTTCATTAATTGCAAATCCACTATGTGTCATCAATTTAGGTTGACAAATTTCACAATATACCGCTGTTAAATAAAATTTATCATTTCTATTTTTAAGGGTGATAATTCATGGTGGAATTCCATTATAATATATTATAATAAAACGAATATAAAACTTTATTTCACTTAATTTTATTCGACCGTAACCGGTTTCAGCTCGTTAAAGCCATCTTCAGACTGGTACAAATATTTCTTAGTCTACGGTTTATATACACAACATATTGGGGAGGGGGAGAGGGGTGGTCTAGGGGTGGGATTTTAATCAATTATAATAATTATATTTGTTGCTAAGTCGTTTTAGACTATCGAATTTCTAAATATTTTGGTAATTCCAGAAAGCTAATTACATTGGGTTTGCAGCTCACTTCAATGATGATTAGGGAAAAACCTTACAAGGTCATTAGTAACTCATATTACTTGTAAGGTTTTTCCTTTTACTTCAGTCGTGTGTCCTAAAGCACACTCGTTTTTTTAAAAGAAAGAAAAACAATATTCCCTGGTTATGAATAACACGACAATATTTGAAAACCTTCTACTACCACCACAGAAAGGGGAAAATGTTGCTTGCGTTGTGATGGAGGACTTAGCCAGCCGAGGAACGACGCCGCGAACGCACCGCCCAGGTGGGGCCCAAACCGCGATGCCAACTCAGTCACTGACCGGTCTATTTGCTTAAAATAAATACTTATTTTAAATACAAACATCTTATACTCTTTTATCAAACCTCACTATTTTTCACAGCTGGTAGCAAACCCTAAAACCCCATTAAATATCTGAAAAAAAGTGTAATTTTTTAGATATTTGGAAATATGGGGCCCCATAGAAAATTCGAAAAAAAAAGTTTTTCATACGCTTTTGAAGCACCCTAATATACGCACTAAAGAATATTAAAAAATTGTTAGTCTAAAATTTTTTTAGTTAAAATATGCGTGACGTATCACCGGCTACGCAAACACAAAGGTACATTTCTCGTCTTGTCCGTGGCGGGCTACGTCGTAGATCACCGCTACGCGACGTAGAACCCCCGCCTCGCAGCACTAAATTCACGTAGCGCCAACCGTCAGGCGAGGAGGAGCTGTCACTAGCTCTGCTGATGTCAGACGTTTACAGGAAACACCACTTTATAAAGCCTAGAGGCTGTATTTTTTCTTGTACGGTCTGGGGAGACTACAGGTGTGAAAAATAAAATCCAAGCATAATATGTTAATGCATTCAAGGTTTCATTTGTCCTGTCCAGGACATCTTATACAAATATTATTTATTAACGAAAGGTCAGGTTTTGTGTTTTGAATTCGTGAGCCTATTTGAAAATCAATTACCATTCTGCTACAAAGCCTCTCACTGATTCTATTACCTAGAGATATTGCTCAAATTCAGAAGTTTATTAGGTTTCTGTTTTAAATAACCCAAAATTCCGTAGGAAACAGGTTATATTTCAAAACATTTTAAAAACAATATAAAATATACCTACATCATCAACAAAATATTAACATATTATATTATCTATTTTATATTATTATTTATATATAATATTATCTATTATATATATGTAAAGGAAATATATTCCCTTTAAATTTGAATCCTATAATGTCAATTAGAATGCAATCATCGATTGTCATTTGTTTTGTTATTCTATTATTTGATTGTTAGAAAAAAACATTCAAAGTGATATAAATAAACATAAATGTCGTTTCTTAGTTAAAAAAAACTTTGCAACACAAGTGTTTTATTTAGAAATTAATAAAAAGGAATTAAACCTATCAACTTATTATAAAACGACATTTCGTTTTAAACCAAAAATGGAGAAAATTCAATTCGAATTTACGCTATTACCTGGAGGCGATGGCAGGTCAAATATTATTAGTATTACAAAAATAGTCACAAGTGATGAAAAAGTGTTTACAATACCAGAAATGCTACAATCCGCCAGCCATCACGAGGAGATAATGAAAACTAGTGCTTTTGGAAAAATAAAAAATAGTTTGAAAAAAAGATACCAGAGTCTGGTTAACCATGACAGAAGAACTAAAAAAACATATGTAGACGAAGATGGAAACCTACAGTTTGGAGACCAATACCTCGAAGAATTGGACGAAAAAAGTTTACAAGTACATAAAAAAGAAGATGCATTAGGAAAATTAATTGAAAAGTTAATGGAAGATAAGCAACAGAGCTTAAAAAACATTGCTGAGAAGTTTGTTATAGAAAAATTCTGCACTAAAAATACAAATGCAAGCCAGTGGATAGAAGTGTTTGAAAAAGAATGTTTGCGGTTTGATGTGACCATGGATGGAAAAAAAAAGAAATACTCAGATTGTTCATGGATAAATCTTGTATAGACTGGTACAGTTCCATGATTATAAAACTAACAATGAACTCAGAGTGGTCAATATGGAAAAACAAATTCTGTGAATCATTTGCAAACAAAGGATGGAACCCTGTCACATACGCACTATCATTTAGATACAAAGATGGTTCTCTGTTGAATTATGCTATGAGACAAGAAAAACTTCTATTGGATATGAGAAGATCAATTAACACCGGTACTTTGATAGATCTTGTTGCTTCCGGACTACCAGAATTCATACTTAACAAGATCGATAGAGAAGGATTAAAAGATACAGTAGATTTGTTTAATAAAGTAAACAAGTATGAACATATGGTCAACAAAAAAGATTTATGAATAAGAAAACATTTCGAAATGCAGAACATAATAAAAATGGGGGAAAAATCCATGTAAAATTTGTGAAAAATTGAATAAGGGCATTCGTTACCACCCTGAAGTTACATGCTGGTTCAAAACAAAAGAGGATGAAAAATTTAAGAGAAATGCCTATCAACTTATTATATATATCCATATTATATATTATTATATTTTATACGCTTCAGATTTTATGTCCGGTTTAAATCGTTCCCTCAGGAAAAACTTAACCCTTTCATGCACTCTTCCGCAAATGATCATCTAGTCAATCCACGTTATGCACTTGCACTATATAAGTATAATAAATACAAAATAATACAAGAACAACATGTCAAAAAGATCAAATGGGAAAAATTCGCCGACTCCAGATATTTTCATATCAGAGGGTTCGGCTTTGTGGAACTCCTAATTGGACCTATAAATTCTACTGATCCCTCAATATAAATATTAAAAAAATCTTTTGTAATCCTACATGTATTTAAAATGACTAATTTTTTCTGTTTATATATATATATTATATTACACCTACCCCTATCGCTCTGTACAATGTTAAAATGTTACTGAATTAAAAAAAAAGTAAATAATATGTACGAGTATGTAAATATGCAAATTATTTGTACGTAGTTGACATTCGTCCACGACTGGTTCTTGAGTTTAACAGCTCGGCTTTGGAATGATTTGATCTGTGTTTCCTCCCTCTTACAAAATGGGTCGTTTCAAGAAGCAGGCTTATTCCTTCTTATCCTCAAAAAGACCCTCGTCATAGCATCCCCCAAAGATAAAACATTACGGATATTATTTTCCTAAGGGCCTCCTATGTGAAGATAATGTAAAAAAAGCACCAATGCAAGATTTTCGTACTCCATAATTTCACAGGCTAGTACAATGATATTAAATGCGTCAGATCGATAAGCTAACCTAACCTAACCTAAAATGATCCAATCTAAAAATTATGAAGTGTTGGTTATTCTTTAAATTAGTCACTAGAACACACATATTAAGTGTACCGGATTTAGCAAGAAGAAAAATTATTTGTGAAATGTGGATTGTTTTGTTTTCTACGAGATCTTTAATTTATTTTACACATTTTGTTATTATTCACCATTGTTTTATTTATCACACTTTTTTAGTTCTTAATTTTAAAATTCCTATTGTGTGTCTACGGGTTAAGTATTTCGCATTCAATAGATAAAATGAAAACTGTTTGTATATTATTATTCATATATCTCTCATTTCCACAGATAATTCAACTCATTTCGATGGTCTTTTCAAGTGTATTCCATATTAATGCCTCGGTGTAAAATTGCGAAAATGCTCCCCCCCTTTAGCACAGCAACCCCCGGCAGGCAGCGCGGGAAGCGGGCAATCATAAAACTCTGTCCGTATATCTTTTTTTATTTGACTTACTTCCCATTACCGTCATCCGAGTTACAAATTCATATCTCAAACAGTAAGAGGTCTGCCTCCTCTCGCCCACTCGCCCCGCTGCCCCTGTTGCCCCGGAGCCGCTAAGCGGGGCGCCACTGGCCCGATCCTCATTATCACTCGTCCTTTTCTATTGCCTTCAATGTTTTATCACCTTGACAAGCGGTAGGGAACGGGGAAATTGTCCTTTTCGGAAAGGATGCAATATCATTCCGCAGTGTTCCCTGAGGGATGGAAAAAATAAACGTATAGGCACATGTTTCTCCCCTCAAGTCTCATAGCTTTTTCTACATTATTTTCTTCATACCACGGTTCGGCTGGGCAACCAAAAACATCCTTTATAAACGCCTACGTAGATACTGATAGTGGATCTTATTTAAATTTATGATTTTTTCTTCAGTTAGTTTTTTTACCAATGTGCAAGTCTTTTCCCAAAACTTATAAATATGTTGCTGATGTTATTAATATAGGATAAAAACTTGTGAACATAAAAATCCATTGTCCATCTTGCAATAATTTATGTTGTGTAACTAATAATATTGGTGCCTATCTTGGATATCAGTGTCTTGATTTTGAGAGAATCTTAGATCAAAAATGCTGTTTTTTTCACTTTCCAATGAAAGAGATTATGAAGAGAATCTGACACTTGGTTTTTTTCTTCATAAAATAACATTTTAAAGAAGTTTTTAAGATGTATCAGACGATGATGGCTGGCAGTATTACTTGAGATTTCGACACACGAAGTGAAGTGTTTTGGACAAGATGACCCATACAAATAAAATGTTTGAAATAACAGAACAAAAATCGGCAAACGGTTAGCATTTATTTGCAATGTACGATTAATGGAAAGCTTTCTTACGTTAAAGCAGGATAATGTTCGCTCGGAATGCTCTGCTCCACACTGTTCCGATTTTGACCTGAAGATTGCAAGTTGTTCTATTTTCTTTTATTACGCTATAGAGTAGAAAATATCACTTTGACTTTTATATGTTACAGGCCACCCAACAAAGGTTAACCTCATAGCTTTCTACGAAAACTCTTTGAACTCACTCATGATCATATAAAAATTTAGTATATAATGACGATTCTTTAGTATATAATGACGGTTTGACAAGCATTTTCCTTCTTCTTAAGTGCCCTTTCCTTGGTTGGTTATCATCAGGTAATCATCACCTTGCAATCTGCACCCCGGAAAAACTGCAATAATAATAACTGCCCTGATACCAGTCTCCCATGCATCAAGAGAGCAGGGTTACCTAATATAATTTAAGGTTATATTTGTTGGTATTTCAAATGCAATTAAAACAATGCGGAAATTAAATAATAATAATTAAATAATAATGGAACACTTTGGACGAACGGTTTCACAGAATTTCAACAATAGGCCACTTGCAAGAATTTCATAACGACTTGGAAAAAATCGTATGGATAGATCTTTTTATTAAGATTACGAAAATGTTAGTAAAATTTTTTAGAAATGTACAGTTTTTATTTATTTTTGAATAAATAAATCTATTATTTGGGCTCGTGACGTCACTACATGAAAATGTCCCATCTCCGAAAATGTTCCTATTGATTTAGTAAAATTCCACACTGTTTTTTTTAATTTTTATATGGCATCACTTTGATTTCAGGCGAATTTTTGAATTCGTTCACTAGATTTATTGTTTGTTCTCTGCGAACTTATCATTTGATTTGACTTTTTGACAGAAGTTATGAAGAGAACCCCGTACATTTTAGATGTCGGTACGTGTTTTAGATGTATAATGGTTATGGTGCTGATTTTAACAAAATCAATTTTTATAATATTCTTATTATTATTATAATTTACAAGTACAAGTATATTACATTGGATTTAGTAATAAAGACGTTGTACATTATAATGATTTATGATCAATAAGATGGATCAAGGAAAAAAATATTTACGAGATGTAATATTTTTGGTATGCCTCGTTATTTTCCTGTGCCATTCGTGTGGAGGATTCGTTTTTTTTTAAATGATTTTCGGCTATATAATTATCGTTTTTTCGCACCTATAAAATTTGGTCCCGTCTTTCCTGTTTATAAAAAATGGTCTGATTTTTCGGATTGAAATTTTCAAAAAATCGCCAGGGTTTCAAAAATACGATTAAAAAAAAGGAATGTCTTAGAATATTTGCCTAAACCGGATTTTTTTAAAATGTGATGCAAGTGGCCTATTCATCAAAGATAATACCAAGTTACGAGTATGTAAAAGTTCCATTCAAGAGTTGTAATTATTTGTGTCACAGAACTTGTATCGTAACAGAATTGGAATTGAACTTTCACAGAACTTCAATATTAACATTGAAATTTAATGAATTGTTAAAATTATGTGAATAATCTGTCCTAAGTGTCCCATTATTATTAACTTCTAATTATTTACCCCTTGGTTAACCTATTTGTCCAGGGCATTTTGAGCATTCGGCTAAAATATAAAATCTTATTTTTTAAAAATATTTCATAAAAATACTTGGTTATGAATCCAGTTTTTTTGCCACAAAGAAGAATGTGAATAGAACCGAACGCTTACAGAAGAGTCTCTTTTTTTAAAGCTAGTATTTATTTAGAAAAGTTCCCTCTCCCCTGCCACGTACTTTATCCCTCTGTGACGCAGTATAAGGTTGGCGACTATAAAATAAAAACGCCCCCTCCTAGACGCGAGTCCCCCAGCCTACAAAGAGGGGAAATGAAATTAAGATTTTCATGGGCCATTGTTTCATATAACCATAAGCCTACAAGGAAATTGGTGAGTCAATTGTTTCGCAAAAAAAATTATTACAAGAAAAATTATTTCGCAAAAAAATTATTAAATAATTGCGGATTTTTTAAATAGGAGATTTATATAAATTCATTTATCGTCACGAACATAGGATTTGAATTCCTTACAAATGTACTTCACCAGCTTCGGTCCCTAAATGTCGTCAGTCTTCCCATTCCGCTTCGATCTTTTTTCACGTCGTTTGTACACCTCTTTCTAGGTTTATCTCTATGTTGTTTTTCATTGGGTGACCCACCTGATCATGATTATTGGTGTAGTGTTGCAACAGAACTCTGCTTCCGCTTCAGCTTCTGCAGAAGTTCCACATTTTTTTAAACTTCCGTTTCGGTTTCTGGTTCCGCAAACTTCATAACAGAACTCTAAACGAAGAATACAGCGAGGAGCGTGGGGGTGGGGGGTGCGTGGACGATTGGACAGGGGGCGGTACACAAACGTGTCGCAACGAGTTCGTTTGTTTATATATTATTTTGGTTCATTCTACGCATCACCGCGCCTCGTGGCGTTTAGCGTAAGCGTGCAAATCTTCTGTTGTTTTTTTCTTATGTTTGATATTTGTTTTGTTACTTATTAGTTTTGTGCTTAGTGCAAAATTTAATTAAAAAAATCTTAACAAATAAAATTGTGCTTTTTCTTTATAGTATTAAAACTTCTTCTTCCGCTTCCGCTTCCGCTAAGATTTACTTTTGACATATGTTTACGTTTCTGCTTCCGTTGCATCACTAGTATCCTGTTATAGGGGGGAGGGGGGTGGTGGGGGGGAGGGGGGGGGGGGGGGGGGAGAACTGACACAATTCTTAAGATATTTTTCGCTTTCACGATGTAATCGTAAATGCTCTTTCTATTACGCTCTTCAAACATGTGGCAACAAATAGTATAATATTCTAGGAGAGTATCAAATTTACGTCATATTTATTATAAAATCCAACAGTGGATTATATTTGTCGAAATCAGATATGATAATAATCAAGATTATCGAGTCATTAGTATTTACAAAAGCGTAAAAACCTGGCTAGAACTTATGTACATTCTCCTTTCCTTGGAAACACAAAACCGCGTATAATCGGCGAAATCCAATATGAAAAATCGTTCACATCTTTCCACTCCGGATAAAATGGGCAAGCTGGAGCATTTTTGAATAGTGTTTTCAAAGAATACCTACGCGAGTTTCGACCGGTGGTGAAATATTTTTAGAGGAATTGTTACGTTAAAGCAGTTGAACTATTTGGAGAAGTGTTAGTCAAAAGAACCCAAAGAAATATGTTTTTTCATGTGATATCGATGGATTCCAATACCCCGGTGCCAGTGGAATTATGTCATCACATTTGGAGGGCTCTCGGTAATAGGGGAATGGAAGGAGAAGCGAGGAGGAAATTAAAATAATATGTTTATAAAGATTGTCCGAAAAATGATTGATTTTAACAAATTTACTGTGCTGAGTTGTGGAAGGGTTCAGATGTGTGGAAGAAAGCTTTCAAAATAATAACAGTAATGTACGAGGGATGTTCACAAAATAATTGTATTAGATTTTTATATTTTTTAAGAAAAAGCATATTTGAAAATAAAAAATTACGGGACATTGTTGATACACTTGCTGATTATTTTTCCATATAATCGTCATCCTATTCAATGCATATCACTATACACCGTGGCACAAGTTTCTTTATACCCTCCTCGAAAGGAGCCAGCTCCTTCCCCCACTTCAGATTTATTTTCATCCATATATGCCTTCAGGGAGGTAAAACGATGATAATCTGAAGACGCCAAGTCAAGGGAATACGGGAGGTGGTTCAAAACATTCCAACCAAATTAGTCCAAGAGCGTATTGGTGGCTAAGGCTGTGTGAGGACAGACATTTTCGTGAAACAAGCACACTTCTCTTGTCAGCATTCCCATCCTTTTGTTTTGTAAGCTCTTTTTGAGTTTTTTTAGGATATCACAATGTCGTTGTGCATTGATGGTCTCCACCTGAGGCAGAAATTTGACCAAAATGGTGCCCTTTCGGTCCCAAAACACTGAGATGATGTTTTTATTTTTCCGAAAATGTGGTATTGAATTTTTTGGCAGATGGGGGAAGTGATGTGACGACACTTTGACGACTGTTTTTTTTCGCAGGCGTGTAATGAGTCATCCACTATCATCTCCAGTCACAATATAGCTCAGAAATCCTCACCATTTTTCTTGTAGGCGTTATTTATTCCGTGAGTGAAAAGCGGATAACAGCCCTTGGCGGGATTTTTTACAGACATCTTTCCCGCAACCTCAAAAAACCTAAAACCACAGCCGGTATGGTCACAATACACTTAATTTGTGAACATGCCTAGTATAATACATTCCACAACAGTAAAATAAGAAGAAACATGGTTTAGGAATGAGTTTAAAACAGGATGCTGGAAAAAGGTTTTTGTCCCGATATTTTATTTTCATGTCATACTCCTTTGAGATGTTCACTCATCTTAGCCCACGTAGTGTATTTTGTACCGGGGGTATTTTCATTTTTTTGCAAGGGTAGTTTTTTCAACAGCGGCGCCCTGCCATTGTTTCTACCCACACACCAAATGCACAAATTTTATAGACTCCACCGCTTTGAGAGTCTTTGCAGTTTAGTCGTAGCTTAACAACATAACTCCCTGTTTTTTTATAATCCATGGTAACAGTTAACTTATTTTTAAATCAAACCTTCCAACTCGACAGTTGTATGGTAAAATATTTAAGCCGATTTGTTCTTTTATATGTTTTATATCAGGCTGAGTGCAAAGCAGCCATTCATCTTTCCACTGCGTAGCTCATAAAGGAGAACCTTCATACATTATGTGATTAATATGCCCTGAAAGCAGAAAAAAACTTGTTTTTCTGTAACATGTAGGTACTGAGAATGGATGAGCCGAAAATACACTTATATGATGATATCATAATATTTTAGAATGTAAGAACGATATTAAAAAAAAATAGATGTAGAAAATGTAGCAACACAAAAACTCTCAAAGAGTAAGTTTAGGCTTCGTGAATGTCAGTTCCGCTTTTTCGGTCTGGAACCGTTTCAGATCATAGAAAAATTTTGACAAATCGACCCTCTGGAATAATAACGTCGAGGTAACGTCTTTTGATAATGAACTATAAATTAGCTTACTTTAGATCTATTTATTGTTATGAAGTTTGTTTTGTAGAACTCCATTTTAATTTTTATTTCGTTTTATGTATTTAGTCTAGAAAAACAGTTTTTTATAAACAAGTTCTGTTATGTAATTATTACTACGCGTATCAGCTGTAATAATAATTACGTAGCAGAACTTGTTTATAATGGCATTATCAAACTGTGGTTGTACCACACACAGACGGTGTATTTATATCATTTCAAGACAGGTACTTATGATGAAAAAATGAATTGCTTTTATTTTTATTACCTGCGCCCCCATTAACTTCCAAGTAAAATTACTGAAAATATTAATGGCTAAGTTTCCCAATTACTGCATTGTTTAAATTTGAGTGAAGGTCGTTATCTGGTCGATAATTATGGCACAAAATAATCCCATGATGATTCATGAGTTTAATTTATACCACAATTAATTATTTGAAATTTTAAATGGTTGTAATTATGCTGTAGAATAAACCCACGATGACTAATGGATTTACTTCACAGCACACTTACGTATTTGAAATTGGTTTGAATATATCTAAAAGAGGTGAGCGAATTATTGTTTGTTCGTTTATCAAAATAATTTCCAACTGATCTGAATGAATAAAGAGTGTGTACAGGGGATAAGCAAGAACGGCGACACACTTCTGTAATAGTAATGGTAGAATGTTGTCAGGACCGGCATTTTTATTGGGATCTAGAAGTTTAATTTGTTTTATAATCTCGTTTAGTTCGATGTGAACGAACATGTGACAGGTTTATATTAAAACTGGGAGTACAGTTAGGTAAGGATAACTGATTGGGTTGCAGCGGTACCTACAAGTACTTACTTAAGTCTACACTGGAATTCTAGCCGCTCGTAACTTACGGCAATCTACAGCCGCTGGTAAGTCAGAGAGTCAGGAGCTTGTTCTAGATTTTCTAGACGGAGTTGGTCAAGTGACAGGGAGTTAACAGCTGTAGACCGGGTCGTCAGATGTCGGGACCATCGTATTCACGTGAGAGAATTTTAAAGATCGTTTTCGAGATAATATAATGCTTTAGTAATCCTTTGCTTTAGCTGTTTATAAATATGTTTTGTGTAATCTACAAAGGCGCCCATCAGTTGATTTCTTAGTTAATCTTTAATCAGTAACATTTTAGTAACCACATGTACCTGATAACATAATTCATATTCAGTTGGTTCTGCTTTATGCAGATATCGACCACCCCTGAGTTTCTTTAAAATCTGGTGGTCTCAATTAATATGTCCGATGTTACTCTGTACGTAAATATACGATCATTGTTATATATTCTACCTTACCGCATTTTATTGCATCATCTACCTATACGTCTCACTTACCTTCCCATACAGATATTGCAATAACTTTATAGATTCTCATAAATTATAGCTGAGCAGATTACCAAGGATTATGGGATGGCATTAAATAAACATATGGTAAGATTCGACGTTACAGGGTTGAATTTTATCGTAAACGTTCTTGAAGAAGTCGGCAAAAAGATCGACAATATTTTTGGTGCAATCAGCCTTTCCGTCTTCTAAATACATAGTATTTGGTATATCAGAGTCACCACTTCTTAATGTTTTACTGAATCGCCAAAAACGTTTTAAATTGTTAAAAATATCATTCTCTGTTTCCTTAATATAGTCGTTATAACTTGTCCTTGATAGTTTATTACAATCACTTCTAATTTTAGAGAATTCTATATACAACTTCGATGTTCCATGATCCTTATGTAGTTTGTGAGCTGTTTTTAAAGTATAGATAGAATTTGTGTCCTTTATTTTGTAAGTGTAACGAGATGGTTTATTATTATCAATGTACAGCTGTCACGCGTAATAATAATTGCACAGCAGAACTTGTTTATAATAAACTATTTTTATAGATTAAATAATAATATTATTAAATATATAAAAGAAACAAAAAAAATTACTATGGATCTCATTATAGCATTACGTTCGTTATCGCGTCAGATGGAACCTTTTTATTCCGAAGGGTAGAAATATAAATATCACACTAAAATCTCTTGACTAGTGAGCTCTTATGTCATGAAATTAAAAAATATCTTATCTTTGTGGAATATTTAGGTCACCGCAACTGTTTTCCCATTTCAACGTTATGTCCATCATGAGCTACCAACCCTTGATATGGTATACACCTTTTGTCTGCTTAATAGATTTGAAATACGAAAAATTGCTATTATTGCTTATATTTTTTTTGGTTCAGTAAGTAATCAAATTTCGCATAAAAAGGATTAAAACCTAGGCGCAATAGTAGTAATTAGTATTAAGTAGCAAGAGAGAAAGATGATTACATAAAAAAAGTATTAATAGACAGGTTTTTTAAAAATCAAATACACAAAATAAAATGTTCTACGATGTTTCTTGCAGATCTATAATATAAAAATGAATCGCTAAATTTGTTGGTAAGCGCAAATCTCGAGAGCGGCTGAACCGATTTCGCTAATTCTTTTTTTAGAATATTCCTTTAAGTTCGAGGATGGTTCTTACGGAGAGAAAAATTAAGAAAATTGCGCAGAAAATTAGATAATAACAGAAAACATCGCACGTTTGACAGTTCGCGTGTTAGAGAATGACATTTTGCAAAACAATGAATTATTGTTCAATCAGGATTCTATTTTTGAAAAGTTGAAAAATTTATTTAAAGTAGGTACTCCCCTAATAGTTTGAATCGAATTAAGAATTTTAGATATTTAAAATAGGTACCTATGTTTGGTACCAAATTTAATATACATGAAAAATGGAAATTTGAATAAAAATTGTAAAAGGTGGCACGCGGGCTGTTTAAAAACTGAATGTACTGGGATTGAATATATGGAACGCGGGAGGAGGGTTGGCGGGACGAGGGAGCGGGAAAGAGAAGAGGGAAGGCGGTGAAGGTGGAAGGGGAACGCAGGAGGGGGGAGGGGGACCTGGGAGGGGGAAGGAGAACTCGGGAGAAGGGTTTGCTGGACGGGGGGAGGGGGGGAATGGAGTGGGGAGAGGGAAGGTGGAGGTGACGGAGTGGGAACGCGAGAGGGGAAGAGGATGCAAGAGAAGAAGGGGAGGTGGAAGGGGAACGGGATGAAGGGGAAAGGACACTCAGGGAGAAACAATTTCTTTATTAAATGGCATAGCAACGCATGCCGGGACCAGCTAGTTATAAATAAAACTTCCTTTACAGAGTTTACCTGTAACAGAAAAAAGTTTCCCAAATACACAATTTTTATCAAAACCGTTGACAAAAGCTATCAATAGACCTCACAGTGCACAGTGCACAGTGAAATAGAACCCTGTGGAGGGTATGGATGGATCGGTGGATAAGTGGCTCCTACCCCTCCCCAGGGATGGCTTTGATGGAGGCTCGGGTTCAGTCCCTGGGAGGGGACATCTGGACCAATTCAGTACAACGTTTGATCTCCGTTTATCTCAAAATATGATACAACCTGAATTGATCGCTGAGGGAAGATTTCATTGAAATTTGCGGTCTCAAACCTTTGCCGAATCAAACGAATATTTTATGAATAATTCTGTTAATGCGAACGTTTTCTTTTGAATTTTTTGTTCATTTACGAAAATATATGAAAAATTCGTGATTTTGTAAAAATGTAAATAAAAATTTGATCTCATCGTTTACATTAGAAACCAAGTAAACCCATTGAAAGCAATATAATATGACATGAAAATACTTAACATTAATCAGTCATTAAATGTTTTAACAAACTTCCAAAAGAAATACAAGATGAAATTTTTAAGAATAAACTTCAAATACACTTTATCTCAAACTAATTTGTGTTGTATAATATTGTAAGCATTGATTTTTTTTACACGAGTTCCTCACAGGAGGCCCTGAGGAAAATATTTTTGCACTGAGGAAAGTCATCTTTGGGGATGCTGTGTGGTTTTTTTTTTTAAGGATAGGAAGGAGAGGAGAGTTCTGGAAGGAAAAGGGTTAAAGGGGTGGGTAGGAATCATGGGTTCAGTGTAACCTGGTCATCCGCCTCCAAGACCTAGACAAACCTCACCCCATGAACCCGGGCAGCCCTGCTAAATCACCAAACGTAGCGAACCACTTGGGGTGATCTATGACAGAGGTGTTGGTTATCCAATAAAGGTTCCCGGGGCGGCGGTACCCATTCCCGCCTCCCAAATAATAATGGTTGCGTAATCCTTTAATATCAGTATATTAAAGGATTATGCAACCCCATCCTTACGTATGGTTGTATTGGTTGGGAAGCGTCAGGTAGAACAATTTTAGATCCACTAGAAAAGGCCCAGAAATCCATAATTAGAGTCATTATGCGTAAACCCTATAGGTTTTCTAGCGATCAGCTCTACACAAAATTTAAGGTACTAGATGTTCGTCAAAACTACGTAAAAAGGGTTATTATCCACGTACACAAAAATCGAGAATATTTTAATAAAATTGATCATAAATACAGGTAACCGACGAGTTCATAGAAAATCAATTCATCGAAAGCAAATTCATCGAAAACGAGTTCATCGAAAATCAATTCATCGAAAGCAAATTCTTCGAAAACGAGTTCATCGAAAATCAATTCATCGAAAATCAATTCATCGAATCGTTAATTCATCGAAAAACATTTTTTTGTAGATATTAGAGCTGTCAAAATTAAATACCCAAAAAGGTCTGTTTAACTGAGTTAAATGTGTTTAGCAACTGTCAGTTTCGTAGTGACAATGTAAAATTTATAGGTTATCTCTTCGATTTCCGATTGTCTGATACTGCAAAAAAGGGATATCTAAGGAACGGTGACCAGATAACTCATAATGAAACCAATCAGAAAGGTCATTAAGAGTGATGATAAAAAATATTTAAAAATTGGTAAAATAGGTTGTTAAGTTAGGTTAGGTTAGGTTAGGTTAGGTTAATTTAGGTTAGGTTAGGTTAGGTTATCTTAGGTTAGGTTAGGTTAAGATAGGTTAGGTTAGTTTAGGTTGACCAATGCTTTTTTTAACTTTTCGGTCCGCTCGGCATTTCTCTCAAATATCAACAAAATATATTTTGTCGATGAATTGGCGATTCGATGAATTGATCATTCGATGAATTGGTTTTCGATGAATTGGTTTTCGATGAACTCGTTTTCGATGAATTTGCTTTCGATGAATTGATTTTCGATGAATTGATTTTCGATGAATTCGTTTTCGATGAACTCGTCGTGAACCATAAATACATCATAAGAAGTCACACCAGAAAGGATCTCGTGGTCCCAGAAGCAACACGGCAAAGTTTCAAAAGACATAAACATATCTGGGACCGAAATTAAAAAATCAATTAAATATATTAATTAAATAAAATAACCACAGAATAAAATATTAAAATATGCAAAATGACATGCATCGGTTCAATAATAACTAAATGGTTGATTGGCTTAGGAAGGGTTGAGGCTGAAAAATTATTAAATAATGTCCATTAAAACTTAAAATTTTACATGGTTAACTATTAAATGGCACAATCAGTAAAAACTTAGTATGTATATATTTAATCTACTAAAGATTTTTTTTTGTATAGAATACACTTTGGGCATTTTTCATCAGCATTTGGTTCCTTAGAACGGGCAAGCTGCCCAGGAGAGCTAGGAACTAATATAGACAAACAAGACATAATAAATAAATCTCAAAATGCAATAAATTAACATTTACACGTAAGAAGAATAAAATTTCCTTTTTTATACACATTGAACGGCAGACGTATCAATGAAGTAGAATATATCAGGGACCTCGGGGTAACACTGGATGTTAAATTAAACTTTATCCACTGATGAAGTCATTAACAAAGCCAATAAAAAGCTGGGATTTATAATTCGTATAGCAAAACCCTTCCACAACATAAACACTCTATATTCCCTTTACATCTCATATATTCGCCTGCACTTGGAACACTGTACACCGATCTGGGCTTCATTATACCAAGAAAGAATTGAAAAATAATCACATAAATTATTAACTAAACTGACAAGGGTAAGTTTAGTTTCTCTCTTCTCAAATTATACTGAATCCATTAAATTTCACAATTTCAAATCCCTTCAAACACGACGTCTAATTTTTGTTTCATCGAGTTTCAAATTACAACGGTGCTAAAGAATTTTTCACTTCAATAAAAAAAACTTGATTATTTTGTCGTGAATTTGTTATTTAACCGCGTTATACTCCTTAGGAAGGCATTGTCACAATTGACAGTTTGATAATGCCTTTCGAAAGGCGAAACAGCTCGCGTGAATAAAAATAAAGCAGTACAGATGAATAGACATAAATTCTACAATCTAACAGCAGTTAGTAATCGGGCTCTCCTATGTTTTAAAACTCTTATTTCAAAATCTATTTCTTATTGCACGCTAATAATTAATTTTGAAAAATATTATTACAACAGTTTCTGTCTTGTCTTAGGCGAGTCTCAAATTAACGGTGGTTAAATCGACAGTTCACGATAGTAATTTGAAGCAAAAATATAATGCAAATGTCATAACACTAAAAGTCACCATTCCAGAGTTTTACTTTATAAGAAAACATTTTCTGCTACATACACAGTAAAGAAAATTATTATTGTCAATTTCAATAAAACAAAATATTACCAGTAAAATCAAGTAGGGAAATATTCGAGAGTCCATGGCTAGTAGTCCTGGTAGTGTAGCAGGAACCTACTCGTAAATGCTTTGTGAGCAGAGAATGGTTACTACGGCCATAAAGCAACGTATCGTTTTGCATACGAAAAGAATACATATAAAACTGCCTGGACCGAACTGCCCATAAAATAACTCACAATCTCCCTTGGAAATCGCCATTTATTCATTTTATAAAGCTTATTCAAACGACGAGACAAATAACAATCAATAGAATCATGCATGCATGTTATAGATTTAATGCATTAGTTGAAATTGGTTTTTATTAAACACTTTTGTCATAATTTAGAAATCTATTCGTACTTAACGTACTAGTACTCATACCTTATTATTTATCTTTAAGGGCATGACAATTTCGAGCAATTTTTCTACGAAATTGGCGTTATTTTTTGGCATTATTTAACGAAATTTGCATTAGCAAAAGTGATGTTATATTAACTATTTCGTATTTTGCCACAAAAAAGTGGCATTTTCTTAAGGCACGGTGTACCCGCTCAAAAATAAGAAGTTGGAGCTATGTAAATAAAAATGTTAGAGGGAGCGCGCTAATATTAAAAATGATAACATTTAAGCGAAAATTGCGAAAACGTTTAATAAAACACGACTCGTTTAAAATAGAGCCAAAATCTCGTAAGGAATGTCTAAAATACCATTTAAAAAAACACTTAGATTTTTTTCATACGTATAATATGTAAAATAACTGTAAAAAAGTGTTTATAATAAAATTTCGGAGCATACTTTGCGATTTGCCGTTTCGGCGAGGTAAATGTATAAATACTATATTCATTATCACGTAACTAACAACATAGATCGAATTTTAGATTTAGTGTTTTCAAACCATAACCTCAGCATTCAAATTGTTTCACATGTGCTATCCAAAATTGACCCTTATCATCCTCCCATTGAATTCGATTTATTGATGTCCAAATACAGACCCCTACCCACTAATCCAGATCACATCAAATATAATTTCAAAAAAACGGATTACATCAAATGCAATGAAATGTTATCACTTAATAACTGGGACGATCTTAACACCTTGAATTGTAATGACTCCCTACTACACTTTTATAACTTGTTATGGCTATCAATTGAAAAATACACTCCGCGCTTAAGAATCAGGAATAATAAGTTTCCAATTTGGTTCAGCAATGTTCTGATCCACCAACTCAGAGAAAAAGAAAAGTTCAGAAAGAAAGGGAAAAAATACAAAAATCAATGTGACTATGACAGTTTTTCTATCTTGAGGGCTAGAGTAAAAGTATCCATACGTACATGCCTTAAAGCCCATGTAGATTCAATAGAAAATTCTCTCCCTAACAGTATGAAAAATCTTTCAACCCTTATTAATTCGAAAAGAATTTCTAATTCTCTCCCCAAAATCATGCATCTCCACGACAAATCAGCAACAAATGGAGAAGATACATGTGAACTGTTATCTACTTACTTATCTTCTGTTTTTAGCTCACCATACAATTCTAAAAGTGACTCTAAATTTTCTTCCCCACTCTATAATTACCCACTGTCTCAAATCAAAATAACTTTAGACGAGGTCAAAGAGAAATTGAACACAAATTGATATCAATAAGGGTTCCGGCTCAAATGGAATTCCTCCACTATTTATTCGAAATTGTGCAGATCAGCTTGCAGTACCATTACACAAAATATTCATCAAAAGTCTGAACGATGGGGTATTTCTGGATCTGTGGAAGGTTGCCCACGTCATTCCGATCCATAAATCTGGCAGTAAAAATGATGTAACAAACTACCGTCCTATCAGCCTTTTATCTTGTTTTGGCAAAATATTCGAGTCCATTGTATACAAAACCATCTTTAACCATGTAAAACATATACTTAGTCCTTTCCAACATGGCTTTGTATCTAAAAGATCCACAAATACTAATTTACTCGAGTATATGGACTTTCTGTGTAAATCGATGAATAATAAAACACAGGTAGATGCCGTGTACACCGATTTCAGTAAGGCCTTTGACAAAGTTAGTCACTCCATCTTAATGAATAAACTGGATAAAATCGGCATTCACGGAAATCTGCTTCGTTGGTTAGAATCATATTTATCACATAGAAGTCAATTAGTTACTGTCGACGGTTTTAACTCTTCCCCAATATTAGTTACGTCGGGCGTACCCCAAGGATCTCACCTTGGACCCTTACTTTTCTTAATCTTTATTAACGACCTTACATACAAACTCCTCTGTAATTTTTCTCTATATGCTGATGACCTCAAATTATATAAAGCAATTAAATCTATGAAAGATTGTGAACTCTTACAACAAGACCTTAACACAATATCTACCTGGTGTGTTGACAATGAAATGGAACTGAATATAGCTAAGTGCAAAGTTATAAATTTCACCAAGAACACCAACAAAACTCTGTATTCATATAGCATATGTGGTCACAATCTAGAAACAGTTGAATCAATAAAAGATTTAGGAATTTTATTTGACAACAAACTAACATTCAATCAACACATTGAATACATTGTGTGTAAATCAAATAAATTACTTGGTTTTATTGTAAGATCGACCAAACTGTTTAAGAATTCTAACAGTCTAATAATTCTATTCAATTCCTTAATCCGAAGTGTTCTTGAGTACGGGTCAACAGTCTGGAATCCACATTATATTACACAGATATCTAGACTCGAATCAGTCCAAAGAAAATTTACACGGATTTTGTCTTACCGATCAGGTGTCTATCATCTTCTAGACGGGTACGAACAAAGACTTTTCAAATTAGAAAGTCTGGTTAAAAGACGAAACATAAATGACCTCTTAATGCTTCATAAAATTGTGAATAATCGTGTAGACAGTAACTTAGTCAACCAAATCAAGTTATACGCCAGGCACAAATCTACCAGAAACCTTAACATATTCTGGACTGAAATTTTTACCAATAATACTGGATATTTTAATCCTATGTCCAGAATGTGTCGATCATACAACGGTATTGTTAAAATACACACTTTCATAGATATTTTTCTAAATAATGTAACATGTTTCAAAAAATATCTTCACGAATTGTGCACCTAAAAAAAAAAATTTATAAAAATAAAAATTTGTTGTTTTATTATATCTCAGGAAATACTTCATAAATATTGTATACTTATAATGTATTTCAATTTTGTATTTAAGTTTTTTTAAAAGTTATGTATAAATAATACTTGCATTGTTTTTCATGTGTTTGCTTCTGTAAAAATTCAAATGTAATTACTGCAGACACATTAGTCTAGGGATATTTATATTTGTATTTTAATTTATTATATTTTACCCACAAAAATGTTTTATAAATATCCTGTTTGTGTCAATATTTATTCATTTTATGGCTCATCAAGCTTATCAAAACCATAGACAAATAAATATTTAGAATATCGATCATCCAGTTGATTAGTCTGTGATGAATGCTAACCTTCAACCTACGAGAAGCCCACAAGGAAATTTTTTTTCTCCTTAATACTATGTAGAGAATTCGGTACATTCGGCGACATCTGTCCGAGCAGTTGGGAATTATTACAGAGATCTGTATAAAGACTGAAGCGAGGGAAGCCCCGTATCATAATTGTCTCGAGAACAAAGAAAGTTTAAATTTTACCAATAAGGGATTGTGTAAAGCGATTAATAATAATCTGAACCAATCAGAGAAAATAGAGGCGTGTATAGGGTTAGTGGACTTTGATCAGATTGAGTGGCCTTGAATAAATTCTCACAGGAACGATGGGTGAACGAACTGTATAATAAACAAACCTTTAGACAAAGGGTTGGAGGATTATTGACCCCGGATCGTGTTTACATAAGGCGAGATCGAGAACTGGAGGTTTTGGGCGCCAAAAGTTTCAAATGGAAACAAAAAAATCTTAGACGGGAATGTTGAAAATAAATATCGCCGATAAGGGCACAGAAAACGTAACATGAATGGTCCCGGGGGACGATTTAATTAAAACCGACCTGGAATGATCGCAAAAAACGGGTGGAATCTCGGAAAATTTCAAAACTGAAGATAATAGCCTGGGAAAGGGGGAAAACCCTATTTATATGGTGATGGAACGGTGAAACAAAGTAATTAGAACCAAATATCTCAAGAGAAAACTAATTGGAACTACTTGAATAGGTACCGATATAAGGATTACTCTGTTCTGACAACACCATTCACAACAAACAGGAGATTGAGAAAATTATATATCTAAGACCGCAGTACATTTTGGTCACTCTATAATTAAAGCAAATCGCAGGAAAAGATGCTTAACGTAGTCTGACGAAAGGAAAAATGAAAAATATACATAAAACAGTGGAAAATTATTGTTATCAATTCTAAATGAAGCGGAGATATTAGGAAGAACGATTTTTAGAAGAAAATTTAATAAAAAGATGGTGGTTTCGTTGGTGGCATAGAGCATGCGAGAGGGTGGCTCGGTGTGCTAGTTGCAATCTCAAAGGAAATACAATTAGTATTGTTAAGTGTCTGGGGTCAAGTAACAATACCGGACAAATTACGGATGATTTTATTCAACAGAAATGGTCGTTTTATGTCATTTGTGCCGTTGAAAGGATCACATAATTGAGCTTGGTTACTGACAAAGTGGACGCAGGAAATGGTTGTCGACCACACATGTATTTTGTTTTCAAAAACAATGAAGATCCGAACATGTCTTTTATTTATACAAGGCCCATTAGCGATTAAAAAGGGCAATAAAAATTAACATTGCTCTAACGTAATGTTTAGATTATAGAATTCATATAAAACTTGATTACAAACACATTAACAATGACTTATTACCAAAGTACATAAATTTTTTAAATAAATACATGTCAATGAGGAAATTTATGTGATTTCCTTCGTGAGAGAGATGTAAGACTGATTTCGGTCTAAAACATGAGATAGGAGATTATCAGAGATTTGACAAAAGGTCGTATACGGAGGAACCGAATTTGGGTTTTTTCCTATGAAAGTCTGGGTGATAAGAAGTCATTTTCCTACGAAAGGAGAGCTCTAAGAAGTCTTTAAAACACCATGGTTTGATAAAGAACGGGGAGTCCGTTGGCAGTTGGGATACAGACCGGGGTCCAGGAACAAACGTAAAACTCTTTATTAAAAGTTGAAATTTCTACAAGTGTTTGCAAAGGAGTAAATTTGGTATATAATCTCCTTTTAAATTGAGGAATAAAAAAAATCCGAAAAAGTGCTTAAAAATAATACTTCGTGAAAGTTCGGGTGTTTTGTTTTATAATGAAAGTGTTTAAAGTCAGTAAATAAGAATTTAATAATATTCGGGTTTCTTTTACAACATACAGTTATTGACTTTACCGGATAAAAGAAAACACACCACGCGATTATTTTTAAAACTAACTAAAGGTGAAATAATAATTAAACTATAATTTTACTTTAAATTACTTAACATCGGCGAAATTAATAACATTAACAAATTGCTCGAGTCATGGTTTTACCACAGTGTCTCTATAATAAGATGCCTTAAAATTTCATTGTGATTAAAATAACTAATTACAATAAACAATAATGATAATAATTCGAACACTTAGAAAACGTGCGTATCTACGGTTATTAATTCTAAAGTGATTTTAAAATATTGAGAATAAATAATAATTTACCTAATTCCGGATTTTAAAATTAAAACATCTGAATTGCAATTTGATAAATCATTTTTCGAATCGAATGAAATAAAAAACAATAGTTAATACGAGGTTGAGAAACTAAGTAAAATACCGAAGTGAATCTTAAATAGACAGATATTTGAAGAGTTTTTCCATCATCAGAGTCATTTCTCAAGAAGGCCGATAGGAATCCGTTAGCTAGGAAACAAAAGAGGGAAGCCTCGATCACAATGTCGTTGTCATAAAATTCCCGACTTGA
Source organism: Limnephilus rhombicus (assembly GCA_929108145.2). Taxonomy (NCBI): domain Eukaryota; kingdom Metazoa; phylum Arthropoda; class Insecta; order Trichoptera; family Limnephilidae; genus Limnephilus; species Limnephilus rhombicus. The sequence goes on along the minus strand of OV815273.1, from coordinate 27,120,786 downwards.
AAAATTGTAATCGATCGAGGCTGGTAAGATTTAACCAATTATTAATTATTTTCAGAGACAGAGAACGGGCGGCATCACCAAAAAAATCAATCGGAGCTTTAAAGTTTTGTCACTAACACACTGATAACAATTCTCACTTGCTCGAAAGTAGGTCAAATAGGAAATACCTGCTTTAGAAATACGCTAATTTATTATAACCCATATAAAACGAATCGAGGCGCGTAGAACGTAATGAATGACTATTTCGTGTGCGAGAGTAACCGTGCGTCTTAAAATCAGGTCAAACAGGAAATACCTATTTAAAAATTAGGTCGTACAAGTACTTGTTTTAGTTAGGTAGGCCTATTGTTTATTTAAGCGCGCATAAGGATACGGCGACATAAGATATCAGTTTGATTCGTAACCGAAATACCTATATTTCTCAAAACTAGGTCAAGCAAATTATACCTTAGTTGAAACTAGGTTATCCAGATACCTCTTAGGTTAACAAAGTACCTACTTAAACGACCATTGTTTGGGTAAAAACTAGGACAAATAAAATATAAAAGAATTAGTTAAACAATGAATCGTGTTTCAAAAGGACAATGACCGTAGAAATAAACAATCTCCAAAGTAGGTCAGTATACCGAAGGTCGTCTATGTGAAGTGTAAACAAATAAACCATAAAAAATGATGTATCTATCCCTTATCGTTCATTCGTTCATCGGAGTTAATTAACTATTGGCGCAATGTAATTAGGTACTACACGATTTAATAGAAATGTACCTCTCAATCAATTTTAGGTAATTACATTGGCATAATTGTATAATAATAATAATAATAATTTATTCCAGGGGAAGTGTATGCAGGGGAAGTGCAATGCAATACATTCCATATTTTAAAATTACAAAATAAATACAATATTAAGATGAGGGAAATATAATTAACAACAACTCATACATTAAATAAAACAAATACTTAACAAATAGTTAGATAGAAACCCATCACTAAATCAATTTTGGCATCCTAGCGTACTTGTAAAACAAATACCTATTAGCTTCCTTTCACCAGCATGATTAGGGTATGTTTATATGACCTTCGATTGTGTATCTAAAATTTCGATTGGAGTTCAATATCATCCATTGACACAGTCACCTAGATGCCATCAACAAATAAACAAAACAAAGGATAAATGCCAAAGGACAAGTTTATCAATTATAGCTTACGACGAAATCTGCATTCAATATGTGATAGCAACATCGACGTTAAATTCACTCAATTCTAAACAACTTGATTATACTAGAGCGATCGCCAATAGGTAGCATTGATTCAGCGTGAAAAATTTCGCAAGGTAAAAATACTGCGAATAGCCTCAAATTCAAAGAGAGTTTATCACAATTATTCAGGAGGTCATTGATTCAATGACGACTTGATTTATCTCATTCTTTAAATTTCTCTTATAGGAAGTAGGTATCCAAGAATCCATAATCACTCGCAATCCTAAATACCTAACACACGAGGAACTAGTGACCTCATTTAAAAAACACTGGTGTTCAAATACTCATACAGTCCTAAATCCTGAATTTGCACACGTATCTAGACTTCAAGGCTTCTGTATGTGAGTATGAGCTATCCGGAAATGTAAGTGTCAACCTTTCTGGTCGGAGAGCTTTGATCTTGTGGCGGTATTGTCGAGGTGGGCATACGGGGAAGAGGAAGGACGTATGCGGACAGTACGCTGACGCGGCATTAAAGCTGAAGGTTATTTGCATACCGTAAGTCCTTGTCGAACCTGAAAGCAAACATAAGGCTCATGAGGTGCGTTTTATGTCAGCTAGTCAGAGGTGGGGGAGCGTATTGCTAATGGCTAGTCACGTGGGAGTATGGATTCGCCTAAAACAGCTGCGTGCCACATTCAACGGATAGAGGCATGATAAGGGAAGACATGTAATACCCCTGCTAGACTCAGTAGAGTTAAATTAAATCCGGAGGAGACGGAAGTCGGAGTAAGACAGAAAAACGGCATGAAGACTAGGTATTCCCCCTGCTGGCGTGAAGGGCCCCTTTCATAGCATGAGACGCCCGTTGAAGAGGGTAAAACTCGGATCTAAGGACAAGCCTAGCAAACGTACTGGGGAGAATCCGGTTTGTAATTGTTGTTCATCGGTTTTCACTTGGATAGCGGAGGAGCCGACTTTTCAGCAACCATTTTCCCCCCCCTTCCCATGTCCATCCATTCCTACTTTTCAACAATTTTGCGAATACTAACCATGAATACAAAACACTATGTTAGGGGAAGTTGCAGACAAGGACTTCGAGTGATAAAACTGGACCTTCAAGTACGAACATCCTACAACGGTAAGGTAAAGTTCCCTACCTTTAAGTGTTGAATTTATTAACTGTTGTTTATGTTATCGACGCATCAGCGGTGATAGGAAGGATTAAATAAACAAACAAAATTCCTACGGAAATCAAGTAGACACGAGGTTTAAAGGTGAGGCTAGTTTATCAAACTCGGTTTAATATACTAAAATAATAATAACTAAATAGATCGGAAAATTCTCACACTTTCTCTAAAAGAACCTAGGGGTTACCACACGTAATACATTATCTTCTCTACATATGTGTGCATACTAAGTATGCAAACAGATGTAAATTCTAAAACAAAAAAGTACACAACGAAGAATATAGAAATAATGTGAACAAAAAAATCTTAAATCTTGTTTACTGCGAGAAAATCGCAGGGATTTGAGAAAATAGGGTAGGTTCAGCTAGATTATAAAGTATAGGGGTTAGAAAAATCACGAGCCTGAGGTAGAAACAAACCGGAAAGAGGGTTAAGTCAGGCCATCATACCTAGGGGTGTGATCAGTAGGACATAAGGGTAGAATTATGAACGTAGCTACGAGATTTGAACTACGAGGTAGAAGCTTAGAAAAGTTAATCAATTAGGTAGGGTTCATCACAATTGGTGTCAAAGCCAGGAGTGGCGGACCATTACAAGTCAGACATCTCCGAAAAATCGAAATTTGATTTGAGTATGCACATATATGCAACAATGAATATAAATTGACATAAAATTACTGCCTCAACACAGGCTAGCCTAGTGAGGCAGGTTACGAGAAATCTAAATTTATAATTATATATCTGTATTCTTTAAGTACCTACTGTATATATGTATTTTGTTTTCTGTTATTAACTTTTGTACTTATGTAACTTTTAAACTGTACTTTTACTGTACTTATGATGTACTTTTTGGTTTTTGTGGTTATAAATCTTAAATTGTTTTTGTTCAATAAACATATATTATTATTAGTTTATTTATTGTACTGTTATTCGTGGTGGAATTCTATTGTATTAAAATTGAAATTAAAACACTTACTAATTTTGTATATATTCTGTAACAAAAGAATGTCAATTGCCAGCCTGAAGATGTCCATAATAGGATGAAACCGGTACTGGTGAAATAAATAAGCGGAAAAAATTAAAAAAGTGTTTCAATTTCAATTTTAATATATTATTATTATTAATGTACCCTCTATCTGATACAATTCTCGACACAAGATTACTCTAACACCACCAAATCAATTATAATGCAGAAAAACTTGGAAGTGAAATAAATAAAAAAATGGTAATTTAAATAATAAAAATGTACCTGGCCGTTATACTTTCCGATGTTACGAGTATTTTATAAAATATTTAATATATGAAACACAGACTAGTGCATTCAATATTTGATTTACGGTGAGCATCCGAATATTGTTTTTCTAATTACTTCAAAGTGTTTGGAGATGTCTGACGAATCAACAAGACAGTTGGTATATAATGTCGTTTTCCTCATTTTAAAATACCAGAAAATCTCGAGAAAAATAGAAAAATTTGCATCATTTGCCCCAAGATTATGATTTTCGCGTTGTTTTTGTGTAAATTGAGAAAATTCGCGTAAAATTAAGAATTTTACGTAAAAAATCGCTTTACCGGAAACGCGAAATTTTCAGGTTCTTACTGATAGGTTACCTGCACCTCACAACAATAAAATGAGACCATCGCATCGTATTCTCTAAAATTTGGTCTATGTCTGACACCATTAAAAGTAGCCTATGTGGGACGTAACAGATATATACAAATCATGTTGACATTCTCGCATTTCATTCGTGTAACCGAATCTACACCAATTCGAATCAATTTCTCCGCTCACCACCGGAGAAATCGTCCTGCCATTTCCCGACCACTTGGCCGTTTCGTTTTTATCGAAAGATGTTTCTCATATTTCATATGTCGTAAACCTTTGATCCCATCCCCGCGAATGGCTAAACATAAATGCTGGTAACGGGGCGCAGTGGCGTGCCCGAGGGGTTATGGGGTGCTTACAGGAGAGGAATCATTCCGAGCAGTCTGTGGATTTGTGAATGTTGTCGAAGAAAGTATGACATTCGCAACGATGGATTTTATTTTGTGTAACTTTGCATGCAGCCAGCTAAATCAATAAGTTTTAAGTTGTAATGTGTTTAGATTTGGGCAAGACTTTGCAAACAGATTGCACGAAACAATTTTATGGACGAATCTTGTTCCCTGTATTTTTTTAATATAATCGAATTTATTAGTTACTCATGACATTCATTTTTCGTCTTACTTCTCGAGTCTTAGGGGAGCGCGGTTCAACGATGGTACAATTAAGTTAGCCATAAAATCGTGGTTTAAAGCCGTTTTGAATATACCTACCTCATGGTAAAAAGTCACGTTACTATTATACGACCTTACGCACCGTGTAATATTTAAATTGTGATTATAAGTTTTTTTATAAATATTATTTTCAATTTGGAAGGCGGGTATGGGTAACGCCGCCCCGGGAACCATTTATTGGATAAGCAACACCTCTGCCATAGGTCACCCCAAGTGGTTCGATACGTTTGGTGACTTAGCAGGGGTGCCCGTTCATGGGGTGAGGTTTGTCCGGGCCTTGGCGGCGGATGCATCTGCCCACCAGCTGCATGGCAGGCCGGATCGAGAGAGAATGGTTGAGGGAGTCCTTTTGACTTCTCCAGCCGTACTCTCGGAATATCACATTGCATTGCATTGAGATAGATTCTTTCGTCCGTCACTCCTGGTCACACAGATCCCCAGATTCCTACCCACCCCTCTTACTTGGATTTTTTTCTTCTTCAGGGACTCCTGTGAGGAGCTAAATGTAAACAAAAGAATAATAAGTAAGAGGGTATACTTTCTAATATTTTTTCAGTTCTTACTCTAATATCTCATTTTTGACGGTTGTATAATGTATATGTATGTTAAATCTATGCAAATTTCTTGAAGCCACAGCCATAATTAGGGTTTTTTTTCTGCTTCAGATATCATACACTTAAATGTTCTTTTTTGTTATTAGTTTTTGGTTATTATTAGTTTACATCTGCCCTGATGATGGACACTGCAACGCTGTCCGAAACGTTGGCTAAAGAAGGAGGTAGCGCAACACGGCATAATACCCCAAAAACTAATAACAAAATAATTTTTGGCCGTGAAAATCTAAAATCGTATCTTAAATGTTCTACTTCGAAATACATACTAAAGAAACTCAATCATGCCTTCATCCAAAACGAGCAACGCAGTGTTAAGATCTTTTTGCCCAATATTTGGGTTATAGCTACCTCGCTGCCACACTTTTATTAACGTTAGAAAAACAAGATATCTAAACGATTTCTTTTTATAATTTATGTTATAAATATATATATTTTATTAGGAACATTTACAGGTTAATAACATTACATACATAAAAAAAAAACAAATAATGATAATAGGCCACTTGCATGGATTTCATAACGACTTGGAAAAAATCGTGTGGATAGATGTTTTTACTAAGATTACGAAAATGTTAGTTAAAATTTTTAGAAATGCACAGTTTTTTTTTTAAATAAATAAATCTATTATTTTGGCTCGTGACGACACTACATGAAAATGTCCCGTCTCCGAAAATGTTCCTATTAATTTTGTGAAATTCCACATTGATTTTTTTTTTATATGGCAACACTTTGATTTCAGGCGATTTTTGAATTTGACATTTAAGTTCACTGGATTTATTGTTTGTTCTCTGCGAACTTATCATTTGGTTTGACTTTTTGACAGATGTTAAGACGAGAACCCCGTACATTTTATGCTGTCTGTACGTGTTTTAGAGGTATAATGGTAATGGTGCTGATTTTAACAAAATCAAATTTTATAATATTCTTATTATTATTATAATTTACCAGCACAAGTACATTAAATTGGATTAAGTAATATAGACGTTGATCATTATAATGATTTATGATCAATAAGATGGATTAAGGAAAAAATATTTATGAGTTGTAAAATTTTTGGTATGCCCCGTTATTCCCATGTGCCATTCGTGTGGAAAACTTTCTTTTTTAAAAATGATTTTCGGCTATGTAATTAGCGTATTTTCGCACCCATAAAATTATGTCCCGTCTTTCCGGTTTTAAAAAAAATGGTCTGATTTTTCGGATTGAAATTTTCAAAAAATCTTCAGGGTTTCAAAAATACGATTAAAAAAAACAGAATATCTTAGAATATTTGCCTAAACCGGATTTTTTTTAAAAAATGTGATGCAAGTGGCCTATTACGTTATAACAAAATACTAACGTTCACATCATCTGCAAATAATAAATGAAATGATTAATTATTATATATATTTTTTGTTATCTTATTATTATAGTTATTGTACCTGTCTTGTACCTGATCGAAAAAAATGAACTTACAGTAAAATATAAAAAATGTGCTAGTTTTTTGGCTAGGAGATGTACAAAACAAAGAAAAGTAAAAAAAAAATAATACTGAAAAACCGGAAAAAAATAGGTATACATATACGAGTACATATTTTTTGCGATAATTAAAATTATTGTATTAAAAAAAAAAAACAATGAACTTAACTCATTCAGTAAAGAGTTAAATTATTGTAAGGTTCTATTAATAAGTTGTTCAAAAGTTCCTAAAGTAGACAGCATATGAGCATCCATTAATTTTTTATTATAATAATTGCTGGTTTAAATAAGAAATTGTTTTGCCTGAGACTTGTTGAAGCAATTTCGATGTGAAATAATGACTTGTCTCTATTTTTTTTACTTCGGACTCTAATATGAATTGATGACAAAAGAGCTGGACAGTCAATATGACCGCTCAAGACTTTGGTTAAGTTTTAAGATTTTTACGGCCAAAAGCATTTTCGTTATTTGTTTTTGGGGTGTTATGCCGTGTTGCGATACACACTGCATAACACCCCAAAAACAAATAACGAAAATGCTCAAGACTTTGTATATGTTAGTCATATCCGCAACGTCTCTCCCACTTTTTTAGTGTTTCAAATCCACAGTTTCATAGATCTTTCATGTTATAATAAATAATAACGCACATGTCACTTCATGTCGACGTTCAATTTTTCTTTCGCCACAATACGAGTAACTCGTAATATAAAAAAAAACACACACACACATACATATATATTGTAAGAAATTAACAGCAAATGCGTACATATCTTTTCGTTATGGATTATATTATTTAAATTAAATATGAACGTGATATATTTTATAATTAATGTTTAATGGTACGTAATGGGCGTTCCAAGGCATTCGTTTCCATATGCTCAGAGATTTGCTCGGAACGAAAGTTTTTTGTCAATCAGAACACCGAAATCTCGAATTTGATTTACTTTTTTAATTGCTTGACTGTTTGTAATATGGTGTTTATGTTCAATTGGCTTTTGTTATTTATAAAGGTTGTTACATAAAATTTGGTGGTATACATAAAGTATCAACAGTTTAATCAACACTACAATGCTACAGTCTATTAAGACCTTTCTTAGTAGTTTATAGAAGTCATTAATAGAGTTAATAAACATAACTATTTTCATAGCATCGGCAAGAAGTAAAACTTAAGCACGTATTTTAAAACGTCATTGATTAATATTTAAAATGTTGTATAGCAAGTTAAAAAAGCAATTCTTTTGTATTTATGTACCGGGTTGCTACCTCCTTCCTTTTTGTATTCATGACATAGTGTCAATTCTTAATAAAAATAATAATACGTGAAAGATGATAATATTATATAATAGGCGAAGTACCGAAATATGTGAATTTTCGCACAGGTGATAAAAATGATTTTTTATTTAATTTTTTGAAATTTTTTTTATCTATATAAAGTATGTTTACATTAGGTTTTTCGATGCTTGTCTCACTAGGATATACTTGTGTCGAGACAGGCAGATTACAATATATACAATAACAAAAAATTTTAAGATTTTCACGGCCAAAAGCATTTTCGTTATTTGTTTTTGGGGTGAAGGAGGTAGCGCAACACGGCATAACACCCCAAAAACAAATAACGAAAATAACAAAAATTAACCAATATTAAAGTGTACTTTGCTTTATTAGTACCTCATTAGCGTTTTTTTGTCTTTTTAGACGATTTTTTTTTGCCTGCCCATGCCCTCACTGTGCCATCTCAATGCTCTCTAAATTTCTCTGGGTCTTCTACTGCCCCCCTAAGAGTCTCAAACGCCTACAAGGGGGAACCCACCATTTGAGAACCTATGAAGTACATTATTCGCGCGTTTAAATTCGACTTATGTGGTCAAAAACCAGCTGAGCGTTTTAAAATCAAATGTTAAACAATTAAAATCAACATTTTAAAACCAAAAGGGTAAATGTTCAGAAAATATTTGAAAAAAGCTGGTTTATATAATTGTACATGAAAAAAATATTTATTATTTATTTATTTATAAAATACATGTTACATATATTAGACATTTAAGTTGATTAGATTTATTAAATCACCATACTAGGCGGCTGCCTGTTTCATAAAAGAAAAAAAAAATAAAAAGAAAGCTACAGATATTTGTGGCGGGCCGCACAAATATCTGCCGCGGGCCGCAGTTTGACGACCACGGATCTAAAGGTTTGTTAGCAGTTGCATATACTAGTTTTATATTATTGGGTAACCCAAAATTATTTATTTTATTTTTGACATAAGAACATAAATTCTTTGGGTCATGGGATATTTTGAGTTTTAAATTTGTCGTGAATTGTCTATGACTTTCGACACTTTTTTGTCTCGCTTGCAGTACACAGACTTCTAAAAAATCAAATGGATTAGACCATTTTTTCAATTTCTAAACAGTTTAAACACGTTTATTTTTAACCACTGAAAACAATATTAGCGACTCCTAACGGAAATTTTTTAAACAGAAAATCGTCGCACTGAATTCAGGACCTTAGCCTTGCCTGGGCGCTGTTCCATCATTGAGCTAATGGGATCCTATCCCCTTAGGTCAATTTAACTGTATCATACTTCGACTAAGAATTACCAACATTTCTTCTGTTATCTCTGCTATCTTTATGCATGATTGCAAAATTTATGTGATTTTACTCATTGTTAAAATAAAAATAAAACATTCATTCATCCATTCAAGGCTTGCAGAAAAAGATGTCGCACATTAAAAATAAAAAATAATAAATTTATTGAACACACTATCTAGATAGCATTTAGTTCGACGATCATCTTACGGATTAAGTGTCGGGAATCCATAGAAACGATAATTTTTTACTGTTTTAATACATCATGAGGTGGTCTACCGTCACATCGGGATGTAGCGACGGGTTAGCCGATTGTTCCACTATCAGAAAGTAAAAATGTGTGGTTAGAATATTGTTTACACCTCTGTGAATTAATTAGTGTGACAAAAACCATGTCAATGGGAAACTGACTGTATTAAATTTTAACGTTAAATTTTGCACTGTGTGCCATATAATTTCTAATGTATATACCCTTCATATATTTTGCTACGCCTTTTGAAGTAGAACACAAGACTTACATAACAATGGTTAGAGTTTATAACATATAATAAACTAGCAGACCCGGCCACACGTTGCTGCGGCTAACGAAACCTTTATAACCAACGCCATAATATGTTAAATCAAATCCACATCACGCTGCCCGCTGCCCGCTGCCGCTTGGCCAGATATATTATGTATTTCAACCAATTTACACAAAACCTTGTCAAATTATATATCTAAAAACCTTCCTCATGAAACACTCTATCTATTGGTGAAAACCGCATGAAAATCCGTTGCGTAGTTTAACAGATCTAAGCGCACATACATCATGAGCGACTTCATGAATAACCACAAAGTTATAGCTACATTAAAAATATAAAGACTATTACCTAAAATAAACCGGTTAATCCGACCGGTTTCAGAACGAACGTTCCTTCTTTACTCAAGTATAAAAGTGGTTCAAACAAAGTTAAATTGTTTCATTTATCTATAATGGATAACCATAAAATTATAGCTACATTAAAAAATGTAAAGATTATTACCTACCCCCACTTTTGTTAAGTATTTTACATTTAAAGCATTGAACTAGCGATAAAATTATTCAGCTTATTCGCCATAATTGGTAAACGGGGTTCAAAAGCATCGTCTGCTCAATGATGCCAGTATGCAAATAATGTGGAGGGGTATGTAGGAGTGTAATGTGAATTCAAAGTTAAACTTTCTGCTAACTGTACATCGTGCTATTTGCATTTGAATATCGGGAATCGATGCCGGAGTTACCTGCAGGTGTTAAGTAGTTACCTTGTTATGTACGCTGTACTCTGAATGGCGTACCGTACGCCACTGGGCTGGCCATACTTACACTCCACACAAAACAGCTTTCAATACATTCAGAAGCATTACGCGGGCACTATATTTTTTAATGCAACACTCTGAGCTTTTACACAGGGATCGTATCTTTTAGTGGTCCATTTAATATGAAACCTTTGCGATAATGCCGCGAAAAGCAATACCTTTTGAGCGCCTTTGAATGCCTTTCCCCTCCGCGTCCCCTCTGCACGGAATATGTGATGGTAATTAATGATATGTGGAACATGTAATGGCATCCAACGCCTTTGTGGACTATTGGCTGAATTGATCACAAAACGTGCAAAACAGAATTTAAGCTACTTTTCTGCTTTATTAGGTGAATTATTCAAAATAAAAGTATGGTCTTCTTGAATTTCATTTTGAGTTAGAAGGTGTGGAAGGGATTCGAGCAACAAATCAAAAATATATTCACATGCTATTTTTTCTTTGATATAGACATACATAGGTGTTGTGAAAAGATTGTTCTTAGAAAATGACATCAGTAAAACTGCAGTCAGTTGATAATTTTTTAATTTTTTTTTATGAATACCGCACAAGAGTCCCAACTGCTCCCGTCTGAATCCAGTGAGACTATGGCATCCCCAATTGGGGTATGTTGTGAGGCTGAAGGTAGTGGGGAGGGGAAGGAGATAGGGAAGAGGAAGGTGGGGAAGTACCTGGCTATTCAGATCTGGTCACCAAACACGGCTATTTTTTTTTTTTTACATGATCTCCACACAGGAGGCCTTGAGGAAAATAATTTCCCTCAGGGCCTATGTCATCTTTGATGATGCTGTGTGGTGGGGTTTTTTTTAAGGAAAAGGGAAGGAGAGGAGAGTTCTGGGAAGGAAAAGGGTTTAAGGGGTGGGTAGGAATCTGGGGTTCAGTATGTCCCGGTCATCCGCCTCCAAGACCTAGACAAACCTCACCCCATGAACCCGGGCACCCCTGCTAAATCACCAAACGTAGCGAACCACTTGGGGTGACCTATGGCAGAGGTGTTGGTTATCCAATAAAGGTTCCCGGGGCGGCGGTACCCATTCCCGCCTCCCAACGGCTAATGCCGTTTCAAGCAACGTTTCAATTCTGAATGGTGGTTTTACACCAGGGCGATACTGAGAGTATCTTCCACTCTGGAATGTGCTGCAAATATACTATATATTATTTTAAATAAATAAATTGTGAAATAACACAAATTAATCAAATAAAATCTATTTGTCACGCCGGGATTCGATCCCGCAAACTTCCGTGTGCGAGTCTTACCGCTGGAGTACGCCGGCCGTCAGTGCCCAATGTCACAGTTACAAACAATGCCGTATTAAGAGTAAATCTGACAGTATTTGAAATCTTCCTTGTACCACCAAAAAGAGCAGAAAATATTGATCCCGTCGCTTTGGATACTTGGCTGCTAATCGGCCATCAAGTAATGAAATAAAATAAATGAAAAAGATCTGCAAACATTTCAATAGTGAAAAATTTAACATCATTTGGAATCATCGAGTCATTGATTAAATACAAAAAATATATATTTTCATCGACGAAGCTAAAGAGGACTAAAAAAAACATATCTTTTACATAAAAAACTGTGTAAATTTTTACAATTTTACATTGATATTGAAATATCAATATTTATTTTAGCAAAAATAATTCATAATACGTATCTAAAAATGGATTATAGTAAATATTTCAAATCAGTAAGAGTTTGCAAGAGCAAAATGCTTTTAACAGTTGAATTGTTGAACGAGAATGAAATCGTCGAAAAGATTACAAAATTATTTTTATTCCCTTTTTAAAACCAAAAATCTTCACTTTCTCGAATCTGAAGAGCAGAATTAACCGTGGCACAGTGAAATGGCTCCGGAAAAAGAGTTGGCGGGTGGTGGAAAAAGAGCGGTGGGGTCCCCGGGGTGCACTTCAATGCTCAGTGACACCACCGCAAACCACCGCCCTCCATATAAAGTCAAATTCAAATTTTACTACAGTCATTCGTCGCCGAAAGCTCGGAGAAATATTCATTCTGCGTCGGGCGTAAAAAATAAATAAATCTTACCAATCAAATGTGTACATCACTTGTCGCCGAGATTGAGCGGTGATTTTACGACCTTACGATCCGAAGGACCGAATGCGTTTATCTTTCAACTAGTTGTCAGTTGTTCACCGTGGAAAATCATGGAATGTAATTTGACGTCCAAATGTTCACTCATTATGCACTTCTCATATAAAGAAAAAAATGCCTGCCAAAATATATTAACGCAGGTCCTTTATATCTTATTTGGAAATTAAATTATTTTATTAAGTTTTTCAACAATCCTTCGCTTTGCGTGCGATAAGCAATTTTTATTTATTTATTTTTATTTATTCATTGTTTTGTAATTACACAATTTGGGGATTTTTCCACCACCATGCTATGCACTTACCCATGTGGTGGTTATTTTAGTAATATAAAATATGACATAAGATGAAATTTAATTTTGATTAGAAATAAATATAAATGTTTAATAACTTTCTTTGGATTGATATGTCATTGTCATTATGAAATGTATCGTAGAATGTAGTTTACAGAATCATCAGAAACATTATAATTATGCTATACCAGCGGAAGTCCCCGGCGATGCCCGGGCTTTACACAGAGTTTTCGAAATCAAATGTAAACAGTGACCATCCTCTTATTTTGGAGGTCACATGTGCAAAAATTCATCAACCTTGGCATAAAACTGTAGATTTCCATACAAATCAAATCCACACCGCCCGCTGCCAGTCCGCTCGTCCACCACAATACATTATATATTTCAACCAATTTACACAAAACCTTGACAAATTGTATACCTAAACCTTCTATTCCTCATGAATCACTATCTATTTTTGAAAACCGCATTAAAATCTGTTTATTATTTTTTTAATTTACCGTGAACAGACAGACACGGCGGAGGACTTAATTTATTTATTTACGCCTCTTTAGGCTTTTACATACATACAAATAACAATATTAACTAAATTATACTATTAAGTAGTGCAGGAAACTACTGTTTAAAACACCTGCACAAAAATAAATATAATGTAAAAATATTATTGAATTTGAACCACACAATATGTAGGTACAAAATATAAAAAAAAACCAAAATAGTTTTTTTTACTTTCAGCGGACAAAATTACTGTTAATGTGTTAGTCAATTTAAATTATTCCCCTATTTGATGAAAAAAACTTCAATAATGTATGGGTATATATTAAAGTTGATGTACTAAATATATCAACAACATCGGAGTATTTGTTTCCAAGCTATACAGTATATGTAGAAATGTAGAGATATACATATTATAAATTGAATTTTGGAGCGTGTAGCTCTATTTGGGATGTATAAGGCGATAATGTTTAGTAAATATATTATAAACTTAACGGTTAAATATGAACCTGTACACCGGTCAGCAGATACTGCAATAGCTACTAATAGTTAAAAGGGACACAACCGAGTGAAGAGCAGGCACCACGTCCTCCCTCTCATTGAGGATTCGGGTCGCTTTGATACTAACTCCGGGTGCGTGTTCATGGAACAAACGTAATTGGTAACGGATCAGAAGTTGAGGGAGTCGCTTACGTCGGGTCTTTTATTGCGGTACCCCGGGGACGTATTCCTGCAGGAGGAGGGTGGTGGGTGGGCTAAAGGTAGACAAACTCGGTTTTACAAGGACACTTTAAAATAGCTGTTTTATGCCTGTACTAGTTTATGCGGATTAGGTCAATGGCACCGGATGTGAAGATTGTGGGTAATAATTATTTATTTATTTATTGACGCCCTATTGGGCTTTTACATATCAAATACAAATTTCATTTATAACAACAGTATAAAATAAATAAAAAAGATTACAAAATATACAAATAAAGCATAAACTCAATATAAAAAATAGTAATACATCTAATGCTAATTCCACATGGATGACTTTAGAGAATTCGTAGGTATAACAATTCATATACCTACGAGCAACAAAAACATTAAAAATAATCAAAACACATTAATTTTTACTTAATTAATCGTTGTATGCTTTTGGAATAAGAACAACAACAAAAAAACAATAAACAAAAGAAAATCGAAATAAAATGAAATGATTACTCATTCATTATTTACATCTAAAAAGTGGTGGACTAATTTGGCTTTAAATGTATCGAAATTTAAATTAAAAATGTCAACGCCATCAGTAAGTTCATATTTATTTAATTTAATATTTCATTATTAATAATAATGAAATCACTTGTAATAACATACTCTGTGTAACTATGCATTTTACAATGGCACTCCAAAATTCAAGCACGAGAAATATTTTCTCTTTTGAATTGTGAAGTTTCATTAAAAAGAAATTTACATATTGTTATTAGCCTTAAGAACCAAATGTTTTACTATGAATCTGTATACGTATGTATTTTTTTAAATAAAAAAAAAAAAAAAAAAAAAAATATTAATTTATTTTTTAAACGAATGACAAACTTTTCCAGGTTACAAATAAGATGACATTACATATTTGAATAACTCGTACAAGCATCACATCAAACGGACTTTGAATTTTCCTTGTATTATGACGGAGGACTTATTCAGCTGAGGATTTGATCTCACGCCACATCGAGACACCTGCCGAGGGATTCTTTATCTTTTGTGGGATCGTTATCGAGACAACGGACGTGATCTCCTGTAAGATTTGTGTGCTTTATTTGCTTTTTCAATGGACAACGTACATTAAATGAATAAATAATCATATGTACTTGCAGGAAACAGTAAATATGTAAAAATCATACAAATCGGACAGAACATCACGTCCGTTATCTCGATAACGATCCTACAAAAGACATAGAATCGCTCGGCTGGGGGCCTAGTGTCTATCTTTCACAACGTCCGTAAGGCAGGTGTTGGTACGTCACAACCCCCAACTTTCGTGCTTCTTTTTTTTACATTAAATCCACACAGGAGGCCCTGAGGAAAATAATTTCCCTCCTCTGTCATCTTTGAAGATGCTGTGTGGGGGGTCTTTTTGAGGAAAGGAAGGAGTGAACATGGGTCTTGAAGAGATCCATGTTGTAGGAGGGAGGAAACTGGACCCGTTCTCATGTGAATAATGTCAACCGTGTACAAATGTTGGACGTGTGTTTGTCGTGTTTCCTGACTATGCACCGGTGCCGAGAGGATCAATGACGCTAGTTCCTCAGAGCATCTTCCGTTGTAATACCGGTAGAACAAGGACAGCATTCCCACCTGACGCCTATGCTCTACAGATTGCAGTCCGTCTGTTAAGATGGGAGAATCTATCAAACGGACCGCCTGTTTCTGCAGTCATGTTTTTTTTTAGGTATTTTGGAGCTCCAGACCAGAGGTGGCTGCCAAATTCAACCATGGGGCGCACTTGCGATTTGTACAGGGTTAGCAGTTGTGTACTATTAAAGTATCTGCGGGCCCTGTACAGTACGCCCAGTTTCTGAGAGGCTAACTTAACTCTGGCTAAAAACTTCATTGCGCTCCAGTAACGTACTCGGTAAAAATTTACATGTTGTAATTGTTTAATCCAGGAGCGGAGGCATCCAGCGGAGGAATACCTCAAATATGAAATCTATGTTTAGTGTATTTACAAAGGTGTTTCAGTGATTATATATGGTGTCCGTTAGTTGACAGCACCCGCTAGTAAAGGTTAAACCACAAACGTGCTGGTTTGTCAACCCAAACCATAGAGACTAGGCCCCCTGTGTGGGAAAATCCACGCGTTGCCAACTCAGCCACTGACCGGTCAATGTCAATGAAAATAATTAACAAAAGGAATGATAGGCGTAGCTAATTTAACTTTAGGTGCTGATGATTTTTTTAAAAATTCATTCTGGTCTGGACTACATCTCTTAAAACGAGACAACGCTTTTTTACATTATAATCTCACACGGTGTCGTCCTCAATTCGTCTTCGCAGTGTATCCATTATTTTTTGCTAACAAATTATTTGATTTAATTATTACCTATCGCTTTTATTTAAAAAAAATACTGTTCAAATGAATTAGAATCACTTGTGTTGGCTTAAGCTAATATAATTTTGCAGTACTTGAACAAAGACTTTGAAACAGTTCAAGACTGATTGAAAAATATCATAAATTGTAATGGAATATATAACTGTTCATAAAGCAGAGGGTATTACAATTTATACAATATACGTACACATGATCATACTCTGTTCATGGGAAATTTATAATATTTATTTGTAGGTCTACGTATCTATACATTTTAACAAAGCTTTTTGTTTCTGTGGATACCGCCGAAACATTCAAAATATATACTGAATATCATCTTAATATATAAAAATGATTGTTTCTTTGTTCCTAAACATTCATCCGAATGCGATGAAACTTTGATAATTTGATGTGGTCATGCCCGCGATGGTTTTTATATATATAATAGGGAACTCTGGCGTCATGAAATTATTTCCTGTACGATTCATCTGATTACGATGAAACTTTGGTGATGTGCGCACATGGGTTCGCGAAACTGGCGACGGGGGAGCGACGGGGAAGGTGGAGGGGAACGCGGGGCGGGAGGGGAAGGGGAGGCGAAAGGGATAGGGACCAATGGGAAAGGACACGCAGAGAGAAACAATTCCTTTATTAATGTGGCATTGAAACGCTTGCCGGGAACTTGCTAGTAATGATGTAAAACATAACTACTATAAACCAAAAAAAATCTATGAACATACATGGCGTATTATTTCATTTATAACCAATTTACGAAACATGAACTTTTATCTCAGGAAAATTTGAGTTTTTTTACCTGCTGTATTGGCATTAGACAAATTAAAAACAATTTCAAAAAGAGAAACTCGTACTAATTACGCAAAAACCCTGATTTATTAAATGCAAAACAGTCAATTAAAGTGAGCATTACGCCCCCGCACCAACTGATGGGATAAACCGATCGAAGTGTGTTGTGGGCGTTTCTGTGTGTACGAAGTAAGGTCATTCTTTTTTGATCAAATATATAATAATTTTAATTGGCCTATCTGATGCCTAGGAGAGAAAGGTCTTATAAAATCAGTTTTCTTACGAATTAGTATATATCACACTTCTAGATTTAAACTGTTCAGTGCCTGCGCTTAACTTTGTAAACCTCGAGTTTCATTTGCGCGCTGCGGCCTGCGGTCCGAACTCGCACGCACTTTTTCTTCCAGGGGTGGGCGGATGGGGGCCGCGGCCCGTCAGCGGGCCCAATTAATTACGGCTATTATTAATGGCAAACATTAGTCACGGGGCCGTCAGTTACGCCCTTCAGTTGGCGGCCACTGTCAGCCGACGGTTGGTGTCAAAACCCCGCCAGGGGTGTGCGCATATTTCAAAGTCTCCATTAAAGCGTCGAAAGGTTTTGTTACACCGCTGATTGTTTAATTTAATGCTGAATTGGTGAAGTGTTGACTTCCTGAAAAAGCACCTTTTTTATATGATTTTGGAATCACTGATCAATATAATTTTTTGAAGCTACACCCCTGCAGTTTAGCGTTAATTTTTTTTAGTGAAATGGTCACCTTAATTTATTTAATAATAATAATGATTTATTGTCTTCATTTCTTAGTAACAGTAGAGATAATGATATCCTCACTGGGATCTCCCGTGCTGAGGATTTCATTTACATATTATAATTTAATTATAAGAAATTAATATGAATTAGATATAACATATATCATGTAGTATTTTTTTAAAAATAATTATAAAGTGAATAAGATAGTATTTTTTTTTAAATTTATAATTCAGTTCACTAGATTCGGTTTTAGTCTGTATTTGATATCAGTATATTTTCTATTTCTGATCTCACCTTATTTAGTATCCAGCTTTTTATTTGAAATTTAAATGTTATAATGTTGAGGTTTTTGAGTGAGAGTGGTATTTTATTGTAGAGTTTAATGCCCTAATATAAGAAACTTTTTTGCCCAAATGTTGTGTTAGTAGTTACTTGTTGTATATGTTTTTGACCATGAGATCTAGTGTTTATAATGTACGTGTTAGTTGTTATTTCTTGGGTTTTGTACTTATAATTGTAAATGAGTATTTATTTATATGAACATACTTAACAGCTTAGGCACTTCAACACTATCTATTTATTACGCTGTTTTCAACACAACTTGAGGTGGGTATGGGGTACTCCTGCCCCGGGAACCATGGTTTGTTATCCGTGACAGTTACTTGCTTCTGTTTGCCTGCTTGAATCACACTGACGTCAGTAACAAACCAAAGCTCCGAAATCCAAAAGATAACGAGAGGCTAGTAGAATTATCAAGTAGACGTGTGGCATCTTCATTATTATTCCGGGTAGGAACTAGGAACCAATGTGTTGAAGCAAATAGTAATTTGGTACAACATTGACCCCCAGATTCCTACCCACCCCTCACACCTTTTCCTTCCAATAATTTTCTCTCTTTCCTTTCCCTAAAAATACCCTCCACATAACGTCTCCAAAGATGACACAGGCCCTGAGGGATTTTTTCCTCAGGGCTTCCTGCGTGGAGCTTATGTAAAAAAACAACCTATTAACGTATGATTTAAAAAAAATATTATATAAATATTATGCAAATTTTTAATTTAATGGATGCCATAAAGTAGGTATATTAAAATCATAAGTAAGTAATTCTTAATCCTTGGAATGCCAGGGTTAAATGCCAATCGCCCGCCGCGTGTACGCTGCCTTACACTATTTTGGTAATAACTATTTTCTTTTACAAAATGACGTTTCCGTAAATTGTACAATATTATCGGATATTTGTGTTTATTTTTTTTTACATGAGCTCCACACAGGAGGCCCTAAGGAAAATAATTTCCATCAGGGCCTATGTCATCTTTGGGGATGCTGTGTGGAGGATTTTTTTAAAGAAAGGAGGGATGGGAGAGTTCGGGGAAGGAAAAGGGTTTAACACCCGTATTCAGAGTCGATCCTTAAAGTTGTCTAAGTCAAGTGTCGGCCTTACCTTAGCAAAGGTAAGAACCGTCCTTACCTTTAACGCTTCTATTCAGAGTCCACACTTTGAGCTTCCTTTCCTAAGGTAGAGACCTTTTGTCTACGCCGAAATAAATGTGTGACGTCATCCGAAACTTGCCGATGTTCTGCTTCTACGAAAACAACATGCCCCGTTTCGGGACAATTTGTGTGTTTTTCTATGTTCGTATCCATGGATTTATCAGGCATCTGTCAGTTTTGTTTATTTATGCGTCGTTGGCCTGTCAAAGTTCTAGCGCTACGCATCTAGTTTTAAAATGAATTCACGGATTATGATTACGCCAAGCGAAAAACAGTGCTTATTAGATTTGATCAAGAAATAACAACAACCCCGCGGTAGCCAGCATTTCGACGAATCATCTGCAGCTTGGTGAAAAGAAAAAACGCGTGGGCCAAGTTGACAATGATTTTAATTCAATCGGCGATAATCAAAAGGTTTGTATCGTTTGTAATTTAAATTTTAACTAGCCATCACGCCGTTTCCCCTCAGGGTTACTCTTCTTCATTCACATACATACTCTTCTATTGTTCAGACTCCTTAATACTATTATAATACTATCTTGAATTCATTTTAGAGGAACCAAGCGCAGCTCAAGAAATGTTGAGACAACTTAAAGGTAAATTTTGGGGATCGCTGTCAACGGTTAATACGCACTTTTTTTTGAAAAAATCTTTTGATTCACCTTAATTACATTAAAAGACAACTATTTGCATTGGGGGAAGGAAAAAATTAATAACTTAAAAACAAAAAGGAAGATGGAGCTCTGCGAGGAGAAGAGGAGCAAGTTGAAGACTGGAGGGGGCAGGCTGTTGCCAAGTGTCTCCAATGAGCACCATCCCGTTGACGGCATACCGGATTTGGCCACCGATACAGAGTTGAGCTTCTGCAACGACAGCGATCACTCTATTTGTAATACATATGATGGTTAGTTTAAAAAAGTTATGCAAAATATTTTGGCTACTTGTTTATTTAACGTTGGCATTATTTCTTATTCAAAGTATTGTTTAAGTTTCAGATACCGCTGTCAGCACGTCTGTTGTATTCAGCATGCCATGGGCTGACCAGTCGACGGAAATGGGCTGACCAGTCGATGGAAGTGCCGGTGTTTGGTTAGTTTTTGATAATGTAATTGATTCTTTGCAATTTTAAATTTAAATGAATGTGGAGTATTTATTTATATTTAGATGGTAGGATTCGCATTTTTCTATAGGAACTCAATACAAATTGTTGTGTGAACATAATTTCATCAGTTGTCATGCTAAATCTTAATATTTGAGATAGAAATATTGTAAAAAGTGTTATTAATTTTCAGATATAACAAGAACACCGGAGGAAAGTTCAACCCCCCAGCTCAAGACGAAGACAAGACGTATTATTCCCAAGAAAGAGGTGACTATGTTTACATCTCTATTTGCACTTATCTTGCACTTGAATACTTGCAATTCCCTTCATAGGGTCAAACAATGTTCGGAGAGCTTTAGTTTAACCTCTCGTTCTCCACCCTAAAGAGCGGCCCTGTTGAAGATGCTGTGTGGGGGGTCTTTTTAAGGAAGGAGTGAAGATGGGTCTTGAAGAGGTAGGAAGTCTTGATGTTGTAGGAGGGAGGAAACACAGAGGCCGGCAAATCGTTCCAGAGCCGAGCTGTTGATGACGAATGTCATTCGTGTACATACATTGGGCGCGTGTTTCCCGATAATGCACCTGTGCCGAGGGGATCGATGACGCTAGTTCCTCGGAGCGTCTTCCATTGGATATAATTTTGGAGAGCAGAGCTTAACGCTCTCCGCCATAAGCGTCTCATGTGACAGAGATGCTAAACACAACCTCTCCTTGGAAAACCTAAACATCTCAGAGTCATCGGGCACATAGTGGCCTGAACCTGTTATTGAAAAACCCTTGACTCTGTGCAGAAATGGGCGGTCCGTTTGATAGATTCTCCCATCTTAACAGACAGACTGCAATCTTTGGAGCACAGGCGTCAGGTGGGAATGCTGTCCTTGTTCTACCGGTATTACAATGGAAGATGCTCCGAGGAACTAGCGTCATTTATCCCCTCGGCACCGGTGCATAGTCGGGAAACACGCCAAACACGCACCCAACATTTGTACACGGTTGACATTAGTCACATGAGAACGGGTCGTTTCTATGACTCGTTCTTGAGTTCAACGGCTCGGCTGTGGAACGATTTGCCGGCCTCTGTGTTTCCTCCCTCCTACAACATGGGTCTCTTCAAGACCCGTGTTCACTCCTTTCTTTCCTCAAAAAGACCCTCCACACAGCATCTTCAAAGATGACATAGGCCCTGAGGGAAGTTATTTTCCTCAGAGCCTCCTGTGTGGAGTTAATGTAAAAAAAAATAAATTACATTATTGACTAATTGGCTTGTAATTTTGTGTTGTTTCGGACTTGGTACCATCTAGTGGGCAGGTGGTTCGGGACGAGGCCGAAGTGCGTTGCCGAAGAAATAGAAATTGAATTATTTACGATGAAGAAATCCACGTAGTAAGGTTGGAGACTGCCAAGTGCCCGGGCACAGAGGGAGACTGCCCTGGAGCAGGTGAAAGGAGCCGCCTGCAGAACGAGCTTCTAGAACTACAAATTAAAAAAAGCAAAGGCAGAACTAGAAAAAGCTCTGGCGAATAGTCTTGAATAAAAAAAATATTAATCTCCAATAGATGTTTTATTTATTTTCCATTCTGTTATTTCTTTAATTATGGACAGAGTTTCACACTACCTTGATACACACATTATTTATACATACATAGGTATATATTTAAGATAAATCCTTGTGCCTGTTCATAATTCAATACACAGCACAATTATAACATATTACAAAAATATGACTTCACTATTCATTACATTAGATATGATGTCCTTTCACAGTCCATTACACAGCACAATTACTACACATTACAAAAATATATGACTTCACTATTCATTACGTTAGAGATTGTGTCCTTTCACAGTTCATTACATATTACAAAAATATGATGTCATTATTCATTATATATGGTGACCTTTCAAAGTTCTTTACATGTCACGTAAAATGTCTTTGGATAAACGCATCTCTTATTGTTCTGCCTGAAGCAGACTGTACCACCGAATTGACAGGTATATTTATACCCTCAAACCGCCCGAAATGCTGGTCGTTTGAAGATATACACAGGTTATGCAAAATGGGACACGCAACTATAATGTTTGTAGTATTAGATAATTTATTTTCTAATTTCCTCCTCGGACAAGGAAATCTCCTCTTCCATACACCAAATAATCTTTCGACTACATTCCGTGAGAAAATTTGGGCCTTATTATATTTTTCCTGCGCTTCATTGGCAGGATTTAACACTGATGTGAACATATAATTCGTCTGGCCATATCCGCTGTCCCCGAGAAGAATGCCTGTAATTCTTTTCTCCTTGAATTTTAGGCGGCACGTGCTGTTTTGAAATATCCTGGAATCGTGGGTAGAACCAGGCCACCTGGCAACGATGTCCAAAAATTCCAAACGTGGACCTGAAACAGCTTGCACATTCAAAGAGAACCATCCTTTCCTGTTGCGAAAAGATTCCCCTATTGTTTGGCTTGGGCTCTTGATGGCAATGTGTGTACAATCTATGCACCCGACGACTTCTGGAAATTGCGCTCTTGAATAAAAGAGTTTTCGATTTTCAGCGTATTCCTCGGGCCGTTGAGGAAAATAAATAAATTCCGTTAACCGTTGCGCCAATCCGGAGGAAATCTTTTGCACCACTCTGCTGGAGGTTGGTTGCCTCAGCTTGTGAAGATCTCCCGCAACAATCTGGAATCATATACATTATATATGTAGGTAGTTAATGGAAATAATTACAAGATGATCTATATATATTATACATCTAAGGGCATCTGGTTAATTTTTCATTCATGTTTTCATTTAGTATTGACATAATGTAAAGAACAAGTTTCATCATAGCTTTTCACAAAGTGCAATATTTTAGTTTCACAAAAGTAGAACAGAATTTTACAATAGATATCTAGTAAAAAGACGTACATATTTACCTGATAATTACCAGTAGTGTAGAATCGCAGCGCGATAGCTACCTGATTAACAGGAGGTATGGGCAAGCCTCTATTATTTACTAAAGAGTAATTTGGAAATAATACAGGAATTAATACAAGCATTACAGTTGTTTTCTCCAACCGATAACGATCCTTAAATTGGCAGTCACTGTAAAGGGATTTTCAAAATCGCGTAAATATCGCCGTACGCTGCCTATAGCGCCCGTGCCAATGTCGTCACGTGTATGATATGGATCAACGACATAATCGAGAAACTCATTATCCATTTGCATAACATCCATCTCCACTGTTTTATGTTTACGACAGTAACAATTGGGAACAAACCACCGACTTGGCAAGTTTAAAGGTACCCTTACCACCAACCTTGACTTTTGACAGCTAAAAATCAAAGTAAGCAAGAATGCGCATGCGCCGTGTCGTAGAGACTTACGTAGTGACGTCTCTGAATACAAAAATTTTGTAAATCTTAAGGAAGGTAGCTACCTTATTTAGTGACGTCACACCGACCTTAGATGTGTCTCTGAAAACAAAACGGCGTTCCTTAGAGGAAAGGAAGGCTCCTTGAACCAAAGGATCGACTCTGAATACGGGTGTTAGTGTGTCCTGGTCATCCACCTCCTAGACCTAGACAAACCTCACCTCATGAACCATGATGTTTATTAATTTTTATATACAGTTTCTACGGGCTACTTATAATCATAGAAATCATTATTATAAAATATGGTACACACGAAGTCATTCGAAAATTTTCTTGAAGTTTGTAATAATTTTCAGATAAATCACCGTTTTTTACAATACGATAAATTCCTGTAAAGGAACACAGAACCATGATTTTTGAAAATCAGAATAATGACATTTGACACGGAATTTTTGTATACACTTTTTAACAGAGGTAATAAACACGTTGCACGCAACGAAACGACGAGCTAGAATAATATTAAGATGCAGTATTTTTTTGCCAAGCGAATACAATATATTTACGTACGCTGGGAACATATTTAAAGTTTCGAAATACCATACAACATAGCGCAAGTGATCGTGTAACATGATCGTATGCAGTACAATAGTTATGTAAGTTCATTTACTTCAATTATTGAGTAAATTAAAAAAAAAATTGCAAACTGTAGTTTTTTATTGATGATTTCAAAGATTTTTTAAAACATGAAAAATTCACTGAGTATATATAAAATATCAAGAAAGAAAACGTATTATCGAAGACAGGATTCTAAGCTTTGGCATATATATCGTTATTGGGCGGGAAAACTGCGGAATGAATAACTTTTTTATTAACGAATAATATAACGCCATTTACCTTCGACCATAGACAAAACACCATTTGAATCTTTTGAAACATCTTAAAATGATTTAGATCATTCTCGTGAACGGCTTACCTGCGCCAGAATACCAGTTCTTTATACGGTAGGTATAAGATATGTAGGTATGAAGATATATTAATTATAATAAAGAAAAAAAGAATTTTGCAATCCTAGGATAACTAAGTGACTAACGATAACACAATTTTTCAGTTGATAATAAAAGGCTTTTGGGGACTCCCATGACTGTGGGACTCCCTTCATAATTTCGTTACTAATTTTGAAACTAAAGTGCCCCGGAGAATACCAATATCAATTGTTTGTGCGATTGACAGAACTTAAATTATACATCTATTTTATTTTTTACTTAATGAGTAAAACCTCAAACTGTAACATTTAATTAATGAACACAATATTAGTAATATTCAATCGAAAATCTGTAACAGAAAAATTAGAAAAAAATACGGTCACATCTATGAAGCTAGATCTCCGCCCCGGCATGCCGTCTTCTCACATCTAGGAACGATGTGACCGTATCTTTTTCTGATTCTTTTTTGTTCCAGATTTTCGATTGAATGTCGCCAATATTGTCTCCATTAAATAAATATTAAATTATACAGTTGTTATAAATGATCAATTATACAGCTTTATGGACGCCTGAAGAAGAATACGTACAGTGTGCGAATACAGTGATCTTTGGATTCCACTTTCCATAACTCTGGACAATCCCGACTTAATACAGTTGTAAGTAAAACAAAATCTCTATTGAAACACCCATCATTCCGTCAATGGGAAGTCGCGATAGTCAATCGGTTTGTAAAAGATCAATTGGACGCTTCAATAAAATTTATGAGAACATTGACAATTTTATTGATATTTGACTTAGCAAGAAAGGGTCATGTCAAGAGTCAGAATAACATTAATAGTAGATTACGTTTTAAGATTTTCACGGCCAAACAGAAGAAGGTATCATAACACCCCAAAAACGAATAACGAAAACATTAATAGTAGATTATGTATTCTTCTTCTTGATGTGCCCTATCAGGTCCCCCCCGACGTTGGCGATCACTCTGGAAAATGTCTCTCTGTCTTGCGCTGCCCGGAATAGCTACTCCACACTTCTAATGCCGGTCCACTCTTGTACATTTCGCAGTCAAGACATTTGTCTCCTACCAGGCTCTCGGCGACCCTTTATCTTGCCGTTCAATACCAATTGGAGCAAGTGATACTTCTCACCTCGAAGTACGAGTATGTCACCCAATATGAATTTTTCCTGACTTTCACCAATGCAAGCAGCTCTTTATCTGCTCCAGCCCGCCTGAGAATTTCTGTGTTGGTGATCATGTCGGTCCATGGGACCTTGAGCATTCTCCAGTGAAGCCACATTTCATAAGCCTCTAAGCTGTTCATGGGATTTACCTTCAAGGTCCATGTCTCGTATCCACACAGCAAGACCGAGCACACATAACATTTTAGCATTCTCTGCCTTAGTTTTAAATTAGATTGTGTAATTCATTGACAATGTATAAATGTCAATGAAGCAAGGAATGTGAGCCAAAATAGAGATGTGTAGTAGGCTATCCTCTCTGTCTACTCCTGGGGGGCAACGGCGTGATGGTTAGTTAAGACTATCTATTCATAGATTGAGTACACGCATTCAATACAACCGCTTAAAGTCCATTTTATTTTATTTCTAACTCGGTTCACTATTGGATAAACCCAGATATCAATTTCTTTTTATAACAATAGTCATACATGACCGAAAACATATTGCATCTTGTTAAGAACATACTTTTAATTAATTTAGCAGAACCAGAAAAAAGCAGTCCATACGCCACTTGTAACTTGGATCGTCTTATGTCAAGATCCCCCATCGGAGTATTCTTTTCAGAAATTAGTAGAAATAATAAAATAAGTTTGAAACATGCTGTTCGTAAATAAAGCATCCGTGTGAGTAGTTGATAGCATTAGTTTTATACAACGATTTTATTATGTTGGCTCAACATACTCAATAAAATCATTGTATAAATAAGGAAAATTTTCAGAATGCCAAATATCAGTACAGAGTCCCTGTGTCACTTGGATCATCTAATGTGAATATCCCCCTTTAGGCCTCCGTTAATTCGGGCGCCATTTCCATAACCGTTTGACGAGTTCCATCAGGCATCGGTCATTTGAGAACCTGGAGGAATTAATGACGAGTGAAGAATTCGGTAATGTTCCTCTCATTTGTAGGGGAGAGCTTTTCAAACTTTAAATTCCTAATCTGATATTTCACTAATTTAATTTATACAGATTTTATAACGATATTATTAATCACATTAAAAATGTGTTAGTTCTTTCGCTTTAATCTTTTTTCTGGTAAATATTAAATTAAATTTATAATTCTGTATGTTATTTAGATGTCGCAATTTAAATGAAAAAGAAAATTTTGATAGTTGTTTAAAATATGCAAAAGTGAACATAACTAAGATATATGTAATTACGAATAAATAAATCATAATTAATCCTTTGTCTGTTTCTAATTAGGCTTTGGAATTAAATCTCGCAGTTAATAATGGTTATTCTACTAAATTAATAGGTCAAATACTAAATAAATAAAAAAATTCAAGTGTGCAGTTTACACGCGGTAGTCGTGAAACCTTCAGAAAACTAAAGTAGACAAGGGTGGGGAGGGTATGTAAGGATTCTCTCGCAGTCTAAATCCTACAGATGTACGAGTATGAGTTAGTCTCATTTAAGTGTCGCTATTTTTCGTTGAATTTCAAATCACAACGGTGCAAAAGAATTTTAGTTATTTGTTTTTGGGGTATTATGCCGTGTTGCGCTACCTCCTTCTTTAGCCAACGTTTCGGACAGCATTGTAGTGTCCATGATCAAATCCGACAGATATCTCGGATAGATAGGTCAGGCATCTGTCGGATCTGCCGGATCCGCCCTGATGATGGGCACTGCAATGCTGTCCGAACGTTGGCTAAAGAAGGAGGTAGCGAAACATGGAATAACACCCCAAAAACAAATTACGAAAATAATTTTGGCCGTGAAAATCTAAAAACATATCGGTGCTAAAGAAGTTTTATTTATTTATTCTTATTAAGTTTATTTTGTGGAACTCCATTTTAATTTTAATTTCTTTTATAATGCTTTTAATTTTATTCAAGACAGCTTGATAATGTCTTCAGAGGGCGAAACAGCTGTAACGCATAATAATAATTACAAAGAACTTATTTAGAATAAACTGTATTTATAGATTAAATAATAATATTATTGAATACATAAAAAAAAATAAGTTTTCACTTTAAAAATTATACAGAATTTCGTAAAACTGTATATATACTCTTTTTCTTAAGATATAAATAAAAATGGCGTAGAATTCTATAACGAAACCTCAAAAATATAAAGTAAAAACATTTCCGGTACTATTTAACTGGCGTTTTATATGATTAACAAATTAAAGAAATACATACTTAACAACAAAAATAGCTATATTAAAAAAAAAAAAAATCAACATTCATGAACTGAATTGTAATTGCTTTTATATAGGTAGAACTAATAACTATGTGCTAAGAGTTAAAAAATATCTCAGGGCTTTTAAGGGAATAGTGAAAGTGAGTTCACAGATAATTTATTGAAAACATTTATTGATAAGAACTTAGGACTAAAAATACTTCATATGGATTATAATGCATTGCAGATTAACAGTTTTGAAATTATAGATATAAGAAAAAATGTTAATCACAAAGCAGATGTAATTAATAAGCAAACATTTTTTATGAACTCTCTTTTGACATTTTCCTACTTAATCGGTCTATCCCTTCTAATGTTATTGTAATCCTGAAGTAAATTTATTATGTATGTAACATGTACTTATAAATAAATAAATAAATAAAAATCCCTAATTCTAATAAACTCCCCCCACTCTTACCCCTTCCTCTTCCTTCTACCCCTTCCTCTCAATAGGTGATATGTATTTAATTTTTAACTTTAGTGTACATTTACTCCTGATGATGTGAAAATTGGTCACGAAACATGTAGATTGTGTATATATATAAAAAGTGATGTAAAATACATCAAAAGGATATCTGTCTTTTAAATAAAATAAATAATGCCATCAAAGTGAAAATCTTTAGGAAGAAGTTTTCCTGGTTGATATATATTATTACAAAAAAACCTAATTCATTATATCATTGAAGAAGAAGATAATATTATTAATTTTGAAATTTAAATATGAGATCAACAATAATGACGTAAAATAAACAGGTCCCAATGGCCGAAGACAGATATCTTGGGTTCCATTTGTGACGAATCAAATTTCGTCACAAATAAATTTGAATAAATAATTTAGTTTATGAAAGAGTCTCGCTCTGTGCAGCAAAGACAAAGAAAGTGATGACAGATTTGGGTGCAAGGACTAAAACGGAAGAAGAAAGAAGTGCGGGGTAGAGCCACGGGTCCTATGAATTCATAGGGCACGCCGCGACAAACAGTCAAGATCTAGACGGGGAAGAGAGGAGACACGAGTGGTGTACAATAGAAAGTACGCGTTCCCCGCCTAGCGGCGTGATGCTGGGCGGTGGATGAAGAAGAGGGGTCAAGACCTAGACGAGGAAGAGAGGAGACACAAGTAATGGTGCAACACCAAGTACGCGCTCCCCGCCCAGCGGCATGATGCGGGAAGGCGGATTAAGAAGAGCTAGTTTGACCTAAAGAAAGTGATTCTCAAGAAATATTCCTCCGCCCGGCGACGTAAAGCCGGGCATGAGACGAAGAAAGTGCAGTGAACATACGCGGCCAGTAGCCAAAGTGCGAAGTGATGCAGACGACTTCAGGAGACTTCAGACTTCAGAGGCAGGAGACTCGGCTAGGAGGGCCTGAGCTGCTGAACTGGAGGAGCTGCCATCGAGGACCTCGGCCTTAACAAGGCACCCGCAGAGAACCCAGTGACACGAAGGTAGTTTCAGTGAAAAATTAACTATGACGATGTGAACAATGGAGAAGCAACCCCGAACCATATGACAACTAATTAAGATTTAGATATAAGTAGATTTAAGTATAATTAAGATCATGTATTCAGACCTTGCCAAACCTAATTAAAATCCAAACATATAAAATCTCTGTAATTAAATTCATCTCCCTTTTGTCCCAACCCAAGCGACCCGAACTGGTGAGAAGGCAGAGTGGAGAAAGTACAGAGGTAGGTATAAAAACTGCACTTATTTAACTATACATCAATGATTATCCTGAGCTAGCTTCCTGTAACAAGACGATACGTTACACATTCCCAGTTGCAACCATTACCTTATTATTTTTCGGTGACTTGTTCTGTTTCAGGTTTCGATTAGATTTACTAATATTCTTTTTTTCTTCAATGATATATTTCATCAATGGCTAAAACTTTCAAAAGTTAATAAAAAACGTTATTCGAATAAAATAGCATAATTTAGAATATTTACGCGGTAACATTTTTACATTCAGCCATGAAAATTACTTTCTACAACTGTGATAGTTCTCGGTCACTTAAAAGCAACAATAATTAAAAATGACGCTTTCAGCTATTGGTGCATTTTAACTCGTTACTACGCGCTAGGTCGCTGTCGGAACCAAACTATATAGTGATGAAAAATGTACAAACATTCACCATGGATGCATACACACACCTAGATATATGTGTACATAGCACCGCCAAAGGTTCGTCACCCCTTTCGCGGGCACAGGGTAAACATGATACAGGGTGGCATTGCCAGTGCCAGTTCGTTCCGGGGAATTAATTATAAAGACACTTGCAAATTAGTTTTGCCCCGTGAGCCGTCACTGGAATGTTTACTGCGAGAAGTGTAATAAATATCAATTTTCAGTGCATTTGTAGCGAAATTAATGACAATATAACAGAGAGTATTTTAATAGAAGAATGTGCTTCTATTAAATGTAACTTTATCTTGATTGAATGTTTTTCGGTCTATCTAATGGTTAGTGAACAGAAAACAGATTTTGCATTAACGCCATTTTCTGCTGTCAATATTTCCAATAATACTAAAAACTTACGTTTTTTATATTTCATCACATCATATTCCTTTAACTACCAAAAAGCAAGTCATTGTGCCATGTATAATTAGTCCAGTAAATTTAAACATCTTCCCTTTTTAATTTTTTAGTATATTGTGCATGATGGAGTCCTAATGAATAAAAAAGTTTTCAACCTCGGTCGATAAGACCCTTCAAATAAAAACGCTTGTAGCATCATCAGATATGGAAGCCAGGTTTGGATTTATGAACCCCCGGTAGGTAATTCACAGCTTTCTGAGATAAAACCAAAAAAATCGCAAAATTTAAGGAAATAGATGAGTAATTTTTCAAAATTACCCATATTTCCATACTTTATTAAATTTTTAACAGCGAATTCACAAACACCACAAAGTTCAAATATTTTTTTTTTTTGAAAATTTAGTTCTTTTTATAATAGTATTGATTATTCCTTGCTGAAAATTAAAAAGAGTTTTGACAAAGATCAGCAGGTCAGCACGGGTCGCGTATGTATTTCCAAAACCTATACGTTAAATATTTAGAAATAAAATGATTCATTTCCAATACACACATTGCAGAGATTATTTTATTTAGATTTTAGAACAATTTTTTTTTGTTTATGTTTTTGCAAAGTGATAAAAAATAATCAATATAGAGGTGTATTTACAATATATGGGAATAATACCAAAATTTGAATATCTAGAAATAAAATTATTAATTTATAATATACACATAGGAGAGATTATTTTATCTAGATTTTAGAACAATTTTTGTTTTTGCAAAGTGATAAAAAATAACCATTATCGAGGTGTATTTAAAATGTAAATTGTCGCTACTTGTCGAAAACTTTTTTTTCACTAGGCCTAATCATAATTACCTTATTTGATGCTAGGTAACCTCCCTTTAAGTGATAAATTTGCCCAATCGATATTTGATGTCCCTTTCATTACAAAAATGATTTTTCAGTTTGGTTGGGTATTTTGCACTTAAATCCAAAAATAAGATTTGTATGAAACGGGCTGAAAGCTGTGATTAAATAATACAAATCAGATTAATATAACAACATTAATACAACGATTGTCATATGTAGTTAAAGTAATAATAATATACAAACAAAAAATATAATCATTTGACATTTCCGTTCCATCGCTATCCATTTATTATTGGTGGCTGACAAATTTGTGTGTCTCTGCATTGGGAGGCAAATTCGGAGACGACATGTTGGATAATAGCAGACTCTAAGACGACATGTTGGATAATCCAGTTCCCAAATCAAATTCTGTCCAGTCCAGTTCTCATTGATTGTTGAAAAAAACATTGTATTCTTATTTCCAACTAGCTGGTCCCAGTAAGCGTTGCTATGCCATTTAATAAAGAAATTGTTTCTCCCTGAGTGTCCTTTCCCATTCCTCCCGTTCCTCTTCCGCCTCCCCATCTTCTCCTGCATCCTCTTCCCCTCTCGCGTTCCCGCTCCGTCACCTTCACCTTCCCTCTCCCCACTCCACTTCCCCCCCCTTCCCCCGTCCCGCGGACCCCCTCCCGAATTCCCCTCCCCCTTCTCAGGTCCCCCTCCCCTCTCCCGCATTCCCCTTTCCACCTTCCCCGCCTTCCCTCTTCCCTTTCCCTCTCCCTCATCCCGCCAACCCTCCTCTCGCCTTCAATATATTCAATCCCAGTACATTCAATTTTACCTACTAGGAGTACCTAGTTTAAATAAATTTATCAACTTAAAGATTTTCAAAAATAGAATCCTGATTTAACATTTTGCAAAATGTCATTCTCAAACACGCGAACTGTCAAACGTGCGATAGTCATTAGGTTTTCTGAAATTATCCAATTTTCTGCGCAATTTTCTTAATTTTACCATCCTCGTACTTCAACGAATATTCTAAAAAAAGAATTAACGAAATTGGTTCAGCTGCTCTCGAGATTTGCGCTTAGCAACACATTTAGCGATTCATTTTTATTTATAAGAAGAAGAAGATTACTTTTCTTTGTACTGTGTAAAAAATTGAAGCCGTTGCTACAATTTTTTCCCCTGAAAAATGAAACTAGTCAATTTCAACTTTGATATAATTTGATGATTTAATTTCTAATTAATAATAATCTAATTCTGTGAAAAATCCAGTTCTCAGTTTTTGAGTTATAAAATTACATGGTTATGAATCAGAATAAAATAAGTTTTAAGTCATGGAATTGAGCGAAATTATTACCCGCAAATGTATTGGTGCAGGCATAGGTCTACCTCAGCCAATATTTAAATATAAAAATCACCTTATAAAATATTGACCCTTAAATAATCGCAGCCAAGGGCACTCGAAAAGTGTTTAATGACAGAGGGTTCTGGGGAGGAGAGGTAGGAGGAAGCAAAGGGAAATGGAAAGGGCAAGGGGGTGACTGAGTATTTTTCTGCGTGGCATTAATATTTCAAACATGGAGCGAGGAAACCACCCGATGGATAAAAAGCAAGCAAAATACATGTAATCCCCCCAGTCAGTTTTATCTCCCGATCATCAAAGATATCCTCAAACGCTTATGTTATTATTTGTGCTCTCTTCCCTCTGATGTTTTCTCAGAAATTGAGAGGGATACGGTTTTATATTGACGGTTCATTGTCTCGCATGGTAATTCCGAATATTATGCTAAATTTGTTTTTGTGCGGGAGCCACGTTTAATGTACGTTTAAGAGATGTATTTTTTATTCGACTTTTAGCGGTCCATCAAAGTGGAACTGTGGATGCTGCATAAAAAGTTTTACTACAAATAACGGCTTTTGTTAAAAAAATATGTTGATGTGATGGATTTGTAGTTTTGGATGAAAATATGTGTTTTGCCGGGGAACAGAGAATTTCGTTTTTTTATTGCACTACATCTTCTTTGCCCACATACTTTTTTTTTGTGAAAAAACAAAGTATTTAAACATGTTTTAATATCAAGACTTTCATCAAAAACTTAATCATTTCTAAAATATCATTTTTAGGATGATTTTTGTCGAACTTTTGATTCTACATTTTCAATCTCTAAGATTCCACCATGAAGCATTTTGGGAGGCGGATATGGGTACTGTCGCCAACACAACCAACACCTCTGCCTAAGGTCACCCTAGTTGGTTCGCTACATTTGGTGACTTGGCAGGGGTGCCTGGGTTCATGGGATGAGTTTTGTCAAGATCTTGGCGGCCGATGTGTTTGCCCATCTGCTGCGTAGCGGGCCGGATCTAGAGAAACTGGTTGAGGAGGTTTTTTGACCTCTCCAGCCAGAATCCTCGCCTTGCACCGCAGTTGAAGGGATGGATACGTCCGTCAATAATGAACATACTGGTGCCCAGATTCCTACCCACCTCTGATACCAACTAGACATTCTGATTACTGTGATTTATGTATATGCGGCTTACTGGTAAATAATGAAATTGGTTTGTATGCAGCCCAAATCATCATCATCATCACTATTGGCTCTACAACCCCCGGTCTTCCTCCACTCATTGCGGTTAGGTTATGTTAGGCAGTTCAAATAAGATCCCTTAAAAAAATCCGTGGAAAACCATAGAAGATCGTATTATGAATGAGGAATTAAAAAATTATGCGTAAGCGTAATAAAGAAGATTAAGAAACGAACTCTGATGGTTTGAATATATAGAGTGAATGGACGGCGAAAGGTAAAAAAAATGTAAGGATGGAAGAAGAATTCCGGAACGTCCCGGGAAGATATCGAATGATGAAGTTAATCAGTTTATATAGACGGGTCATACATCATAAAAGTCAGTAATACAAATAAATAATTATTTTTAAAATTATTTAATGCAAGTGTATTTTTATTATTACAAATTCAGTGTATTACAAAGTAAATAAATTTTAATGCCCCGCCTAAAATAGTTAAGATACATGGCTCTTATACCTATTTGGTGAGAGAATTTAAGTCAATAATAAAATCGTATAAAGTAAGAAAATAATGTAAAAAATAATAGTAGGTAACTAAATTAGCAAAAATTCAAGATTTTTTTGAAAACAAGAGAAGAAGAATTATAGGAAAATAATAAGAAGAATGCACTCCCAAAGAAATTTATAGGTAATTTTTCTATTTGAAATTCATGAATATTTTCGATAGTTTTTTGATTCTGAAGAAGGTTTTAAAAGTAAGTTATTCCTAGATAGAGGGAGGTAGTATGTATTTTGAATATGCTTGATATTTAATTTAATTAAATGTTAAGTATTTTAACTGTTTTTCTTAAAAAAATGTATGATCGAATATTTTTTATTCGTTTTATTTTGATCACTTATAAATCTATCTTTTAGTTGTGTGGTGTTCCATCCTGTCTGCACACCCCTGCGAGAAAATGGCGTATTAATTAGTAGGTTCAGTCAAGAGTATTACAACCGTAACGCAATAAAGTTAGAACTATTTTTAGTTCAAAAGACTAATTCTGTTTTGAGCTATAGTTTAAGACGTTTCTCTGAGCGCCCTTGGATATTCTGTTAAAGTTTTCAGCTATTACAATGGTAATTAAATTAAATTTAAATATTAATCGGCTAATACAAAAATCTATGGTTCTCTTGGTCCCTTCAAAATTAATGACGTAGACGACCCAAGAGAAAATTAATCACCTGATGCTACTATTTTTAGTTAGGACGACTATTAACGACCCTTATGATGAGATCTTAGCTCCTTGGTTCTGCACCCAGAACTGATGGGTTCGTAACGGGCGTAATTGAACAATTATCAAACAACAAACCATCAAACAATATTATCAATTAACAAAGTCAGCTATCGATCACTTAGAAATCGCGCAGAAAACGATCTTAAAGGTATTACTTAAAAAACATAGACTAACTGATACAGACCAAATATTCAACAGTTGTAACGTGCTAGATATACGCCAATTTTACGTTAAAACACTACTAAACTACATTTTTGGCCAAAAAAAGAAATTTCAACAATCTTAAAATATCACTAATAGACCAGTTAGACAATCGTATAAAAATAACATGACAGTGAATACAAGCTTTGGACAAAGACACCATAAATATCATGCTATAAAAGCATTCAACAGTCTTGCCCTTGAAAATAAAATAGAAGAAAACAAAAAAATAAATTCATGCTCAAAATTACAAAATGGATTAAAGAACAAAAAAGACAATATTACCAAAATCACATAACATAATAAGAATAAAACACATAAACGTAACACACAAAACCAATATAAAACCATCATAAAATAATTAATTTTACCCATAATTTTACCTTAATTATAAATTTTTGTTTTTAGTTTAATTTTAGCTTACTTTTTTTAATGCAGCATTATTTTTAATGTATTATGTATAAATTTTTGGTTTTGTAAAATGGAGGCCTCAGAACAGGTGAGCTACCCAGTGAGGCCGACATTGGTGAATTGTATTTGAAATGTAAGATATTATATAAAAATAAATAAATAAATAATCAATTATAACACCTCTAGTAAAATATGATTTTTTGCAGGTGAACTACCTAGCACAGGGAGTATTTCCTTATATAATTCTAAAATTAGAAAATATGAGATTAACAATTATGACGGTTTTCTAGAAGGTGGCAATGGCTGAATTGGTAAAAGCGTACGTCCAGGTTAGACGAGAGGTTCTGGGTTTGAGTTCCAGTTGCGACCACTATATTTTTCTATTTTTCTGTGTCTTGCTCTCTTTCATATTTTCGTTTAGATTATTAGTGTTATCTTCTTCTTCAATGAAAAATTATATTGTATACAACTCTTTGTT
This sequence comes from Limnephilus rhombicus, assembly GCA_929108145.2. NCBI lineage: Eukaryota > Metazoa > Arthropoda > Insecta > Trichoptera > Limnephilidae > Limnephilus > Limnephilus rhombicus. The sequence continues at coordinate 27,084,007 of OV815273.1, read as the reverse complement.
ATCCCCGATAAAAAAAAAGATTTAGTCGTTAAAAAAATATAAACATTTTTCAAAATTTTATTTTAAATTTGAATCTTTTTCGAATTGAAGTTGTATTCAAACTAAAAAATAGCCGAATTCAAGAACACTTGTGCGGTATCAGAAAAAAAAACTAAATATCACACTTCACACGATTGGAATAATGAACAATTCCCATCCGAAGTTTTCAAATCAATTTTCATATTATTTTAACAAAGGCGGCGAACCAGATACGGCCGAGCAAGTATGAAAAGGATACCGCGGCTGCAGTCGTGTGAGGGCAATGAATATGATGCTTCGTTAATTATATGCAGCAAACATATTTTAATTGAGATCCGACCATGCAAGTTTTAATTGAGTTTGGCTCCATTGACTTTGGAACCGTCTCGACTCTCGCTAAAACTCTGTGCGTTGTGCTGGTTCCATGAAGTCAAAGGGTCTCGTTGAGATGGGCCGTTCCCTAAAAGGTTGATACTCAAAATAATTTCATCATTTTAAAACGTTAAGCTTCAAGGTGTTCGTTTGGAAAACAATTTGAATTTTTCGAATTATGTGAAAAACAAAAACCCGCAAATGCATTGTAAAATTTGCTCTTGATGGATCAACATGTAATGACGATCTAATCTGTTTTCCGTCATAAAATTTTATCAAATTGTACAACATTTCTAACTTGTGGGAAATAACCAAAAGACCGCCTACGCAGCAGAAAATAGCTCTCTAAGGTTAGTGTTAGTGTCCTTTAGACAAGTGCTGATCGCCATTCTGTTGGTATATGTTTGTCCACGAGTAGATTCATTAATCAAATGGTAAATATGTATTGAATCCACCTCACGGATAATACGGAACATTCGTGTTGTCGAAGTTTGATGCACGGATTTTACGAAATATTCCCTTTTTAACTAATAGACAATCTTATAAAATAAAAGTACCTACTTTGAATTATTAGGTTGAGATTCAAACTACGAAAGCTGCATGTCATCATAATTTAGATACACATCCCAGGTTTTTAATGGTTTGTTTGGCAAAGCAGGGTTTGTCTAGCGGGTATTTGTAATTATTCTTATTCATTTCTTTCCATGTTCTGCTGTTATAAATACAGCTACAAATTTGTCAATAATGTATTCACTTAATAACGTGAATAAATCTTTGTTTTATATGGCAATAATATTTTTTCTATGATTGACACCATTGATTAATCAATCGATGCTGTCTATGAAATGTTAAATAAAAACGGTAAGTATAAAAATGGCGAATCCGGGTAAATTGAATAATTTGAACTAAATTAAAATGTTAAATGTTTTTGCATGTTTTTTTGTCTCCCACGACAAAAATACTCACTTTTCGTAAAAACAAAGCTAAATCTAACTGTTTGAATAAAATAATATTGCATATTAACGAGTAAGCATAAATAATCAATTTTCTACAGGAAATCATGAAATTCCCTTGGAAAAATATTATTAATAATTTGATTTCAGCTTGTGAACTTTGCACTTGCGTACCCCAGTAGACGAAAACGAAAAATGAGTCTTTTGTTTTATTGTGCAATTAGAATTGTCCCACGGTGGGAATAGTGGACAGTGATTCAATTGTTTCACTGGTTATCGGTCGCTATACAATAACGTGTTTACGTATTTCTTATTATTAAAACGTTTTAATTAAGGGGATGACGTTAGAATTAATTCTGGCCATCTGGAGGGTCTTTCAGGAAGTAGTAACATTGACTTTAATTTCAGGATGTCCTAAAATGCCATTCGATTTTCCTATAACGATAGAAGATGACTCATACGTTTTGTCCGACTCGTGACGTGATCGAAATCAAATTTTAATTCACTTGCTTGAGTCATGTCTTTCTGAGTCATCTCTAAATTTTTCCATTCCCTTCTCCATCACCCCGCACACCTTAACTGTCTAAGTATTAACGTCGCTTTATTAATGTATTAGGCTTTCTTCTCTTTTACGGTTCTTCATACATTAGGTGATATATTTTTTTCTGCATTTAACCTAATTTTGTCCTTCATTTGCCAATTCTTTGTCTGATTGCCATACGTTAGGGTCGCTATCAAAACTTCATTCTGGAATAAATGTAATAATAACTTTTTGACGACAATTCCTACTGAAGTTCTGCCTCCATTCCAGACAGCCTAGTTTCAGTAACCAACTGCAGAACTAACTGAAGTTGTTGGAAAGCTGCTGATTACTTAACACTTTCTTACAAGGCTGGGAATGTTCAGCGAGGATTCCTTACACCGGAACACGAGACCAAGATCCAATGGAGATGGCGGAGTTCGTAGTTGACTTAATTGTATTTTTTCTGCTTCTAGCTATTGTCTATATCTTGTCATAAAACTTCAAAATTCTCCTAAATTTTAAGTTTACATGAAATGTGAAAGTAATTTTGTTAACTTGTATAATTATTTTTGTTAACTTGTATAATTATTGTTAACCTCAACACAGGCTTGTCCTAGTGAGGTAACAAATTGTATTGTAAACATTTTTACCTGCAGTGTAAAGAAACAATAAATAAATAATTAATTTTTAACATATCGTTTGTTTCGTTCACGGTTAAAATGCAAACCATGATATTTGATGATTTACATTTTTCTTTGGATATATTTTAGATTTGCACGGACAAAAGTATTTTCGTTATTTATTTTTGGGGTGTTATGCCATATTCCGCTACCTTCTTCTTAGCCATTGTTTCGGACAGCGTTACAGTGTAAGATGAAGATGGACACTGTAACGCTGTCCGAAACGTTCGTTAAAGAATGAGTAGCGCAACTAAAATACTCTCATTTCGTGATATCATGAGATCTTCTAAAAGTCTGATTAGCATTCCATAATTTATCAACCATAGAAGGTACAAGGAATATGTCCGACCAGATATTTTTAGAAAAAATCGTCAACAAAGTTGTTGACAACTACCTTCTAGAAAAAAATTATTTCCACCGTTCAATCCGAAATACAGGATCAAAATAACTATTTCACACCGCACACTCAAAAACTAACTACCAAAAAATTAATTTCTCAGAAGGACGTGCACAAAATATGATAATAATTTTCAGATGCTATATTTTCCATTCGTCTTCAGGTCAAATTATTAAACTCATTTTGGAAAAATAAAAAAATTGTTATTCAAGAACCCACAACCCCACCATGTATTATTTTCTCGTTCTCATTAAGTTGGTTTTCATTTTTTTTATCTTTGAAAATTTTTCTGTGATGTAAATTTGTATTATTTTTACATAGGCAGATAGTTTAATTTCACATTATCTATCCCGTACACTTTAATCCGTGTTTTTACCAACTCCACTGCATGTTCTTTTAATCATCTGTGGGTTTATCTAGGTATATACGAGTAATATAATTTTTATTCGGAAACTTTTCTGATTCATGCAGCTGTTTTCATTTTGGGAGGTGGGTATTGGTAACGCCGCCCCGGGAACCATTTATTGGATAAGCAACACCTCTGCCACAGGTCACCCCAAGTGGTTCGCTATGTCTGGTGACTTAGCAGGGGTGCCCGGGTTAATGGGTGAGGCTTGTCAAGGTCTTGGCGGCCGATGTGCCTGAGACTGGTTGAGGAGGTCTCTTGACCAATCCAGCCAGAATCCCCCGACCCATCGCCGTTCACCGCAGTTGAAGGTGTGGATTCATACGTCCGCCACTCCCGAACACATTGATCCCCAAATACTTACCCACCCCTCATACCTATTTCCTTCCCAGAACTTCGCCTTCTTCCTTTGCTTAAAAAACCCTCCACACGGCATCCCCTAAGACGATATAGGCCCCGAGGGAAATTATTTTCCTCGTGGTCTCCTGTGTGAAGCTAATGTAATTTTTTAAAATTATTTTAATACAATATGTATAACTGTTTAATACTTGATATTATATCACAATTGATAACAATACTTCCAAAATAGCGCGATCTTCCCTAAAATGATTAATATTGTGAGATAACATATTATTATTTCATACAAAACAATTTTCAATATTAAAACGAGTGCGTAGTATTAACTTCATCACACATTATATGCATTATTTGAATTGATTAGCAATTCACCACTTACCAATTTTGATCGCAATAATATTGTTTTAAAACCCGCAAATCGTTTAATGGAGCTCCCATTTGCGTGAAAGCAAAGCGAGAGAATATAAATGACTGATTGGATGGAAACGTTAAAAGCCAATTTGACACGAACCAACGTTATCGATTTTAGCCAAAGTATCGCAAGATTGATCGATTGATTAGATTTTATATGAAGCAAAATGAGTCTAGTTGAATATATTATTAAAAAACTTCTGGCATTTTTCAGTTCCTCTATGTAACAAAATCAAAGAATTTAACGGTTATAATATTAGACGCAAGAATTTGGGTATAATCTAAATTCTAAACCCTGACCCTCCCGATCTTCAGATCTTTACAGATCTTTGCCTCCCAACTCCCAACCCAGAGGTCGCGCGCCGGGTCAAAACCCAACAATGTAGATTAATTACTAAATGGATTTTTCTTTAATTTTACAATATTTATTATGTTGTTAAAATACTTACCGATACATTTTTCATCATAGAACATTATTTAAATATTATTATTTTGCCTAGTCTTTTGGTGCCCCAAATATCGAAGCTAAATTGATAGTATAGAACACTTAAAAAAAAGTTTGTCATTTCGCAAGTTTTTAGTAAAGTAATTAACAATTATTTAATCACATTGCTCTATATAACGTGGAAAAATCCATTAAAATGTTAATTATTAATTAATGCCATGCCGTTATCAAATCGAACAATTTATTTTATATATTAATTTATTTATTTTACGCCCAGAGGGCTTTTACATAAATAAAGAAAGGCAGTAATAGTTAAACATGAGAAAGCGATAATATAAATAAAGTAGCGATAGAATAAAAGGACATACATGAAATAAAAATAGAAGCAATAAAAAAATAAATTACATTGAGAAATAATAACAAAAAGGCACGATAAAAAAATACATTTATATGATATAAAAGTACGGCGATCAGAGGTTTACAAAATTACAGTATTAAACATGTTAATAACACCTACTTAGGTGTTATTAACATGTTTAATATTGTAGGAAAAAAAGTTTTTTAGAATAACTAAATAAAACCACAGGTTATGATGGTTTATAATATTTCTATATATACCACATTGTAAATAAACATATGCAAATATGGGAGGTATCAGCCAAAAATTGAATACCTCACGAGATGCAGATATTTTCACCTCAACATTGAAATTAATATAAAGTTAAATTGACAAAATTTGAGAAGGTAATGTGAAAATTGTGATCATTTGCACTGTTCTATTTTTATTTGTTTTTGTTAATGCAGTACCTATGTAATATAGGTATTAATTTCGTATCTTTATTTCACAAAGCATTATTATCGTTAGAATCGAGAATTTACTTAAAATATATTATGCTTGAAGTTCCTCAATAATTGATGTGAATAATAAGGTTTGAACACTTAGAATGGGATGTTTAAAAAAATTTGAACAGTCCATCAAATTTTTTAAGTTAATTTTCACGTTCTGTGTAAGTTCTATTCAATTTCTGTAATTACATCATTATATGCCAGTTGCTTCATAACATTGAAATAACACTGAACTTTAATAGAACTTTCATAGAACGCGAAAATGAATTTAAACAACCCATACATTAGTGAAAACCTATTATATATAATAATAATAATAATAAGCCTTTTTATTCTGGACTTCTGTTAGGTAAATATTAGACATGTTCTTATTTGTTATAATATATCCCGAAGCTCAGTTTGCCTCCTGGCATAGGCCTCCTCTAACATTTTCCATTGGGACCTGTCACGCGCTACTCTTCTCCATTGATGTCCAGCCGTGAGTTTTAGGTCATCTTCCCATCTTATGTGTTGACGTCCTCTACTTCTCTTGCCATCTCTGGGATACCAGTCAGTGACATTTTTGCACCATTTCTCTTGTGGATCACGGATCATGTGTCCTGTCCATCTCCACTTTTGTTGGTCTATTCGGGAAACTATATCGGCAACTTTAGTTTTCTCCCTTATTGTGCTACATCTCACTCTGTTCTGTTTCCTAATTCCTGTCAAACTTCACTCCATGGCACATATTATACTATAACTTATATTTGCAACATTCTTCAAGATAATATCAACAAATTGTTAATTTGGTGTAATGAAAATAGACTTTTGTCATATAGCCCAATCATGGATTTGTTCCCCTACCCACCCACTCTACACTAATACCTACCCACCCAATCTACATTATTAACTAACGACGGCTCCACCCCTACCCTAATAAAACATTGTTCTAAACTGTCAAATTAGTATAAGCTTTCCCTGACGAAGGAACGTTTGTTCCGAAACCGGTCGGATTTGCACATTTTATAAGTGGTTTATACAAAGTTGCATTGTTTCATTTTATTATAATGGATAACCACAAAGTAATAGCTACATTCAAAAATATAAAATAGACTTTACTTAAATATTTCAAAATGTCATTAAGTTAGATTTTCTCGAATAAAAAATCCAGTGATCTTCAATTACAACATTGATAACAATACTCTGGAGACACAACTTAAAGACTTGGGCATCACTTTTCAATCTAATCTTTCATTTGTTAACCACATAACAGAAATCTCTAATAAGGCCTTAAAAATGTTGGGATTTATAACTAGGCTAACTAGAAATTTTAATAATATTAACAGCCTTACTAAAAAAAAAACCACAGCGCGACCGATTAACTGTGTTATTGCAATAACATAAATAGAGCTCGTATACACTAAAAGACGTTTTATTACCAATAACGTTTCTTTCGTGGTCACGCTGTTAAAACGCATTGAAGATGTGACAACGTTGTATATGGTTTTAATTTACTAGGAAACAATGTTGTTTTAATTCTTCTCCGCTAGGGGCATTATTGGTGCACCTGTGCATATCGGCCCGCGATGACAAAACAGTTCGGTGTGTTTATGGCGGGACATGGAAAATTTTGTTAGTGCCTAAATGTTGTGATTTTACTAAATAATTTCTATTGTAGTGACGAATTTACTCTTCTGTTCACATAATTGATATATTTACCATATTATTTGTGTGGTTTACATCAGTTTAATCAAGTTATTGTACAAACGCCGTACTTTCAATGTTGAACTGTCAGAATATTGTTTTTTATAGGTTACTTAAGATAAAATTTTCATTAAGATCTTTATTTTAAGAGAATTTGTTAAAAGTGATAATTTTTTATAATATTAAAATCTAATACATGTGTTCGTAAACGTATCAAAAAATTAACGTCTTTAGAGATGCAAGAAATCTGTTTTAAATTTCGGTATTATTTCTAAGTTATTTTTTTGGAAATAAAAAAAAACTTTGAAATTTTTTATTATTTTTTTATTGTATACACGATAAAAAAGTTAGGTGATAGTTTCCTTTCAAATTTATTACATAAAAGGACTGTGTTTTTTAAATTTTGATTTTATTTAAATTTCTCTACATTTTGGTCAAAAATGTTGTGGGAGGAAATTTTTTTCCATGTTTTTCCGAGTTTGAATCATAAAATATGGCAGTTTTTGAAAGCTAAAGTGTATTTCAAATACTCAAATCTAAAAGGTAATTTTATCTAGTTTTCATAAATGGTATTTGTTTTTACGACACCTTCAAAAATAAGAAATATATAGAACATTCAAAATACTATGGAAAAATTACAAATATCGTTCGGACATCAATGGTTAAAACAGAGATAAACTACCCTCTCAGGCCGTGGAAACCATGTGTATTTCTTTCAAAGAACAAATTTTTAATTAGTAATGTTTTCACATCCGCGGCCGTTTGTCAATTGAATAAAATTTTCACTGGGTTTTTTAGTAAGACTGTTAGTTTATAAAACTGTTATATTTTGCATATGTTAGAAGTCAACTTGAATACAATTCTCCCGTCTGGAACCCATATTACAATATACATGTCCAAGCTGTTGAAAGAATACAAAACAAATTCTTACGTTTTCTTAATTTTAAAACGAGTATTCCAGCAATTATGTTGAACTACAATACTATTTTTATTGATATTAATATGCTCAAATTGTCAGACAGAAGAACTTTCACTGACTTGGTATTTCTGTATAAAATTCTAAATGATTTAGTTGACAGTCCGGTATTGCTCGAATTGATAAGCTTCCGGATTCCACTACGTAATACTAGAAGTCAGGATTTATTTCAGTGCAGTAATTCTGGAACTAACTACCATATGTATTCCTCTTTACCCAGAATACTAATGGAGGGAAACAATTATACCAAGTCAGTGGACATCTTCAATTTATCTTTAAACAAATATAAAATATTGTTACTAAGGCAGTTCAGTTATGTACAATAAATACTGTATATTTCTTACTATTCATATGTAAAAGCCCCGAAAAAGGGCGTTAATAAATAAATATAATATTGGTTTTCCAAATGAAATAATAGAAATAGTTAGTCAATTTGGTAGGCGGATATGGGTACCGCCGCTCTGGAAACCATTCATTGGATAACCAGCACTCCTGCCATAGGTCACCCCAAGTGGTTTGCAACATTTGGTGACTTAGCAGGGGTGACTTAGCATGAGGGAGATCCTAACCTAGACGTCTCCATCCGGACTCTCTCGATTTATCATCTTGCACTTCCAGATTCCAACCCACCCCTTATACCTTTTCCTTCCCAGAACTTCCCCTGCTTCCTTTTCCAAAAAACATTCCAAAACAACCATCCACAAAACACCCCAAAGGTGAGGGGAATTATTTTCGTCAGCTAATGTAAAAAAAGTTAGGTTCTCCCTAAATGTTTATTTTATTTTCATTTTACCAGACCAATTTTTCCTTTTTTACAGTAAGTCCACACAAGGGGCCCTGAGCAAAACAATTTCCATCAGGGCCTATGTCATCGTTGAAGATGCTGTGTTTGTTTTTTGAGGAAAGGAAGGAGTGAAATGGGTCTTGAAGAGACCTTTGTTGTAGGAAGGAGGAAACAGAGGCCGTCAAATCATTCCACAGCCGAGCTGCTGACATAGCACAGTATTCGCCAATTTGGGCTGCCGTAGGCCGATTCTGGAGAAAATATGAATCTGAAACGTAATTAATGAAATGTGCTAACTATTTAATTAAATGAAGACAATATTAGCGAAACTCAATCGAAAATCTGGAGACAGAAAAATCAGAAAAGATATTGGCTCCGCTGGGACTCGAACCCAGGACCCTTTGCTTACATGGCAAGAGCTCTACCGATTGAGCTACGGAGCCCATATCAATTCGGTCACTTTTAACTGTATCATACTTCGACTAAGAACTACCAACATTATCTTATTGGCTGGTATCTTTATATATATGATTGTAAGATTCAACTCGAACTAAATGCAATCTAGATAGTGCCTGGATAAATTTTTATCCATTTTATTTTTGAATACGCGACATCTTTTGACTTTTCTGCAAGTCTAGGATGAATATTTATTAAGTATTATTTTTAATTTATAAACTGATGTTTAAGATAAGATTTTTTATGCATAGCACAAAGGGTAACAATTATTATAAGCAATAATTGTCAGCCTAAAATACTCATTTACATTGAAAAATCTTCCGAGAAAAGATACTTGCCGCCAACGGGACTTGAACCCGTGTCAAGTCCCGTTGGCAGCAAGTATCTTTTCTCGGAAGATTTTTCAATGTAAATGAGTGTTTCAGGCTGACAATTATTGCGTATAATAATTGTTACCCTTTGAATATTTATTTTTAATTTTTTTAAACTTTATGAGTAAAATCTCAAATTATAATATTTAATTAAATGAAGACAATTATTTTAAGATTTAACTCATAAAGTTTAAAAAAAATAAAAATAAATGTGCTAACTATTTTTAACTACTCTTTCGTCTTATTCTTCTACGCTTTGATTCTCTCTAGGCCTAAGTTTAGCACTGCTGTTTAATGATTAAACTTTAATTATTCTAGAAAAATGAAACAATACAACTTTGTATAAACCACTTATATAATGTGCAAATCCGACCGGTTTCGGAACAAACGTTCCTTCGTCAGGGAAAGCTTATACTAATTTGACAGTTTCGAACAATGTTTTATTATGGTAGGTGGTGGAGCCGTTGTTAGTTAATAATGTAGATTGGGTGGGTAGGTATTAGTGTAGAGTGGGTGGGTAGGGGAACAAATCCATGATTGGGCTATATGACAATATTTTTTGTTTGTTGATAATAGATTCATTATTTTTAAGGGATTTTTTAATTTCCAAAGCTTCTAAGTTACCTAAACGTTTTCCTTTATGATTAATATGAAGAGTATTTATCCCTGTATTTTTTTCAAAACTATGGTTATTTTCAATGATATGGTTAGCAAACTCAGAAAAATTATTATTATTAAGACACCTTAAATGTTCTTTGATTCTGATTTAATTAATAATTTAGTTGTTTTTCCAATATAAAATGAGGGACAATCATTGCATTTGAGTTTATATATTCCGGAATTAGTCAATTTATGGTCTTTATCTTTAGTATTTCACAAAAAATTACCGATATTATTTCTTGTATAAATTAATTATTAACTAACAACGGGTCCACCCCCTACCATAATAAAACATTGTTCGAAACTGTCAAACTAGTATAAGCTTTCCCTGACGAAGGAACGTTTGTTCCGAAACCGCTCGGATTTGCACATTATATAAGTGGTTTATACAAAGTTGTATTGTTTCATTTTTCTATAATGGATAACCACAAAGTAATAGCTACATTAAATTTTTTTTTAAATTATTCTACTTAAAACTGAAGACTTGTGTCGAAGATCCTTTGCCCTCGATATTCTAAAACTAATTTCCGCGTATTCCATTGAGTTTACCCTAAACACGAGATGTAACGAAGAACTGATATTCTAACTTGGTACTGAGATGGCATGCTACAATTAGTATCTTTGCATTTAGATTTTAAATATCTGCCTAAAATATTTTAACGCAATTTTGGCGAACTCGGGACGGCGAAAGCGAAATGAAATAAAAACAAGCGCATAATGTTTTCTGTGTTGCTTTTAAAGTGTGTAATTCTTTTTTGAGTCGCCTCTTAACTTTTTTGAAGTGAACTTTCGCTTCTCCAGGAATAATTTCATTCCAGGAAGCCGAGACGTTTATATTTAGCATTTTGTGTTTTGTTGAAAATATGTCGGAGATGAAAAAACACAAATAATACATTTATACAAATGGCCCGAAAGATTGTAGCAAAAACGGTGGACTATAAAATGTTTCTTGTATTTGAATAAAAATAAATAATATATCTTGTCTAGTGCTAAGTTATTATTTCATAAACAGTTTAATAAAAATTTCAATTAGATTATTTCATAAAGAGGGAATAACTAGACAAAACCGAAGATACGTCATTTTTAAATCAAATTTTAGACGTATTGAATCTTTTCCACAAAAAAATTATAAATTGATTTCGAAAGACTGTTCTTTTATCCAGTAAAACTATGTTTTAAATTTTCAGAAAATATATTTATTTTTAGTACAATAAGGTTTTACCGTAGGTCGTTGGCAGATTTGTTAAATTTTAAAATAAATATTTGTTTTATTCAACACATATTTTAAATCATTCATGCAGTAAAATAAATCAATAAATTATCTGGGAAAGCTTGTTTCAAAATTCTCATTTTAGTTCAAATAAAATCATTTAAAAAAAGATCTGCACACGTGTTTTGCGACGAAAATACTTCAGTTCATGTATATACGGTCTTGGAAACTAATACATTTAAGTTTTTTTTACATTCGTATTTTGCTTAGACATTATTGAAAAATTATAAATACTTATGATCACAAAATAATTACAAAAAGTACATAATTTTAATAGTTTTATCATCACGCCTTTCCGCATTTTTGAATTTAGGTATAAATTAAAGCAAATTTTGAATGAAATAAAATCAATATTGAGTTATTATTTTAAAAAGCTGGTACGGAGAATAATTAATATTTCTCATTGGAACCGCCCTGTACAATCGTTCTTCGATCGATCTTAAATTCTTAAATCGTTCCTTGGCTGGTTAATGACCCTTAAAAATAAAAATGTTGTGATAAATATTCAGTTTATTTTGCAATCAGTTTTTCTTTAAAGGTCCTTGGTGGTGGTTAACCTAGAAGGTAACAAAAAAGTTATCAGTAAATCAATTAGTATTTTACATATTACTATAATGAATCAGTAATATTACAATGTGGTATGTGACTACTAATCTACATCTAACATATATTTATCAAAATACAAAGTAAGGTAGTATGTTCACATCCTTCTCACTAGAGATTACTGTTCTGAGGCGGACTGCAGATAGTTGCATATCTATCGATCTATATATCTAAGATTTGGAAAGTGGCAGGTATTCCTTTTATGTATAACAAACCTTTTTTGTATTTTTTGGGCAGTGTAAAAATTTCTAGACATTTTGTTTAAAATTAATTAATATCAGAAGTGATGTTTTCGCTTTGATTTGTAATAAAAATAATTTGGTTTATTTCATTTTTTATATCAATCTCCACTTAATTGTAGAAATTCCGTACAGTTTAGAATTCCCCCGCATTTCGGACAAAGACCTATTTTTCCGGACGTATGGCAACCCTACTTCCGAACGACTGCACCAAATTGGATAAATTTTTTTTGTGCTCGTTATTGTTCGGACAAGGTTTGTATAAGACTACTGATGAGCTCTGGCATAATGAAATTTGTATAAAAAAATGCAATAGGTAACACTGAATGCACCGGGACGGAATGTATGGAATGCGGAAGGCAGGAGGGGGGGAGGGAAACTCGGGTAGGGTGTTCGCGGGACGGATGGGAGGGGAACCCGGGAAGGGTGAGGGGAACCTGGGAGGGTGGTGGAGAACTTGGGATGGGGGTTTGCAGGGCGGAGGAAGGGGGGGGAGTGGAGTGGGGTGAGGGAAGGTGTAGGAGACGCAGAGGGAACGCGAGAGGGGACGGGGACGTGGGAGAGGAAGGGGAGGCGGAAGAGGAACGGGACGAACGGGAAAGGACACGCAGGGAGAAACAATTTTTTTAATGGGATAGCAACGCATTCCGGGAACCAGCAAGTAGTTATGTATGATTTATTCACATTCATATTTGTTGATTTCCACAACTTCATGTTTGTTGACTGTGGGTTGTGACATCATAATTTTAATAATTTCCATATATCATCATCATGTCAGTTTTATTGATTCTTTTGGCACAATACCAATAATCTCACTCTAAATCAGAGGTTCTTAAACGGTGCTCTGTGAGCTTGTTGCAAGTGGTCCACGAAATGATGAAAGCCCAAATTTAATACCAACTCATCTACTTATCCTGGATTGAATTTAATACTAGATTATTCAAACTTCACGGTGTACGAGTGATGTGATTGATTTGCATGTTGGCTAAATGGGCACTCACGTTCTTATACTACTTAATTTTTGGATAATATTTTTAAAAGGGCTTTTAGTTGTAACCAATTTTATCGAATGTTGTTACAGTATTCAACTTATAATATTTATGTGAGCTCGGTTTCTCGACAGTAACCAATATAAAATCAAAGAAATGCGAAAGGCTACACCAATTTATGTAGATGAAGAAAAAAGAAGACTAGCTACGAGTATATCATTATTACATAGACCTAATATCGGTGGATTCTGCAAAAGCCGACAAATTTAGGTATCAAATTTTATGATTTTATCTTCCAGTGAATTTCGTTCGATTTATTATACAATAACCTTTTTTTATTATTATGGCGCGTATGCACTTGCGAGCCAAACTTAAAAAAAGGGATGAGCCAACCGCAAATGGCGATTCGCGTCGTTTGCGATTGGTTCTTTTGTGTGCACAGTTGTATGTTGTAACAGGTTGCCAACTAAGCTCGAAAAAAGTGATTGGGCTTGATGAAAATTTTTTTTAGAGCCACCCCCCAGATAGAAAATTTTCTATGCGCTGTGGGCTCCGAATTTTTATTTTATGCATAGCACAAAGGGTAACAATTATTATAAATAATAATTATTAGCCTGAAACACTCATTTACATTGAAAAAATCTCCCGAGAAAAGATACATACATGCCGCCGACGGGACTCGAACCCGCGTCCTTCTGATTTCCAGTCAACTATTCTGTCCACTGAGCTACGTCGGCTTATCTCCTACCCGCCAAATAATTCAATATATAATAGTGTTTCATTCAACAATTACTGCTTATTGCATTTTTCCACTGCAATTTTATTTTATATAGGAAAGGCATTGTAAGTGTTAAATTTCCCACTAGGTGGCGTCAAAACAAATTTGCAGGTGGAAAAGCGTAATAAGCAGTAATTGTTGAACGAAACACTAGCATATATTGAACTATTTGACGGGTAGGAGATAAGCCGACGTAGCTCAGTGGATAGAGCAGTTGACCGGAAATCAGAAGGACACGGGTTCGAGTCTCGTCGGCGGCATGTATCTTTTCTCGTGAGATTTTTTTCAATATAGAGGAGTGTTTCAGGCTAATAATTATTACTTATAATAATTGTTACCCTTTGTGCTATGCATAAAAATCTTGCTATAAACATTAGTTTATCAATTACTGTGAGATATAAATCTTGTCTTAAACATTAGTTTATCAATTAAGTGATTACTTTTCAATAAAAGTGTAGGTATGTTTATAAGTATTATAAATTGATTTAAAAATTACTGCCTTAACACAGGCTAGCCTAGTGAGGCGGATTACTGAAAAACCTAAATTTATAACTGTTTTCTATTCTTCATTTATCTACTGTTCATATTTATATTTTTTTCTGTTGATATCCTTTTGTACTTATGGAATTTTAAACCACTGTAAACATTAACACTGAATATGTACTTTTTAGTAATAATCTTGCAAATTTCGTTCAATACAGATATATTAAAACTGGGCGTACTGTACAGGGCCCGCAGATACTTTAATAGTACACAACTGCTAACCCTGTACAAATCGCAAGTGCGCCCCACGGTTGAATTTGGCAGCCACCTCTGGTCTGGAGCTCCAAAATACCTGAAAAATACCCTCGACTCTGTGCAGAAACGGGCGGTCCGTTTGATAGATTCTCCCATCTTAACAGACGGATTGCAATCTTTAGAGCACAGGCGTCGGGTGGGAATGCTATCCTTGTTCTACCGGTATTACAATGGAAGATGCTCCGAGGAACTAGCATCATTGATCCCTTCGGCACCGGTGCATAGTCGGGAAACACGCCAAACGCGTGCCCAACATTTGTACACAGTTGACATTTGTCACATGAGAACGGGTCGTTTCTTCGACTCGTTCTTGTGTTCAACAGCTCGGCTGTGGAATGATTTGCCGGCCTCTGTGTTTCCTCCTTCCTACAACATGGGTCTCTTCAAGACCATTGGAGGACCCACCACTTACCCGCCCTGGTATAGGTAACAGATGGTTACCCCTTCAAGGCTCTTGCAAGGACTCTAATTTTTTTGGTAAAAACGACTCTACATTTGAAAACGAAACTAAACCTCCAATGTCCCTGCATACGTTGTTAATAAGCAGCATGCAAGTGCTTAGCAGGAAATACAGATACAATATGTGTTAGTATGACAAAATATAGACAAGACAGTGGGACAGGTTGGTGAAAGTCCACGAGGTGGCAAGCGCTGGGTGATTGTATCCAGCGTATCCTACAAGCACCTGTTCGGGAGGAAGACACAGTAGATAAGTAATAAGGGCATGGCAAACGGTTGGGAGTCCTCTCCAATCGATTGGCAGTCCCAGCAAGAATGCGCATGACGTTCGGTCTAGTCGTGAACCACACTCAGCTTCCGCGCCCCTTAGCCGGTTCCTCGGTGATGCCTCAAAGAAAAGTAAATGGGAGATTGGGGGGAAATACCCGACGACCCTAAGGAATTCAGCGTCGAGTAGCCGGAGGCAAGGCGAAGGAGAGCCGAGGTCGCCCCCCCAAACCTAAAGCCTGCACATGTTGCTGGGGGTGGCGCAATTGATTTTAGAGGGCACCGTGCCATCGTCAACCGACTCCTGTTGATGCAAGGACGAGGTCTAGCGCACCCCCAGAAGGGGAAAAAGAAACATAACAAAATAGATAGATGCAGTTCAGTTCAGCCTTCTGAGCGAAGCAAAGTAGCATTGTGAGACTAAAAAGAAAAAGAGAACAAAGAAACCAAAACAAACTAAAAAAACAAAGTCGAGTATGTTAGTTGTATCAATAGTGTTCCTTGGAATATGAAGCTGGAAAAAAAATAAAATCACACAAAAATGATGGAAAATAATGAAAATAATAAACAGGTATCTCGATAAAACATCGTCTAGCATAGCTTGGTTAAATCTAAAAGAAACCATGTGAAAAGAAATAAAATAGGCATAAAAAAGATAGTCACACAAAAATAAAAGAAATAGGAAAAAAAAATGTATACAATAGAATAAGATAAAGGTACCAAAGATAGATATGATATAACAAAAAAAAAATGCAGATATAAAACATAAAACATAAAATTCTTGCAGGTGATGTAATAAAGTAAAGGGAATGTCCGTGGATTCAAGAGCAGATACACCTGGCAACTACATGATTTTACAGCTAGTCAGCGACTCTAAGATCAGGCCATCTCTCAACCCAGACCTTCGTAAATTTCCTCAAACACTCAAAGTTCACCTTATTCGAAACGAGATCCGCGTTCCAAGCTGGTCTCGTAGTAACTTGCAAGCCATCGAGCATTTCCTCTCGGGCATCCGTCAAAATCTCGCAGTGCCACAGAATGTGCTCGGCTGTTTGATCAGTATTACCGCAAGCGCAGTTAGGATGTGGTGATAGAGAGAGACTATGAAGTCTCCCTCTGAACTCCCCATGACCGGACAGAAGTTGGGTCACATGATGATCCCTAGTGATGTACGCCCCTTCCATTCTGAGTTTAACTGACGGGAAGAAGGAGAAAGTCCACCTTCCCGTATTTGACCTATCCCAACGTTCCTGCCATTCTCTCAAAGTTCTTTCTCGCATCTCTCTAAGAAGTCCTGGGAGGGAAACCGCTCCACCTGGTGTTAGCTCAATACCATGATGGGTTGCAGTTCTTCCTCTTGTTAGAAGCTTCTTTGTTAACACCTCCCTAATTTCAAGATCGATAGGCAAAACGCCGGCCAAAACTGGCAAAGCGTCCGAAGCGACTGTTCTGTACGCACCCGAAAGCGCCAGCAAGGGGACTCGCTGGCCTCTCTTGAGCGCCGAGAGTATGAGTGCATTCTCCAGGCGGTGCTCCCACACGGAGGCCGCATACGAGACTTGCGCCACGTAAGCCCCCCTGTATAGGAGTCGGAGCGCTGGAGAACGCAGTCCCCACTCAGCAGTAGAGATTCTTCTCAATTTCAAAAAGAGGGCCTGGGCCTTACTTGATACGCTTTTAACAGGGGTCAAGAATGAGGACGTTCGATCCAAAGTGACGCCTAGGTATTTAGTGTTCTCAACGAATCGGATGTTGGTATCTCCCATTTTGATAGTGGGATTTCTACTTCTATTGAGGTTAACCTTCATCAGGAGTCCCATGGTCTTGTGGGGAGCGAAGGTCAGTCGATTTCTCTTTCCCCATTCTAAAGTCACACTTAAAACCTCTTCAGCTTTACTCTCAACTTCTTTTCTGCTGTTCCCCGAGACCAGATACAATTTGTCATCAGCGTAATCTACCGAGATACATCCTTCAGGCAAGGGCAGCCTGGAGGAATCGTCAAACAAAATGTTCCAAAACTCATATCCAAGGATTGAACCCTGAGGACAACCCATGTCAACTATTCGTTCAATCAGATAGTCTCCAAAAGAAAGGATGACCGTTCTGTCGCAGAGGTAATCAGCGCAGATCTTGAACAGATTTTGTGGACATTTCCTATTTTTGAGCTTGACAAGTATCATCGGCCACCACGCATGATCGAAGGCACCAGTGATATCGAGAAAGATTCCTATTACGTACCTCTTTTGGCAAGCCTTCACCCAGTCAAGCGCATACGTGATGGCGTGCTCAGTGGACATACCGGGGACAAAACCGAACTGCTGCTGGCAGGGTGGGGATAAGGTTTGACGTAAACGCTGCCTAATCAGTTTCTCCAGGATCTTCCCCAGGACAGGTAGCAGGGTGATTGGACGGTACGCTTTCACGTCCGACCTTGGTTTATCGTTCCCCTTTGGTATAATCCTAAGCACTGTGATGAATTGCATTGATCAACAGTGAAAAATAAGAAAATATCGTAGCTTCCCACTTTAATTTAAAAAGAAAATATCAATTACTTATAAAACGGACACGTCTACGACATCTATCGGATTAGAGTAAAGTGAATTCGTATTTACGGTAGGGATCTATAATTAGACAAAGTGAGACGAGTATTGATAAAAAAATCACAGATGGTATCAACAAATAATCAGGGACAGGGACTCCCCAATATACTTTAGACGTGATATATTGACAGCCAATTGAATTGCAGCAAAAGCGATTAAAAACCAATTCAGCCTATCAACGGGAAGAGGGCCGAACCCATTTTTAGAACAAAGGAACGACCTTTGGACTTAGCAATTAGGGATGTAATTAATGAGTTTGACGTTCCCACCAAACCGAGAGGTGAATAAACTCCATGGGAAGAAATAATCTGTTCAGGGACAAAAGTACGGTGACCCCAAGAAATGTTATCATTAACCGGTACGTTCCAGGGATCAGAAACCCTAGTTCTCGAACGCATTAAAGCATATAAGGTGCGGAAAAAAGGATACACGTAAACACGATGCAAAAGTTTAAGTGAAAGATTGCAAAGCAAGTGACGAAAACGTATTGTAAGATGTTAGGGAGATTTCCATCTATAATACGATTGTTTGTGACGACCGGAGATGATCGATTCGAGGGAAAACGTGCTAAAGGAAATGGAAATGTTGAAAAAACAATGGAAAATTATTGTTATCAATTCTAGACGGAGCTAGGATATTACGATGAAAGATTTAGGGAGGAAACGTCAAAAAAAAATGAGAGTTTTAAAGAATAGGCGAGGGTATATTTCAGATGTCTAGAGCAGTAACAAGTGTTAGAGAAGAAATAGAGTGCAGTACGGAGGGGAGTGGAAAATGCTGAAAACATTGCGATAGAAAAACTCAGGAAAAGGAGTCATTTTACGTAATTAAAATGGAGTTTATAGAGTAACATAGTACGCGAATTGCAGATAAAAATGAGGCATTACAATGGTTGTCGATTTCAGATGTATTTTGTTGTGATAAACAAGGAATATTCGAACATGAAAATTGTTTAGATAAGGACGATTAGCCGTTAAAAAGGTAATAAAAATTATCATGGGTCTTATGAAATATTTACATTAAAGAATTCTCGTAAAAGTTAACGACACTGAAATAAAAAAGGATTTATTGCCAGGTGGGTACAAGAACTAATGTATACAACTGTCAAGGCATATGGTTTATGGGATTTTGCGTAAGAACGGGACAAAATTTGGGAGGCGATCTCTATGAAGCAATAAAAATGACAGGAATTTAAGGGCCGAAGTGGGGGTATCTCCTATAAAGATGTTAAAAAATGATATATTTATTAATAACAAATAGAAAATGAAATTTTCCAAGAGGCAGCAAACATCAAAAAACGATATGGTTATATCAGGGAAGTACGGGGAAGTGAGGGGAAAGGAGATACGACAGAGAAAAACAAAGGAAATCTTAGATTAACAGTGAATAAAATAAATACGGCTTGAAATATAAAAATCTATAGAGATATGAACAATAGCGTAAGAATAAATAAGGAAATTCATGGAAAGAGTGTCGTGAATAAAAGAAAATTCGAGAAAAAAATGGAAAATTCAAATATACGACGTAAATAGAGAAAATTCGGTTTTAAATGGAAAGGTTCATATAGAACACAGAAAAACTCGAGGAAAAATAATAAAATAAAAATGAACAATTTGCGAGAAAGGCTTCGACATGAAGATATCTCTGATAGGCGAATTTGGGGACAGATTTGGAACATATGGTAGATGCCGTACGCACGGACATGTTACGAAATATATGAAAATAGAACTTTAAAATTATTAAATTCAAGCTAGTTTTGTATGAACAACAGGACAAAGGAAGTTGGGCCATTAAACATGGATCTTACTAAATCCGGATCTTGTAAGTATGGAAGTACGAGACAGAATTTAATGTATCAAACGCAAAACGTACAAAGAGACCGCATTCGACAATAATGGAGAGGTTTCAAGAAATTACGAGTTGATAGTAATTAGATTGGTTTATTATAGGAGATTCAGATACGATCTTTTGGACCTGAGAGGGGTATAAAAGTCTAGACAAATGCCAGTTGAGGACAGTCTACGGTCGTGGTCGAAAAGTTTGTAACTTCGCGGAACGTGACGAAACGGCGGGTGACTTAAAGTTAAAAAATTCTAAGTGATAATTATTTTGATACTTAGAAAAATTTCACATTCTATTCAGTGATCTACAGGAAAAAATACTTTGCAGTTAGAGTCAGTGAAAAATAAAAATAAAGCCAACGCATTAATTAATTGTGAAAAATAAAAGTGCTCGTGATAAATACAATTTGTTTTAGTGGAAAATTCGGATTTTATAATCACTTAATATTGTGGTTTTAAACTTAGAAATTTCGCGTTTAATATTAGTGCAATAAATAACTGAAGTGATGTGATAATTTAGCGTGACGAAGTTATAATTAAATACGTGTGTTCAATCTAAGTGAAAGTGTTCTAACAAATAATAAATATTTAAATTAATTATCTTAAATAATAATAATAAAACAAAATAATATTTTATTAATACATAAAATTTCGGAGGGATAAAAATTTAATTTAACAACAATTTACCACCTCTAAATTAATCGTGAAGTAACTATCATTTAAAGTGTTATCTAACCAACGAGTTTTGAGATAAAATACAGTTTAGAACGATAGAGTTCATGCATCATTTTAATTACTTAGATTAAATGAAAAAAAAAAAAAAATTGAAGTCAAAAAGATTTAATTAAATTTAGGAAAATAAAAAATTAATTTAGGAAAATCGCAGCAAGGTTACCGTGTATTTCCCGGTCGGAAAAAACCTTGGTAGGGGTAAGTCTTTTCCGTTATAAAATTTTACAGATTCCAAGGAGAAAGCGGAATGGAGCAAACATTGGTATTTGGATTAATTATTTGACCAAGATATTACTCGCTTAATATGTGATATGTAACTATATTAAAATATTATAAGTATAATAAGTATATTTTATATATTTATATATGTAAGTATATAAACATATATATATGTAATTTTTGTTCCCAAGAAAAATTATAATCAAAAAAAAAAAAAGAAAAACACTTATATAAAAAGAGGAAAAGGGTATCGATTCCTACCTCTGAATTCATCAATAACTATTAAAAGTAGTTATGTGTGATAAATTTACAAATCAATATTTTATATTTAATGTTATGTATGTATTAATATAATTTCAGAAAATCCAGAGCATTTGAAATAAGTTATGATATTAGACATTATTTCAATCATAAAATTTATGTATATACATATCAATATTATAAATTATTTATTGAGACAAAGCATATATATATGAATAAATATGTATACGTAATCGGGTATCAGACTAGACAATTGCGCTAAGTACATCATTATCAAACAAAGAAAATTTTAGAGTCATCTCACACGTCTCCGGAATGTCTAAAGTAAACATACCTCATACGCTTGAATCTAGGTCACGAGGCCGTCGAGAATGTTTACAAAGCTCAAATTGTTTACAAAATAAATCGGTCACTGGGGCACTAGTTCGAGTACAGAAAAAAGAAAAAAAAAATGACCTTGATTAATGGATATCGTACTTAGGTATTAACTTCTAGGAACGGGATAAAATTATTATATTGCGCAATTATTAGGAACCACGAGGCCGTCGAGAATGTTTACAAAGCTCAAATTGTTTACAAAATAAATCGGTCACTGGGGCACTAGTTCGAATACAGTAAAAAGAAAAAAAAAATGACCTTGATTAATGGATATCGTACTTAGGTATTAACTTCTAGGAACGGGATAAAATTATTATATTGCGCAATTATTAGGAACAAAAGAAAAAAAAAAAAATTAAACACTATTTTTAATTTGAACGTAAAGAGGTATCTACAGACCTAAGCAATTGAAAATTAACAGATTTATTATAGCAGTTCAAAAGGGTGTATTGAAGATTTACATGAAGCATTTGATAAATCACGGGATAGTTCAAAAAGGTGTATTGAAGGCTTAGATGAAACATTTGATAAATCACGGGATAGCTTAATAAGGGGTAATGAAGGCTTAGATGAAGCAGTTGAAAAATCACGGGATAGCTTAATAAGGGGTAATGAAGGCTTAGATGAAGCAGTTGAAAAATCACGGGATAGCTTAATAAGGGGTAATGAGGATTTACATGATTCAATTGAGAATCACGGGATAGCAAGAATTTATCAAAAGTTGAACATTGGAGGGGAGGGAAAGAAAAGAAAAAAAAAATACAGTTCAACCAACAGAAGGCAGTGTTCGCTTCTGTAACAAGGACCATTAATCAAACCATAGAGATGGCGGATCTCTCAAACAAAACCGTCAACAAAACCAAACAAAAGCTTGGAGTTATGGCGAATCTCCAGAACACATCGCCAGATAAGATCTTAATGTACTAATATATATTTATATTTCACACTATTCTTACGTATATATTCGGTATCAATCTGAAAATTTCGCAGAATTTGATGGGCGAGATCCGAGCTCGGGATGCGTTGCAAGTAGTTTCGCATTGCGAGTTATAAACCTTCCCAAAACGTATGTTTACATATATATCTTTTTATGTACTGTTCATTGAATGAAACGAACTCACTTACAATTAGTGCTTTAGGCCTGTCGGGTCACTCTCGTCTCATTTCTTGAACGTGGAGGGAGGATTCACGACCCGTAACTCCACACAAACCCGTGAGTATATGATTGCATATAGGACGAAACCGGTTCGCCCTAAGTAAATAGTAAACTTTGGAGGAGTAGGAATTTGGAGGTATCTGGGCTTGGAGGAAGACCTGAAGGCAGTGCATGATGGCGAAAGGAAGGTTCATTGGGACGCGATAACTTAGGTATCAATCAATTGAACCGTGCCAAAAGACTGTGCGAATTTTGGGTTGACTTCTGATCACCCTGCTTACTTGATGGAGGCCGGAGCCAAATTTTGCCAGAAAAAGGGTTATTCTGAGTTCGTCAAATATGCAATTAACTAATTACATTAACCTACTAAATCCATCTTTATATGTACCTTATAGCAGCTGAATCTAAACGGAGGGGCGCCCAGCAGATACGAGATACAATCATAATCAAATTTACTAACATTTAACCATTTGAGTTATATTTAATTATCTGTTCAATTAGTCATGTGTAGTTTCGATTAGTATTGCTTATTCATGAATTCATTAGGATGTAGGGAATCATAATAAACGTCAAAGGGAAGTTAGTTCATTTAGAGAAATTACTTAAGGTTAAATTTGCAAGAGAGAGACCAATACAGTTTGAAATTCAACACTCTGTTTAGAATCAAGAGGGTTACCACAAAATTTAAAGTAATTAAAGTTCTATATCATAAATCAAAAAATTACACAACGTTTGATGGAGTTTAATTACAACCTAAATACGAAAATATTTACGTTCAAAGTCGTAAATAACGTATTTATTAGTTAAGTACATATATCGCTAAAGGTATGTAGTACAAGGGAGCTTTAAGTAGCTTTCTGTAGTTATCAGAGGAAATAAGGATCCAATTTTATAAAGGCTTGTGTGACGTAGGGGAGGAATTTTCCATCCCTACCACACATATGCAAAGCCTTAAGAATTTAAATATCGATCAGAGCCAAGAGAAAAGGCGAGAATATTACAACTGTCTTGCCGATGAAAGGAGAGTTAAATAAGTATGAAAAGACGAAACATTACGACTGGTGCCAAGTGCCCAGGAGTAAATAAAATACAGACAAATATAAGAGTTTAGAGAAAAGACAAACATCACAGCACGCCCCTCTTCCATTCAGAAGGGAAAGTTCCTCTTCTCATGCATGTATCACCTGGAAGAGCTCCTCCTTGGCGTGGAATCACCTGGAAGAGCTCCTCCTTGGCGTGGATCCATACTTGCTTCGCTATTATTCCATTGAGCCTATCATGCCCTGGTGCCTTCTTAAGACCCAAACCCTTGATTATCAGCTCGATTTCCACTTTAGTTACTGGTGTCATCCTAACCTCCTGGGCGAGGTTTCTCGGTGGGAGCCGTGACAGATTTCTAATCTGTTTGTGGTGGTCGCTTTCCCCAATTACTGAATCTACAGGAACTAACTTGCCCAGAAGTGTATTGAGAGTGGATGCCTCGTCCACACTTTCAACGTTCATTCCATCCTTTTCGGTTATTACGCTTGTCAAATACCGGTCAGAGCCTTTTCCCGTTTTATCAATGGCGCTGTGGATATCCCACGGGTTGGCGTTGCCCACTTCTTGTACCCAATTATGCCATGCAGCTCGTTTCGCTGAGAGGATTGCCTGTTTGAAGGCTTTACGGGAGACACTGAGTCGTGACTGAAGGGCGTATGTCTCCTCCTGCGTACACTCGCCGCGTCTGGACACGCTCAGGGCTCGATAGGCTCTCTTCAAGACCAATGTTCATTCCTTCCTCTCCTCAAAAAGACCCTCCACACAGCATCCCAGATGACATAGGCCCCGAGGGAAATTATTTTCCTCAGGGCCTCTTATGTGGAGTTAATGTAAAAAAAAATAAAAATATTATTATTAATTAAAAAAAAAATGATAAAAAGTGCTCCCTGACTTCAAACAGGTTAAGAAACACCGCTTTAAATAAGAAAAAAAAGAACATTGTACCCAGTAGATTAAAAAAACGGTTATTTATAAGAAATTGGAAGCTTGCCTTTTGGTATCTTAAAAAAATGTTTTAATTTGGAGTAAGGATCAAAGTATTAAAATCTATAAATATGCTTTCTCAGAAGGTTCAAGGAATTAATCTAGAGCGGAAAGTTTTCGCAGCCTTCCTGGGGGTGAAAGGTTACTTCTCCTGGTCACTTGAAACCTTGTATTATATTCTCCAACAGGTTCTAATTGTTTGGACGGATCAAGGGCTGAAGGTCGCAGTGCCAAGCAATCCTGTAAATACATATAAATGTCAGGTTCGGGGAAGTTCGCAGGTAGACGAACTTACAAGGGTGTTATTTAGTTTAGAAACTGATTCAGTTTACGAGATAATGGATAAAATGTATAATACTTCATACCTTAATCTGAACATCATCTCAACATCAGATTAAGGTACGTTATGCAAAAACATGGCAATATTGGGATTTATTTTAGCCGTAACTTGTTATGTATGCTTTTTAAAATGTGTAAAGGGTTTAATGCTTGGGTCGCTAAAATTGGAGTCAGAAAAACTTTTCGTTTCCCTATACAACTCTATTCTTGTTTATAATTCTTTTATGTAATTTTTTGTTGTTGTTTGTAATTGCTTTATAACTGGAAGGCTTTGTTTTGTTAGAATCCAGTTGAGTGATTTTTAATGATATCGATGATTATTTAAGATTAGAAAAATTAAAAATAATTTTCCAGCAATCAGAACAACATTTAGAGTCCATCGTAGAATGCAACACATTTTAGACATCAAAATGGCAATAAGAAATAACTAGTCCCCTTCAACGGAAGCATCTCATTAATTTGATTTGCTAGGTATAACATACTTAATTTTCAAGTTCTGTAAAGGATATATTCAAGTTCGGTTATTATATCGTTATTGGCCAGTTGCTTCACTTAACTGAAATAATAACAGAACTTTTACAAAACTTGAAAATAAACTTTGAAAGTTGATGAATTATTCAATTTCTGTGAAACAACTGGCCTTAAGTGACCAACTCAGGAACGGGGGCTTCATCAGAGTCAGAGATAAGTTAGCCTCTCATAAGCTCGGCGTACTACAGAGCCCGCAGAAAATTTAACAGTGCACAACTGCTAACCGCGTAAACATTGTGAGTGCGCCCCACGGTTGAATTCGGCAGCCACCTCTGGCCCGGAGACTCAAAATACTTGATAAAACCCTTGACTCTCTGCAGAAATGGGCGTTTGTTAAGATTCTCAGAATCTTAACAAACGGATAGCAATCTTTAGAGAACAGGCGTCAGGTGGGAATGTTGTCCTTGTTCTACCGGTATTTCAATGGAAGATGCTCCTATAAACCAGCGTCACTGATTCAATGAACATTTATACACAGTTGACATTTATCACATGAAAACGGATCGTTTATATGACTCGTTCTTGAATCCAACCGCTCAGCTGTGGAACGATGTGCCGGCTTCTGTGTTTTCTTCCTCGTACAACATGGGTCTCTTTAAGACCATCCTTTCCACAAAAACACCCAAAGATGACATTGGTCCTAAAGAAAATTGTTTTCCTCAGGGCCTCCTGCGTGTAGTTATTTAAAAAAAAGTTCACGTGCTGATAGTGTTTTAAATATGCGGGTTTTGGCACAGTGATTTTTCACGGTGACCGGACAAGTCAGAATGAAACCAACTCAGAAAGGCCATTAAGAGTGATCATAAAAGAATATTAAAAAAATGGTTAAGTTAGGTTAGGACTACCGGCTATATGAAAAATATTTTTTCATAGCTTTTAATGACATTTCTGAGGTGTTTATGAGTTGGTTTCATTCTGAGTTGGCTTGGAACCGTTATTCACACAGGTATTTGTATCAGTTGAATTTTGAAGTCAAAAATAAAACAATCGCCTAGTTATTGATATCCACTTTGTGTGTCGGATTGAGCCAGCTTGTTTACGTATATATCTGTAGCATGGAGGTGGCGTATAATTAAAGTTGCAGGGAAACGGGTAAATATTGACCTTGTTTATCCAGCGGGCGGCAGACGCGGCGGGAATGGCTAAGTACGGCAAACATTCGGCTTCATTGGGATACGGTGGACTAGTGCCACCCTATTAAATATACCACCAAAGCAAAGAAGGATATCCAGTTACATGTAAGAAGCACGGGGGTTTAGTAACGGATAATTGGAGAGCATTGATTTCAATTAAAATAATTTAAAAGTATCCCAAACGCATAAATAGATAATACTAATACCTACATGATTTTTTTATTATCTCCACACAGGAGGACACGAGGAAAATAATTTCCTTCTGGACCTATGTCATCTTAGAGGATGGTGTGTGGAAGGTTTGTTAAGGGAAAGGAAGAAGGAAAAATTCTTGGAAGGAAAAAGGTGGACGAGAGATGGATAGGAATGTGGGGGTCAGTGTATCCAGGAGTGACAGACGTATGAATCCATCCCTCCAACTGCAGTGCAAACGGGTTGAGAGAATTCATTGGAGGTTATCCTTACTTATATTTATTTTATTATCTACCACTTACCCGCCCTGGTACTCCTCCAGATGGTTACTCCTTCGAGGCTCTCGCAAGGACTCTAATTTTTTTGAATGAACGAATCTACATTTAATTTTGAATGAATCTGGACCTCCAGTGTCCCTGCATACGGTGTTAGGAAGTAGTATGCAAGTGTTTGAAATGAGAATAGTATGGTGAAGAATGTTAATGTCGGGTAAGATACCTCTCCCGTCATGGGTCAGTACCATTGAGAATGTGTATAGCTATCGGACTGGCCGTGAACGAATCTCAACGTCCGCGTCCATTAGCCGGTTTCTCGGTTATGCCTTGACGATAGTGAGTGGGAAGTAGTGGGACGAGAGAGTTCAGCTAGAAAAGGATGGATGGAGAAAAGATAAGGATGGCAAAAGAACTCCTTCAACCAGCCCTCTCGATCCGGCCCGCCACGCAGTAGTTGGATAGATGTATTCGCCGCCCTGACTCGGACAAACCTTACCCCTTGAACCCGGGCACCCCTGCTAAGTCACCATAGCGAACCATTTGAGGTGACCTACGGCAGAGATGTTGGTTATCCAAGATGGGCGGCGGTACCCATACCAACCTCATTACTTTACACGCTTTACTTCTATGGCTCCATTTTCGCGGGAAAATCTTCTCAACGGCGCCAATTCAGCGTTTAACAAGGTTTGTATTTTGAATCAGCGAAGTCACAAACCCGGGAATTGTAAAACAACGTGTCGCTAAAATAAATTGTTCTTAGGGTGGGGACAAAAGGTTCTGCAACGTTGTTTCACATTTGTTTTTATCTCTTAAACAAATTCGTAATTCGATGAATAAAATTTTAACTTTAACTTTAAATTATTAAGTCAAATAATTTACTGAATATTCATTTCGTCTTTTAGAAAAAAGTGAAGACAAGAAGTGATGCAACGAGATGATATATTTTACTGGGACTCTAGCTTTAACATCTCTGGGACTTTTTTTATGTCAACTCTGAACTCACTGTTTTCCATTAAAAATTGCACCCAAAATCTCAAGAGCATTTAATAACATTATCCTACACTATTTCCAGCGGCCAGATTTGACGTCCATTGCTGCCGCGGCGCCGCCGGTCTGCGCAGGAATTTTAATGAAAATTCCATCAGTCTTTAATGTTAGCCTATTCCGTACATCCTTTGAGGTTGCCTTTATTGTGGTTTTGTTCGCATAAAATCTAACCGTTATTGCAGGGCGGGCGATAGGAATACCGGCCCAAGTGCGGTATTTCATCTGGTTTGCTCGTGCGATTTGCGTATTTCATTGGCGCGCTCACTATTGGAGTGTAAGATCGACCTATATTTGTTCAAGCAGTCAATAAAAGCTAATGAAGATAGGTTATATTATTGAAACACAATTAATTTGTCTATTAACATGTGCGGAAGTTTCAATCGCGTCCATGCTCAATGTTAATAGATATGCTTATTCAGTAGAACAACTAAATAAGAAAAAAATTAACCCCAAGTTACTATGTTTCTTCTAGTACTTTTTTTATCACGAAGTAGCTAATTTCTGTGGGTTTTAAAAATTTCAGGTCTATCATGTTTCGATCCGGATTTTTAGGTTGCTCGGTAAAAGCGTTTTGGCGTTAGTGTGACAAGGAATCATTGAAAAGATATATGGATTTCTTTATAAAATTTGTTGACAGGTGATAACACGGCCAACGTTGCAAACTTCAACTACCCAACTAACTAATGATCCCCTCAGACCTAGAATCAAAACTTTGCATTGATTGATACAGCTTCTAGTATTGATAAATCGTTCTTATAACAATATATAGACAGTGTAAATTTGAAAAGCTGTAAAGGACAATAAATCCAAAAATGAGTTAAATACGTCATTTTTCTCTATTTTTTTCTCCTTTAATCTGCATCGTCGTAATTTTTCAAGGAAAACAATTGCGTCTTTTACGACACGCATTTTAAGAGGGTTTTTTTTCTGAAAAATTAAATACTGTTATTAAAGAAATTTACAAAAGATCTATTAAAAAAATGAAAAGAAAATAATTGTAATACCAAATATTTTCATTACATTTATTTAAAATGTTAAGTCACAATGTGTTTGATTCTTTTGAAAAAAAAAAAGATTTATTAAATGTTATTTTACAATAAAAATTCATAACTGTAGGTCTACAAAAACAGAAGATTTGGTATTTTGAAAAAAAAAAATCATTTCGCTCTCCTAAACAATTTATCATTTTACCCTTTACAACATTTTAAATTTCCGTGATCGATATATTTAAAAGACATTGCCATTTGATTGTAGACATCATATGTATTATTATGCATATACATTACGAATATAAATTAATGGTTAAATTGTAATTATTTTAGATTATAGTAAATTGCACAAACTTTGGGAGGTGATTGTACATGATGGTGGAAGTAAAAAAGATAAATATATATTTTTAGAAATTTCTATGTTTTTCCTATACAAAAATATTTTTTCGTAGAAGAATATCATTTTTTCCATACAAACAATTCAACTTTTTTACCCAAAAACTACCTTAAAATGTAAGAATTTCAAAAAAATTACACATCTTTTTTACTTGTACCATCTTGTAGAAACACCTCCCACACACATTTGTGCACTTTACCCCAAGAAACCATGCATAGATAGTATACAGTAAGAATGACGTGGAGTAATATATAAACTGTAAGTAATATATATATAAGTTTGATGACTTGGAAAACCTTTGCTGAGATGTTTACTTGTTTTAGATATATGTAGGTAGTATTGTTAACAATTGATTATTTTATTATGTCAAAGAAAATTAACCCATTTTAATTGCCAAACATTCTTAGGTAATTAATAATTCATTTCGTAGAATTGGCAATAAAATGTTTCTTATGTTTTTTCCCTGATATTTGTGTTCCAAGTTTTGTATGCTGCCAGCGGCCATTTAAGTTCTTCAAAATTAGTTCTAGGCTTTTGGTAGTGACCCTGAACGTCCCTGATTGCTTTGAGGACTATCATACCAAATTATTTTATTAGTTATTAGTTAGTATACATGTATGTAAAAAACAAAAATTATTATTTTTCGATTTGTGAATATAATGTTTTTTGGTAACTTTTTATATAAAAATATGGAAAAAATCTTACGAAAAAAGAGAAAGTTTTATTTGTATCCTTATTTACGCATATTGTAATATTTTTTTAATTTGATTTTAATGTTTTTCTTTACCTTAATCAAAAATGTAAATAAATTTAAAGAAATTAATTCATTTGAATATATGGTTTAAAAGTAACAACAGATTTAGTACACCAATGCAGGTTTTCAATTTTTGGTACAAAATTAATTCAGTGGTGAAGGCCAATTTTTTGCTGATTAATTATGTGGCCAATGGGTTAAAGGTCGTACAAGAAAAGGAAAAAAAAAGTAATTTATATATTGTAAATGTTCTTGTGATTTGGTTGTGTCTTGGGAACATAAATCAGAACAAAATATTCCACACAAAGGTTTAAGCTTACAGCATTTTGTTATTTCTCAAATCATACCAAGAAACTTTTGAAATTTATGGGTAGGATCATCAAATATGAGTCAACAGATTTCTCGGAAGATTATAATCTTCCAATTTCAATCAATGTAGTAGCTACTAATATCTTAATCTTGAACATGTATTATTGAATTTGTAGGTACCTAACCTAACCCAACCAATACTGACTAAATTTGGGGTATTTAGTATACCATGCATTGGCCAATATCGTTTAGTAAATCTTGCTTCTTGGATTAAATTCTACCCCCTGGTAGTAAGACGGGTAGAGGGTTGCGGAAAACATTTCTCAAAGGATTCATTGAAAATTGATCTTAGTTTTCCGCCCGGCTGAGTGGATTTAATAGTTTTATGACTCTGGTCAACCCAAAATGTTTCCTTCGTAGAGTTTGGAATAGATGAGATTGTTAACAAAAATTATGTCGATGTGTAGATGGACATTGTGCGCATGATACAAGTATCTCTACATATTATAAATTAAAGTCCCCCGCGTCGACTGTCTGTCAGTCTGTCTGTTCGCGATAAACTCGAAAACTACTGAACGGATTTTCATGCGTTTTTCACCAATAGATAGAGTGTTTCCTGAGGAAGGTTTAGGTATGTAATTTGTCAAGGATTTGTGTAAATTGGTTGAAACATAACGATATTTTTTAGAAGTGTCGGAAAAAGTCGAGCCGCCTGGTAGCTTTCATCGAAAACGCTGCGTAATCATTTTGGGATATAACAAAACAATGCATGGTGGGATATTCCTCTTTTATAGAACTACAAAAGAGTCCGTGAAGGCATATATCTATCTTTTACGGATAGCTTGCTATACCCATTCTATCTACTAAAAAAATGGTCACGTACATTACGGTAATTGAAAAGTTATTTAGACGGATACAGTATTAATCCTTATTAACTTAAATACGTTAGTTACCCCAAGCATTTCATGCACATTATTGTAATCTTTCATACCATCTCTACATACCATCTAAAGTCCTCCGCGGCATATGTTTGTCTCTTCGCAATAAACTCAAGACGGCGGCGGTTATAAAGGTTGGATAACCATCCAGTGACGTTGTATTTTATTAGCCACAGCAACGCGTGGCCGAGTCAGCTAGTATTGTGATAAAACTCGATTGCAACGAAATGTTATGAATTTTTTTTTAATTATTCGAACCATCTATATTAAAAAAAAATCTGCAGGAATGTTTGTTTTCCACAAAAATATTTCATTCTTATTAATGTAATTTTTGTACTTCATAATAAAGAAATACAACTAAATAAATACGAACTCCGTAGTCCAGTGGGTTGGACTCTTGACTCACAATCCGGAGGTCGCGGGTTCGAACCCGGCTTGCGCAAATAAATTTTATTTTATTAATTTGTGTTATTTCACAATTAATTCATTTAAAATAATACATAGTAGGTATATTTGCGGCATGTTCCAGAGTGGAAGATACTATCAGTATCGCCCTGGTGTAAGACCACCATTCAGAATTGAAACGTTGCTTGAAAATGGCTTTAGCCGTGTTTGGTGACCAGATCTGAATAGCCAGGTACTTCCCAACCTTCCTCTTCCCCACCTCCTTCCCCTCCCCACTACCTTCAGCCTCACAACATACCCCAATTGGGGATGCCATAGTCTCACTGGCTCCAGACGGGAGCAGTTGAGATTCTTGTGCGGTATTCACTGTAAAAAAAAAAAAAACCTTACAAATAACCCGACGTAATTTGAATTCCTCTTACTTCCATCATATTGATAGGAAAAATTTGCGCAATAATGATGGAGTAAATCCTATTCCTGGATTGGATCCTGACCTTTGAACCGTTCAAACATCTAAATGGTCATCGAATTAACAGTTTCTAAAAGATCAATATTAGTTTCCCTATCTAATGAAAGCCGCGTCATATCAACTATTCAAAGAACGGTACGTGCAAATCATATTATCATTAATTTAATAAACCATTAGAATTAATTCTTAGTGGTACAAAACACGGACAAGGTTATTACAAAACGTACCTACCTTCTAAAATAATTCATCAGCATACATTTTCTCCGTACATTATTACATCTCTTTCCCCAGCTCCTATGTAATATCAAATGCACGCAAATTTCAAAGACGACCGGCAATTATTTAGTAATTAATTAATGAAAGCTCCCAAACTACATTCAAACGTGTGAGCGAAACAATTAAATTGTATCCACTGTAGCTTCACCCTCCCTTATCTAAAAGCTACGAGTAGCTAGTTCCTCGCTATAGGTGTCTTACGAATCTCAATCCTACAAAGCATAATTTTCCGCCTCACTTTGTGCGGATGTTTGCGGAATGCCTTCGAGTGTACAATAAGGCGTTTAATCATGGCGTACCGCAAGGACTAGAAGCTGGACCACTTTTAATGCCAGAAAGACCGTCCTGGCCTTATCCTGCAGGGCGCTTAGGCCCTTGTCCAGCGGAGGCAATAGTGTTATATTGCCTGTCGGTTCGACAGTTCTCATGAATAAGGTCCATGGCTGGTGGGAGGGGCGTAAGTGGAAGAAAAGTGGGAGAGAAATGTTGCTCTGCTTGTAGGAAATTTCATACATTGGTCATGATACGTAAATATATAAATCGCTCGGGACCCATCGTAAGAGTGTTTGATAGTTGCTGACGCCAAACATACTACAGTTAGTTTAACGTAACCTCATTGATAACTTTAAGTATACGACTAGTATACGTGCTTTTATAAATGGAACAGTAATATTTTTAACCCTAAAAACTCTTGTGTTGTATTTTTTTTTCTTATTACAAAAATAGATTAAGCAATTGTTTCAGTAGTATGTTAAAACTGTGTTAATTTATTAATTCATATAATAACTAGCTGACCCGGTCACGCGTTGCTGTGGCTAATAAAACACAACGTCATGTACTGGATGGTTATCCAACCTTTATAACCGCCGCCGTCTTTGAGTTTATTGCGAGGAGACAGACAGATGCCGCGGAGGACTTTAATTTATAATACGTGGAGATGGTGTGAAAGATTATAATAATGTGCATGAAATGCTTTAGGTAACTTACGTATATAGTTAATAAGGATTAATACTCTATCCGTCTAAATAACTTTTCAATTACCGCAATGTACCTAACCTAACCTAACCTATCGGTAAAAGATAGATATATGCCTTCGCGGACTTTTTTGTAGATCTATAAAAGAGGAATATCCCACCATGCATTGTTTTGTTACATCCCAAAATGATTAGGCAGCGTTTTCAATGAAAGCTACCAGGCGGCTTGACTTTTTCCGACACTTCTAAAAATTATCGTTATGTTTCAACCAATTTACAAAAATCCTTGACAAATTACATACCTAAACCTTCCCCACGAAATACTCTATCTATTGGTGAAAACCGCATGAAAATCCGTTCAGTAGTTTTAGAATTTATCGCGAACAGACAGACAGACAGACGACGCGGGGGACTTTAATTAAATGTAGAGATACATTTCCATTACTATTTTTACAAATCCGTTCTCATTTAGTAATTTTTTTTTTAGTTTCCCTCACTTATTGACCAATCTAAAACATAGTCTTAAATTGTTCAATTGTTGTTGTTGAAAAAAAAAAGAAATTTTACAGAGGAGTTAAAAAAATGGATAAAATTCGAGATTTTCCAGAAAAGTTGAACATTTATTAGTTTAGTTTAGTTTAGTTTCCTCTGTCTTTATTGTTCAATAAAGACAGAGGAAACTAAAAAATATATAAAATTACCTTTAGATCATTTCAAACAGTATGTTATTTTTTTGAGAGTTTTCTCTTCCTAGTTAAAATTTTCAAAATAATCTGAAGTAACTTATGAAAAATAGTACCTGCATAAAAACAGCTCAAAGTATCGTCTCTACGACATAAAAAAAGTGTGCTACATAGTCCTTGATTGAAACTAGCAGTACGTAAAATATTTTCCATGTTGTTATTCATAGTTTTGCCTGAGACAGTACGCGACATGTAATTGCGAAACTTTCGATGCCGAAACAAATTGCGTTACTAAATCGTTCCCGACAGGTTCTCTTCTTCAAGTATGTACGTGGCCCGAGATTTCCTCCGAGGAGTCGAGTCGGTGCGGCTGATCTGCCATCCACCCACATTCTTCGTGTAGACTGTACACTAGGGAGTGCAGAGGTCTTCAACCGAGAATCTCCAATCGACTGTCAGTCAACTAAATTGAGTCTCAACACCTTAATGTTTTGTTAATGTTCCTTACTGTAACGACCATGCGACCGAGGTCTTCTTCATGATATGATTCTCAAAATCATACACTGTATTAATTGTCTATTGACTATTGTTATTACGTTAGCGTCTGCGTGATTGAATTTTAGAACCCAGCCACGAGTGAATGTCGGACGCCACGCTTAACGGCCGCGCCTCAAATAACATCTGTGTACGTGGAATTTCACACAAAGCTACTGTTATAATTCGATTTTATGTTCAAGAATTCGACACAACATGTCACTACTTCTGCCAGCAGCTCGCATGTGGATGTTAACGCTATCCCAACTCAGCCACTGGTCGGTCTGTTATATACATGAAGGGGAATCCGTGTTGTTTAAGCGGTTTGTCTTTTTTTTAACACGCAACACTAAATTTATTCGCAAAGAAAAGCAGTTAATTACAATTTGGGAGGCGGGTATGGGTATTGCTGCTCTGGGAACCATTCATTTGATAACCAACACCTCTACCATTGGTCACTTCAAGTGGTTCCATACGTTTGGTGATTTATAAGGAGTGCCCGGGTGCACGGGGTGAGATTTGTCCAGGTCTTGGCGGCGGATCCGTCTGCCCACCAACTGCGTGGCGGGCAGGATTGGAGGAGGCCCATTGCGAGACACCTTTTGACCCCTTCAGTCAAAAGCTTTTGACCCATTGCCTTGCATCGCAGTGGGAGTCACTCCTGAACACACTGACCCCCAGATCCCTACCTACCTCTTATCTTTTACCCTATTCCTTCCCTTCCTTCTCGTTCTTTTCATTAAAAAGACCCTCCACACAGCATATCCAAAGACAACATAGGGGGAAAATATTCCCTTAGGGCCTCCTGTTTGAACTTAATGTAGAAAAAAAGGAAGTCAGGTCTAATGATTTTATTTGTTTAATTTTATTTATTAATTTTCAAAGCCTTGATGGGCTTTTACCTGATAAGTTTGAGACACAGTTTTTTAAGAAAAAAAGATGAACTTGCAGAAGTAAACACAACAATGTAATATTATTAATATGGCTATGTTATGTGGCTTCATGGGAATCTATGTAGGTTATATATTGCTTATTACGTTATTTTGTTAGATACCTACTGTGAGACAACATCCACATTCATTGATCCCTTCATAAATTCTTCTCTGGTATTGCGATTATTGAGGTGGCCAGACGAGACAAGTATTTAATTCAATTGCAATATCTCCCAGTAGCGTCCTCGACTTATTCTTCCAAAAACTTATCAACCCATCATAATATTTTCCTAATAAGAAGAATTGGTTCACGACGACTGCGGTAGACCTACTCACTATAATAATAGACCTTGGCAACTAAGGCGGGACACTGGGCACCCAGGATCCTAGGGCAGCTACACACTGCCCCTACAGTTCTACAGAGGGCACCCTGGGTACCTGCCCACCCTACCTACCCAGTCATCACCCACCACCACCCAACACCACCCCACCCACCTGGAGACGGATTGATCCGAAACAAATCACTGAACAGAGTGAGCGCCGTGAAAACTTCGCTCCTTGTTCGGAACTTTGTTCTCTGAACGTGACCGCCACGAATGTTTGTCTGTCAAATTGATTATGTCTAATTTTGGCCTCATAAATAAATATATTTCCAGTGTGGTAGATAACTACTCTCTACATCTACAACAACCTGAAAGGTCAACAACGTTCAGAATCGAAACGTTGCTTGAAACTATGTAACTCGAAAATATATTATGTAAAAAATGTTAATAATCGACCACTTGCATCACATTTTTAATTTTTTTTTCCGGTTTTGGCAAATATTCTAAGACATTCCGTATTTTTTTTTATTGTATTTTTGAAACCCTGGCGATTTTTTTGAAAATTTCAATCCGAAAAATCAGACCATTTTTTATAAACCGGAAAGACGGGACATAATTTTATGGGTGCGAAAAAACGATAATTACATCATTTAAACCATTTAAAAAAGAACGTTTTCCACACCAATGGCACAGGAGAATAACGAGGCATACCAAAAATATTACATCACATAAATATTTTTTCCTTGATCCATCTTATTGATCATAAATTATTATAATGTTCAAATACTATATTACTAAATCCATTGTAATATACTTGTACTTGTAAATTATAATAATAATAAGAGCATCATAAAATTTGATTTTGTTAAAATCAGCACCACTACCATTATACCTCTAAAACACGTACGGACAGCGTAAAATGTACGGGGTTCTCTTCATAACATCTTCAAAAGTTTCAAAAAGTCAAACCAAATGATAAGTTCGCAGAGAACAAACAATAAATCTAGTAAACGTTAATGTCAAATTCAAAAATTCGCCTGAAATCAAAGTGTTACCATACAAAAAAAAATCAGTGTGGAATTTCACAAAATTAATATGAACATTTTCTGAGACGGGACATTTTCATATAGTGACGTCACGAGCCCAAATAATGGATTTATTTATTAAAAAAAAAAACACTGTACATTTCTAAAAATCTTTAGTAACATTTTCGTATTCTTAGTAAAAAAATCTATCCATACGATTTTTTCCAAGTCGTTATGAAATCAATGCAAGTGGCCTATTAGGTAAACATTGTAATATCTACAAATTAAAAAAATAAGATTGTGCAATTCACAAGCGGTAGAAGTGAAACTAGAAAGTCGCTAGATGTCGCTTTCTTTTCTTTAGCCACTTTATTTTAAAGTGGTTTGAAGATTGGATATTGATTTTACAAAAATAAAAATGCTTATTTTTTGGATTTCGTTGAATTCGAACCTCCGTTCGCTGGATGTCTCTTTAGCCGATGAGATATGTCAGGCGCTTTATACTGCTGCACTATCGGAGGCTGGCGCGGAGCCGTGAATTTACCACCTTATATTTTAGTGACGCACTTACGTTTCATCCGAATTTAAATCATGACGGGTCTAAAGAAGTTTCACTTCAGAAAAAAATTTTTTTGACCACCTTCCTCTTTTCCAACTACTTCCTCTCCCCAGCCTCAACAAACCCCAATAGGGAAAGTCATAGTCTCACTGGGTTATTATCACATTGTCATCCTGTCAGCTGGGTTAGCAGTTGGACTCAAGTGCTGTATTAAAAAGCAGTTCAAATAATAAGTAGTAATATATTTTTTATTTTTATTTATTTAAGAGAAAGTCGACAGCAAATCAGAGATTACAAAATAATACAATAATAAGATGTTAATTATGCCAATTATTAACTTTCCACTGATGATAGTTAATAATAAATAATAAAGTGTGACATTGTAAGGGTATTTTCTTAGTTTCATTTTTTAGTTACAAAATATAAAAAAGGGGGGGGGGGGGGCGAGGAGGAACATAGGAAAGGATTAAGAGGCAAAGGACGGGAACATATATAGGGATTGAACTTTCTAGTTTGAGTCATGTTGCTTGGTGAGTTTTCGTTTTATGTCACGTAAAGTTGAGTTAAAAATGTCAATGTGGTAATAATTTAAGTTAAATGAGTGTGTGGATCTGTAGATAAATGAGTTCTGTTTGGAGTTGGTCTTGCAAAGAGGGAGATTAAAGGTAAGCGACTGTCTGCTGTTGCGATTTGGAACATGGAATGATAGGCGTTGAAGAAGATCAGGACAATCGATTAAGTTATGTGTAATTTTAAATAACATTACCGAATCTGCTATATTTCTTCGACAAGTTAACGTCTGTATTTTGAAGAACTTTGCAGAGTCTTAATTACTAACATGAGATCGAAAAGAGCGGAAATTGAGGTACCTTAAAATCTATTTTGAACGCTTTCAATTTTGTTTTTGTGCACTGCATAGCCTGGGTTCCACACCTGAGATGCGTATTCAAGGATTTACATTAGAAACACACAGGACACCCTGAAGAAAATAATTTTCCTCAGGCCCTATATCATATTTAGGTATGCTGTGTAGAGGGTCTTTTTAAGGAAAGGAAAGAGAGCAAGTTCTTGGAAGGAAAATGGTGTGAGGGGTAGGTAGAAATCTGGGGTTCAGTGTCCAGATCAGGTCCATGTTCAGTTCTTCAAGGTCCAGGTCATCTGCCGCCAAGACCTACACAAACTTCACCCCATAAACATGGGCATCCCTGCTAAGTCACCAAACGCAGCGCATCTCTTGGGGTGACCTACGGCAGATGAAATCCAAAAATAAAATGTTTCATGGTGTCAGGAAACTCCTAGTACAAATTGGTGATTTCCAATCCGATGTTTTTGTATTGACAGTAATTATTGGCTTTCCCCTTTATTTAAAAATTAAATGACGAAAGTAATTGATTATTATATTTTTACAATTCGTATAAATAAGCTGTAATATAATATTATACAACAGGATATCAGATATTCAAAAAAAGAACACTGATGACCCTACGATAATAAAAAAAAATCTGCGCAAAACCAAATTAAAATTTTGATTACTTCACTTTAATGAGTTTTAGAGTCAACCGTGAAGTAAGATGTAGTTTAAATTACGGAGAAATTATTAGGTAAAAACGATTTGTCAAAAGGTCTTTTGTAATTATTTTTATAGTTAAACATTGTTTATGTTGACTGAGCGACGAGCGTAGCAAAGTCCTGTTTTAACTCGACCGTTTTGCATTTCTTCTAAATAAATATGTTTTCTGGTAAATTTGTCTTAATGTTCCGTTTCCGTTTCAAGATTGTTGCGTTTTAATGGATGTTTATTTGGTCTCTTTTATTCGCATTTTTCAACATTATGATACCCACCTGTCTGAAGAAAATTTATAAAAAATATTGTCATTGAGATAGTGACTTTCCTCCATACAAAATGTATAATTTCTTATGTGAAATGAAAAACAAAAATGCTATACAAAATTTGTGGTTTATATATATTATCTAAATAGGTATTTAAGTATTGCCATAAATCTTAAGATTTCAAATGAAATTTTGGTTTTGATTTATTAAATAAGGGACAAATTGAAATATATAATTTTGGATGCGAGGGCTACTTTGTTCATAGAACTACTGGTTGTAACCCAGAGAAATATTCATCATGTGAACCTATGAACGAACATATTTTGATTTACGAAGCTGAAATCCACATTTCAATGAAATAATTCAAATAGATTAAAAAAGTTGATTCCTCTGGTATAATAAATGTAGCATTACTATTCAATTGGCCATAAATAAGTGAAGCACCTCTTCGCAGCTCACTGCGCTCCTCCGCTCCTTCGGCCCACCCGCCGGGGTAGGCAGAGCGGTATTTAGGGGAGAGTGGCTACAGCTGATAGAGGTGACATATCACCACCCCCAACCAACTCGGAGCTCGAGGGGTACTTAACTCGATAACCACAGGGTGAAAAGAAGAGCCTTATTTTAATTACAGTAGATTTTTATTTATTGTCAAGTCTTCTCCTCAACATACAATAATAAAAATTGTAAATCTGGTAAGAAGGGAAACGATAAAGATTTAAGAGAAAAATAAAGTGAGTACTGCAAACGAGTTTGCCCGGAGAAATGATATGTAATCCCCAATTTAACGAGTGTTGTAAAGCCTAATATTCACTTACGAACATTTCCGGCCAAGCAAGTTATAGCAGCATTTCTGCAGAAACGCTCATCGCTCGACCTATGGCGTCATGCTTGCCCGAACGTG
Organism: Limnephilus rhombicus; assembly: GCA_929108145.2. Classification (NCBI taxonomy): domain Eukaryota; kingdom Metazoa; phylum Arthropoda; class Insecta; order Trichoptera; family Limnephilidae; genus Limnephilus; species Limnephilus rhombicus. The sequence goes on along the minus strand of OV815273.1, from coordinate 27,043,239 downwards.
CTCGCCCGTGACTTTCAGCTGAAAGAAATTAGAGAGGGAAGGAGAAATTGTACTGAAATTGGATTATGGATTAGATTAAAAAGTTCAAATTTTGAAGAAATGTGTTGTGATGGAAAAAAATGTCATTAAAAATGTTCATTACTACATATATTCTTTTACATTAACTCCACACAGGAGGCCCTGAACAAAATAATTTCCCTCAGGGCCAATGTCAACTTCGGGGATGCTAATGCTTATTTATGTATGGAGGTTCATTTAAAGGAAATGCTGGAGACGAAGTCCTGGAAAGGAAAAGGGTATGAGGGTGGGTACGAAACTAGGGGACTGTGTGTCCAGGGGTGATGAACGTATGTATGTATTTATCCCTCACTGCGGTGCAAGGCGATGGGATGAGACAAGTCAAAGGGTTTCCCTCAACCGGCCTTTCCCGAACCGGCCCGCCACGCAGTTGGTGTCAGATGCATCCGCCGCTAAGACCTGAACAAATCTCACTGAGACTGTTGGTTATCCAACAAATGATTCCCGAGGCGGTGGTACCTGTACCAACCCTCCAAATTGAAACCTCCCTCATTAGTGGCAGGACGATGCAAATCCCATTTTAAAAGGATGACAAGATTTAAATTTATGTAGATAATTATGCAACAACCATCATCTTAGAAGCGTTAGTATAAGGGCTTCCTCATGCTTTTGGTATTATTTAGGTTCATTTAGACTTAATCGCCAATGCATCCTTCTACATGTAACTCTGTTTCGATGGATCTATGGACAAAACCCGCCTAACGCTAGAAACTACAAACACACTCACCGGAGCTGTCAGATTTGTAAACTTCAAATTGTATAACTTTCTAATATTGTAAAACTATTTTATGCAGCAAATATTATTTATAACTTTAATTTATTGTAGTATCGGTCTATTTATGAAGATTTATTTAAAACATTAAAATTATTGTCACCGAGAACAAACAAGTGAGAAATGTGGATATCCGCAAAGAATGTAAGGCTGATGTAAGCATAATGAGTAAGATTAAGAAAGGGACCCTCAGATGGCTTGGGCATGTAGAGCAAATGAACGAAGGAAGTAGTGTAAGAAGAATATACGACGCGAATGTGAATGGTAGAAGAAGTCGGGGACGCCCGAGGAAGACATGGCACGATCAAGTGAATCAGATACTTGAGTCGGGTCATGTCAAAAGTCAGAATAATAGAAGAGAATGTATGAGACGATGTATGAATGTGAGTGAGGCAAAGAGTGTGTGCCAAGACCGAGTTGTTTGGCGGTCCGTCCTCTCTGCCTACCCCTGCGGGGAAACGGCGTGATGGTTAGTTAGTTAGTTAGTTAGAGAACAAACAAAATACTTAAAATATCAGGGCATCCAGGATTGAAATAACTCGATGTTGACAGAAATACCTCTACAAAACGAAATATTAGCCGTTTTATTCCAATAAGCATTTATTTTAGTTTTTGACATGCGTTGAGTTTAGTTTATTTTGTTTATTTAATCAATTAATGTAGATATGAACCTAATTAAAACAAGTATGTGATGTAGGTACCATTTTTATCGAGATCATTAAACAAATGAATGTCGTGATTACAGATAACATTAGATTTTTTGTTTACGTTGAGCCCAACACAACTGATGTTGAATCAGATTTTGTATTTATTGTTTAATCAATAAAAAATTTAAAATATTAATAGCGAGAATAGTGGAACCTCTACTGTATTTGGAAGTTATGACTCTGCCAACTAAGCTCTCAAGATTTAAAAAACACATTATTAAAATTATTTTCCATTTGACTGTTTTCCTGAACAACATTTTCCAAACCACCCTACGACTTCGCATGGTCACTAATGTGTAATCCTCAAAAATGGATGGTCTTGACTCAGTGTAAGAGACTAACATATCCCGTAATTATAATTGGTGGGCTCTGCTTTTTACGGGTCGCATGATTTGTCGGTCGCCGAGGGTCTGCTCTAACTATTTTAGGATTTACAAATTTAATTTTCCAGAACCCGTTCTGGGCTGGGACGAGGGCCCTTCGGTGCTTGACTAAATTGTTGACTGTAAAAAAAAATACCGCAGTTGTTTGCCCAACTGTTCTGCAGGTTATGGTTATGAAATAAAAAGCACTTTTAAATTTTGTTAGATTATTCAGAAAATTTAGATTTAAATATAAAACGATAACAAGTCAAAGAGTGTTGTAACTCGGAATTTTTTTTTGTTTGGAGAATTGAAATATGTTGATAATCTTCGTGGTATAGCCCATTTGGCACCGGTTTGGGGGGCGCGGGTTCAAAATTCGACTTATTTTATTATAATAATTTTTTTTTATAATAAAGAAAAACATTTATTCCAGGGTCACGATTACTGACAAATAACCTGAATATATAGTTAATCTTTCTTTATTCAGTGCATTGTTTATTACAGTTTTGAGAATTTTTTGACTACCATGCTAGAAAAATGCTCGTGTTGTGATGGTCGATGAAGACAGTAAGTGGAAAATGTTGCTTGTATCGTGATGGAGGAGCCAGCCAAGGAATTGAACACATGACGCCTGAGTGGGACCCAAACGCAATGTTAACTCAGTCACTGATTGATCTAAGTTAAATTATTTTTATTTTTTTGATGTGATATTTCATTTACAATATTCATATACGAACATTTGCACCTCCTTCCAGAGACGTAGATATTAGCACTATTGCCCTGATGATAGTCCAGCATTCAGTAAAAATCGTTGCTTGAAATGGCTTTATTCATGTTCAAGCATCCTCTCATCCACCTTCACCATCTTCTTTTTCTTTTTAATTGAGTATAATGATGCTGTTAATGCAAACTATATACATCTCCTTTCCATCAACTTTAAACGTACCTATCCTACCTGACAATATGTGCCAATATTATCTACATGTGACATTTTGGATTAATAACTTCAAGGAACTGCAAGGAATCAGTCTATTGAAGTAACCCGTGCAATCATTCCCTCCTATGGTATCTCGTTGATATCGATTCTTACAGAAACTTGCGCTTTGATCAAACCAGTGATTCCTCGATACCATAACCTGCCTCGGAACAGATTTTGTCTAGTAAGGTGGGTAAAAGGAAAGTTGCCGGCGCTGAAACTGAATAATATCGAATCTCAAAACAACGTGCTGTGTAAAATTAAGGTAAGTCAGAATCCTTCCCAGAGTTTATTGTTCATAATGTTCATCAAGTTATGCCCAATTGAAAAACCATATATTTTTATTACAGTCCAATGATTCACTATCAACTTATCTGCGACTGCAGACGCGTTTATCAAAACATGGATCCAAAATTACACAAACTATACGTGGGCAAGTAAATAAACATACAATTTTCACGCTCCAAGCCCAATTGCCAAGAAAAAAAATTCGGTGCACAACACTCCACAGTTCCTAAAAAATAATATATTAAGCGTTAAAAGCGTTATATATTAAAGAAGTTACAAGACTGCGAAGGATATAATGCAGCATTATTGTTTTTCAGTGTTATTTTTAGTCTGGAGCCCAAAGCTGGACCAATGCCACAAAACAAATTAATTCTTAAAAGTCTCGCATATGAGGCGATATTTTTGCAGCTTTTTTTATTTTATTTTAGGGGAATTCTCACAAATTGCCGAAAAGCTGGGAATAAAGCCGAATTTGTAACAGAATAAACATGGGACTTGAAAACGATAAGAAGGGAAAAACATACGTAATAAACTGGAGAAACAGGATTATTGCCATTTTGTTATAATGTATCTTTTTCATAGGAAACCTCTCATTATCTTCCTGATGTAGATTGTAGACGTACTCCTAAGAATTCATTGAATTTTAGAATTTTAATCAATTTGAATAAATTTTAATTAACAAATATGGAAAAAAAAACTTTAATCAGGATGTTAGAACATAATTGAAAAAATCTGAGGGTGCAATTCACGCGCGATAGGTCTGAAACCTTCAGAAAACTAAAGTAAACAAGAGTGGGGGGATACGAAGCACCGCACAAAGAGGAGACCGATAGGCTACGAAGAACCGCACAAAGGGGAGACCTATTACACGATCTCATTCTCTCGCGGGTTAAATCCCGTAGAAATGTGTTTGTCTCTTTTTACTGTCGCCTTTTTTGGTTCCATCGATTTTAAAATCACAACGGTGCTAAAGAAGTTTTCACTTAAAAAATCAGAGTGTGGAATTCACACGCGGTAAAAGTGAAACCTTCAGAAAACTGAAGTAAGAGTGGAGAGGCCACGAGGCAGAGAGGAGACCGATTATTCTATCTCATTCTCTTACAGGTTAAATCCTATAGATGTACGCGTTTGTCTCTTTTTGGTGTCGCTATTTTTTGTTTCATCGAGTTTGAAATCAAACGAGGTTTTAACTTGAAAAACCGTCAGATAATCTATTTTAGCAATATTTGATTAGGTTCCTGTTATTCGAAGATAGTTGGAAACTTATCTCGTTGGATCCGGAGTGCAGGAGTGCAGGAGTGCAGGAGTGCAAGGGCAGTTCAAGCTCCAGTCCTGCATAGCATTGCCCACTCCGAGTGGCGGATCACATAAATTAACCAGACAGCGGAATACGCTGCCTATGATAATTCTACGAGCTTGCATACAAAATACTATGGGTAGGTACGTATGTATCTTGAACATTCACATGTACTAGCTGGGCCCGTTGCAGAAGCAACTAACGGGTTAAAAAACTATGCGATTTGACGTGTGAACGTGGATGCAGCGAGGAGCGGATGTTTAATTAAATATATGAAGAAAAAAATCATGTTTGAATGTGGATTAAGCGAGGTGAACGTATAGTTTATCAAAGATCACTGTCAAACTGTGGTTAAGCCACATTACTTTATTTACCCCCCCACCATATTTTTATTTGTTTGATGTTTAAAACGATTTATTCATATTTTCGGCAAAAACCGATTTACTTGGAAAATCAATTGAGTGAGGCACTTGCCCATAATGATTATCGAATGATGGAAAGTTTTTTATACATATTTTATAATGACTTGAATACCATTAAACTCAATTGCCTTTCGTTGCTAGCCGTTCTTGAAACACTAAATTATTTTAATGAATTATTTTGTTCGTGCTTTTTGAAAATACTAACGAGTGTAAAAAATATTATTTTTGATTATATATTAAGGATATTTTGTTCTTTTATTTCTATGTGCAAAGGTTTAGGCTCATTGTATCAAGAGGGACGTGATTTTTCTCTAATTAATTCTCCAATTTTTTTATTATTATTGCAACGCATATCCTCTTTGAATCCACGTCGTTGGAAAAGCACTTCTCGTCTGTCCGATGTAGTGGCGTTGCAGTCGGTGCGGTCACACTTTAATTCATAAGCCACACCAGAATAGTAAATCTACTCTTAGAATTTTTGGGGATAGTTCCTATATTTTTTATAGTTTTAAAAGCTATATTTTTTTATTTAAAAAATACAAACTATACAGATTTAAAGTAAAACATATGGTTCATAAAATTAATTACAATACATAAATTTATTTTTAACGAAACTACCCAATTCAAAAGAGAAAAACATTTCTCGTGCTTGAATTTTGGAGAGTGCCATTGTAAAATGCGAGTAGGTGCAGAGAGTATGTTATTACAAGTACTTATATTTAAAAAAATATACATGAAGACAAGTCGACGTAATGAACTTGAAATAAATATGAGTTAAATTGGAATAGGATGCAATATAAGATAGTACAGGCATAGATATATCAGAAATAAAAATAATATTATTGTATTTACTCAATAGGTAGATTGTAAGTAGGTAGTAGGTACATAGCGTTGGTTTAGAAACATTGATATTTGAAATGGATCTGACAGTATTGTAAAAGTAGGTACATATAATAAAGCAGGTACAAAAGTAGGTACATTTATTTATTTATTTTTCTTTATAAGGTATGTTTACATTACATTATTCGATGCCTGTCTCACTAGGGTATGTATACATGTGTTAAAACACTGTATTAATTATTACCCATTTGTACAACTTTCCGGGATAATGTAATAACTACATACTCGTATTATACCTACTTTTTTCTTTCATACTTTTATCAATGAGGCGTAATAAATGTTTGCTAATTACAAACTTGTTTTACAACAAAACTATTGATATTTATGTTTATAATACTATCAACAAAGTTACTAAACATCGCTCTGCAATTACTTTCATAGCACCTTAAGTACCTCTTATTTTATTCTTAATTTATATATATTTATTATTATTTATTAATATATTCCTAATAAGTTAATTGAACATCTTTATACAGCTTAACATTATAATTCAACTACATGCCTACTTTGATTGTACTTACTTACACCTTTAAAATTAAGTTTATTATGTTATATTACTTATTAACACACTCCGTATCATCACACTATTCTGTATTCGGTGTTCACTTATTATCACACTCCTGAACCACTTACTTTTAATAAAGCTTACACGTAAAAGCCTCCAAGGCGTTAGTCACTAAGTAAATAAAAAAAATAAAATTACTAACACAATTTAAAAAAATGAAGTTTAATAATATATTTTTTTACATTAACGCCACAAATGAGGCCCTGAAGAAAATAATTTCCCTCAGGGTCTATGTCATCTGAGATGCTGTGTGGAGGGTCTTTTTATAATAGGAAGGAATGAACATTGGTCTTGAAGAGACCCATGTTGTAGGAAGGAGGAAACATTGTGGCCGGCAAATCGTTCCTCAGCCGAGCTGCTGAACGAGTCGAAGAAGCGACCCGTTCTCATGTGACAAATGTCAACCGTATACATAAGTTGGGCACGCGTTTAGGGTGTTTCCCGACTATGCACCGGTGCCGAAGGGATCAATGACGCTAGTTCCTCGGAGCATTTTCTATTGAAATACCGGTAGAACAAGGAATTGAACTTAGGCTAACATAAAGCATACGTTTTTATAATGAACACCTACTAAACAGGACTGACTTTTGAAACACTGTACACGAAAATATCAACAAATGAATCAAATAAAATTAAAAAAACTCTTACAAATCTTTAGTGAAAGATACGATATATGCATGTAAATAAGGCAAGGGGTGTGTGCCAAGACCAAGTTATTTGGCGGTCCGTCCTCTCAGCCTACCCCTGCGGGGAAACGGCGTGATAGTTAGTTAGTTAGAGTTTTAAGGCTCTACAACCGGGCTCGAAAAGAAGAAGATGGAGAGATACAAAATTACAAAATGTTAGAGGAGAGCGCTAACATTTACAGCGACAAAATCGATGCGAAAATTGCGAAAACGTAATAAAACACTATATAAATAGCATTTAAACAAACACTGTGAATTTTTTCACACATATAACTTGTAAAATAACTGAAACAAACGTGTTTATAATAATTTTTGGGGCATACTTTGCGATTTTTTTCTATCGAGGGAATTTTATATAATTTGCGTTTTGGGGCGGGCAATGTCTAGATGTTATCTTCAAGAATAACATATATTTTTTTAAGAGCTTTAAAACTTACCATGTTTAAGGAAGATATGTAAGAAATCGGTAAAAATTCGGGTTGCGGGCCCTTAAGGTATTTTTGTATCTTCTTCTTTCTTTTTCCTCTACAGACCCAAATTTTAATTTAAATAATATTACGTGTATAAAAGATAAATTCTAAAATTTAACTCTTGTGCCTCATACTGAGAAGGAATTTCATTAGTAAAAAAGGAATTGATTTAATTAGTTTTGTAAACTAGATTAAAAATATGCAAAAAAACCTTCATACCGTAAGATATAATCACCTCCACGAGGTAAATGTATTTTCATTCCACGATAGAAATTTTGCCTTCGAAGCATTACGGTAAAGCAGCGTCCGTGATATCATTAAATTTCTACAAATTTATGTCGTACTTATTTCATTTAACCTTTAGCATCCACATATGCAAAATTATAACGGTACAAAGGTTCCGCAAACTGCGAAATTGCAAAAACAAAAATGTTGAATATGGATAAAGTTTCGCCGCGTGAGGGAATTCGGTTTATTGCAATGTCTCTCAGCTACAAAAACAGTATCGCTATAACTTCACAAATTAGTTTATGCTAACTCTTGCTGGGAGGACAGCGACCATTTAGTATAAATATTGGTGCACATTGTCCACTATTTTAATGTAGCTTTAGTTAAAACATTAGAAAAATCGTTCTATCGGACTTCGTTCTTAGCAACACCTACCGTTTCCAAATATCTCGAAGTCTATCGCGACCATAGACATATGAATATTAGTAGACCTGCCCTAAGTGATAAAAGCGTATTATTTCCCCCTCCCCATACCGGTTCCATTGGAACCGGCTGGGATTAAGTATGGCTTCGCGTGAATCTAAAAACGTCGAGCGCTCATCGGTGCATTTTACGAAATAACACCGCAAAAGACATGGTTTGTGTTTTGAAAACGTGTAAATATATACTATCACTCGAGATACATGGTGTGTGCTCGACGATGTTTATTGGGGTAAGTAAATTATGAAACATTTGTAAAAGTGTCCTAACTAAATACGGCAACAAAATATTCGAACTTTACTTTGCCGCATTTAGACTTCGTTCGCAAATTTGTTCATTACGTGGCGAGCAATTCGCGCTCTCATGTAAAAAGGTCTACTCATTCAAAAGCAGAGTTTACCTCTAAGAACTAAATGGTGATATAATGCGAGATGCCTATATACTATCATATTGAGTTATCGATGAATCACATATCTCTAAAGTCACCTCCCCGCTCTGCGCTCCGCTGTAGTTGTTGTCTACCCCTCACCTTTATGTTCTGGTCTAGTAATATTCATATGTTTAGGATCTCGACAAAATGATGAATCTACGTGTCAGCATATTCTGATTTCGTTAAATTGTCCGTAAAAATATCATGTCTGTAAGCACGATAAAATTTACCACAGCAACACAATTGTAATAATTCAAAAATAATTTATTTGGTGAGTTTTGAAGTTTTGTGATTTAAATAACGACGATATTGAAAGAAATTTAAAACATACAATAAGCAAGCGATTTTAGAAAGAAGTGCGAATCCTTATGAAGCATGAAATTGTAAATGGTAACCTTTATAGAACACAATTGTTAAAACTTAATGACTGTCTATGTTATTATAAAAATAGTCTCATTACGTAGATAATCCTCAAAGTAAACGTTGTAATTTAAAATAAAAGTTCTCTCCAAACAATAGTACGCTTTTCCCTTATCACCAGTATTAAGATATTACATTAGCATATTCTTAAAATGAGAAACTCGATGTCTGTCACAGTCTTTTTATTTTTATTGCACAACCCCCTCCCCAACTTCTGCTCCCTCCTTACCATTCACGAAAAGAATGCCAAGTTCGAGATTTCTTTATTATATTTTCAGGGTTTTCCGGCTTTCCGGGGCTGGAAAAACTGAGGCTATTTGTAATATGAATGCATTCTGTTTTGTATGCAACATTATGTTGTAGGGGCGAAAACACTATCTAGGGGTTTAACTGTTTTTATTATCTGAAGATGTACTTGAAAGAGATTGGAGTATGTACGCTCGTAAGTCATGCAGATAGAAAGAGAAGAGAGAAATAAATGGACTACTATTTGTCACTTGTCTGTATGTAGATAGTTTTGTCAGTGTTGCGTAGCATTGATTTAGGATTGTTATTTTCATGTTTTAATTTTTTTGAACGTTTATAATTTCAATTGTTTTTCTGATCGTGAAATAAAAGGCCGTTTCAACTGACTTTAAAACATTAATGAAATAACGTACCAAATACCCCCTGTAGGCGTGCAGTGTACATAAACAGCGGCAATCAATCACGCAACTCATCGCCAAGTGACAAAAGCAAACCGCAAAAAAAAGTTTTAAACACTTTCCCCCGCCAAAAAAGCGCGACTCCCGCGCTCCACATTTCTTCACATTCGCAAAAAATGTTTTTTTTTTGGTGCATGCAAAAACGGATATGTTAATAGGCGCCCGGAGTCATACAGAAGTGACAGTGAAATGATGGTTCAGGCGCCGCCCCCCAATCTGCCGGGGGGATGCGTTACAGCAAAGGGGATGGTCAGGCGGCACGCCACTGTTAATTTATTACTCGGAAGCCGTGGGCCCGGACCCAGGGGGTGCGGGCTAGGGCAGGCCGGGCTAGGGCCGGTGGGAAGGGAAATCACGGTGACCCTGCGCGGCTCAAATATACACGAGCCGGAATTCCTCGATACAAATTTACGATCTCATTCGGAGTACAAGAGATCCGGATTAAATAATCAATTGACTCTGCGGCCACTGTGCTAATTACTTCATTGACATTTTTAGGTACCATTTTATCACAAAAAATACATAAGTCAGAGAAAACGTGGAACTATTTTGTGTTAGGTAATGGTGTACCTGTTGGACGGGTGTAATACGAAATTCATAATTTACATTATAAATCAAAAGTAGATAGATAGTACAGAGAAAGTTTTGTGCGCAGTTATATGTAAAAGTATCTGTGGTACAATGCACAGATTACTCACAGACACAATAAAATCAATTTTTTGTAAAACCTTATAGCGAATTAATAAATTTTTTGATGTTTTCTGGGTTACTAATATGATATTTCAAAACGTTACACTAATGTACCGGACCGTTATGCCTCCCGGTGTTATTTTATAGCACATTTAATATGTAAAACACAGCCGCGTTTAACTAATATTTGATTCATGGTGAGCATTTGAATATTGCTTTCTCATTATCTCAAAACTTAGTATTTGGAGATGTCTGATTAATCAGCTGGATGATACATGGCAATTGGGTAAAAACTTAGTTAGAGAGTTGTCCCCCTGATAGCCAATCTCTTGAGGGCGATTACCCAGCGGCCGAGAATTCAAATTTCGTCGAAAGACGGTCTTGCAATTGTACCCTTGCAACTGTACAGGGCGGTCCCGATGAGAAAGATAAATTATTCTCCGTACCAGCATTTTAAAATAATAACTCAATATCGGTTTTATTTCAATAAGAATTTGCTTTGGTATATACCTACATTCAAAAATGTTTAAACGTGTGATTTTTTTTTTTTACATGAGCTCCACAAAGGAGGCCCTGAGGAAAATAATTTCCCTGAGGGCCTATGTCATCTTTGGGGATGCTGTGTGGAGGGTTTTTCAGGGAAAGGAAGGAGAGGAGGGTTCTGGGAAGGAAAAGGGTTTAAGGGGTGGGTAGGAATCTGGGGTTCAGTGTGTCCTGGTCGTCAGACCTAAGCACACCTCATCCCATGAACCCGGGCACCCCTGCTAAATCACCAAACGTAGCGAACCACTTGGGGTGACCTATGGCAGAGGTGTTGGTTATCCAATAAAGGTTCCCGGGGCGGCGGTACCCATTCCCGCCTCCCAAATTGAAAGAGAGAAGTGATAATAAAACTATTAAAATTATGTACTTTTTGTAATTATTTTTTGGTCATAAGTAGTGTTATGGTACGCCCAAACGACAAAGAATTCAAACTCCTAATTCGCCGCAAACTACACAACACCCTGCTCTCCCCCCTGTTCCCTGCTTCCTACTTCCTATCCCATCCGCCCACCCGCACGCGATCCCTTCCACCAGTTGAGAATTGCGAGCCGCCTCGGGCACACGTTAAGCCCGCGCGTGGATTCCCACTGTTCGCGCCCGGCGTACTATCGCTCGAATTGTACTCAAATATAACCTGCAATGTTAATTCAATAACCTACGGGTTTAGCGCTGATATTTCACCATGCCTGTGTAAACTTCGGTTCTGTCCTAAACTCGGGAGGTGCCCCTGGAAGCCGGAAGACGAAGACCCCCCAACATCATGTAAGCTGTACAATTGTTTCCTCATTTGATTGTGTCCTTTAACGATAGACTGTAAACTCCCGCGCAAAGCCATCACTCAGAGAGTTTCGTTTAGGGATCTTGAGGTTATAAACACGATAGCTAGGATTGTGTAGTATGTATTTCTTGTGTTGAATTGTACTGTAATGACCTATGTACTGTGTTTTAAATTTGCAATACATGAATCTAGTTAACTCAATCCTGTTATTATTCTGCTACGGCAGGAGGGTTTCCTAGAGGGGGAGTATCCTGCCAGACGACTGAGATGCGAAGGAATTTCTGAAGCCTCGAGCGACCCACCACCTGAATAGAGGGTAAATCATGCCTCCCCTGAGAGCTAGCTTGGGACATGTTTGGGGGCCCGCTCCTAACACTGGCGTCCATAGTGGGGCCCAGAATTTTTTTTTTTTTCTTCATTTTTGCCATTGTCTCAGTCGCCTTACGGAGTGCTCCCTGTCGAAATCTTCCCCGCATAGGAACTGTTTGTAAACATTGATTGTACTGTGTCTTGGTGTTTTATACCCAGTGAATAATGAATTCTGTGGGAAACCACAGAAATCCATGTGCAAGTTAAGTCCATAACGCAGATTTGATTGCAATTATAAAAAAAATTGCGTCAAAGTTGAAAACATGGCCATTTTGTATTAACCAGAAAGACGGCAGCATTTAAACCGCGAATCTGACTGCGCACGCGCCGACCCCTTTGTTCACAAAGCAGCGGACGAGCAACAGTAATTCGCGCCAAATCAACGGCCCGATGTTTCACGCGGTAAATACATACCTAATCTCTGAGTTGCGCGCGCACCCACGCGCATCGAAGCACAAAAGTGCGTTTATCGCGCCAAACTCCAACGGCAAAAATCCGTTTGAATCAGGCAGAACAATTCCCTGTCACTATGCAGTGTTTTGAATAATAAAATCGCCCTTCTGTCACTAAGGTCGGAAGCAATGGAGATCGCTATTGTAAATTTGGTTTTGGAATTCCAATTACCTTGTGGATTCTTTAATTAAAAAATCTCACACTCACGTTTTCTTGCACAATATACCGATCGGCCCACTTGTTGTGTCTGTCAAATTAGTACCACGTATATTTCACCAAATGGACAAAATAATGACTTTCTTTCCACATTCTACGTTATAGGTACCGCATTTTTTTTTCAGCATAAGTGTAAAGTGAATTGTGTTTTTTTCCTTACATAAAAAAAGTGAAATAATAATAAAACCAATGATTGGTTCCATGAAAAAATAAAATAATTTTAATGTGGTTTCGTAACAAATCCCATATTCAGTTATTTTCATCCGGAAGTTTGTCCTTATTTGCCAGAAGAGTGCCTTTTGTGAATTTTAGTGCCTTTCTCAGTGCAAAGTGGTTTGTGAAAAATAAAAAACCCGTTTTCTAAAGGTCAGTCCTGGCAAAATTTTTTGGAAATAAATAAATACTTGTGAATTTCACAGTTTTCTCAAAAGTGGTTTGTGAAAAATAAAAAACCCGTTTTCTAAAGGTCAGTCCTGGCAAAATTTTTTTGGAAAAAAAATAAATACTTGTGAATTTCACAAGTTTTCTCAAAAGTGGTCAGTGAAACACAAAAACCTTTACTACTTAGGTCTTTCCACGCAAAATTTTTTCTTGTGCCTTCCTTTGACAAAGATTCTGGTGTCATATATACCAAATTGTAGTATGGAATACAGTTTTCTATAACTATTTTAGAAATACCAACCAGTGATTACCAAGTGAAAAGTGCCTCACAAAATTAATTTTGCGTTTGCTAAAGAAGACCCCTGGCAATTTTTTTTCACCAACTGGGAAACTCACAATGGAAAACAATCAAGCTATGGCATCATCCAATTTGGGCATCATTCCCAACGTGCACAACTTATCCAAAACTCACTTACAAACTGCTTTAAGGGATAGAGGACTCTCGCCATCAAGCAAATCTAAACCTACATTAAAGGCTTATGCACTTTTATTCAACAAAAAGTACATTAAGAGAATAAACCTCGCCCCCTCAAGCGAAAATAATTCACGCTCGGCTACGCAAGTTTTGAATAATCTTGTTCCTAACGAAGAACCTATGCCACAAGTAATGATAAAACAGGACATCGCACCCACCTTGACACAAGATAAAACCTACGATTTATCCTTGTGGAAAATCAAATATAATGGCGTCTCCGATGTACTGGATTTCATTGACCGTATTGAAGAAACGGCTACAATCAAAAATATCCCATTCGAGATTCTACGAAAAAACTTCATAGAACTCATCTCCCCAGAATTGATACCCTGGCACCGCATTCAAAAAACTAAATGCAAAGATTGGAATAAACTCAGATCTGCCCTAATCTCGAGCTTCGGAAAAACGGAAGCCCAGCACCGGATCAAATTATCTTTACTATCTATTAAACAGCTAGTAAATGAACCTGTAGCAACATTCATAGAAAGGGCTGAATCCATTAACATCAAGCTTTCACATCCCGTTTCGGAAGCTGAACTATTACAAGTCATAACTGATGGCCTTTTAAGCAAATACGAGAACATCATTACCTCACAGAAAATTGCATCCCTAGCCCAGCTAAACGAAGTCTGTCTCCTTCTGGAATCGTACCAGGATAGGAAAAACATAAAGAATGTGTCAAATAATGTAGTTGTGCCAAGCCGTTCGTCTGGTTTAAAACCAGAATTCAACAACAAAAAAGTGTGCTCTTTTTGCAAAAAAGTAGGCCATCTGGCCACTACTTGTTTCAAGCAAGCAAGGTTTCTGGAATCTAAGGAACCCCGAACTTTCAAGAGGCATCACTCTAGGGACCGCTCTCCTCCAAGCGACGAACTGCGCAACATTTTCAAGAAATCAAGGCACAACATGGAAAGGTTACAAAACCCAAGCGATGTCAGACCTCAGGTGGATTTCTCCAAGCCCCCACCAAATTTCTACATGAAGAGGCCAAAAAACTAAATAATAACCTCTCAGGCACCCATTCTGAACCAAGGTCTAAAGAATGGACTGATTGGTTAGCACACATTAAGTATTTTAACCAGACCTTAAATGTTTCTTCGGTTTGTTGCAAACAAGCTAAAGATGGGAGACCCTATGCTTTTTTCTCTGTTAACAATGTGCCCTTTTCCGGATTACTTGATAGTGGTGCATCTGTCAGCTGTCTTGGCAACAATGCTCACCTGCCTTTTGTTAACAGTGATTTTAGAATTTCGCCCCAATCGACACACCTGACGACTGCGGATAATGTTTCCCAACCGGTCATCGGTGCCCTTGCCCTGCCAATTAATTGTAACAATAAAATAGTTACAATCAATTTTCTAATAGTGCCCTCTATATCCCAGAATTTCATCCTTGGCGTTGACTTCTGGAAGGCATTCAATGTTGCTCCCCAAGTATTTAATACTCTTGGCGAAACCTCCACTGCTGCTCAAATTAGTGAGATCCGCACAATAATACCTCACGAAAATTTAAGCACGGACCAGGCTCTCCAACTAAAAGAAATGGTCAATAAATTCGAGTCAATATCTTTCGAAAAATGTGGATTAGGTTTGACAAATTTGGTTGAACACCATATCAAAACCAATGGCCCACCCATCAAGCAACGTTATTACAACTTAGCCCCCCAAAAACTTAAACTTTTAGAAAACGAACTTGATGAAATGTTAAAAATGGGTGTGGTGGTTCCCAGCAGAAGTGCATGGACCAACCCAACTCTTTTGGTTTCTAAAAAAGACGGCTCTGCACGTTTCTGTCTCGACAGTAGACGTTTAAACTCTTGCACGGAAGCTGATGCGTATCCCTTACCTCACGTTCACGCAACCTTAGACAAGCTGCGTAACGCCAAGTTCATCTCTTCTGTCGATCTCAGCAAAGCGTTTTGGCAAATACCCTTGGACGCAGAATCGTGCGAAAAAACTGCTTTCGTTGTACCTGGTAGGGGAATGTTCCATTTTAAAAGATTACCCTTTGGTCTAAAAAACAGCCCCGCCGAGTTACAAAGACTGATGGACAAACTTTTCGGTCCTGAAGTCGATAACAGCCTGTTTTGTTACCTTGACGACCTCATCATCGTCAGCGATACCTTTGAAAAACACCTATTAATGCTGGAAAAAGTTTTTCAACAACTCAAGTTCGCTGGTTTAACCATCAACTTGAAGAAGTCTGAATTCTGTAAGTCCCGTCTACGTTATTTGGGATTCATTATCGACGAAAAAGGTCTAAGAACAGACCCCGCTAAGGTGGAAGCCATGGCAAATTTTCCCCGACCCAAAAACGCGAAGGAAATCAAAGGTTTCCTTGGACTTGCAGGTTACTACAGGAGATTCATCAAAGACTTTTCCACTATCGCAGCCCCCTTAAATAAAATTACCGGCATCCGTAAAGGTGTCAGCAATTTCCGATGGTCTGTCGAAGCTGAAGAAGCGTTTACAACTCTAAAAAATGCCCTTCAAAAAGCTCCCGTTCTGAATTGCCCGGATTTTGCACTCTCTTTTACCCTCCACACGGATGCCTCCAATGTAGGAATCGGTGGAGTCCTTACTCAAGAATTCCCAGATGGCGAACACCCTGTAGCGTATTTTTCCCGTACATTAAACAAACACGAGAAAAACTACGGAATTACCGAGAAAGAGTTATTGGCTGTATTGGATTCTGTTCACCATTTCCGCGGTTACATAGACGGTAGCAAATTTACTGTAGTTACAGACCATAGTAGTTTGAAATGGTTGATCTCTTTAAGTAATCCCTCCGGTAGGCTCGCTCGTTGGTCCTCCCGTTTGTCTCAATACAATTTTGATGTTGTTCACCGTAAAGGCGCGGACAATATTGTTCCCGACGCCCTTTCAAGAATTGAACTGGCTTCATTAAATGTTGACACAATTGCCCCCCCTCCATCTACAAAAGATGAATGGTACTTGAAAATCTTCGAAGGTTGTAAAAATAACCAACAAAAGTTTCCTAATTTTATCATAAAAGAAGGACAACTATACCGTAATTGCAAGGTAACACTATCCATCCTCGAAGATTACTCGTGGAAACTTGTCGTCCCCCTCGAAGGTAGAGAACAAATAATTATTGACAATCATAGTGCTCCCGACTCCATACACCCAGGAAATTTCAAGACGTATAAAAAGATCTCCTTGAAGTATTACTGGCCTGGTCTCTTCAAGCAAATTCGCAATTACATCTCTAAATGTGAAACTTGTAAAGCCTATAAACATAGCACGGCAGCACCTGCCGGCCTAATGGGTAATCCCAAACGTGCCGACAGACCCCTACAATCATTGTCAATGGACCTCGTCGGACCCTTTCCCCGAAGTTATGCCGGACACATGCACATACTTAGTGTAGTGGATGTTTTCACTAAATTCTGTTGGATCTTTCCTTTAAAAAGAGCCAACGCGTCCGCCATCATCAAACTTCTGGAAAAACACATTTTTATACCTTACGGAACACCCAGAACCGTAATTGTTGATAACGGAAAACAATTTATTGCCCAAGAATTCAAAGATTTTCTTGCCAAATACGGAATCAAGGATATTTACTATAATACCTTGTATACTCCACAAAATAACACCGTCGAACGTTATAACCAAACAATCAACACAGCTCTGGCTATTCTAGTTGATAAAGATCAACGTACTTGGTGTAAAAACCTAGATAAAATTCAGGCTGCAATGAACAACACTGTTAATCTGGCCACTGGTTACACACCTTTCTTCTTAAAACACGGTATGGAACAAGTTGTTCATGGTTCTCTACATAGGAACACAAACTTTCCTACGTCAATTGCCACCACAAGCAACCCTACCGCGGACTATGCCCATCGTCTGGAAGAACTGTCGGCCATCTACAGTGAAGTCACTGATGCTTTGCTCCTGGCTCATCAAAAGAGTGCGGACAGATACAACCTACGTAGGAAACATGTCACCTTCAATACAGGAGACATAGTTTGGAGAAAGAACAACACACTTTCCCAAGGAGCCATGTATTTCTCTGCCAAGCTGGCACCACGTTTCGTGAAGGCCAAAGTTCTAAGAAAGATATCAGATCTAGTGTACTCCTTGTCGGACTGCTCTGGAAAACACATTGGTAATTACCATATTAAGGATATCGCAAAATCTGGAAGTGAGGAGTCAAGTAAAACTGCCCCCACTATCTCAGCAAACTTAAAATGATCCAGTGTGTATCACCACAACCTTTTTGTAAGCACACCAAGTCTTACAATGGCTGGCGTGTAAAGTGTCAATTACATGCCCACCCTTTCGTTGATAAAACGAATATTGTTAAAAAATCATTTTTGTAAATTTATGTACAATCCACGGTGTAGTTTGCCCCGTTCATGTTCGTGAATTGGCAACCACCGTAATTTTTGTCTCACACGTTTTTTTTATTTTTTTTTCTTTCTTTTTCTCACCTGTTCCAAAATTGATCACTTTAGAGCAGAGACACCCCTCGAGTGACAGTGTTCGGGAAGTCATGAACCCAATCATTGCCTCTCAACCCCTCACACTACGCAACGTTCATGCCATGGCACGCTTTGCCATGTAATGCAATATTGTAATTTTCACCATTTTTGTTTGTTGTTTTTTTTTCATCATATCGGAAGGAATCTCTTCAATTTTTTCTTTTTATGTTCTGTAAATACTGGAGCGTCATTCTATAATCGATTTGGTAAACTCCAAAGCGTTAAATCACGACCCAGGACTAGTAAACCATCTCAACATGCTCCATATTTTACCCATCATGGTAAAGATAAGTGGTTACTCACATAATCACATTCCTTGTGTATAGTAGTTTTCAATTTTTTCTCAAATGTCAAAAATTGATGGCGTCCTACCCGAGCTCTTTGCTAACAAATTGGATTTTGACACATCCATTTTGAAATCATATGTATATAAATAAAGGAAAAGCCTTTAAATTGGTCTTTCCATCCTTGTACAAATCCTCATGGACTCGTTTCAACTAAAGTACGTAAAACCAAATACTCGGTCTTTTGTTGTTATAAGAAGTCCTCGATTTGTCCCTCTTCACAACATATATGTCTTGTATTACATGCTTCAACCCTTACGGAAAAGGTTAATAAAACCTAACGGCAGCCCTGATTTCCGTACATAAATAACCGCAGTTTAACGTAAATCATCAATGTTTTGTTTGATCATCGTTTTACAAACATAGGCATTCAACTCCTGTTTCGCCATTTAACCAAGTATTTGCAACCTAAATTGCACATAACCTGGTATGTTGTAACCGCACAAAGGGTATGTGAAACCACAATTGGTCCCTTTTATTTGTCCCCACTGAAGTTTGCTGCAATAGACAGTATGTAAAACCATGTAGGTCTGTCTTTGTTTGTCACATGGTGTAAACAGAAATGTACTCTGTCATCACCCCGCCTTTATAACATACGAAGTGACATTAAATTGTTTACCTCCTTGTTATCCTATCGTACGCTCCTGGGCTACGGAGTTAGTTAATCTAACAAATCTTTATAAACTGTGTTAAAACAAGCATAGTTAACGTTTATTGTGTTGTATTTAAACGTAACCCTGTTACATTATAGGAGAGATCCTTAGAACATCCACCATTATAGGAGAGATCCTTAGAACATCCACCATTATAGGAGGGATCCTTAAAATACCTGCCGCGATACGAGAAGTTCGTCATAATCACTTTTTTCTCATAGCTAAATGTTATTGAGCTGGTCGTGTGACATATTTGTCATGAGAACCATTTTGTACATTCTATTTTGGTCATGTGCCATTCATTTGTCATGAGAACCATTTTGTACATTCTATTTTGGTCGTGTGCCATTCATTTGTCATGAGAACCATTTTGTACATTCTATTTTGGTCGTGTGCCATTCATTTGTCATGAGAACCATTTTGTACGTTCTATTTTGGTCGTGTGCCATTCATTTGCCATGAGTACCACCCTTTTCGTATAACCTGTTCCGGTCGTGTGTCATTTATTTGTCATGAGTACCGCTTTTATGTATAACTGTGTATAAACTCTGTACACGAGACGTGGAGACGTAATAACAATACTTACCGTGATTCGTGTGAACGACATAATATCGGCTTTGCTATCTTCTTTAGGATGCATTGTATAAACTCTTTGACTTCTGTCTATAATTGAGTTATATCTTGTATGTACTTACATATTTTGTACACTATACGTGGAGACGTTAAAACACTTACCATGAGTCGTGCGAACGAAATAATATCAAACCCTTTGTGTGCGATCTACGAAATGTAGTCCACAACCCTTTGTTGTCATTCAACGCCAATGCCCGTGGACTTCCTGTTTTTTTTACTTCTTTGCAAAAAGGAAAGAAGCCCAGGAATATCTACTATCCCAAAAGGACTAGTTTTCAGCTTCACTGTCAATTATGGGGCATAGTGCTGTGGGAGTTAATCGATTGAGCACAAAAAACCACCTAACTCGTTGTCTGGAGAACGAACAAGAAAACCCCCAGGTTTGTGAAATTGGAGCAAGGGTCTGTCTTTTCTCACAATCATGTAGAAGTTTTTAAAATGACCCCTAATCTTTTGCCCAATACACGCGAAAGATTAGCCTCTTTGATATAATGTGTATTCAAATGTCTCCTCATCCTTTTTGATAAATGTAAAGAGTCAGGAAATCTGCTGGTTGATTATGTTTCATTTTCACATAGAGTTTGAATCGGAAATTGGTCCAGTCTCTAGCAAGTTTCGCAACTCGTCTCCCTTCTCCCCTCCTCCTCCCATTCCCCATGTTTCAGACTTATGTTATGAAGTGAAAAATCTGTCGTTGACCATATCTCGCCCTCACTTGGAGTTCGAATAGGTAACTGTCCGGTTATCTACAGGTTTTCCCCCTCAATCTCTGCATATGTCTCACCAGTTTTTTTCTCTCTTTTCTCAATTCCACGAAACACATTCATGAATGTTGGATATGTACGATATGCACTTGGCGTACCGTCTGTCTCCTTTTGACAACCTTTATTCATGAATTGGTTTCCCTTTGCCGTGACTAGTTCACGATTCTTTGTCTCGTTCTTTGAAATTCTACGAAAATGTTACCATCTCATGTTAGCATAGGCCATAGAGGGCCGGTTGTTTTTTAACCAAGACATATTGTCACTAGGCAAACGCCAAGTCATCCTGGCAAAGGAAAATGTTCATGTAATCACAATTTAGTTAGGAATCTCTCTTCGTCACTCTCTGGGTCGGTGGTTAAAATTTCGTTATTTCATTATCTGGACACATTTTGTTTCTCTCCAAACCTTTTCTTCATTGGTCCCTAGGCAGGTAAACTTCAAGAATTTTGCTCTAATAATAATTCCTCCCGGATTTAAAAAGAAGCCCAGGCGGATGTCATCACCAACAGCCAAGCTGAGCTTCACTTCCTGACAGCACGCGCTGTGGTTACAAGGTCTCTCCTGCTGCCATTTTCTACGCAATTGTTCCTGAAAGCACAGACCATACCGCCCATACGTATGTTGTCTTGTCGTGCCACAGCAAGCTGAGTTGTCCCACTATACTTTATGACACTCTAAACTACCTTTTGGGCACGCTAGCTCTTAGGTTTGTTCTTACTCTTGCTATCAATGCCAACCTTGTCGTCTCTTGCTCTGTCATGCAGTGACGCATATATCGTCATGTGTAAACCATCATTACCTTGACCCACCAGTATTCGCTGAATGCGCACCAATACAAGTTATCTTGAGCTACATTATGCTTCAATAACCATTATATACGATCCGTGTTTACCATAATAACACTTAGGATTCGCACTGGCATGTCTGCAGATACTGGATTCTTCTCTTCAATGACCTCTGTAACCATAGTCGCGGCACAGCAACCACAGTCTCCACTTCGTGAACTTCGACGTCTTCGACAAAACCAAGTGTTTTCTAAGGCCCAAGTGTACTCCTGAGCGTTGTCTCAAATGGGTCTGATTACAGTGATAATGTAATCCTTAGAATCCGTGAAGTCACGTCCTTTTCTTCGAAATTCTCCGAAACCAAACAAATCCACGCTTCACAAACTTAGCTCCAAGACCAATGAAACCTTAGAATCACACACTTTTTCTCTTCTCTTGTACAAATGTATTGTCATTCTTTCAATTGCTTAACCATGTGTATTGTCATTCTTTCAATTGCATAACCATGTGTATTGTCATTCTTTCAATTGCATAACCATGTGTATTGTTATTTTCAATTGCATAACCTTGTATGTTGTTTTACACCATGTACTTTTCCCAAATTTGTCTTTTCCAAACATTGTATGTACCCCCACCCATTCCCTACAAACATTGTGACCCAAACTATAGCATAAAACTGTATGTTCTAGCTAGGAAATCTCTCAAGCAACGAATCTCTCAAAAACCCCGATGGAAGCATAAGAGGATTTTTTTTCCCTACAGCTCCATTGCCACGTCGCTTTTTTTCCAAGCGCGGGGGGAAGTGTTATGGTACGCCCAAACGACAAAGAATTCAAACTCCTAATTCGCCGCAAACTACACAACACCCTGCTCTCCCCCCTGTTCCCTGCTTCCTACTTCCTATCCCATCCGCCCACCCGCACGCGATCCCTTCCACCAGTTGAGAATTGCGAGCCGCCTCGGGCACACGTTAAGCCCGCGCGTGGATTCCCACTGTTCGCGCCCGGCGTACTATCGCTCGAATTGTACTCAAATATAACCTGCAATGTTAATTCAATAACCTACGGGTTTAGCGCTGATATTTCACCATGCCTGTGTAAACTTCGGTTCTGTCCTAAACTCGGGAGGTGCCCCTGGAAGCCGGAAGACGAAGACCCCCCAACATCATGTAAGCTGTACAATTGTTTCCTCATTTGATTGTGTCCTTTAACGATAGACTGTAAACTCCCGCGCAAAGCCATCACTCAGAGAGTTTCGTTTAGGGATCTTGAGGTTATAAACACGATAGCTAGGATTGTGTAGTATGTATTTCTTGTGTTGAATTGTACTGTAATGACCTATGTACTGTGTTTTAAATTTGCAATACATGAATCTAGTTAACTCAATCCTGTTATTATTCTGCTACGGCAGGAGGGTTTCCTAGAGGGGGAGTATCCTGCCAGACGACTGAGATGCGAAGGAATTTCTGAAGCCTCGAGCGACCCACCACCTGAATAGAGGGTAAATCATGCCTCCCCTGAGAGCTAGCTTGGGACATGTTTGGGGGCCCGCTCCTAACAGTAGGTATTTATAATTTTTCAATAACCTTAAGCAAAATAAAAATGTAAAAAGACTGATGATATATGTTAGTTTGTAAGACCGTAAATAAATTGAAAACTGAAGTAATTTCGTCACAAAACACGTACTCGGATCTTTCTTTTAAAGATTTCAATTGAAAAAAAAAAATCTGAAAGATAGTTTTCCTGCTTAATTTATTGATTTATTTTACTGCATGATTTTAAATGTGTGTTGTGAATACAACATTTTGTTTAAAACTTTAACAAATCTGCCAACGACCTACGGTATAATCTTATTATATTAAAAATATTTTTTTTTCTCAAATTTTAAAACATATTTTTACTAGATAAAATAACATACTTTCGAAATGGATTTATACTTTTTTGTGGAAAAAGATCAATACGTCTAGAATTTTATTTAAAAATTACATATTTCCGGTTGTGTCTAGTTATTCCCTTTGAAGAAAAGGCAACCAATAATATGGAGGTATATGAGATAGAATATGATCTGATACTACATCTACCAAATGTTGCATCTTTAACAAATTTACTCCTGTTAAAATAACTTTAGGAACTTTTATTAGTATTTCCATGCTATTTCTAAAACAAGCCCTCACCAACAAGTACACCCAGCCACACAAAGACATCTGTTTTCGGCTTGAAACGGGTTAAACGTCACTGGCGCTGGTCACAATGCGATTTTGACGGGGACCCTCTAGGGCCGTTGACGGGGGTCTGCCGAATCTATTCCTATTCCCCTCTCCAACCTTCCACCTCCAGCTTGCAGCCTACAAGGGCTGGGGGTTGGGGATGTGCGAATAGGAGTGGGAAGGAGACAGAGTGGAGACGACCCCGTGGGGATACGCAGCGCCACGTGAGCGATTGCCAAGCCGGGAGGAAAATTGTCCATTATCATTGTATTGCTTGGATTTAAGAATATATTTAATAACGCCTGACAATTTTTTCAGTATTCCACCCTGTTTGGCACATTTTATTCAATTGCTTCTTTGGTAGAGGCTTCGTGTCTTTATTCTAATTAAAACTACGGTATTCATTCGGAAGACAACTCATAATGGAAGATTTTTGACAACGTGACTCAAAACTCTGGACCTAGAGTTGGTGGGTCGTGGCTTCAAAACTCAGTGAATATACTTTTATGAATTTTTTCGCAAAACCAAATAGTTAACCGTGTGTTTTTGCACATTCTCCAGAATTTGCATACTTTATTATATCCTTGAGTATCGTCCTGGCGAGAGACCACAATCCAGAATTTTCATATTGCTTCTTATGGTGACCAGATTGATACGGGTTTTACACCAATATTCCTCTTATTTTTCCCCACTTACATCTTTCCCACAATGCGGTATTTCCACAAACGAGGGAAAGATAATTTTTCTGATTTTAATCATCCTACTATACGGTTCACGGCGAGTTCATCGAAAACGAGTTCATCGAAAACCAATTCATCGAAAATCAATTCATCGAAAACCAATTCATCGAATGATCAATTCATCGAATCGCCAATTCATCGAAAAAATATATTTTGTTGATATTTGAGAGAAATGCCGAGCGGACCGAGAAGTTAAAAAAGCATTGTTCAACCTTAACTAACCTAACCTAACCTAACCTAACCTAACCTAACCTAAACTAACCTAACCTAATCTAACCTAACCTAACCTAACCTAACCTAACCTAACCTATTTTTTTAATATCACTCTTAATGACCTTTCTGAGTTGTTTATGAGTTGGTTTCATTATGAGTTGTCTGGTCACTGTTCCTTAGATATCCCTTTTTTGCAGTATC
The DNA here is from genome assembly GCA_929108145.2 of Limnephilus rhombicus. Classification (NCBI taxonomy): domain Eukaryota; kingdom Metazoa; phylum Arthropoda; class Insecta; order Trichoptera; family Limnephilidae; genus Limnephilus; species Limnephilus rhombicus. The sequence goes on along the minus strand of OV815273.1, from coordinate 27,018,440 downwards.
AGACAATCAGAAATCGAAGAGATAACCTATAAATTTTACATTGTCACTTCGAAACTGACATTTGCTAAACACATTTAACTCAGTTAAACAGACCTTTTTGGGTATTTAATTTTGACAGCTCTAATATCTACAAAAAAAATGTTTTTCTTTGAATTGGCGATTTGATGAATTGATCATTCGATGAATTGATTTTCGATGAATTGATTTTCGATGAATTGATTTTCGATGAACTCGTTTTCGATGAATTTGCTGTCGATGAATTTATTTTCGATGAACTCGTCGATTACCCTACTATACTATACTACTAAAAATGTTTGTTTATGTTTTCATTCAATATTATTGATTTTAAAAACTATCTAAAACTGACAAAATCAAAACGGCCCGTGGTTGGAAAACAGGATTGTGACGTCACAAGCGTCGCTCGGCTGGGCCAGCATAAATAAACACTGTCAGTGAGCCTCCACGCTCATGACATCACACGATAGCTACGCCCCAAAATATCGTTTTAGCGGTAATTCAAAAATGGGAAACTTTGACTCGCTACAGAAAATTTGTTGGTCAACATAAAAAATAAAATAAAAATGAAATAAAAAATAAAATAAAATCATAGAATTTTTTTGCTTAATTTTTTTTAATCAATACAAAAAAAAACGTGGAAATACCCCATTGTTTTCAAACAGGGGTTACCATTCCATTGGCTGGCAGTTGGAGCGCTTGTACGGTTTAACAGAATGTACGAGTTCAAAATTAAAACTCATTATTTAACATTCAGGGAGTTAAGGCATGTGGTGCTTGACTTACTTTAACCAGTGATTCCTGGCACTAGTCGGAGTAAAAAATATAAATAAAATTTGGGTCTCCAGTGACATTTTGTCTGCTTCTTTCTTCAAATTATTTCATCAAAAGCACACAAAGTGAATTGGTTCCACATGTCGTCAGTGGTCCATTGTACCGAGTAACCGCCCAACCCCTCACACGTCACTAACTGTCCAATAATAATTAGTGATTTTTAAAATGCTTTTAATAAAAAAAAAACAAACCAAAAATGTCGCCGGAGGCCAAAACTTCAATTACATTTTTTACTCTAAATAATGTCAGCAATGACTGGTTAAGGCAAGTCAAGTAAGTCCCTTAATACCCTGTGTAATAAATTAAATTATTCTTAGGGTAAAACGTAAATAATATTAATGTGCAGAAATGCCATTATTTATAAGACGAATATTAACCACCTCAATAAAAGCTTTTAGAGACCACTTGTATGCACAATCACTAAAGTTCTCCGACAGAATGTCCGCGGCGTTCTTTATTTGAATTTCGCGCCATTTCCCACTGCAGGCGTCTGCGTCTAGAGGACCTTCCTCTCACCTTCCTTATAATATAAATAAACACCTCCCCATCTTTTGCCGCCTTTGTGTTTCTCATAAAGTGCGAGTCTTGTGTTATTTATTATGTCTATTATTTAGCCGGTCTCACAATAAGCTTCTTGTACTTATTTTCTCACCAGGCACCTCTATACACAGGGTGCAATTCTGCCAAACTTCCCAGATTCTGGGATGAGATTGCATAGCTAATTTAAGTCATAATTGTCATTTTAACATTACACTTTATTCAAACGCATTTTAGAAAGAAAAACTTAATTTTTATTTTTATTATTTGGTGCAATGTAGGTACTCCAAAATTAATCTACACATTGAGGAGTACGGTTTTTGATCTATAAACTTTAAAACCATTTGTCCACGGAGGTTGGTCCGTCGCTGGTATGCCATATTCCTTCTATCTTGGCAACATATTAGTAAATACCCGACGCGTTATCTATTACGGTTATTTCGGCAGTGCTTGGGCGCTAGGTAAATGCCCGAAGTAGCTACTTTAATACCAGACGTGTCGAACGCTACCATGTCAGTTTTTTACAAGACTGCATATTAGCTTGTGTCGCTCTCCATAGAGAGAAAAAAAATGGCCGTATTTTTAGACGCCCGGGGTCTCAAAAGTTTCGTATGATCTGTAGCTATTCGAAAACGTCAATATGAAATTAAATTATTAAATGTAAATGAAATTATTGTTCACTATTAGCCCGCTAAAATGGCCGGAAGTTTTGAAAAAAAAATTGATTTCGTGATTTGGAAAAAAAATAAAACAAAGGGTTCATATTTTTTGACGGGGGATGCCTTTGCCCACCTAATGCATGGCGGGCCGGATCAGAAGAGACCGGCTGAAGGAGACCTTTTAATCTCTCCAGCCTGACTCTCTCGACCCATCGCCTTGCACTTCAGTGTGGAAAATTTACCCGGCTATTCAGATCTAGTCACCATACACGGCAAAAGTAATTTCAAATAACGTTGCAATTCTGAATGAATACTGACGAATACCAAAATACGACATACTTACATGTGCAATATCTACTTAAGATTTAGGAGGTCGTATATCGACTTTGATTGTACGGCCGTATATCTTCTTTGCATACTTACTTGAAGAAAACATCTTCTATACTTTCGGCTAGACCAATTGTCGCCGGACCAATTGTCGCCGGACCAATTGTCACCGGACCAATTGTCGCCGGACCAAATGTCAGCCGGACGAACTGTCGGCCGGACCAACTGTCGCCGGACCAACTGTCGCCGGACCAAATGTCGCCGGACCAACTGTCAAGGAACCATTATGAATAGAGTTCAGGTGCATCGACTAGTATGAAATGTACGTAGGTACTTAAGGAATTAATAATCACCAAAAGTACAGTTTGTCAAATAAGAGTAGAAAATATATGAGGGCGCCACTGTTGATCAAATGGCAATACTAAACACATAACTCATGGTGTTAAAGTAAAGCTGTGTAACCTACATTTTTATAAAAAATTAAAAAGGCATAATAGTGGAAAAAATATTTTTTCATTGCAGTATAGATACTCGCCGATCTCAAAATTAGAATTGCATATAGGTATATTATTATTATACCTTTAAAATTTTGTGTTAGCATAGTGAAGAATAACTATAATGTAATAAAATATGAAGCACAGTTTAGAAATTGCTCGTATTTATTTAATACTAGATAAAGTACCTAGCGTTGCCTGGGCTTAGATCATGTCTCTAATTTTAGATCTGAATATATTTAACTCATTTAGATCTAAAAGTAGTATAACTAAACTCACCATTAGTGATTCTTCCTTTTTATCTATTGTTAAATTCAAATTTATGTTAAATTAAATTGAAGCAAATCGCTTTATAAATCACTTTTTAATCAAATTTATGTCATGAAGAAAAAATGTTTTTTAAAATGTGGTTTACTGTGTTCTATACATTCAGTGTCATTGCACTTCAAAAAAATATTTGAGAGTTAAATTGGTGTTGCCAGTCTACAAATTTAGTAGTTCCAGTTTTTATATTTTCTACTCTTTTTTGACAGACTATATATGTTTAATTTAAAAAAAAACATTATTTTTTAAAGCATAAATTTGGCATTTGTATGAGAATTTGGCTCCTTAGAACGGGCAATCTGTCTAACTAGGATTAATGTCGACCTAAAAAGACTTAATAACACTTGTACCTACACATTTTTAAATGTTTTCAGTTATTACGCATTATTATTATGCTATTTTAGTTATATAAATGTATCTAATATAATGTAATAAATAAAAAATAAAAATAATTGAAAATCAGAGTGTGCAATTCTCACGCGGTAGAAGTGAATCTAGAAAGTCGCTAGATGTCGCTCTCTTTTCTTTTGCCTGTTTATGTTTTTATGTTAATGATTTTACAAAAATAAAAATGCATATTTTTTTTGGCTTTGATAGGATTCGAACCTCCGTTCACTGGATGTTGAAACAAAAAAACACAAATGACCTCACAATCATAAACAATTACAATCATTACAAAAAAATTCTTAGTAAAGTAAAACAGGTAGCTAAACGGAATTATAATAGTAAACGAATTCAAAACGCGCAAAATAAAACCAAAACATCGTGGAACATAATAAAAGAGAACTCAAATAATTCTAATTCTAAAAGTAAACCAAAAATCTGTCTTAAAATAAATGATAACCTGGTATCAGAACCAAAAAATATTGCAAATGAATTTAACATTTTCTTTGCACCACCGCCACCACCACAAAATACATCTCTACATCCACAATCTGCCAAAACAGTCGAAAACAAACAGTCGCGATCATTCTTCATAACGCCTATAAACAGGGAGGTAATTATTAAAATCATCGCAAAACTGAAAAATAAAAGCAGTGTCGGCACTGACAAAATCCCTATAAAAATTATAAAAGCATGTGCAGAAGCGTTAAGTTACCCGTTGGAAATATTAATTAACAAATCTTTCGAATCAGGAACCTTCCCAGAACAATTAAAACAATCTATTATTGTACCTTTGTATAAGAAGGGTCCTAAACAGGAAATCTCAAACTACAGACCGATATCCTTATTACCAAACTTTTCAAAAATATTTGAAAGAGCCATGTACAATCGCATTTATAACTTTCTCGAAAACTTTGAGATAATATGTCCACAACAATTTGGATTCCGTAAAGGCCGTTCAACAACACAGGCAGTATTCAATTTTTTGAACAAAATTCTAGAAAATATTAATGTTAGTAAAAAAACCGTAGGTATCTTTCTAGACCTCTCAAAAGCATTCGACAATGTTGATCATGAGCTTCTTCTAATTAAACTTGAACATGTAGGTATTAGAGGATTAGCATTAAAATGGTTTGAATCGTACTTAAAAATCGTCAGCAGAAAGTTCAAATTTCAAATATCGATGAAAAAATGGTCCAGTACATGGTAGAATCCAAATGGAGAAAAATAAACAAGGGTGTGCCACAAGGAAGCATTCTTGGGCCTCTCCTCTTCCTTATCTATATAAACGAACTCCCAATAATTGCTGGCACAGAATGTTCAATGTTCGCTGATGACACCGCTTTGTTGTTTGAATGTAATGGAGACGTTGATGAATTTAACAAACAAGTTAACGAGACTTGCCAATTAATAGCAAACTGGCTGTTATCGCAACATCTATCACTCAACACAAACAAAACCCAAATTTTAAAATTTTGTCCAGTGCAAGCTACACCTATAAATATAAATGTAAACATTAATAATATTATTATCGAACCTTCCCAAACCTGTTCACTACTGGGAATAGAATTAGACATAAACATAAACTGGAAAGAACATGTCTCAAAAATTGTAGCAAAAATCAGTAGTTTTTCTTATGTTCTGGGTACCTTGAGAAAAATATTGAACACTGAATCAGTAATAGCCGCATACTATGGTTATGTATATTCAATAATAAAATACGGTATTATTTTTTGGGGAAACTCGGTAAACGCCAAAGATGTCTTCATCATACAAAAGAGATGCATAAGAAAAATTACAAACTCCGGTCGTTTAGATTCATGTAGACCTATGTTTAAAAATCTGAAAATTCTAACAGTCACAGACATATATATAATGGAGTTATGCATGTTAGTGCGATCATCTACAGACAAGTTCCCACTAAAAAACTCAACACATAAATACGCTACAAGGCTCACAGAAAACCTATTAATACCAAAAGCAAACAAAACAACATTCCAAAAAGGACCATACTACATGGCCATTAAAGTATATAACAACCTTCCACATAACATTAAACAAATACAAGATACACACAAATTCAAATCGTCACTAAACACTTTCCTTGTTAATAAATGTCACTACACGTTGAGTGAATACCTCACGTAAATGAAACGCCTATTTTTATTGGTATATATATTTGTATTTTTTTTTTCCATTGGAATATTGTTATTTTATCTGTATAAGCATTGTAACTATAATAAAACAAATAATATTATATAAACATTGTAATTAAATAAATGCGGTTAGCTGGAAGAAATGGGGTCTACCCATAAGCTACACCTTTTGTAATTTTTATTTTACAATAAATATTTTTTTGATTTGATTTGATTTGATTTGATGTCTCTCTGGCCGCTGAGATTTGTCAGGCGCTTTACGCCGCTGCACTATCGGAGGCTCACACGGTGCCACGAATTACCGCATTATATTAGAACCGAACCCGTCAAATAATACATTAAATTTTAGTGACGCACTTCCGTTTCATCCGAATTTCAAATCACAACGAGGCTATAGAAGTTTCACTTCAATAAATAAATCATTGAAGTTTTCGCAAGTTTGCATCCTGTATAGTAATTGCTTCTTCTATCTTGGTGAGATGTGTTTCGAGGCAATTTTATGAATGCTTTGAGAAATTTGATTGCCCGCTCTGAGGCGTCAAACAGTGCGAGGGGAGGCATTATGCACAAGAACAATGTTAGACATTCTTTAGAGCTAAATTTTCCCAGCTATTTAAAATGATTGCTTTGATTATGCCAGTTAATCGTTCGCCATTTGTGTTAATTTTAAGGATTGCACAACTAATATTTGTACTGTTTAGACTTGCACAGTTTATATCGGAGTGAGTAAATACACTTGCATATCATCCTAGTACAAGATCACCATTCAGCATCCAAAGTTTAACCGTTGTTTGAAATGACTTTAGCCGTGTTTAGTGACTATATCTCAATGGCCAGATACCTTGCCGATCTTTCTCTACCCCATCTCACATCCCTTCAACTTACTTAAATTGGGGTAATAAACCAAAAAATAGGTGGACGAAAACCAAGAAGCGTTCGGAGCTTCACAGGAAGACAAGGCTTGATCAAGTAAATCTATAATACTGTTGTCAGAAAAAAAAAAAAAAAACTGTCTGTCTAAGTGTGGAAATACATTTTAAAAGTCGTCCTCTCTGAAGCGTGACACATATTCTTATTAAGACTTATTATAGTAGAATAAAAAAGATGTAAATTTATTGTTTTTATTACTTTCTATCGAGGGTATGTATTCGTCGTAGTGATTTATTATTAATATAAATGTTTTTGTCTCTTCCAACGAAAGCGATCTTCCGAACAGGCCCTCCATTGATATGCTTGGTGTAACCTTAAGTGACCAGCTCAGGTATGGGGGCTCCATCGAAGCCAGAGTAAAGTTAGCCTCCCAGAAACTGGGCGTACCGTACAGGGCCCGCAGATACTTTAATAGTGCACAACTGCTAACCCTGTACAAATCGCAAGTGCGCCCCACGGTTGAATTTGGCAGCCACCTCTGGTCTGGAGCTCCAAAATACCTGAAAAATACCCTCGACTCTGTGCAGAAACGGGCGGTCCGTTTGATAGATTCTCCCATCTTAACAGACGGATTGCAATCTTTAGAGCACAGGCGTCGGGTGGGAATGCTATCCTTGTTCTACCGGTATTACAATGGAAGATGCTCCGAGGAACTTTGCATTATTGATCCCTTCGGCACCGGTGCATAATCGGGAAACACGCCAAACGCGTGCCCAACATTTGTACACGGTTGACATTTGTCACATGAGAACGGGTCGTTTCTTCGACTCGTTCTTATGTTCAACAGCTCGGCTGTGGAACGATTTGCCGGCCTCTGTGTTTCCTCCTTCCTACAACATAGGTCTCTTCAAGACCAATGTTCATTCCTTCCTCTCCTCAAAAAGACCCTCCACACAGCATCCCAGATGACATAGGCCCTGAGGGAAATTATTTTCCTCAAGGCCTCCTGTGTGGAGTTAATGTAAAAAAAAAAGTAAAAAAATGATAAATGAAACAATTTAACTTTGTTTGAACCACTTACATATTTGAGTCAAGCCGACCGGTTTCGGAACGACCGCTCCTTCTTCAGGGCAAGCGTATACTGATTTGACAGTTATGAAATATGGATGGGAACAATGAATTATTATGGTAGGGGTGGAGCCGTTGCTAGGTATTACTGAAGAGTGGGTGGGTAGGGGAACATATCCATGATTGGTCTATAAGACAATATTTTTTGTTTGTTGATAATAGATTCATTATTAAACATCCCTTAAAAATAATGAATCTATTATCAACAAACAAAAAATATTATCTTAGCCCAATCATGGATATGTTCCCCTACCCACCCACTCTTCAGTAATACCTAGCAACGGCTCCACCCCTACCAAAATAATACTTTGTTCTCATCCATATTTCATAACTGTCAAATCAGTATTCGCTTGCCCTGAAGAAGGAACGGTCGTTCCGAAACCGGTCGGCTTTACTAAAATATATAAGTGGTTCAAACAAAGCTAAATTATTTCATTTATCTATAATGGATAACCACAAAGTTATAGCTACATTTAAAAGTAAAAAAAAAAGATTTTAATGAGTTTTAGGTACAGGTTTAATCAGAGGCGGCTCTAGGGGTCCAGAAGTGGAAGGTCATTTAAAAAAATGATATTACCTATGATACAATGTCATATTAAATATAACAATATTCATTTGTAGGAACCTCACGAGTTTGAGAGTCAAATTCACCCACATACGTCAAATTACGTTTAATATAGTAAATTATTTCATTCGACAAGCGTAAAATCTGCGAAATCAACCTACGTTTATCAAACCATCTCTTTCAGACGAATGATATTCAGCATGCTCTCTCTCCCTCGCGGCTCTGACCCAAACCGTCTTCAGAATTCGAAAACTTTTTAAAAAGGGACATAGTGCCATCTCATTTATTGTGTAGTGCGTAAAGAGACAGAAGATATGATACCAGGGCATTTCATAATTTGACCCAGCCAATCGCAGTGCGTGGGAAAGGAAGCTTCCATTTAGATCTTAAGATGTCACTGCTTGCCGCTGCCGGCTTTCTATCGCGGTACATTTCAAATACATTAGAATAATACCAGTTGTTTTGATTTGCTTAATATTTCCTAATAATATTGTTTTACTGTCATCTTATAATTTTGGGAGGTTTTTGACTAATTGTCTTGAGGGAAGGACCGCCACTGGGTTTAATCAATTAATCCATAAGGCGTTGTAATAATGCGCTTCCCAAGCGATTTTTTTTATTGTTTCACAAATCAATTCAAAGGTAATATACGATGTGGTTCTTATTTTACCAATTATTTAAAAAAAATCCATTTATATATCAAAGCATTTTTCTTTTTCAACAATTATACCCTATAAATAACACGCGTGGGACAAGTACATGTGAATGTGAATGAAGTGATGAATGTGTGTCACGGCAGGAATGTGTGGTATTCCATTTGCTCTACTTAAACCTGCATGGCAATGGATTTTAGTCGGCAACTGATATATGGATTTAAAAAAAATATATATTTGTTTCAATGTTGGTAAAAAAAAATGCATTCGTGTATTTTTGGATAAAGCAATTTGCATACGTAGCGACCATGATAAGTGGTGTTCGTTCTGATCAAAAAATTCCCGGACCTTGCGCGCACCTCGTCAACTATTCATGGGAAAACGAATTTAGACTGGGAGAAAAAAGCCAAAAAACACGGGAACTTGTTTTTAGTTAGTTTTCAGAAAAGCACCAAGTTAACGCGATGGTAATGTTTTCTAAACATCTGCCTTTTTTACATGTTAAATAACATTTTATCGACTTGTGTGCAATAAATATTGATAACAGTAAAATTGATATTTTGATTTTCAAATTTGCATAATATCTTTTTTTTTGGATTAGCTTTAGCTATTTTTTCTGACTAGTTCTGAACAGCCTGGAATCTTACAACCTTCCGCTTGAAGTTTTGTGTCCCCTCCCACGTCCCCTCCCAGCGCCCTTGAGGTGATTTTTCACAAAAACGGCGCTATATAAATCATCCAAATATTATTATTATTATTATTTTTTTTATTTGCATAACCTTTCCGGAATTGATATGCAATATATATGTCGCAGGCCAATCGTAAAATCAGGCAGATCATGATGCGCCTCAGGCACATCACGACCTGCCGCTATTTCACGATGCGGCAGATCATGATGTGGCTAGGAGAATCATGATCTGCCTGATTTTACGATCAGCCTACGTCATATACTTTTAAATATAACAGTTGCCAGGTGAGACTCAGGAAGGGTTGTTTCATAGAATTCGAACAATTCATCAAAATTCAAAGTTAATTTTCAAGTTCTGTATAGGTTCTTTTCATGTTCTGTTATTATATCGTTATTGGCCAGTTGTTTAATATAATTGATAATATAACAGAACTTGAATGAAATCTTAAAATAACTTGAAAATTAATGTTGAAATTAGATGAATCGTTCAAATTCGGCAAAACAACTGACCTTGCAAGGAGACTTATAAAGCGCTCAAATAAAAATCTAATATTCTCATTTTATCTTATCTTTTCTTATATTCTTCTTCTCTTTATCTGGGACCCATTCATAGGCAGCTCTAGAGGAGAGGTGAGGTGAAAGGTCATTAAAAAAATGATATTACCTATGATACAATATCAAATTAAATATGATAATATTCATTTGTAGGAACCTCACGAGTTTGAGAGTCAAATTTATCCACATACGTCAAATTACATTTAATAAAGTAAATTATTTCATGCGACAACCGTAAAATATGCGAAATCAACATACGTTTATCAAACCATCTCTTTCATACGCTAATATTCAGAATGCTGACTCTCCCTCACGGCACTTACCCAAACTGTCTTCAGAATTCGAAATTTTTTTACTAAGTGACATAGTGCCATCTCGTTTATTGAGTGGTTTATTCTGTAAAGAGACAGAAGATATGAATATCGGGGCATTTCATAATTTGACCCAGCCAATCATAGTGTGTGGAAAGAAAGCTTCAATTTAAGACGTTAGATGTCACTACTTGCCGCTGCCGGCTATCTCGCGGTGCATTTCAAATACATTAGAATACTCGTAATACAAGTTGTTTTGATTTGCTTAATAGTTCATAATAATATTATGTTTTACTGTAATCTTATAATTTTGGGAGGTTTTTGACCAATTGTCCTGAGGGAAGGACCGCTACTGAACCCATCGCTTTGATAAAACGCCTACATCTCCGTTCTGTGCTACTTTAACGGCCTACATCCATTGCAGGTAGGGTTGCCATACGTCCGGAATTTTCCGGACATGTCCGGAAATATAGGTCTTTGTCCGGAATGCGGGGGAATCCTAAACAGTCCGGAATTTCTACAATTAAGTGAAGATTGATATAAAAAATGAAATAAACCAAATTATTTTTAATTGTTAAACTAACGTTATTAAGACAAGATTTTTATGCATAGCACAAAGGGTAACAATTATTATAAGCAATAATTATCAGCCTGAAACACTCATCCACATTGAAAAATCTTCCGAGAAAAAATACATGACGCCAACGGGACTTGAACCCGTGCCCTTCTGATTGCCGGTCAGCTGTTCTCCCAATTGAGCTATGGCGGCTTATCTTATACCCGCCAAATGATTCAATATATACTAGTGTTTCATTCAACAATAATGCTTACTATATTTTTTCCACCTGAAAACAACCAACTTTATTTTTGCGAGAGAGACACTGTTAGGGAAATACTTAAACTTGTCAAATATTAATTATTATTTTTAATTGTTAAACTAACGTTTTTAAGACAAGATTTTTATGCATAGCACAAAATATGCTTTTATATACTATATTTAAATATGCTTTTATATACTATATACTATATTTTTTCAAGTGGAAAAAATATAGTAAGCAGTAATTGTTGAATGAAACACTAGTATATATTGAATCATTTGGCGGGTATAAGATAAGCCGCCAAAGCTCAATTGGGAGAGCAGCTGACGGGCAATCAGAAGGGCACGGGTTTGAAGTCCCGTTGGCGTCATGTATTTTTTCTCGGAAGATTTTTCAATGCGGATGAGTGTTTCAGGCTGATAATTATTGCTTATAATAATAAATTATTTTTATTACAAATCAATGTAAAAACATCACTTCTGATATTTAAAGCTTCCGGAAATTTCGTTAAACACTTCCGAATCTTTAAAAATAGTTTTGGCAAACATAAAATAACATTTCGCAAGTCTACTGTGTTAAGAGGGTTAAATTCGTTGCTTGATTAGTCACCCCCCCCCCCCCCCCCATTAAATTTTTTTCCAAATATCAGGAATTTTCTCCGGGATTTTGCTTTTTTGAGCTGGGAACCCTAATTGCAGGCAAATTCTTTCATTTCTATAGTTGCTTTTCCAAACTTGCGGTCGGATTGATTCGATAAAACTACCAATAAAAATCCACAACTGAAAATGAATAATTTATTAGCATTACGTATTTATTAGACGCTTCGTTTGATGCTATTCTCACAACCAAAATGGGAAGTAATTATCATCAAAGTGAAATCCGAGCACAACTCACGTGTTTAAATATGAGATCAGTAAGAGTAATGTATGACGTGAATTTGTTCAGCAGACAAAACATGATCCCGCGAGTACATTTATCAAAGGAGGTGAAAAGTGAGAACCGTGGTCTAGGGAAAACAGAGAAGTCCGGAGTAAATGCTTGTAATGTTAAATTGCGTATGAAAAGGTCATATTTGTTTAAACGTTATGAAGTGAGCGTGAATTTAATGTTTGTGGCCTTTTTACTTTCAATCTTTGAGTAGTGCTGCGTAAGACAGTGAAATTAATATACAATCGGTTATTTCCATACTTATTAAAATGTATGTGATATTCTTTTAGCATATGCATAGGAACCGTTATTTGGACCTATTTATTAGTACTATACGAAATTTATAAAATGTGCATTCTAACATTCATGCTAAAATAAAATGCATAAAAAATACATTTGAATTATTGTGGGAATTTGTCTCCTATCTACACAAAACAACAAAACAATTTCGGTTGTTTATCGATTCTATGTTGTAAATATAGTTCAATGATCTCAAATTTACACTGAATTTATTTATCACTAGCTAGTTTCCGGCATGCGTTGCAATGCCATGTTCAAAAAAATAAATTGTTTCTCCCTGCATGTCTTTCCCGTGCGTACCCGTTCCCCTCCCGCATCCCCTTACCTCTCGCGTTCCCCTTCCACCTTCCCCGCCCACCCTCTCCCGCTTTCCATATATTTGGTCTCAGTACATTCAGTTTTCAAGCAGCTCGCGTGCCACCGATTATTATTTTTTTATTCAAATTGTCATTTTTCATATGTTACAAATATTAATTTTTGTATATAAAAACAATCAATTGTATTTGGTACCTAACATACGAGTAGATACCTATTTAAAATATCTATAATTTAAAAATCCACAACAATTCTTATGCAAAAAAACAGCAGCCTGCTAAATTCAATTTCATCAAACGCGCGAACTGTCAAACGTGCGAAGTTTAAATAGTCGTTAAGTTTTCTGAAATTATTAAATTTTCTGCACAATTTTCTTAATTTTTTTTTCCGTAAGAAAATTCTACAAAGTGTTAAAAAGCTTTTAAAAAAGGATGAACGAAATAGGTAAAGACGTTCTGAAGTTATGGCGTGACCAAGGGAAACAGGGATTCACTTTTATATATATAGATTTACAAAATTGGAACCGATTGTGTAAAGAATTCGGACAAGCGGTACTTATTTATATATTATTATATTTTTAATAAAAGAAAATGATTTTTTTTCTTCTTTTTAAGCACCCGCTAATATCCAAATCCAATATCGCAAAGCGGTTTGCTAGCAGGTTATTTTAACAATATTAATATAACTCTTATAACTAGAAACCACAAAATAGAAAATAGATAAGGAAGAATAACTTTTAAGTAACTGCAATACAATGGCATAAAATACATAAAGAGACAGATATTAAATTATTTACTCAAAGTCATATTTGCAGATAAGTTTACAAACAATATTTTTAAAAGTATTAATCTATTAACCATTTTAAATTTTTTTTGAGTTCTTTGGTGCAATTTGATTCGATTTTTATGTTCATAGGCACAAGATAAGTGAATGTCCGTTGCCCGTATTTATTTATAATTTTCGGAATAGACGTAACCTCATTTTTATTAGATCTTGTGCCATGTGCGCGATCTACTTTTTCTTCGCATATTGAATTTGACAATAGGTTTTGACATACAATGTTAAACCATAATATCCATTGAACAGTGTTGTTTTTAAAATTTAAACCGGTTTTTTAAGAATTCCGAAATTGGATTGAATCACCGATACAATATTGTATTTGTTCGCCTTTCTTCAAAGCATTGGGTTTTTATACGGACAAAACAAATTATTCGTAAAATAATTAAATTACTGCCATCTGTGAATCAGCAGAGTATGAATTATTTAAAGTTTAACCTTAAAGTTATTTTTTCCTGTAACACTGACATCTACTTTTTTAGATTATAAACCTCTACCCAGAAAACAGATACATTGAATTAGATAACATTGTTCATTAAATAGCAGTCCGAATGTCTACTGTTCCCATAAAAACGCACAATGTAAATAGAATCCTTACTTTGCAACCTTTCAGGGCTAACCCCAAAAACCTTCGGGTATTTGAATTGTCCAGGGCTGTCTGCGGTCAGATTGGGTGAGAAGTGTATCACTCCCTGCGGTGCAATTCCAACCCCTGTGCAGCCACTCCCTGGGCATTGAACCGACTTTAGGCAAATATTAAAATATAAACCAAGTTATTGAAGAGTTTGCTTGCAAATAAACGCATCATCGATTATGTGAACAAAAATAAAATTGTGTTCGTGTGAAACAAGTTTATAATTAATTAAATAAATAAATTCATATTTGATAAATTAATATATGTTCTGGAGCAGGAACAGCCGTATATGGTGATGAAACTATGTACATCTACTCCCTTCCTCAACCCAAACTATTACCCATTTACCCATCCTCTGACAAGGCGTGTGTTTGCCATTATTACCTACGTGACTATTACTATTACTACTGAAACAAGCTTTTAATTAATTAAATAAACAAATTCATGATATTTGATAAATTGATATTTGTTCTGAAGCAGGAACAGCTGTATGGTGACGAAACTATGTACATCTACTCCCTTCCTCCACCCAAACCACTACCCATTTACTCATCCTCTGACAAGGCATGTGTTTACCAAATTACCTACGTGACTATTACTATTACTACTGAGACAAGTTTATAATTAATTAAATAAATAAATTCAGGATATTTGATAAATTGATATACGTTCTGGAGCAGGAACAGCTGTATGTTGACGAAACTATGTACATCTACCCCCTTCCTCCACCCAAACTACTATCCATTTACCCATCCTCTGACAAGGTGTGGGTTTGCCAATATTACCTACGTGACTATTTTTTTTTTTTTTTTCTACAGTGAATACCGCACAAGAATCTCAACTGCTCCCGTCTGGAGTCAGTGAGACTATTGCATCCCCAATTGGGGTATGTTCTGTGGCTTAAGGTAGTGGGGAGGGGAAGGAGGTGGGGAAGAGGAAGGTTGGGAAGTACCTGGCTATTCAGATCTGGTCACTAAACACGGCTAAAGCCATTTTCAAGCAACGTTTCAATTCTGAATGGTGGTCTTACACCAGGGCGATACTGATAGTATCTTCCACTCTGGAACATGCCGCAAATATACTATATATTATTTTAAATGAATTAATTGTGAAATAACACAAATTAATCAAATAAAATTTATTTGCCCATGCTGGGTTCGAACCCGCGACCTCCGGATTGTGAGTCAAGAGTCTTACCCACTGGACTACGGAGGTCGTTACTATTACTACGTCACATTTTGGAACAATAACTCCAATGAGCTGTCAGTCTGTTAATGTAACCAGTGCAATGATCAAATGATCTCTCAGTTCTTTAATATCGACGGTGTATATTGAAGAAATCTCTGTGCAATGATTAACTTCATAGTGATCTCTCAGTGCGTTTAATCAGTGTATTGTTGTTATTACCTCCTATGATCTTGGTCACTTTAATATCGATTCTTACGGAAACTTGCGCAGTGCTTAATCTTGTGATTCCTCGATACCGTAATATTGAACCTCAACATAACGTGCCGTATGAAATTAAGGTAAGTTAAATTCCTTCCCAGTGTCCACTGTTCACCAAACTGGTACCATAGTTGTGGCATTTTGAAAACCCGTAATTTTATTGATTACAGTCCATCTACCTTAATTCGCAGTCAATCTACCTGCGACTACACAGAACCGCACTCATGAATGTTGTGATGTTTCTTGTACAGTCTGAGTGCAATTAAATATAATTTTAAGTATAATTTTAGGTTTCGTAGATAGCGCAACATACTTATGTGGTCGAGCAACATTATTTTTTCAGAATTAAATAATTTTATGGAACCAGGTTAGAGTGATAATATAAAAAAATGACCTAATTTCAAAACGCGTGCAAGTAGGGTAATTTAATAATATGTAACATTTCTAATACAATCAAATATTAAAAAATAATAAACAGTTTGATAATAATCAAATATTAAACAGTTTGATGTTCCAAGCATACAGAAAATCTATGCCAAAAACATTCTAGTACATCACCACAAAAATGATTCAGAGGCAGACACCTCACACGCTCATAAAACCAGAGCCAAACAAACAGACATACTTAATATACCAAAGTGTAACTCTTCATTTGGTCAAAGAAGTTCTGCATTTTTAGCAGTAAAGTTATATAACAAACTCCCACTTAGTATCAAACAAATAAAAAAAATATAGCTACATTAAGGACATTAAATGTTGGCTGAAGAATCTATCGGAAAATGAACTTACTAGTATACTTAAAACATCATAGAAATTTCTGGAAAACCTTATCCAATTAATGAAGTTAAACCATAGAAGTCGCTGAAAAACTTATCCAAAGCATAGTCCCCCTCAGCACAGGATCTCCTAGTGAGGAGGACTACGAATATATTTTATATATACATCTAACTAACATGTTTCATATAAAAATGTAAAAAATATTATATAGTTACTAAATAAATAAAAAAATATAAAAAATTAATTTGGCTGTAATTAAAAAATATGTTGCAACGTATCGTATTTAAATGTCGTCATTAAAGCTCCTTTATTTTAATAATGAAAGAAAAACATTTCCGGTTGACAAATAACATGACAAAACTTGAAATTTTTCTAGTACTATTTGGGAGGCGGATATATAACAAACCATATATCCGCCTTTTTTCTAGGTCTTGGTTACTACTAGTTGAGGGAGATCTTTTGACCTCTCCAGCCAGACTCTCTCGAACTAACGCATTGCACTGAGATGGGAGGGATGGATTCATAAGTCCGTCACTCGTGTACACATTGAGTCCTAGATTCCTACCCACCCCTCATGTCTTTTTCTTCCCAGAACTTCCTCTCCCCCTTTCCCCAAAAATACCCTCCACACAGCATTTATTTATTTGCAGAGAATTTATTTTTCCTCAGGACCTCCCGTGTGGAGCTAACGTGAAAAAAGCGGAAAATGTTGCTTAACCATCCGAGGAATTTAACTCACCACGCCGCGGTGGGAACCAGACGCAATTCTAACTCAGTCACTCTCAGCTTTAAAACCGGTGTGTAATACCGTTAAATGTATTCTTGCATAAATTAAACGTATTTTAAAAGCTCAGTTTTATATTTATGACACTCATAGGATGGTTGAAAAAATCGGTTGTTTAAAATATTCAATGAGTACGCTTTTAGCTCATGAGGTATTTTTCCTCTTTACCTCTTAAAGTCCTTCAGTCCGCCCTCTTCAGACTTTCCACTCTTCCTTCCGCTGTTAACCTTTCAGTGGAAAACTCTCCTGTTTGAGCTTTTGTGTCAAATGAAAAACGTTATTTTTATTTATTTTTGAAACGTTGCGAATGTGAGTACAAAATTCGCAAAGTCTGATTGAAAAACTCATACATTGAAATGACTTTCAACGATATTGCGATTTAGGAAAATAGTAGAAAATTTCTTCAAAGAACACTCAAATGTATACCAGGCTTTCAAATATACTTTAGCTAAATTAGATAAATCATATAATTAGTATATGGACATGATATATTTATTGATTAACTACGCGTTATTGAAAAGTTATCTTTATAAAATACGTAAGAGTAAGAGGTGAGGACAATGGTCGTCACTCCGTACGTTGCAAAACAATCATTCTTTCAGTAGCCACCTGGCTACCGCGTCACTTGACCCTAGGCGTAGACCCTAGGCGTGAACCCTAGAGAGACGTAGAGAAATGAAAATTATATTGAACTCTATATTTAGGCTCCTGTTCAGGACCTTGTCTGAAAGGCATGCAGGATGTATCGGCCATGTAATACGACAAGAAGGCCTCTTGCATGCCATAATGGAGGTTATGACTGAGGTGAAAAACTCTAGGGGACGCTTATGCCGAGAGTATCTGGAGGACCTGCTGGTGGACGTGCGCTGCTCATCATATGCAGACTTCAAATGAGCCGCACAAGACAGGGAAGAATGGAAGAGAAGAATAGATGAAATTCCTGCAAACCAATCCCAGGATTGAAACCAGAGAGAGATATAATATGTAAGTACATCACAGGTAGAAAAGTTTCACCATTAAGAGATCCTCGAGTAAAGGACAGTTCATATTAACCTCGCTCAATAATTTATTCGAACAACGAGTAAAGCCATAGTCTGGATGCAAAACGACTGTGGTAATGCAAGATAGCCGCCCCCGTGGTTACGTAGTCAAAATACTTTTCCCTACACGAATTATTAAATAATATTGCATCTGCATGGTTACAAAATTCACTCGACTCCTATAGAGAAATCATTTGAAACTTTTGCCATCAAGTTTTATAACATTAATAGCTGACCCTGCAAACGTTGTTCTGCCATATAAATTATTTCTAGTGAATATTTTGGTTGTTAAATAAAAATAACGAATATATTGTAAGTGTGTGGGGATGGGATCTATGACAGAGGGAGGATGGAGCGCTGTAGACGATGCCCGCCGATAAAAACAAAAAAAATACCAACCGTTCAGTTTATTCCGGAAATGGTATAAGTACAAATTAATTATATCAATTTGATTCGTGCTTGCTATCATCTATTCGCATCTGACTGTATTTCTAATAATACGACAACAACATTTCTATAAAAAATGAGTGTATTATTATTTTTATTAATTATCTGGCATGCGTTGCGATGCCACTAAAGAAATTCTGTTTATTGAAGTTGACAGTTATTCGTATGAGAAGCAATTATTTTGAAAATTTACCTCCTGCTATCCCCTACCGCTACTATGTCTCCTTTGCAACCCCTCCATCTGCCCTCCCTCGTTCCGTCGGATATTGTCCTCCCGCGTTTCCTTCCCCTCTCGCGTTCTCCTTCCACCTTCCCCGCCACCCCCGCCCTCCCACGTTCCCCTTTCCACCTCCTCCTTACCTCCCTGGCGCTAAACTATGTGAAATACATACATTTTTCAAAACAACTCGCGCGCCACCTATATACCAGACTATTGAACATAATCAATATATATATATATATATATATATATATATATATATATATATATATATATATATATATATATATATATATATATATATATCCTTCGCGGGAGTGCGCACAACAACTCACCAAAGTTTCATCGTAATCGGATAAATGGTTTAGGAACCCACACGGAACAAACAAAGAAACATTCATTTTTATGTATAAAGATGAATTAGTCTTAAGCAATATTTTATTCATACCTGCTTCCTTCACTCTGCGCAAATTCAGGCATCTCGTAAGATATTTTTATAATTATACCTTAAGGAGTTCTGTGAAAATGTGTTGTCATAAGTTTTTATTTACATTTAATACATTTTGTGTGGAAAACCTGCACCAATCTTCCGAACAGTGTAGTGCAGGTACTTAAAATAATCGTTAAAGTAGAGTGTACCACGCTGCCACGTGTTTAGCAGCTAATATCCACGTGTTACGGTCATAGTGGGAGATGCTGATAAAGCTGTTAGGGTTTGTATTGCGTAGGCTTAAGTGGTTGGGGGGATGACCGAACAACCACTTCAAGCCCGCCTTCGGGATGGTGTAATAATAGGGGATGACGCTATAAAAGGCCTACAACAAATGGGCAATTGATCTTATTATTTACGCAAAACACCTTTATCATAATTTATTTTTTGACTTGATATCTATGACTTGAAAAATGAAAATACATGATTTAAAAAAAAGGATTGTAATAATTTTGTGATGTCGAAAATATGATATTGAAATTTAATAAGCGTTGACTCATAACAATATACAACAACATTCCAATAATATTAATATCTCATTATCACAAATTCCGTTTGTTTGAGAACACAAAAAACTACCCGTTTGGGCTGAAACAAATATTTTCAATGCATCTGTCATTTTTAAATCATTGCAAATATTTTCAGCAATTATTCTATTCTATCAAGAGCTACAACGCAAAAGAATGAACGAAATAATTTTACCTGCAAAAATAAATAAGATTTTGCATTATCCGTTAAATTGTCACATTTTTCAGCAAGATTTTGAAATAGATAAAAAATACAGATCTTAAATGTCACCAAATTTCGACAAGTAAAATACCTATAGAGACAAAGATTTTGCATTAAAAAATATAACTTTTTTTTGGCGCTTTTGTTACCAATTTTTTTCATGGGATGATCTTTTCTAAATTATTATTTATTTTATTTATTTTATATTTTATTAACGCCCTAGTGGGCTTTTACAAGAAAAGAAGCAAATATATAATTAACAATATTAATTACATGTATTACATAAACAATAAAACAGAATAAATATGAATGTAATCGACTCGTTAGGTAAAGAATATTACAACATAAAAAAGAAATGAAATGAAATAGTACAAGTTGTACTTACAAAAAACTAAAACAATTCAGCTTTAAATATTTATACATATTATTAACAATAATAATAAGTACGCAATTGAAGACAATTTAAATTTAATTTTAATTTTTTGTATTAGATTTGTCAAAGAATTTATATATAAAAATGCAAAAATCGGTAATTTTAAATACATGTAGGATTACAAAAGATTTTTTAAATATTTATATTGAGGGATCAGTAGGATTTATTGGTTCAGTTAGGAATTCCACAGAGCCGAACCCTCTGATATGAAAATATCTGGAGTCGGTGAATTATTTTCCCATCTGGTCTCTGGTAGGTTGACATGTTGTTCTTGTATTGTTTTGTAATTATAATACATATAGTGCAATTGCATAACGTGGATTGACCAGATGATCATTTGTGAAGTGTGTGAAAGGGTTTAGTTTTTCCTGTGGGGAAAATTAAACCCGGACATTTAAATCTGGTGCGTAAATACGCAACATATAAAATTTTACCATGGTGACTATACTTTTGATTTATACTTCTTCTTACGTCTTCAATGCGGTAAAAGGTACTAGGAATTTGCTGTAGCCTTTATGAATGTTTAAGTAGTCAAGTACATTTGGGTACACTCCTGGTATTTAACCCAGACTAACAAAAGATGTGACAAAGTGTAATAATTTTACCAATAACTTTTTATGTTACTGGGGCCCTTTCACACAAATATTCTTGAAAAGTTATCTTTTTGAGGAGAGGAAGGAATGAACATTGGTCTTGAAGAGACCCATGTTGTATGAAGGAGGAAACACAGAGGCCGGCAAATCATTTTACAGCCCGCCATTTGTGATGTTCTCTCTTTTTATACTTATTTAACTCTCCTGGTCATCGGCAAGACAGTTGTAATATTCTGTCTTCCTTACTCGTATATTTGTCTGTATTTTATTTACTCCTGGGCACTTGGCACCAGTCGTAAATTTTTCGTTTTCTCTTGGCTCTGATCGATATTTAAATTCTTAAGGCTTTGCATATGTGTGGTAGGGATGGAAAATTCCTCCCCTACGTCACACAAGCCTTTATAAAAATTGGACCCTTATTTCCTCTGATAACTACAGAAAGCTACTTAAAGCTCCCTTGTACTACATACCTTTAGAGATATATGTACTTAACTAATAAATACGTTATTTACGACTTTGAACGTAAATATTTTCGTATTTACGTTGTAATTAAACTCCATCAAACGTTGTGTAATTTTTTGATTTATGATATAGGACTTTAATTACTTTCATTTTTGTGGTAACCCTCTTGATTCTAAACAGAGTGTTGAATTTCAAACTGTATTGGTCTCTCTCTTGCAAATCTAACCTTAAGTAGTTTCTCTAAATGAGCTAACTTCCCTTTGACGTTTATTATGATTCCCTACATCCTAATGAATTCATGAATAAACAATACTAATCGAAACTACACATGACTAATTGAACAGATAATTAAATATAACTCAAAGGGTTAAATGTTAGTAAATTTGATTATGATTGTATCTTGTATCTGCTGGGCGCCCCTCCATTTTGATTCAGCTGCTATAAGGTACATATAAAGATGGATTTAGTAGGTTAATGTAATTAGTTAATTGCATATTTGACGAACTCAGAATAACCCTTTTTCTGGCAAAATTTGGCTCCTGCCTCCATCAAGTAAGCAAGGTGATCAGGTGTCAACCCGAAATTCGCACAATCTTTTGGCACGGCTCAATTGATTGATACCTAAGTTATCGCGTCCCAACTGAACCTTCCTTCGCCATCATGCACTGCCTTCAGGTCTTCCCCCGAGCCCAGATACCTCCAAATTCCTACTCCTCCAAAGTTTACTATTTACTTAGGGCGAACCGGTTTCGTCCTATATGCAATCATATACTCACGGGTTTGTGTGGAGTTACGGGTCGTGAATCCTCCCTCCACGTTCAAGAAATGAGACGAGAGTGACCCGACAGGCCTAAAGCACTAATTGTAAGTGAGTTCGTTTCATTCAATGAACAGTACATAAAAAGATATATATGTAAACATACTTTTGGGAAGGTTTATAACTTGCAATACGAAACTGCTTGCATCGCATTCCAAGCTCGGATCTCGCCCATCGGATTCTGCGAAATCCTCAGATTGATACCGAATACATACGTAAGAATAGTGGGTGATATAAATAGATATTAGTAAATTAAGATCTTATCTGGCGATGTGTTCTGGAGATTCGCCATAACTCCAAGCTTTTGTTTGGTTTTGTTGACGGTTTTGTTTGAGAGATCCGCCATCTCTATGGTTTGATTAATGGTCCTTGTTATAGAAGCGACCACTGCCTTCTGTTGGTTGAAATGTATTTTTTTTTCTTTCCCTCCCCTCCAAGGTTCAACTTTTGATAAATTCTTACTATCCCGTGATTCTCAATTGATTCATGTAAATCATCATTACCCCTTATTAAGCTATCCCGTGATTTTTCAACTGTTTCATGTAAGTCTTCAATACACCCTTTTAAGCTATTCCGTGATTTATCAACTGTTTCATGTAAGTCTTCAATACACCCTTTTAAGCTATCCCGTGATTTATCAACTGTTTCATGTAAATCTTCAATACACCTTATTAAGCTATCCCGTGATTTACCAACTGCTTCATGTAAATCTTCAATTCACCCTATTAAACTATCCCGTGATTTATCAACTGTTTCATGTAAATCTTCAATACACCTTTTATTTGATTTGCTATAATAAATCTGTTTATTTTCAATTGTTTAGGTCTGTAGATACCTCTTTACGTTCAAATTAAAGATATTGTTTAATTTTTTTTTCTTTTTGTTTCTAATAATTGCGCAATATAATAATTTTATCCGGTTCCTAGAAGTTAATACCTAAGTACGATATCCACTAATCAAGGTCATTTTTTTCTCCTTTTCACCGTAGTCGAACTAGTGCCCCAGTGACCGACTTATTTTGTAAACAATTTGAGTTTTGTAAACATTCCCGACGGCCTCGTGACCTAGATTCAAGCGTATGAGGTGTGTTTACTTTAGACATTCCTGAGACGTGTGAGATGACTCTAAAATTTTTTCTTTGTTTGATAATGATGTACTTAGCGCAATTGTCTAGTCTGATCCCCGATTACGTATACATATTTATTCATTTATATATACTTTGTCTCAATAAATAATTAAATACTGGTATATACTACTATATTATGATTTAAATAAATTCCAATATCATAACTCATTTCAAATGTTCTGGATTTTCTGAAATTATATTAATACATATATAAAATTAAATATAAAATATTGATTTGTAAATTTATCACACATAACGACTTTTAATAGTTATTGATGAATTCAGAGGTAGGAATCGATACCCTTTTTCCCTCTTTTTATATAAGTGTTTTTCTTTTGATTAAATTTTTTTTTTTCTTGGGAACAATAAAATTAGATATATACATATATACATATATATATAAAATATACCTATTATATTTATAATATTTTAATATATTTACATATCACATATCAAGCGAGTAATATATATATATTTTTTTTTTTAATAATAATTAATTCAAATACCAACGTTTGCTGAATTCCGCTTTCTCCTTGGAATCTGTAAAATTTTATAACGGAAAAGACTTACCCCTACCAAGGTTTTTCCGACCGGGAAATACACGGTAAACCTTGCTGCAATTTTCCTAAATTAATTTTTATTTTCCTAAATTTAATTAAATCTTTCGACTTCAATTTTTTTTTTTCATTTAATCTAATTAATTAAAATGATGTATGCACTCTATCGTTCTAAACTGTATTTTATTTCAAAACTCGTTGGTTAAATAACACTTTAAATGATAGTTACTCCACGATTAATTTAGAGATGGTTAATTGTTGTTAAATTAAATTTTTATCCCTCCGAACTTTTATGTATTAATAAACTATTATTTTGTTTTATTATTATTATTTAAGATAATTAATTTAAATATTTATTATTTGTTAGAACACTTTTCACTTAGATTGAACACACGTATTTAATTATAACTTCTTCACGCTTAATTATCACATCACTTAAGTTATTTATTGCACTAATATTAAACGCGAAATTTCTAAGTTTAGAAATACGATATTAAGTGATTATAAAATCCGAATTTTCCACTAAAACAAATTGTATTTATCACGAGCACTTTTATTTTTCACAAGTAATTAATGCGTTGGCTTTATTTTTATTTTCACTGACTCTAACTGCAAAGTATTTTTTTGTAGATCACTGGCTAGAATGTGAAATTTTTCTAAGTATCATAATAATTATCACTTAGAATTTTTCAACTTTAAATCACCCACCGTTTCGTCACGTCTCGCGAACTTTCAACCTTTTCGACCACGACCGTAGACTGTCTCCAACTGCCATTTGTCTAGTCTTTTATACCCCTCTCAGGTCCAAAAGAGCGTATCTGAATCTCCTGTAATAAACCAATCTAATTACTATCAACTCGTAATTTCTTGAAACCTCCCCATTATTGTCGAATGCGGTCCCTTAGTCCCTTTCGCGTTTGATCCTTTAATTTCTGTCTCGTACTTCCATACTTACAAGATCCGGATTTAGTAAGATCCATGTTTAATTGCCCAACTTCCTTTGTCCTGGTGTTCATACAAAATTAGCTTGAATTTAATAATTTTAAAGTTCTATTTTCATCTATTTCGTAACATGTCCGTGCGTACGGCATCTACCATATGTTCCAAATCTGTCCCCAAATTCGCCTATCAGAGATATCTTCATGTCGAAGTCTTTCTCGCAAATTGTTCATTTTTATTTTATTATTTTTCCTCGAGTTTTTCTGTATTCTATATGAACCTTTCCATTTAAAACCGAATTTTCTCTATTTACGTCGTATATTTGAATTTTCCATTTTTTCTCGAATTTTCTTTTATTCACGACACTCTTTCCATGAATTTCCTTATTTATTCTCACGCTATTGTTCATATCTCTATAGATTTTTATATTTCAAGCCGTATTTATTTTATTCACTGTTAATCTAAGATTTCCTTTGTTTTTCTCTGTCGTATCTTCTCTCCCCTCGCTTCCCTGTACTTCCCTGATATAACCATGTCGTTTTTTGATGTTTGCTGCCTCTTGGAAAATTTCATTTTCTATTTGTTATTAATAAATATATCATTTTTAACATTTTTATGGGAGATACCCCCACTTCGGCCCTTAAATTCCTGTCATTTTTATTGCTTCATAGAGATCATCCCACAAATTCCGTCCCGTTCTTACTCAAAATCCCATAAATCATATGCTTCGACAGTTGTATACGTTAATTTCTGTACCCACCTGGCAATAAATCCTTTTTTATTTCAGTGTCGTTAACTTTTACGAGAATTCTATAATGTAAATATTTCATAAGACCCATGATAATTTTTATTACCTTTTTAACGACTAATCGCCCTTATCTAAACAATTTTCATGTTCGAATATTCCTTGTTTATCACAACAAAATACATCTGAGATCGACAACCATTGTAATGTCTCATTTTTATCTGCAGTCGCGTACTATGTTACACTATAATCTCCATTTTAATTACGAAAAATGACTCCTTTTCCTGAGTTTTTCTATCGCTATGTTTTCAGCATTTTCCACTCCCCTCTGTACTGTACTCTATTTTCCTCTCTAACACTTGTTACTGCACTAGACCTCTGAAATGTACCCTCGCCTATTCTTTAAAACTCTCATTTTTTTTGACGTTTTCTCCCTAAATCTTTCATCGTAATATCCTCGCTCCGTATAGAATTGATAACAATAATTTTCCATTGTTTTTTCAACATTTTCATTTCCTTTAGCACGTTTTCCCTCGAATCGATCATCTCCGGTCGTCACAAACAATCGTATTATAGATGGAAATCTCCCTAACATCTTACAGCACGTTTTCGTCACTTGCTATGCAATTTTTCACTTAAACTTTTCCATCGTTGTTTACGTGTATCCTTTTTTCGCACCTAATACGCTTTAATGCATTCGAGAACTAGGGTTTCTGATCTCTGGAATGTACCTGTTACTCATAACATTTCTTGGGTTCATCGTACTTTTGTCCCTGAATAGATTATTTTTTCCCATGTAGTTTATTCACCTCTCGGTTCGGTGGGAACGTCAAACTCATTAATTACATCCTTAATTGCCGGATCCAAAGGTCGATCCTTTGTTCCCCGCTGGTGTACGCCCTCCTGTTTATTAATTGGTTCGTTCAATATTTTATTGTCTTTGCTGTAATCCAATTGGCTGTCAAGATATCACGGCCTAAAATACATTGGAAAGTCCCTGTCTCTGATTATTTGTTGATACCATCTGTGATTTTTTAATCAATACTCGTCTCACTTTGTCTAATTATAGATCCCTACCGTAAATATGAATTCACTTTACTCTGATCCGATAGATGTCGTAGATGTGTCCGTTTTATAAGTAATTGATATTTTCTTTTTAAATTAAAGTGGGAAGCTACGATATTTTCTAATTTTCACTGTTGATCAATGCAATTCATCACACATTGAACACACGAACCAGTCGAAGAAGCGACCCATTCTCATGTGACAAGTGTCAACCGTGTACACATGTTGGGCACGCGTTTGGCGTGTTTCCAGACGATGCACCGCTGCCAAAGGGATCAACGACGTTAGTTCTTCGGAGCATCTTCCATTGTAATACCGGTAGAACAAGGATAGTACTCCCACCCGACGCCTGTGCTGTAAAGATTGCAATCCGTCTGTTAAGTTTTGAGAATCCATCAAACGGACCGCCCGTTTCTGCACAGAGTCGAGAGTATTTTTCAGGTATTTTGGAGCTCCAGACCAGAGGTGGCTGCCAAATTCAACCGTAGGATGCACTTGTAATTGGTACAGGGTTAGCAGTTGTGTACTATTAAACTATCTGCGGGCCCTGTACAGTACGTCCAGTTTTTTCACCTGTTTATGATGAGACACTATCTTCCCATGATGAGACATCATCTTCTAATGATGTGACCCAATCGCGGCTCGAGCACTTCTTTGATGGTGGGGATCGATATTTTCTACATACTGTACCGTAATCTTACCACCCGTAGAATAAAATAGGTATAAAATTTCTCAAAAAAAAATTGATAGTCAAATCATACTAATCGGATATCTAAACACAAATATAAAATGTCTATAGATATGTACCAATTTACAATATCTTATCTTAATTAATATTATAAAGGCGAAAGTTTGTATGGATGAATGTTTGTTACTCTTTCACGCAAAAACTACTGAATGGATTTTAATGAAATTTAAAAATAATATAGCTCATACATCAGAATAACATATAAAAATGCAATAGGTGGCACGCGAGCCTTTTGAAAACTAAATGTACCGTAATGAATTAATAGAATGCGGGAGGGGGGAGAGGAACCAGGAATGGGGAAGGGAAACCCGGGAGGGGGAGGGGAAATCAAGAGGGGGGAAAGGGAACTCGGGAGGCGAATACGGGCGGGGGAGGGGAACTTGGGAGGGGGGATGGGAACTTGGAAGGAGGGTTCGCGGGACGGGGGAATAGCAACCCATGCCAGGAACCAGCTAGTAGTATAATAAAAATAACGCTTATCTTGCAAGATTATTTTCGAGCTTAATTTGAACGCGAGCGATTCCCGCCCGAAACTACGCAAAAAAACAGTTCAGTAGTTTGTCGTGGGGATTGATGGGTTATCCCCACGGTATTCAAAATTCATATACAGGTGCGCGTGCGCGGTTTTCGAATTGCATACGATCGCGAAAGAAAAGCAAGGAATTCACCAAATCGCCTAAGGAGATAGCTCGGATTGTCTCCCAAGCTGTTCGCTGTTCGCTGTACGCGCTTCGGGTCGCATTAAAATCTTCCGGAATAATTTTCCTATCGGTTTTTATTCTGTTCCG
This sequence comes from Limnephilus rhombicus, assembly GCA_929108145.2. Taxonomy (NCBI): domain Eukaryota; kingdom Metazoa; phylum Arthropoda; class Insecta; order Trichoptera; family Limnephilidae; genus Limnephilus; species Limnephilus rhombicus. The sequence continues at coordinate 26,989,903 of OV815273.1, read as the reverse complement.
AATTTCTTGCATATGCTTGCTTTTTATTTTGATGACGATGTATAATATTTTAAGAAATAGTGAGCAGAGTAGTGATTTTCAAAAATGACGAAGTTATGAGCTTTCAAATTGAAAATTGGTAATATACAGGGTGTTAAGGGACTTACTTTAACCAGTGATTCCTGACATTATTTGGAGTGAAAAATGTAAATGAAGTTTTGGTCTCCCTTTTTGGATGACTTTTTTTCAAAATCAAACCACAAAATAAATTCTTCTGCATGTCGTCCCTGGTCACTCAGCCGAGTAACTGGTCAACCTCTAACCCTGCCTCCAACTATCCAACACCTACCGTTTTTTGAATATATATACCAAAAATAAATAAAAAAACACCAAAAATGTGACCGGAGACAAAAATTTTATTATATCAGAAAAAAAATTTCCTCAGGTTCTATGTCATCTTTGGGGATGCTGTGTGGGGTTTTATTAGGGAAAGGAAGGAGATGAAGTTCTGGGAAGAAAGAAGATATAAGGTGGGTGGGTAGGAATCCGGGTGTTAATGTGTCCAGGACCTGTGAACCCACTCGGTGCAAGGCGATGGGTCGAGAGAGTCCAGCTGGAGAAGTCAAAAGGTCTCCTTCAACCAGTCTTTTCCGATCCGGCCCGCCATGCAGTAGGTAGGCAAACGCTTCCGCCGCCAACCCCTAGATAAATCTCACAACATGTTCCCGGCACTCCTGCTAAGTCACCAAACGAAGCGAACCGCTTTGGGTGACCTACAGTGGGAAATGACTCGATGGAAAGATTGCTCAGTTAGATAGTTAGTTTCGATTACGTTCAGAATGGCTTTGGATTTTTAAACAAATTTTCGAACTGTTCGTTATTCGAAACTTGATATTTGCCAATTTTCGAAAATTAATTTTCAAAAATACTAAAATGTCTCGATTTTGTCCTTCACTAGTTTAGGATCTAGTTCGATAGGTAACAAACAAGTTTCATGTTTTTCGATGAGTAATCTCTTGAATCGTTATATTTTACGGTTGCGTCGCTTAGGAAATTTTTAAACATGAACACCAACCATAAGTGTCACTGGCCGGAGTCAATGATTCTTTTTTCATATCAATCGAAAATAATGGAGGACGTTAAAAAAAATATTTTCAAAAACTCGAAAAGGGTATTCATTATACTTGTCAAAACAAAATTAAAAAATATAGCATTTCACAGAAGGAACTATTCATTGTTATCTAGCAGGAGAATATCATTTAGGTGACTTCTCTTCTGTGCGCAAGACAGGTGGAAAGATTTCCTTCTAACTTGCTGAAAAAACCAATTGCATGACAGTATATAAAATCATTACTGTTAGGTCAGGTATCAGGAACAAAAGCTTCAACGTATAATTAATGAAGTCAATTGAATCGCAGAATTAATTAACGAGCCTTCATGTTTCGGAAATCCATAAATCTTCCCTCAAAATCAACACCTTTCGACGACTACAAAACTCGTTTAAACAACAGAATCAAATTATCGTTTGAGCATACAGCGGAGTTAAATATTCCAAATGAAGCGATAAATTAACCACAAACAAAGCCCGGATTAACGTTGGGGCTGCACTGGCTCACGTTAGTTACGTTACGTTCTAGCTGCACCAACGCCATCGTAAAAAGCAACGTTATTGGAAATTGCAAATATTGTAGTTTCAACACGGCAAAGCTCTTGCTGATCTTTGCATCTGACAATTGTATATATTACACATTTATTGAAAAAATATATGTTTTGCCCCGAAAAATGTAACTATACATCACTGTACATGCTATAAACGATGGTATAAATCAGTGGTCGTAAAACTTTTTCTAACCATGGTTCACTTTCAGAATTTCAAAATAACCACGGACCCCTGACGAAGAAAATTTTAGGAAAAGAATTTTTATTATTATTTTTTTTTACTAAACTAAACAAATATTCACGGGTTACGAATAACCCGACAATATTTGAAAATCTCCTACTACCACCGCAGTAAGCCGAAAATGTTGCTTGAGTCGTGATGGAGGACTTAGCCAGCCGAGGAATCCAAAACGGAACGCCTGGGTGGGACCCAAACGCGATGCCCACTCAACCACTGACCGGTCAACACTTTATAAAAATCACTTTTATTGTTCAGTTTATAATGTTAGTAGTAGTTAGTAGATTAGTTTACATTAATAATTAACTAATTTATATCATAACTAGATTAATGGGAAGGATGCGGTTTGTAATAAAATTTTGAGTAGGTAGCATACCTTTGTCATCCGACAGCTGTCTTCTCAGAGCAAGTAGAATATCCATCTCAGGATAGTGGAGATAAGGATTTGAGGTCGTGCATATACATTGCACAGACATTGACATGTTTAACACGAACCTTGCTAACTTCATAAAATTCGTAAAAAGTAATATTCAACGGAAAACTTAATGTTTCATTAATTCCTTATCTTTCTTTTTCATTTTTCTTCATTTTCATTACATTTTCTTTTTTGATTTCAGCAGTTTGAAAATACATTTTTTGTAGATTTAAGTGAGTAGATGCACTTTTTTAGAACTGTTTATATTACATACATATATTGTTTTGTTTGTTTTTTTTTTAAATTATTATGGTCTCAAATTTTTATGTCGTTATTTTATTGGTCAATGATATGACTATCTCTAACACTGTTATATATGAACTTGTAATGACTGTTTATAACGCTAACAAATAAAAAAAAATAAAAAAAAAAAAAAATAAAAAATAAAAAAATAAATGAGACGCTTATTTTACTAGTGAAAATTAAAAGAAACTTTATTGTACTTTGCAAGGGTAAATAGTACCAAAGAAAACTTAACGAAAAAACATAAATACCTTTAGCATCTATCAATAGATTTGGAGAGAGAGAGTTACCAAATTACGGTTAGTTATTAATACCGCGTACGTCCCGTCGCCGTGATTCTCCTGCAATCGTCAACAGCAATCCCCAAAACACCGTCCAGCACGTCATGGGTCCGCTTGGTTAAAGGGAGACCTCCCAACAAAACAGGCACAGCAGATCCTCACCCATCAGGCCACGTGAGGAAATATCACCGGCCAAAGGAACAGCGAAGTAATATCGGCGAATCCAGCCAGAGTCTAAGAGCCGCTTCATTTAAAGGGAATCCACCCAAGAAAACAGGCACAGCAGATCCTCACCCATCAGGCGGCGTGAGGAAATCTCACCGGCCAAAGGAACAGCAAAGGAATCCTTGCGCGCAATACATCACCCGTTGATTACGGTCTCAATTCACTTCCGCACGCGGATAAAAATATCACACGGCATCCGACGAGGGATTAAACAAAATAAAAAGGCTTCAATGCCATTTGAGTCGTCACACACTCTCGTAACGTATAAAAATACTCTTTCTAGGCTACATAGCACTAGTATCTCCCATAACAATCTCCTCTCGCCCCAAAAAACTACGTGATGTCTGCCGCCATGATTCCTCGAATCACGTTTCCGGTCTCCTTCCAGTTTGGCCAACCAAAAAAGTTAAAAAAAAGAAGAAAAAAAGAAATAAAATAATGCATAGACAATAAACAGTACATACTTTGCGCAGTACCTGCTCACGAAATAGATATGTTACAGGTTGTTTGGACTAAGTGAACACCTTAAAAATTGAGGTATCGTCTTCGTTAAGGCGCATGTCATTTATGACGTCTAATCGGTTACGATTTTTAGTTTTAATTTACACCGGAACCGAGAATCCGGACTCACACAGATACGTAGCAAATTGCAAATGGTATCAAGAATAGACATATCTAGTTTGACAAGGAGAGGGTAAGCTTATCCAAAGAACACCAAAACTTGACAAGACTCTTTAAAATTAAGCTCGCATTATTTCCTTGGATCTCATAAAAATAATGAGGTCATCTTTAATAAGATCTTAATTGCTAATATTATCAATATAAATTGAAAATGGACTTCCCACCCAAGTTTCTTTATCGATGTTTTTTGGACTTAAGTAACCTTCAAAAGATTTCTGCCATGTTTCCAGGTGCTTTGAAATTTCCTTTTATTTTATTTATTACACGCCCTAGTGGGCTTTTCTATTTGTATCAAAGTAAATACTTAAACATTTAAACAGTAAAGAAAATATAAAGATAATAACAAAAAACGTTGCAACAAAACACAAAACAAAATACATAGATAAAAATGTAAACAGAAATTAAGAATCCTCACGCATATAATTGAATTTAAGAGATTCTTCGAAACAATATATAGTAGTAGCATAGAAGTTATTTGGTAGGTGAATATGTCTATTTGTGTCTTAAACAATAAAAGTGATAGAATATACAACATTTACACCGATTAGTTTTAATATGAAATATATCGCCCAGATTTATTTCCGAGACTGTGAAGTCTCGGAATCGGAGAAATTTGATAAGCTAGTGTCCTGGTGTTATTGAAGTAAAAGGGTAATAAATGTCGGCATGATTTTTTGGGAACATGGATATTGATAAAATAATAATATTAAATCTGTACTTTTTCTTCTTTCTAAAAGTTTCAATAGTGACATTTTATCCAGGAGGTAATTGTAATCAATGTTTTGTATAGGAATATGCAATTTATAGTTTACAAACCTTAAAAACTTATGTTGAATCTTTTCAATGTTGTCTGAATGAATGTTGTAAAAGGAAGACGTAGAATTATACTCAAGTTGGCATCTGACAAGGGTTTTATAACATGACTTTTGTACTACGTTTGACATACTTTTCATTCCAATCTCATTTTACAAACAGGTAGCTTACCGAGACACACACACACACACGTATATATATAATGGAGTTATGCCTGTTAGTACGATCATCTCCAGAAAAGTTCCCACAAAAAAACTCAACCCTGGAATATAACGTGCCAAAAATATTTAACATGTTACCAATTAATATAAAAAATTGCGATTCTACAAATAGATTCAGATATATGCTGAAACAATGGCTGCTAAATAGAGATAGTTTATATTAATTCATATGTGTTAATTGTTAAAATCTGTATGGTTATAGTAATAATATTATGTAATGTTTAAATTGTAACTGAACATTAACATCCTGTTGACAAACTGGTTTATTGCGGTTTAACGGGATTGTACCTTGAAAACCAAAAAAAAAAACACGTAAACACGCTACAAGGTCCACAGAAAACTTATTAATACCAAAAGCAAACATAACTATATTTCAAAAAGGAACCTACCACGTGGCTATTAAACGACAACAACCTTCCACGTAACATTAAACAAATAAACGATATACTCAAACTTAAATCATCGCCAAAAACATTTTTTCTAGACAAAGGTCATTACACTCTATATAAATGAATACCTTACGTAAATTAAATACTTGTGTTTTTATATATATATATATATATATATATATATATATATATATATATATATATATATATTGCATTATATTTGTATTTGTTGAGTTTTTTTTTTTTTCAATTATTTCTGGCTTTCACCCTTCAAGGGTGTTCTAGGCCATCATTTATAATTACAGAGAAAGGAAAGGTGAATTTATATATTAATTTTATTTAAATGAGCAAATTTCAGAATTTTATGGAAGATTGGAGTAGAGTTCAGACTTAGAAGAGATGAAATGTTGAATGGAGGAGAGGCAATTTTTGATAACGCTTGATAGAAGAGAGGATATTTATTTAGAGAGGGACAATCAAAAAATATGTGATCTAAAGTTCCCACATCTAGACCACAGAACGTACAGTCTGGGGAGTCAAGAACATGAATTTTATAAAGGTGAGAAGGAACGGAACAATGTCCGATTCTCATACGAATAAGTAAGGAAATTTCTTTTTTGGAAAAATGGGGGAATTTTTGAAACCACGGTTTTGATGGGATAGTCCTTTGAATTGAGGCGTAACGGGCACCCTTGGATTGACTAGCAATGTTCCAATACTCTGTCCAAACATTGCGGGATCTATCTTTGATGATGGAAAAAATATCAGACAGGGGAATATGGTTTACGAGGGTAACGGTAGGGTTAGACGCTCCTTGTTTAGCCAAGGAATCAGCAATATCGTTACCCACTATGCCAACATGTCCAGGAATCCAAATCAGAGTGACAGTTTTTCCAGAGCTTTGAATGGAGGTTATCAATACTCGAATAAGACATACAAAGTGATCATCAGGATGAAGAAGAGGACTGGTTTTAAGTTTTTGGAGGGAACTGAGAGAGTCAGAGAGAACAAGAGAATGTTCAAAATTATTTTTTATTATATATTTGAGAGATTCAATAATCGCAATGCACTCGGCAGAAAATATTGAAAATTGGTTTGAAATTGAATAAAATATTCTTTCATTAGAATTATTGTGGTAAACGTTAATACCAATACCACAGTTAGGAGAGTCCGGAGATTTGGAGCCATCAGTAAATAAAAGAGAAGAGTTGGGCCATTTAGAAGAAATAATGTCATTGAACATATTATTGACAGTGCGGGCTGGGAGATTGGAATGACTTTTAAGGATGCCGATCCCTTCTAAAATCGTTGGGGATAGGGTGACGTGACTATATTTTAATTTGTACAAAGGAAGAAGATCATTTTTGATAATTTGAAGCTCTGAGAGAGAGCGAAAATTTTTACAGATGGCAGGGAGAGGTTTAGTTCGAGCTCTGATTGTAGATGAATGTGTTGAGTCGTTGAACAACGAGACTCTGGGAATAACCTGATGACTTTTAGAATTTAAACATTTAAGAACAAATTTGTCAGCAAATAGTTGACGCCTTAAATAAAGAGGAGGATCAGAACATTCTACTTGAAGGGAATTGATAGGCGACGATTGCATCGCGCCAGTTATTATTCGCAATGACTTAGATTGAATTTTGTCTAATTTACTGAGTGCATTTTTGGATGCAGTACTAAAAAGGGGGCAGGCATAGTCGAGATGGCTTCGAATAAGTGCATTGTAGAGCAACTTAATGCAGATAGGATGTGCACCCCACCAAACGCCAGTCAATGATCTGATAATATTTAAATTTTTTTCACATTTAGTAACTATATTATTAATGTGGGAAGACCATTTAAGTTTCCTATCAAATGTTACTCCCAAAAATTTAACTTCGGAAGCATTGGGGATTGGAGAGTTTTTAAATAAAATTTGAACAGGGGGGTTATTATGACGATTTGAGAAGGTGACACACTGACTCTTTTGTACTGAAAGTTCAAGACCATTTAAAGTGAGCCATGTGCAAAGGGCATCCATGGCTTCATTAAGATATTTGACAGCGGATGGAATGATTTTGGATGATAAGAAGAAAGCTATGTCATCTGCGAACTCAACAACTTTTACTTGAGGGGGAATGGTGACATGCATATCGTGTGTGTATATATTATACAGTAAGGGGGATAATACATCGCCTTGGGGTAAACCCTTCCAAATTGACCTACTCTGAGGAGTAACATCTGGTAGCTCAATGAAAATTTTCCTATCGAGAAAAAGATTAATAATAGATTGGACAAACATGAGGGGTAAGCCAAGGCCTAAAAGTTTTTTTTTAAGAATTGGGATGGAAACATTGTCAAAGGCGCCTTCTATGTCTATAAAGACTGCAAGACATACTTCTTTGTTAGAAATGGATAAATTAATATCAGTGCTGATGATGGCAAGGTTATCTTGTGTAGATTTCTTTTTCCTAAATCCAAATTGGGATGGAGAGAGAAGATGATTACTCTCGACAAAAAATTCTAACCGGTTTTTAATTAATTTTTCATAAATTTTACTAAGGGTGGATGAAAGAGCAATTGGCCTATAGTTGGATCCAGAATTGGGTGATTTGTTTAATTTTAGAATTGGGATGATTATTTGAGAACTCCAGTCATCAGGTATTATGCCAGTCCGGAAGATTTTATTTAAGATGCATAAAAAGTGATTTAGAACATTATCATTACTATTTTTGATAATGCTATAAGGTATACCATCTCTGCCTGGAGATGAGTCCTTGACTGTTGATAAACAATTTTTTAATTCAATTAAAGTGAATGGAGAGTCTAGCCAATGATCAGACATAGGAGTGTTGTGGATTGGAGTTATTTCATCTAAGTTAGGTACAGAAGGGGGGGCAATTTTGTCCAAGAACTCGTCTATCCATTTAGAATGAGAAGCTCGAGGAGATGTTGGACTGAAGGAGGATCGAAATCTTCGAATCATAGACCAAACTTCCGAAATTGGAGTGTTCGGAGATACTGAACTGCAGAAGTTATACCACCCGGATCTTTTTTTTGACCTCAATACCCTTTTGGCATTGGCTTCGGCATTTTTGTATATGAGATAGTTCTCCATAGTCATATTGTGACGATAGGAAAGAGATTTAGCTTTCCGAATTCTCACTACTTTGGAACATTCCTCATCCCACCAGGGAGTCGGAGGGAGTTTTTTGAGAGATTTGGTTTTAGGGGGAGGATTTGATTTATTGATTGCAGTTACGAGCATTGATTTGAAGTTATCGTAGTCATCTTTGACAGATAATGTATCGGTATAGGATAAATTTTGTATAAACTTATCCATATGTGAGTTAAATTCGTCCCATTTGGTGTGTTTTGTTTTAATCTTTGTCGAAATATGGGACTTGTCTGAATGGAAAGAAGTTTGATAAGTGATGGTGATCGGGAAATGATCACTGGAGCAAGGGTCGGGGGACACCACCCACGAGGAGAGAGGTGCCAGATTAGTAGAGCATATGGAGAGATCCACTGCACTGGGGTTTGTGTTGGGGCGAGAGATTCTAGTAGGAGATCTGTCATTCAAAAGAAAAAGGTTGGATTCATCTAGGAAATCCATCATACTTCGACCGTCTCGATCACAGAAAGCAGAACCCCAGACGGGGGAATGGGCATTAAAATCACCCAATAAAAAGAAAGGAGGGCTTAGTTGACGGACAATTTGCAACCACGCTTGTTTATTGAAGTGCGATGTTGGGGGAAGATAGATAGAAACAAAGGAAGTGTCCTTTATTTTAGCTGCAACCATTTGAAAGTCAGCATTGGGGGGTTTGATATTAATTGGGAAAAACGAAAGGGATTTTTTAATAAAAAGGGCAGCACCACCGCCCGTACCTTCCGGGCGATCATCGCGGAGACAGGAGTACCCTCCCACATTAAAGTGGGTGGATGGAGTAAACCAAGTCTCCGAGATAGCAGCCACAGAAACAAGGTTTGAATTTAATAGGTGAAGAAGGTTCGATTTGTTAGAAATAGCACTGCGGCTATTCCACTGAAGAATTCTGACATCTTGAAGAGCCATTTTGAATAAATGATTTTAATGTGGAAATAATAGAAGCAGCGTTGGACGGTAGATTAGTTTGAGAAGAAATTAGGCCAATTAGAAGCATAATAAGAATTTGAATAAATGAAGAATTATCTTGGGAGAATTGTTCAGAAAGCTTTTGATGGTTTGTTGAGGATGAATTATAATTGTTTGCGCACCCATTTGTGGCATTTGAAAGAGGTGAACCATTGGGATTTAAGAGAAGTGAGTTGTGTTGTTGCTGATCGTATCCAGGAGCCGGTTTAGAGATAGGGTTTTTGTATGTGAATTTAGTTGAACGAGAAGATGTTGAGGAGGAGGCGGGTGGGTTAGATGAAGAGTTACTGGATAAAACCTCAGCAAATGATTTTTTGACAGGCGGGAATAGTTTAGAAGCCTGCAGAAAAGACAAGTTCCCAGAGGCCATAGAAATTTTTATATTTTTTTGGCGAGATTGTTCCGGACAAGAAGAGTTAATGGCGGAATGAGCACCTGAGCAGTTAAAACATTTAGGTGAAGAGAGAGAAGAACATTGGTCAGCCGTGTGGTTCTCTCCACATTTGAAACATCTGGGAGGGGATCTGCATGCAGCTTTGGTATGACCAAAACGACAGCAATTGTAACATTGAGTGGTGGGACAAGTATACATTTCAACTGGTAAGGAGTTGAAAAATAAATAAATATGGGAGGGAAGAGATTGTCCTTCAAATGTGATGACGACAGATTGGGAGGGCTTCCAGGAAACGATGCCCTCAGAAGAGTCCTTGTAATTTAACCTCCTGGCTTTTATGGGATTGCCGATATGTTGGGGGGTTGAAAGTGAAGACAGGATTTCTGGAATGGACAGATCGGTCGAGATACCTCTGACGAGGCCCATTCGAGTGACATTGAAAGTTGGGATGTACGCCTTGAATTTAGAATTTGATGAAATAAATATGTTTTTGATAAAGTTGTTGGCGGCTGAACCTGAGAGGAATTCAACAGAGATTCGGAAGCGACCCTCAGCTTTTACACCTCCAGGCTTAATCGAAAGGTTCTTGATATTTGATAGAAATTTACCAAATTCAAGAGGGTGGATAGTTTTACCTTGCTCAGTTTTTTGAGCGTACACAATGAACGGGCCACAGGAATGAGGAGAATAAAAGTTTGTAGGAGGAGGTTGAGGAAGAGCAGGTGAAGACTGAGAAGAAGGAGAGTCATGTTTTATTGAGGAAGAGGGACTAAACTTCCTTTTTTTTGTGGTAGTCAGAATGACAGATTCACTGTCTGAAATTACTACATTTTCACCATCTGGGGGGTCAGGGGGAGGATCTGGGGGCTTTTTAGGGTGTCCAGGGGGGTCCTCCTCCATTGTTCACAAAATTACAAAAGAAAAAATGTATGGAAAGTGACAGAAATAAAAAAGGTTATAAATATCTGGAAATCAGCGACGAAAAGTGACTCCTGGAAGATCAGAGGGGAGAAGAATCCTCAAGGAACAACACACTACACTTTTATTGACCAGAAAACATAAAAATATTAGTTAAAATAATAAAAAAAGATTATTTTTTCCTAGGCGAAAACAAAATAACTGTGACAGCCAGATGTTCAAAATTAGAATCTATTTGTTGAGTTAGCTGGAAGAAATATGCTGTACCTAAAAGCTACACCTTTTGTACTTATATTTTTGTGCAATAAATGATTTTTTTAAATTTTAAAAAACCTATCAACCGTTCTGTCGCATGTCGATGGTTGCAAGACCCAAACAAACGATCCGAGAATTACTGCATGATATTTCAAACAAAAATCTAATAATGAACTAGGGCCTTGTGGACCCCTGACACCCACGTTATGGATCCCACTTTAAAAAACCCTGGTATATGTCAATATTTTACAGTTCTACGATTTTTGAAAGAGTCGGAGTAAAATGAAAAAAAACATCCGCCAGAGTTATTTTCACTCGCGGTTTGGATGCATCGGAACTATCACAAAAATAGATTCCGAAAAATGGATTGCAATAATTACAACACAATATTTATCGTTAAATAGTGAATATTATTGTCCTTAATTTGAAGTAAGCACGTGTACGTCTAGACTTAAAACTATCGGATTTGTATTTTAAACTAACAGTTGCCGTCTGTGTTCTCTAACTCCAATATGCACGTACCCATTTACTTTTAGGGTGATATCGTTGACGGTTGCTAAAATTGGACCTCCATGTCAGAGGGCGTCGGAAGAACAAGTTACTTATTTGTGCAGCCGGGATAGTCACTACTGTATGTTAGGGCTAAATCTGTAAAACAATTCAGTCAATTCTTTCGATAATTCCACTTTTGGCTACCAGCATATAACAGTTTTCAGGTCTGTAAGATTCCAGATTCTAAACCAGAGGTCTGACATCTGAGATGTATAAGTTAAAATTTAAATTACATGGTGTTTTTGCGAATATCGTTATATTATTATGACACCAGTAAAAAATAATCGCGTCACCGCCCGTTTAACAACAATTGGAACTTCGAATGTTTCTTGAAATTAAACAGCTGTGTTTAGAGATCACATTTTGTCTGGTTAGTGGCTGAGTTGCCATCGAGTTTGGATCCCACCCAGTTGTCGTGTGTTGAATTCCTGGGTTGGCTAAGTCCTTCATTACGATACAAGCAACATTTTCCGCTCACTGTGGTGCAAGTAGGAGACTTTACTGTCAGGTTATTCACAATCCGGGAATGTTTATATTTCTTTAAAAAATCTGAAAATTCCGAAGCTTCGTTTTACTTTTCGCTTGCCAGTTCTCACTTCCCACAGGGTCTAAACCTGTCTCAAAGTCCGCCGTTCCAACTTTGTGTGGTGTTAAATAAAATAATATATTGAAAAAAATGATAAAAAATCAGCAAAAACCATTCATAGGAGCCCCATTTCAATCAAGCAAGACCAGCAAATTATTTGGTTCATTGTGTCTAACATTGTTTACGTTTACGTGATTTGAAAATCAGTTTGCATACAGCCTGGGCTCTAAAACGATTAGAATAATCGATATGCAGACAACTGTGGCCACAAGTTAACACAATCATTCCGTTGTTTGACCTCTAATTATCATTGGCTATTTCATTAATATCATTTGGCATGAATTAAAATCAGGACAACAAAACCGTCATTAGTTTCCTGGATATTTGTGTGCAGTCATTATGATTTCAATGGGATTATTATGAAGTTATTAATTATTACTTTATATGCGTAATTACTTTTGTGTAATATGTAGTTTGAATTAAATGTGATATACGTTGAATTTTTATTCGTCAAACACGCTATTAACCTACTCAAATCCGAAGCGTGGTAGGTATTAATTAATCAAAACCAAAGTGTGGTAGATATATCAAAATTCTTACACTCAGGCCTCGACCGTATTTTGTCAGAGAGTCCAAATATTTCCGCTTTACAAAAAATTCAAATAAATGGAATATTTCTCAACGCATCCGAATACTAAAAACTGTTTTTGAAAGGACAGTTGATGAAAAACGCTTTGAAATTTCGTAAATCGAAATAAACATTTAATTTTTTTTTAAATATATAAATTTTGAACGCAAACATAAAAAAAAGTTTAAAAAATAGCTGATAAAATTTCTGATAACGAAAAAAAAAACACATATTTTATTATATCTTATTTTTTGTAATTTTATGTAAAAATAATTAATAAAAAAATCTCAAATTTTGGTAAATTTATTTGAAACTTGCTGGTTCCGGGATGCGTTGCAATGCCAAAATCAAAGAAATATATTGTTTCTCCCTGAATCACCTTTCCTGTGGTTCCTCGTTCCCCTCCCGCGTCCCCTTCCTAGCTAGCTTTATAAATTATAGCCTATATGTTATTCTGATGTATAAGCTATATTATTGTAATGTTTCATTAAAATCCATTTAGTAGTTTTTGCGTGAAAGAGTAACAAACACACATACATCCATACAAACTCTCGCGTTTATAATATTAGTAATATTGCGATTCGAAAAAAGTTTCATAAAAGTGTACATTTTACTTCTCTTGTGGTTAGTTTTTGTATTTGAATGTAAAGCGTGATATTTTTTCTTTCTTACACCGTTTGTATCGTATATATTTCTCATCATGATGATAGTAAGGGAGATACAACGATTTCTATGAGTTGTTCCGAAAACCGAACAAATAGACTTTAAGGGTTAATGGGAGACTACTATCACAGATACTAACAAGACAGACCGGTCAGTGCCTGAGTTGGCAACGAGTCACACCCAGGTGTCGTGAGTTCAGTTCCTCGGCTGGCTAAGTCCTTCATCACGACACTAGCAACATATTTCGCTTACCGTGTTGATGTTAGGATATTTTTCAAATATTGTCAGGTTATTCGTAACCTGGAAAAGTTTATCTTTCTTAAAAAAATCAGAATAAAATGCTGCTTATTACGTACTTAAACAAATTATAATAATTAGGTTATAACCCAATAACTAATGTTAACACCATGTACAAATAATAAATAAAAAAAACTCAACAATTATGAACTTTTTTTACTTATTATTTATTATCTATATATAGTTATAGGTAGGTACTAAAAAAACAAAAATAACCCTTATAAAAGACACAAGTAAAATAAAAATGATGTGCCGATGGTGGTTAAGAGATAAAAAACAATGAATATTCCCATAATCTATAACTATGTTCAGTGATATAAGGGTAGTTTAGACTAGGTTATGATACTATAAAAAATGTAATAATCAACTCATTTTCATGCCAAAATAATTAATTCAATCAAATGATTTTTTTTGATAATTTTATTGTTAATTTGTCCTAAATCTAGTTTTATTTTCTTTTTACATGAGCTCCACACAGGAGGCCCTGAGGAAAATAATTTCCCTCAGGACCTTTGTCATCTTTGGGGATGCTGTATTGAGGGTTTTTTAAGGAAAGGAAGGAGAGGAGAGTTCTGGGAAGGAAAAGGGTTTAAGGGGTGGGTAGGAATCTGGGGTTCATTGTGTCCTGGTCATCCGCCTCCAAGACCTAGACAAATCTCACCCCATGAACCCGGGCACCCCTGCCAAATCACCAAAAATAGCGAACCACTTGGAGTGACCTACGGCTGAGGTGTTGGTTATCCAATAAAGGTTCCCCGGGCGGCGGTGCCCATTCCCGCCTCCCAAATTGAAAAAGGTTTAAATGAAGAACAACATTTTATAAATACGGTAAGCCAATATGTTTTTTTTTATCGAAATCGTTACAATTACCTCATTTAAAGTCACGCGAGCGGGTAGAAATAAAAACAAAAAAATAATACCCAAACCGGGCAAAAAGGCATCGCGTCCGAAGCGCGAACAATGCAACGTAGCAAGCAGTAAAGCAGTATATTCGGGATTTCCAAACGCCGTTGTAACACGGGATTATGTCGGCCAACAAAAGCTCCGACGAATTTGTAACTCATTCACGTAATCGGTCGGTGTGTATCTCTGGGCGGGGGCGGATGGAAGGGCGGGGAGGGCGGCAGATAGGGCAAGGGCTGCCCAATCAACCAGGGCGGCTAATTGCGCAAAGTATCGCCGTTTTTTAACCCCCGAAATCAGAGCACTGCGAGGGTGGAGGAGTGCCGGCCGCGAGATGTGACCGCAGATAGTAGGGGATTGTAACAAATTGTGTCTTAGGATGTTCTTGTTGGTATACACATAATACAGGGTGTCCGGGGGTAGAGTGCATTAACTTCGAGAGGTGATTCTACATGACAGTACAAGTAAAAAAGAAAAATAACTTTTTTCCAAATTCCAACTTTTAGGGGTAGTTTTGAGGTAAAAAATAAAATTAGTCCGGCGTGTGCGGCCAGATTTATCATTTTCCGCTGTTACGATACGGGCCAATCACAATCGAGTCAGACGCCCGGCAGGCTCTCAGCAAGTAAGATCGTACCTCACACTAAGGATTTTTAGTAGGTACGTCTTTTTGTATGGGAAAAAATATATTGGAATTTCGGAAAAAGTTGTTAATCATTTTTACTCCTACCATCGTATAGAATCACCTCCCGAAGTTAATGCACTTTACCCCCGGACACCCTGTTTTATTGTACGGTTTACCAATGTTTTGTTTAAAAATTTTATTTTGCATGATTTTTATTTATTTACTTATTTCCACGTATACGGCACAACATGTGACGTGTATATGGAAATATATAAATACATATTTAACATAATTAAATTGACGTATGAATAGTACAACAACATTATTAATAATGTTAATATATGTTAAAGTACAAGGTATAAAGAGATTCAATGTAATATATAAGTATAAGGTAATATATAAGATAAAATATAAAAAAGTAAAAAAGTAAGATAACAGAGTAAAAAGTAAAATATACAAACTATAAGATATTTAAAAAAAAGGATAAAAAGTATTAAATATAAAAATGTACAAAAAGTAAGTAATGCTTTCATTAAGAGCCAAAAAAATAGGTAGGTATTATGATTTATGACAGCGCGACATGAAAAATTTTACATTGTACCTGTGATGTAATTCTAATACATTGATATTATAGACTGTAAGTACTGGGAGGCTGTTTTACGGTTAAATGATATAACAAAAACAGTCGAGATTTATTTTTGTGGTATACATATGTATTTTTTTAGTTTAATTTTTGTATTATGGTTACATGATACCTACTTGCAGATAAATTTTGTTTTCTCCTTCTTCAAACACAGTGAATGATTTTGCAGTATTTATGAACGATGTGTTTTGTGTGAATGAATGTCGAAGGACCTTGTATGTGTTTTTGAGTGTATGATAGACCACTGTACAAGTAAAAATGAATGCACATGAAGGAAGGAAGGGACTTACTGAGGAATCTTGTGTTACTTTCTTCTCTCATGGGTGGCCTTTGTTCATACACTTGTTTATTGTTCGCGTTATTAACTTTTGATATGCAGATAAAGAATGCGGGAGCGTAAAATTGTATGCTTTCACGGCGAGGTTCGATTGACGACACACTGATTCGTTATGGTAACAAAAATAACAAGTTCGTAGGGATGGGATAGAATGATAGGGATGGGATAGGTAAGGAACATGTGACAATCAAGCTACAAGCACAGAGTCTATGATATATGTAGATGTATGTAGGTAAGTGTAGCTATGATTGTGTTAACGCCCAACCACACAGAAAACTTATTTTGTGGCACCATTTTAATTCGAAATCGATAGAGTACTCTATTTATTTTGAATTTAAATTTTATTTGTTCACCTTTTGTAGGAGGATAGACTACCGGCATAATCGGTATTAGAATATTCATTATCTTTTCCATGAAAGCGACGTATTATTGAATTTTTTCTGTAATAATAAGGTGGTTTGAGTCGAGTTGGTCTACTAGGTACAAGATAATTTATTAAAGAAACTTATTCAGGGGCGTCAAACTAGTTTATTTTAATATTGTAGAAACTATTGTAGACTATTGTTAATTAATAGTTAATTGATAGGTTTCCTAAAATGACTTAAGCACTTTTAGTGACCAGATCTGAAAACTTTTCAATCAATCATTCCCTTCCCACTTTTTGAAGCCAATCATTATCCTCAAAATTTGATGTTCTATTTTGTTCCACTGGTTCCGGACCATAAGAACTCTTACTTTGTCACAATAAATAAACAATTATTAATTGCGACAATAATTAACCCCGCCAGGGTTCGCCCGTATCGGGGTTATTAATAAAATTAATAATAATAATAACGGGGTTAATAATAATAATCCATCGGCAAGTTCTCGCTGTTTTCCGTCTAACTCTCATAATTTTATAAAAACCACTTTTCTTTGTGAATTATGTTCAAATATAAAAACACATAGATAGGAATTTTTAAAATAAAATAAATATTTCATTTCTTTCCATCCACTGTGATCGGAACATTTAAAAGATGAAATTATTAATTGTTTTGAAAAATTCATTGTTCATTAAAATAAAGGACGAGCAAAATATTGAAAAAAATAATATTCTCGGTGAACACGAAAAAAAACAAATTAGATAGAGAAAAAAAAGACAGGAAGAGAAGAAAAGTAGGTACCTACATTCATTACAAAAATCATGTGTCCAGTTCACGGTTTTTTAAATTTTTAAATTTTATTTTATTTTTTATTTTTTATTTTTTTTACAGTGAATACCGCACAAGAATCTCAACTGCTCCCGTCTGGAGCCAGTGAGACTATGGCATCCCAAAATGGGGTATGTTGTGAGGCTGAGGGTAGTGGGGAGGGGAGGGAGGTGGGGAAGAGGAAGGTTGGGAAGTACCTGGCTATTCAGATCTGGTCACCAAACACGACTAAAGCCATTTTCAAGCAACGTTTCAATTCTGAATGGTGGTCTTACGCCAGGGCGATACTGATAGTATCTTCCGCTCTGAAACATGCCGCAAATATACTATATATTATTTTAAATAAATTAATTGTGAAATAACACTTCGTCATAAAATGAAAAAGAAAAACCACTTTATCCTGAAGAATTTTAATTAAATACTTGGTGTTTACAAAGTGTTTTCTTTTTCACTTACTTAAAATGATACCACAAAGTTAATTTGCGATTTTTGAAGTAAAATGGTTTTCACTCAATTTCAGGTCTACGTAATATAATAATGCATAATATATACAATTAATCACGTTAACATGTTCAATATTTGTTTCATCAAATTTCACACCGTAAATCGAAACATCCAATAAATCACCGGGGTGTCAGAGAACGCGCGAAACAATGGAAGATAATTCGCACTCATGGTTGCTATGAAATTTCCAACAAAGCTATTCTATGAAGTCTAGCCGTGTAATGGATCCTTTCACAACAGGTAACAATAACGACTCCTTCTGCCTTAACCCCCACCACGGCCTGCACCCTCCCCCCTCTGCCCTGAACCGGGGTGTTCTGAAAAGACTTAGTGATTACGATGCTGAAAGTGTGCCGCCAAATGAAGTAACTTTCTGTAATTTGGGAGCCGCTGTTCATACTAATCAATTGGTGAAGTGTGGGGAAGGGGGGTGTGGAGGGAGGTGGCTCGGACAAGGAACGGATTGTCGGGAGACGCTGATATTTATTTTATAGTCCGTTTCAATTTTAAAAACGTGCGAGGTTGGGAAATCTAATTATAGTCGTTGTAAAACGATATCTTGCGGGTTAGGTAAAAACATAATGGCGGCACGTTGTTTTCTTCTGTTTTTTTAAGATTTTTAATAATCATCTAGTTTTCGGTAAACTTTTTACACCTATTTTAAATTCCAATTTTTGTTTACAGAAATTTGAAAAAATTCTCGAAATGGAAAGTGAAGGTCTACCAACGGAAAACTGTCCTTGAAATTATGATGTCGAAAATGTTTTGAAAAAAAAAAACTAATATTACTATACCAAAACATGACCTTGGATTACGAATGCGAATGGTCAGATGTTACGTGTTTTCGATATTATTTTATGGAATGGAAGCATGGACGCTTACTGAAGAACTAATTAGGCGATTTGAGGCAATCGAGATGTGGATCTACAGAAGAATACTTAAAATAATCTGGATTGACAGGGGAATGAAGATGTTATGGTTCGGATGAAAAAAGAAAAATAATTTATTAAAACTATAAAAATCCAAGACATGTGATGAGACATCCAGAGAAGTATGAGATCTTGCACCTCAAGATCTTGCAGGGAAAGATTGCCGGAAGACGGGGTCCTGGAAGAAGGAGAACCTAATGGCTGAAAAACCTGCGACAGTGGTTTGGCCAGAGGTGTTCCGGGCCGCAGTAAACAAATCCGCATAGCCAACGTCCGTTGAACGGACAGGGCACAAGAAGAAGAAGAAGAAAACATGACAGCGCTCATATTTTATTACCTTTTTTTTACATTAACTCCACACAGGATTACCTTAGGAGAATATTTGGGTATGATTTTTGGAAGGTCTTTTTTATGGAAATGAAGGAGTGAAACTTGTAATCTTGTAGGAGGGAGCTATTGTACTCTTCGTAGTTGAGTCGTAGAGACGACCCGTTCTCGTGTGATACATTTCAACAGTGTAGAAGTGTTGAGCGCGCGTTTGGCGTATTTCCCGACTAAACCAGTGAAACCTAACCTAACGTAAAATCATTATATGCAAATAAATTTGGCCTTCACTGGAGTTGAACCCGAAATTTTCAGATTCTTATTTAAACGGAGGAATTTTGGCTTTTATTTAAACGATTCAAACCACCAAATGTCATTTGCAGTAATGGTTTAGATAAATTTTAACATTTATAACAAATCTAAAATAAAGAAAGGACGAACACAAACTCGGAATTTGGGAGGCAGATGCGTCTGCCCACCTGCTGCGTGGTGGGCGGTATCGAGAGAAAAATGGGTAAGGGAGGCTTTTTGACCTTTCCAGTCAGGCTCTCTTGACTCATCGCTTGCACCGCAGTTAGAGGGATGGATGCATACGTCCGTCACTCCTATACACACTAACCCCCAGATTCCTACCCACCCCTCGCACCATTTTAAGCGCCCTTGAGGTGTTTTCTCATCAAAATGGCGCTACAGAAATCATCAAAAATTATTATTTTTATTTTCTTTCCTATCCTTCCCTTTTTTAAAAATATCCTCCACACAGCATTCCTCCAAGATGACATATGCCCGGAGGGAAATTTTTTCCTCAGGGCCTTCTATGTGGAGTTAATGTTAAAACAATGTAAAGGTAAGTTAATATGACAAAGCCCTGAGTTTATTAATTCAAAAACTATGTCAACATGTACATTGCATTTTTAAAATTTGAAATTAAGTTTAAAACACTTGTTTTGCCGATCCATTAATAGTATATTAAAATATAAGTGGATAAACAGGTCTTTAAAACACGCGCGATTTTTCGAGCACGACGGCGTAGCCGAGTGCTCGAAATAAAGCAAGTGTTTTAAAGACCAGTTATCCACGAATACTTTACGCTATTTTTTTTTATTGGTACACTTTAAAAACATAAATATTGATATTATTATTAAAAATTTGGAAATAAGAACTATTAATGAATTCGTGATGTGACATCACAATATCTTTTTGTCATGGAAATGAAAAACACAAACATTAATTTGCAATCTGTCACATAAGATTAATAGTTGACATCACAGTTTTTACTAGTTATTGTGTGTTGTAAAATGAGTTCTAACATTGATAATTTAAATACTGCCATTGATAGAAGTACAGCCTCATTGACTTCCGAGAATACTATTAATTTGAACAGCATTTCCTCCGATTTGAAAAAACGGAGGTATTAATATTTCAAATAATACGAACTGCTCTTTTCACATCCATTTAAATAATTAGAATGTAAACGATGTAAAAAAGAATGTAAACTTTGAATAAAATTTTTGAAACATTTGTAATGTTTTATTTGACGTTTAAAATATTCCTGTCAGATTTATAGTTAAAAGTTGACATTTAGACTTCACATTTTGTTGATTTGTTGATGTTGCCACGGTAACTTTAAAAAACGCGCGTTCCATAAAGTGCGATTTAAACACGCTAGAGCGTACTTTAAATGAGTAAAAAAGGGCACCAATAAAAAAAAAATATAACAGTTAAATTAAACAAAATTCTGTACGTAAAACACGCGTACTAAATGAATAACACGGTGTTAATAGTTAAATAAAACAATGCATTTTAAACACGGTAGATCCGTAAGTGGCCTCTGAAGATACAGAATATTCCTACGGTTAGCAAGAGGTCGCAATGTTAAAATCGTTAAAATTGTTATACATATATGATTTTAGATTTTCACAGCCAAAAGTATTTTATTTTTTCAAAGATTGTCTATTGAAAACAAGCATCACTCACTTAATTCCGTACCTCATAAAAAAATCGTTGTTATTGATCTTAAATCATGAATAAGACGATCGTTAATAACTAGAAAAAAATAATTGTTTATTGAAATCCACCCTCGTAGTTATATCCAGGGAATCCTTATTAATGTTTACGGGAAGGCTCCGTTTCCGGTAACGTTCTCCTCGGTTCCCGCGTTATTTTAGAGTTCTTCCTGTTTGGTCGCTTGCCAAATTACATTACGTGTCTTCCGGAAGTGATGGCTGCAGCCGGATCACAGGAAGCAGGAACTATTTGCGTTTTTCCATAATCCGCGGCGGTTGTGGGAAATGTGAAATAGTTAATAGAATATTTCAGAGGATTCATTTGATGATTTCGGCAGAAATCGGTTAATTTATGTGTACTAATTCCAGAATACTTTATGGTAAGTATAGGAGTAATTTGTAATACATTATTATGATGATGACCTCCGTGGTCAAGCGGTTAAGATCCCCGACTACCAATCTCGTGTTCGCCGGTTCTAATCCTGGCGAACGCAAGTAAATTTTATTGACTTAATATGTTTCTTTCACATATCATTCAAGTAAAATAATAATAATAATACAGGATGTTAAGCGACGTACTTGACCCACTTTAACCAGTGATTTCTGACATTATTTGGGGTAAAAAATGTAAATGAAATTTTGGTCTCCAGTGATATTTTTGATGTTTTTTTTCTATAAAAATATGAAAAATAGTAGGTTGGAGGCGGGGTAAGAGGTTAGGCAGTAACTCGGCTCGATTTTGAAGAAATTAAAAAAAAGTCTTCAAAAAAACATTGAAGACAAAAATTTCACTTACATCTTTTACTTCAAATAATGTCAGGAATCAATGGTTAAAGTCAGTCAAGTTCGTCCCTTAACACCCTGTACATTACCTACATATATCTACGCCGCACGTTCCAGAGTAGTAGATACACTCATTATCGATAAAAGACCACAAATCAGAATTGCTTGAAATGGCTTTAGCCTTGATTGGTAACAACATCTGAATAATCAGGTGCTTCTCATATTTTCCCTTTACCATCTCCTTTCTGTCGCTTGAATGGTATTCACATATATCTCACTGTGGAAAGAATAAGAAAACTTATCTATGTTTTCTATAACATACGAAACATTTTAAATAAGAAAGCTATCAAAATTGTTTATTAATTAATTAATTAATTCAGTCCTTATTACAATACGGCATTATTGGGTGGGGAGGGGCCTTTAAGGCTTACTTACAGCCCATAATTACAATTCAAAGAATAATTATAAAAATCATCCTTAGGAAACCATACGACTTCCTTACTCTAGAGATATTTCGGGAATTTAATGTACCATCTATCATACAATTGTATAAAATAAACTAATATCAAATTTAAAAAGAATATTTTATCTAAAAAAATCACCACTTAGATAGCATAAGCAACAGATTCAAAACTAATGGTTTAATAGCCATTCCTATGCTTAGAACTACCACGGCTCAGCGCCACTAATTTGTATTTAGGTGTGAGATGGTATAATACATTTTTGTCCAACAACAAAATTAGTATAATCGAAACATTTTAAATATGAACAATTCAAAAAGCAAACTAAGTCACTGAATTTGAATAATGATATATTGTTCCCTTAATTTACTCTTACTTAATTTGTAAATATTTTTTGCATTTATTTCATAAGTTCTTTGATCATTGTTTACATTTTTAATTAAAACATTATTTTTTGCATGTAAATACTCCTCCCATAAACACGAACTCCTAAAACTCAACTTAAAGAGTAGTAGAATAAATAAACACACGCACACATTTAAAGAATTTTGACGGCTTCGTCTAGATTTTTAAACCTTCATTTAAAATTTATAAGTCACAGTTTTTTGAAAAATATTTCTTAGAATGAAAACTGAGGTCAATTTCCAATCCAAAATATTTATGAAGTTTATACAAATTTCGTATTCCAAATTCAAATCAGAGGCTTGCCATGACCATGAAATTTTCAGGGAGCGTAGTTGCCCTTATAAATATGCAGTCAACATTGTTATCCGATATCAGGTTCGATATTCCCCGATGCACTCACTGGCGCCCTCTGGCGATAGAGGGTGGGAAGGGGTCGGGACTTGACTTCCATCTGTAAATAATAAATGCCCATGGGTGTCAAATGGAGCCACGATACAGTGGCCATGTATAGTAGTACAGACTCCCTTGAATCCGAATAAACTACTGTACAATACTTGTTTTCGATTTGATAACATATGAGTTGGTACAAATAGTAATCATATACTATATAATTTTGAGTTTTTCAAGAAAAAACACTAATTTTGAGTTTTACAAGAAAAAACTTAATTTAAACTCCAAAATTTCGTCTAGATTCAAAAGTCTTTCCCATTCTTCTTCTTCTTTCATATGGTTGGGGTCAGAGGGGGACATCTAGGTCTACGAGCCAGTCTAGGGCCTCAGGCGCTGACCTGTGGACCTCACCAATCCCGCCGGGGAATGAATGGAGCGGGCATTCGTTGACCACATGTTCGGTGGTCTGCACCGCACCCCATTCACTCATTTAACCGACTCTTTAAGCCCCCATCTATGCATCATGTGAGCACAACGGCCATGGGAGCATGCCACTCAAGCTTCCACCTATCTTCTGGGATGAGAGGTGATCGAAGGAATCTTTCTTCTTCTGTCCAGAAAGGTTTTCGAGACTTCAAGCGGCATGCCGGATGAGAAACGACATCATCGGGCAAAGGTATTGCGCTTTTTTGCAGCGCCTTCTTGTAATCCCTTAGTGTTGCAATCTCTCCCCTGATATTTGGCGGGGTTATGTTTGCAAGTCCGGGAGTCAAGGGAGAGGAGTCGACTTTAAAGTTCCGCTGATGGTTCGCATTGTGGCATTAAGCTGAACGTCGACCATGGAAGTGTGGATGCTTCTAGCCCATACTGGAGCACGGTATTCAGCCGCTGAGAAAATCAGGGCAATGGATGCTGTTCTGAGCGTATAGGCGTCGCATTCCCAGCTAGTACCAGCTAGCTTACTAAGTTTAGTCTTGTCCTGGTTTTTTTGCTCACTGTTTCCATGTATTTTCGGTAATTCTAGTTCCTGTTCAAAGTAACTTAAAAAAAGCGGGGATGTGGGTCATGGTAAATATTTTTTCCATCAAACTGAACACTCTTTCCCATGTGCCAAGGCATTCATAACATTTTGTAAGTATCAAGTATTACAATCTTACTGACACTTGTATTTCAAAAACAAAACACCCTAATGATACCAGTTTCAATCTATTTAAATGAAAACACTGAAGGTGTTATGTACTCTCAGAGCTAACATCATAAATAATACGTGTTTTTCAGTAATAAAACTATGACATATTTTATGTTAATAATGTAACATCAGTAACATGATGCTTCATGATACTTTGTGATCGCCCTGCAGAAACCAGTTCTAGCGAGCAACATCACTAGTTTTAGGGGATCGCATCGAAAGGGAGTTATTCCTATCACTGTTAAAGCTGCTGTGTACAAATGATATAATATCTTCGACTGCGGGGTGGGTATTTTGATAGGTGGGATCGTCTAGACGTGCTAGGGATGGAGTTGATTTGATCAGAGACAGGTGGAGCGTGCCAATCCGTCTCCGTTACTCACCTTACGTGAACTCAAAAGAAAACCGGTTATATTTTCAGAATTCTGACTGAAATGGGAACCGGCTCACTGGCCTTTGTTACTACCAGGAAGTTGCGAAAGAACCGAAGAAAGTTACTTTTATTCACTTGTCAGAGCAAGATAAGAATAAGGGAGTACAATTTTTTTATGGGAACAAGATCTTCAGGTTGGTACGTGTCAGTTGGTTCAGCGATAAAAGTTAATGTTTTTTCTTTACCCTTCAAGGGTGGTCGTGGCCATAAATTCAAAGTGAATATAACAGTTTTAATGATAACTTAGAGAATTGTGAATATACACAATACGAATCTTGTTCTAATTTATAAAAATTAAAACTTTATATTTAACTTACAACCATGAAATACAACAACACAAAATCACCCAATTAAAATTCTAAGAGATAATAATGTTTTCATATTAATTTATTTATTCATTTTAAGATAGATCATATTATTATGTTATGAGTTTTAATAATCAAACTTAACACCATGTTTTAATTATAAAACATGAACAGATATTGACACCCGTATAAATATTATTATGTTTATTATTAACAGCTTCTAAAAATTTTTTGCATTCTTCTTTCTATTTTCTTAAAAGAAGATGGAAGCTGTCTGTACCTCTTGGTTTCAAATATAACATAGTTTTTAGAATACTGTTTCGCTAAATTAGAACTTAGAATAGAACGAACATTTCTTAAATGCCAACCAACCAATAATAAGAAAGAGAAACGGAAAAAAAAGAAATTAAGAAGATATATTTTTTTCAAATAATTGTTATTTAAAAAAAAATCGTTTTACATCCTTTTTAAAAGGCAATGGTTTTTAAGAGCGTTATAAAAAAGGCGAAGTAACGTAATATAATAAAGTTATTAGAAATTAATTCAAATTTGAAAAAAAAATCAAATAAGGGAAGAAAACAGTATGAAAGAAAAAGAAGAATGCACCAGGCCCCTAACATGGTCGATCGATATAGGTTTTATCGAAAATGTCGGTAACTTGAAATCGCTCCCGAGCACGACTGTAGGCCACTAACGAAGAAATAACAGTTCACGTCAAATAAATTGGAAACCCTTAGTCGTTGTGAACTGTTGCTTGTTCGTTAGCGGCCTGCAGTCGCGCTCGGGAGCGATGACAAGTTACCGAAATTTTCGATAAAACCTATATCGATCGACCATGCTAGGACCCCAGGTACCTAAATGTAATATGATATATATCCGTGGTCGTCAAACTGCGGCCCGCGGCACATATTTGTGCGGCCCGCACAAATATCTGCCGTTTTCTTTTTAAATGTTTTTTTTTCACGTACAATTATATTATCCGTTTTTTTGCGGCCCGCACAAATGTCTGCCGTTTTCTTTTTAAATATATTTTTTTCACGTACAATTATACTATCCGTTTTTTTGCGGCTCGCAGAAATGTCTGCCTTTTTCTTTTTAAACATATTTTTTTATATACAATTAAATTATTATCAGTTTTTTTCAAATATTTTGTGTTTGTAACCCTTATGATTTTAAAAAGGTTGATTTTAATTGATAGATATTTGATTTTAAAACGCCCAGCAGGTTTTTGAACACATCCTAAGTCGATTTTGAACGCGCGCATAGTATACGTCACAGGTTCTCAACGTGGGCGATAACGCCCCACGGTCGCACCCCATGTGGTCATTTGAAACTTTCAGGAGGGCAGTAGAAGACCCAGAGAAAATTAGAGGCCGTAGAGATGGCACAGTGAGGGCGTGGGTAGGTAAAAAAATGGTTTAAAAAAGCCCAAAAAAAGGTTATTACGTACTGAAGACCCAGAGGAAATCAGAGGGCCTAGAGATGGCACAGTGAGGGCATGGGTAGGTAAAAAAATGGTCTAAAAAATCCCAAAAAAAGCTTATCACGTACTAAAGACCCAGAAGAAATTAGAGGGCGTAGAGATGGCACAGTGAGGGCGTGGGTAGGTAAAAAAATGGTCTAAAAAATCAAAAAATACTCTTATCACGTACTAATAAAGCAAATTAAACTTTAATATTGGTTAATTTTTGTTATTGTATTTATTCAGTATTGTAATCATTTTTATCACTTGTGCGAAAATTCACACATTTCGATAGTTCGGGAAGTTGATTAAAGTTGAACTGAAAAATTCCATTACAGATCTAAATATTAATGGGTAAAACGGCTTAAACGTTGAACTCCAATATATTTTAAAATTTAAAAAAATGTATCTGGTAGGTTGGTACATGTTGGTAGGAACGTGGTAGGAACCCATCTAATTTAAAAAAAGCTCACAGGCATATTATTTAAAAATATTTTGTTATTATTTTATTTTGGATTTCTTGGGTATTAATTACATAACGATTTCTTGAAATTTTGTTAAACAAGAATTTTATTTTAGAATTCATATTGGTTATTTAATTTTAGCAATTCACCACTGGTTTACGTCGACGCCATTAACAAAGCTTTAAAATTAAACATTTGTAATTAAGTTTTAAAAGAGTTTCTTAAAGATACAATTTATTACAAAACAAAAAAAAAAAAACATTTAAAAGAACTGTATAACCCAAACCCACATGTGTTTCAATGTTCATGAACAAAAAAAACAGTTTTATTTACTTATTTATTTGTAAAAACATGTTAAATAGTTAAGAAATTTACACAGATTAAATAGATGCATTAAATCATCGTACTAGGCATCTGCCTGTTTTACGGTGACCAATGGAGTACAGTTACTTTGTATAAAATCTAGAGTAAACGTATGGATTTAGTATACAATGATGCTGAAAATTGGAAAAGTTATAATAGAAAGTATAAAATAGAAAGGAGAAAAAGAGGTGCGTAAGGATTATTTAAAAAAAATATCAACAACTTATTTTTTTAAAGTTTAAAGTAAAACATGTAAAAAGATAGTCACCAATAAAAAAAAATATTTTAGAGGATTTTTATCCCAAAAGAAGGTTATGGCAAGACGCCGAGATCATCCTTATTGAAACATGTAGGTACAGTAGCTCAGTTAGGGGTGGTTCCTGAAAGAAGTAGCGCTCGCATTATCACCCACCCTCCGGAGCCGCTTTCCGTTATTGGGTACGTGACTGCCAGATATCAATCCTCCACTCTCTACTCGCTACCCTCTGCCCTCTACTACCTTCTTTCTTACTTCACTTTTCGCCCCTATTCCCATACACCATATTCGATATTTTATAGATGGGAAACATATTCACATGAGAAGGATTTCATCGTTCGTATGAATTACGAAATTATGCCCAAGTTATTTTATTTTCAACAAATTTGATCTATGATGTTTTGTGGGATATTGTATTCACGTAAGGGGTTATACATTAATTACGTGAGCAGTTTTTCTTCCAATCTAGACCCCCCGCCCCTTGGTGAGATTAATTTAGGCCACTTTGTATATTATTTTCAAATAACGTGAGATTTTGCTGAACCTCCCCCCCCCTTTTGAGCTCACTTAATTAATTTATGCCCCCTAAAGACACGGTTAAGAGTTGCAGTTGATCCCACCACCTATGTACTTCCCTAAACCGTTTTAAGGAGCAGATAAATTTTTATTTATTTTTTCACTCTCGTTGACCTCTATTCTTTCAGATTCATAACATTTCTTGAATCCGACAAGTCATGTTATCTCTAACTCCAGACATTTGGGACTAGTACGATGTAACATAAAAAAAATAACAAGCAAATAAATAAGTATAGGGTAAAAGCCGGATTCGTGCCTCAGCGGGATAAATGCACCGGTTTTGAATATACTATGTTAAGGATATTGGTGGCATTAGCGCTTTACTATAATTAGAAGTGCCCCTCTCGCAGGCCTCAGTAACATGTAAACCATTGGAGTAGGCGCACGCGTTTTGTTTGTGTGAACAAAAATATTCCGCGGTGAAACTTTGACGGCATCGAAATTAATTTTTAATTAATTGGTATTGTAATTTCTGTTGAATATTTTTATTAATATTTAATTTTTAATTTTTAACTTTATGAGTAAAACCTCAAATTGTAATATTTAAATACATGAAGACAATATAAGCGAAACTCAATCGAAAATCTGGAAACAGAAAAATCAGAAAAAACATATTGACACCTCTGGGACTCGAACCCAGGACCTCTTGCTTTCCGGGCAAACGCGCTAACCACTGCGCCACGGTGTCGATATGAAATTCGGTCATGTTTAACTGTACCATACTTCGACTAAGAACCACCTACATTATCTTCACTTTCTTTAACGCATATATTATTGGCAACTATCTTTATGTATGATTGCAAGATTCAAACCCGAACTAAATGCTCTCTAGATAGTGTCTGGATAAATCTTTATCCATTTTTTATATTTAATATGCGACATCTATCGACTTTTCTGGAAGTCTAGGATGAATATTTAATTTTTAACTTTATGAGTAAAAACTCAAATTGTAATATTTAAATACATGAAGACAATATAAGCGAAACTCAATCGAAAATCTGGAAACAGAAAAATCAGAAAAAACATATTGACACCTCTGGGACTCGAACCCAGGACCTCTTGCTTTCCGGGCAAACGCGCTAACCACTGCGCCACGGTAATACAATAATACATAAAGATAGTTGCCAATAATATATGCGTTAAAGAAAGTGAAGATAATGTAGGTGGTTCTTAGTCGAAGTATGGTACAGTTAAACATGACCGAATTTCATATCGACACCGTGGCGCAGTGGTTAGCGCGTTTGCCCGGAAAGCAAGAGGTCCTGGGTTCGAGTCCCAGAGGTGTCAATATGTTTTTTCTGATTTTTCTGTTTCCAGATTTTTGATTGAGTTTCGCTTATATTGTCTTCATGTATTTAAATTTTTATTAATGATTGTGGTTTAGACCAACTTTTTGTTTCAATACGTGCATTGTACTTTAAATTGCACTCTTTATTACGTTTTATTGTTGAATAATTGTTATTTAATTCGCAAATAAAAGGGCAAGAATCCATAACAAAAAGGATAGTCGCCCTATTTATTTTTGCGGATGGTCGCTCTATCGTCTTGGTGAACCATTGCATGAGATGTGGAAAGTTGAAAACCCTGACTTATTTTAAAGCTAATTGCCATATTGTTCTACCTTTAAGTTAAATAATAACGTTTTACTAATAACTGACGTAACTTAAAGTTTGGAGGCTATTTTTGTTGTATTTCATAATGTTGATTAATATTTTTGATTAGTAGTTAATAAAGGATCTCAGTAAATAATAAAGACTGAATAAAAGACGGAAAATAATTTCCCTCAGGGCCTATGTCATCTTTGGGGATGCTGTGTGGAGGGGTTTTGGGGGAAAGGAAGGAGAGGAGAGTTCTGGGAAGAAAAAGGGTTTAAGGGGTGGGTAGGAATCTGGGGTTCAGTGTGTCCTAGTCATCCGCCTCCAATACCTAGACAAACCTCACCCCATG
This sequence comes from Limnephilus rhombicus, assembly GCA_929108145.2. Taxonomy (NCBI): domain Eukaryota; kingdom Metazoa; phylum Arthropoda; class Insecta; order Trichoptera; family Limnephilidae; genus Limnephilus; species Limnephilus rhombicus. The sequence goes on along the minus strand of OV815273.1, from coordinate 26,959,791 downwards.
AACCCCAAAAACGACTTTAAAATGTTGGAATTTCGATAAAAAAATATTTATCTTTTTTTTTCTTGTACTCTTGTGGAAACACCTCCCGAAATTGTGCACTTTACCTCTGAAAAACCTGTATACTGCAATTGACTCAAATAATGCACCATTATTTGCTACGTTATTTAAAACGTTTTGCGTTATTATTATGATATATCAGTTAAAGATAACGAACAAGGATAATTTGTAGATGCTGTGTGTAGGGTCTTTTTAGGGAGATGAAGAAGAGGAAGTTATGGGAAGGAAAAGGGTATAAGGGGTGGGTAGGAATCAGAGGGTCAATGTATCTAGGGTGACGGACATATGAATCCTTCAACTGCGGAGTCAAGAGAGACCAGCTGGAGAGGTCTAGGTTAGGTCTCCCTCGATCAATCTCTCTCGATCTGGCCAGCCATGCAGTAGATGGGCAAACGCATTGGCCCCCAAGACCTAGACAAAACTAGCAGGGGTGCCCATGAACCCGGGCACCCCTGCTAAGTCACCAAAAGTAGCAAACCACTTGGGATGACCTACGGCAGGGGTGTTGGTTATCCAATAAATGGTTCCTAATTGCAAGTTGGGACTCTTGTGCGGAATTGTTAAAAGGAAGTATATCCACTGGAACGACAGCGCAATTTATAACTTTTTTCTCCGATTACTGGATATTTTTTGGTGTTTTTTTTCGCCCTTATTAAGAAAATCATACCTCCGAATTTTAATATAGAGACATATGATTATAGTTCTAAATAGCCAATGAATCCACATATCTTTTGTCGATTATCACATATTCGTAGGACTTATAAAAAATATATTATAAAATCGTAAACTTACACTTAATTACTTACAAATAAGGGAAAAAATTCCAAAATTGGCAGCAAAGCGCTAATTTACAGTGCCCTGGAGGTGATTTTCCACGAAAACGGCGCTATATAAATTAGCCAATTATTATTAATTATAAAAGCAATCCGAGGTATTTTAAATAGTGCCATATTGTGGCAGAAAGCCCTCCAGTGATTAAGTAAAAGCGAAATCGCTATAAAAAAAATCTCGAGTGAAACCAGGTAGTTACTACAACTAGTATATTATAAACATTAAGCACTGTTTAATTAACAAAACATCAAAACAAATAGAGCTATAAAAATGCTTGGTTTTATATGCAGAACAGCAAGTGATTTTAAGTCACTAGAATGTTTGAGAATATTGTACACTTCTTTAGTAAGAAGTCAGGTAGAGTATAATTCGCCCATTTGGTCCCCATTGTATAAAATACATTCCGACAATATTGAAAGGGTACAGCACAAATTTTTAAGATTTGTTAACTTTAAGCTGAATATCTCCTATTTATGAACTATCTCCTTTTGATGAAACAACTTAATTACGCTGTCAGATAGGCGGATCATCTCTGACCTTGTACTATTAAATAAAATCATTAATAATTGCATTGACAACCCTGAAATTCTCGCCAAAATAAAATTTTACGTACCGACCAGAAATACGAGGCAATGTGCTACCTTCTTCTGTGACAATTTTAAAACAAACTATGAGGCTCATACACCTATAAATAGATTACATAATTTTGGTAATAAATTTGGGAATATTGTAGACATGTTTGCAGATTCTGGATTAGTTATAAAAAGAAGTCTTTATAATTACTTTAATGAAATGTATGATTTTGATTTTAATTAATTTTATTTTTTATTATTATTTTAATCATTATAATTGTGTACTACGTACCTGCCTAACTATTATTATCTATCCTTGTAAAAGCCCACTAGGGCGTAAATAAATAAATAAAACCTACCACAAAGTGGTTTATAGGATGTGAGAAGAAGCAACCAACGAAGTTATATCACGGGTAAAACATAATCAAAACCACCCTCGCTAAATCTCAAATGCACCAAAAAAGTGAAATATCCTTTTACAAATAAATATTCACAGCGCAGTGCGTACCCTCGCACCCAGCATCGAGAATAAGCTATACAGGCTATACAGTATGCAGTATACGGCACGGGACGCGTGAAAGCTTTTATAGAAATATATCAATGTTTTTCTGCGACAAATAAAGGCGAGATCGAAATATCCCCATGGGAGCCGGGACACTTGGAGAATATTGGCTGCCGGGCTCGCTCTACGTGATGTGTGGTCTCACATCCCGAGCTGGGGTTGCCTGTGTCCCGTGCCCTGTGTCCTGTGTCCTGTGTCCTGCTTTCCGGAAACACGTTAAGCTTAAGCGAAACAGATTTGTAACGGTTATTTGATTTTGGGTTACTGTCATTCTTTCTATTATTATTTATGCGGGTACGAGTACCCTTAATAACCAAAAACGAATATTTGTAACGTGTTGATGAAAAACTGTCTTCATTTGTCAATTATGTCATGAATGTGTTCGTTTTTATACTTTGTTCTCGAAAAAAACCATTAAAGATAAATTAAAGGATTTTAAATATTTTTATCTATATTTTAGCCAGTCTATAACTTAACTGAAGTTCGTGTTTTAATTTGAAATATCAACCTGATCGGTGCGACCCAAAGATATTGAAATATAGGAGATGTGCTATCCGCAGTTTTGACTAGGTGGGACTACGTTTACCAATTAACAAATAAACTGAATGAACGAATAATTAACGAATATACTAAACGAACGTTAAGCAATGAACGAATTCTTTCCGTATTCAAACTATATTGTTTAATTTAATTTAATTTTAATTTTTCAAAAGAAAGACAAACATTCCCGGGTTACGAATAACCCGACTATATTTGAAAATCTCCTACTACCACCACAGTAAGCCGAAAATGTTGCTTGAGGCATGATGGAGGACTTAGCCAGCCGAGGAATCAAATACAAAGCGCTTGGGTGGGACCCATACGCGATGCCCACTCAACCACTGACCGGTTATGTTAACCAATACTAATGCACACCTTAAAAAAATTAACGAAATGAACAAAATCTTTTCGTATGCAAACTATTCCGTTAGTTAGTAGTCCGCCGACAGTCGCATGGACACCGTAGCATATCTCTTTTGTATTTGAATATCTTTGGTGCAACCGTTTTTTGATGAAGAAAATGACTATTAGATACAATTGATTTACCTCATGTTTCTACCTATATCTATACTATTGATGTGATTGTTCATCTGTACTTATTTGTTATATAATGCTTACACTGCTATTTATAAACTTAAACTATTCTATTCATATAACCATATTCCTACGTAAAATGTTGTCTACATTAACCTGCTGACAAACTACAAAAGTAGTTCAGCAGGTTTGAATGATAAAAAAAATGGTTTGCAGTGCTTCCGAAAATGGCTTACAAATGCATTTTGAACATTTAAATTCTTAGTTGCGGTTTATCACAGAAATGAAAAACTGGCATTCCAATATTATTAATATCTCAAAATATCTAACAATAACACCGCTATAAGGCAACTAGATAGACCGCTGTTCAACTATTTTGGCAAACACTCCATTCACGATCATGCATCATCTCATACATACTTTTTATGCTTCACTTGGTAGTGCCATGTCTTCGTCGGGCGTCTTTTCTTCGCGTCCGTTCTTCCTCACACTCCTTTCTTGTTAATCCGTTCCACATTATTTAGGCAAAGAAAAAACTGTACATTTTTGGATCCAGAAGCGTCTCATATTGTCAAACAAATGTATCTAATGGAAATGTCAAGTAATTTGTATTTTTTCATACCATGTAGTTGACCAACAACGTACCCATAAGGCTGTAAACTCCATTTTAAGAATCATCAAACTCACCTATTTTTATCGGTTGGCTGATTGGTTTGAGGGCGATTAAATTTCCTGAAGTACGCGGTATTTTTTATTAACGATAAAATCGTTGACGCCCGCGTTATAAAGGTGCTATAAAATAAGCGCGCGTGTCAACATAATTGGTTCCTTGTCATCTTAACTAATTGCTAGCGGTTTAGCGACGATTCGAGTTCAAACGCTTCATGCAAAATTGAAAAAAAAAGAAAAATGGCATGCATTTTAAAGATCCAATAAGTAAAACAATATTGATTAATTCAATACACATCTAATTTTCACGATCATACCCGTTTTTCTAACAGCACTGATCGTTGCTGCCATACACCTACATATATTTTTTGAAGCCTAATATAGCCCAAGAAGCTCAAGAGTACGTAGTAATATGTACAATTAGTTCTTAAATTCGGAATTTTTTTCTTAAAAATTGAAAACTTTGTCTCCTTTTATGATTGCGATGTTTTTGTAAATTTCTTCTTTTTTCACATAATATTTATTTAACTTGTGCATTTTTATATATTCACTAGCTGACCCAACAAACTTCATACTTTAACTGATGTGTTAACTTATCAGCTGAATTTTTTTTTTTTAATAAGTTAAGAATTCCACAATTATCGATGCTCAACTGTCCGTGTTTTGTTTTTGTCACTATTAGAGATGGAGTTGTGTACGGATTTATAGTTTTTGTGATTTTTTTACTTTTCCACTTACCTACGGGAATTGCGTTTTATTTTCTTTATACGTGTGCGGCAGATTTATTATAATAATTGTATTTTTCCTTTGGAGGGGTGCAGACATACGTTCACCGTTTGTGTCATTTTCGACTATTGACATTTAGTGTGTAAGAAAGTGGGGCGGCATTATATGTTTAAGAACACAAGCAAAACAATCAGCGTATTGACATTTGACGTTTTTGAATTTTTTGGAATTCACTCACTATTCAATATTATATTTACCAAAATATTGCTGCAGATCTTTCAAAAGATGAGAATTCGTCCCATACAAAATGCATGACGAAAAGAATTTTCTTCATAACTTTTTTTTCCTGAATTTTTCCGATCTTTTAATAGCTATTTTGCTGTCCGGGGCGGAGACAAATCCAACAAATCAAAGATCACAAAAATCGGTCTTTTGAAGATTTTGAATGATTTGCGATGTTTTTGTTAATTTCTTCGTTTTTTTACAAAATATTTATTAAACTTATTGTTCATGCATTTTTATATATTCATTTTTTGTATCCTTATAAATGTCGAGCACTTGTTTCGAACTGTTCTAAATCTATTCCAATGTTCACTTTCCTTTGTAATTCTTGCAATTTTGTATGAAGTAACTCGTTCATATTGCATTTTTCTTATTTTTTTAGAATGCAATTGATTTTTGGTAGCGCCGCATCCCCGCTCAAAAATAAGAAGATGGAGAGATATGTAATTACGAATGTAAGACAAAGCGCGCTAATATTTTAAATTATAAAATTGTGAAAATGTTTAATAAAACACGACTCGTTTAAAATAGAGCAAAAATCTCGTGGAAGGCGTATCATTTAAAGAAACATTGTGATTTTATTCACAACTACAACATGTAAAATAAGTGAAATGAACGTGTTTATAATAATTTTCGGAGCATATTTTGCGATTTTTTTCCATCGAGGGAATTTCATATAATTTGTGTGTCGGCGTGGAACGCGACTAGAATAAAAAATGACATATATTTTTTTTAGAGCTTAAAAACTTGAATTGTTTAAGGAAGATGTGTAAGAAATCGGTAGAAATTCGGGTAGCGGCGGCTTAACTACTATAATTCGTTCAGGATTTTTTAAATTTATTTATTGCATCTTTCATATTGTTTTCTATAACAATTTCAGCATTTTTCCGAAATCCTTAGTTATTTACTTATTTCAAACCTTGAATCATTTTACTCTTATCTTAAAATTCATCTTCTTTTCAGATTTCTTCCATTTATCATTTATTATAATAGTAAAATGTGCTCAAATTTAAGAAAGATGTAAAGAAATAATATGTGAAGCGTAATTTTTAATTTGTGTAATTGTAATGTCTAATGATTATATAATGTAGACTGTAAGTTTAATTGCTCATTTTTTTATTATATTATGTAATAGATCATATTATGTCACCATTGTACATAATGTGAATAATAATATATATGTCATAAAATATGCGTATTCAGTCTTACGGATAAAAAAAACATTTCCCAACTATTAAACATGTTTAAGTTACACATTGAATAAGGACTGCACCAGCTAAGATTCGATTTGGTACTAATAAAAAAAAGTCTTTTAACTGTCTGAGAAAGAGCTGGCAACGTCGCAATTTGACACTAGAGGTTCCCGACGAGATAACTTATTCGTGTTTGAAAAATTAAATTTTCCATTTTATAAATACTAAAATATATTTCAAAACAATTTCAAATACAAAAATCTAAAATGTAATTTTATCTAGTTTCCATGAATTGTATTTGTTTTTAAGGGCCATTAACCAGCCAACGGCTGAGAATTCGTATTTCGTAGAAAGATGTTCTTACGATCATGCAGAGTGGTTCCAACGAGAAAGATTAATTACTCTCCGTACCAACTTTTTAAAATAATAACTCATCGATTGTATTTCATTCAAAATTTGTTTTAATTTATACCTGCATTCAAGAATGCTGAAAGGCGTGATGATAAAACTGTTAAAATTATGTACTTTTTGTAGATATTTTTTCTAATTATAATTTTTCAATAATGTCTAAGCATGCTATTGATATGCTTGGTGTAACCCTAAGTGTGGTCACTTAGGGTTACAAAATTACAAAATTAGGTTACCGGCAAATCATTCAACAGCTCGGCTGTGGAATGATTTGCCGGCCTCTGTTACCTACAACATAGGTCTCTTCAAGATCAATGTTCATTCCTTCCTCTCCTCAAAAAGACCCTCCACACAGCATCCCAGATGACATAGGCCCCGAGGGAAATTATTTTCCTCAAGGCATCCTATGTGGAGTTAATGTAAAAAAAAGCAAAATAAGAATCTAAAAAAAAATCTGAAATATGTAAGTTTGTAATAAATAGTCAAACTGAAGTGTTTTCGTCACAAAACACGCGTGAGGATCTATTTTTAAATGATTTTATTTGAACTCTAATTAAAATTCTGAAACATAGCTTTCTCAGATAATTTATTGATTTATTTTACTGCATGATTATATGATTTGAAATGTGTGTTGTATAATACAAAATTTTGTTTGACAATTCGACAGTTCTGCCAACGTACACTGTAAAACCTTATTGTACTAAAAATAAACATATTAACACAGAGTTTTACTAGATAAAAGAACAATCTTTCGAAATTAATCAAATCAATCAAAAATTTGATTTAAAAATGACATATTTCCGGTTTTGTCTGGTTATAACGTCTAATAAATATATGGCACATTTAAAATTTCTTGGAAAAATTCCGATATTCTGTTAGAAATTTTAAATTTATCCAACAAATAAACTATCATCTTCCATTGTACAAATATTGTGCATAACTTTTTATGGCCGTTAAATATCAATTTAGTCAATTTTTGTGAATTTTTAAGGTTTTCACATACTCGGTGATTTATCATTTGTATAAAATTTTCACCACGTATTTTGATAAAGCAGATTATGTATAAAGGTTTCATATGTTCTAATACATAATATAACGTAATATGAAACAAATGGGCAATTAAAATAACGATTACAAAAATAAAACACTTTATTGGAACATCTTCAACGCTCTATACAGCTTATATTGTATGTAATAAGTTCTGAAATTTTGACTTCTTTCAAAAGGGAAGATTTATTGAAGTGAAATTTCTATAGCCCCGCTATGTTATCATAAATGACATTATTCGCAAATATATCCCCGAAAAAAAAATTAACGGTAATTTTGAAAGGTTTCCCCCCTGGTACACTTTACCACTTATTAAAATTGTAAAAAAGAAATTAAAATATCACAAGAAATGGAAAAAATACAAGAACCTGGCTGACTACCAATAATTTTCAGTACTGAGAAATCGTCAAAAGAAGATCGCGTTAGAATGTTATGAAAACTTCATTATGACGGCAGAAGATTCAATAAAAAAGTGCAGCAAACAGTTCTGGTCATTTGTTAAATCAAAGAAATCCTCTTCCGATTTACCAAAGCAAATGTATCTTGGAGATATTTCCTGCAATGATGGACAATCCATATGCGACCATTTTAGTGATTATTTTAGATCAGTTTTTGTAGAAAATTCCAACCCTCGCCTCAATCTTATAAACTGTGAGAATGATGACGACAACTCGAATCTACATATACACAATATTAACTTTAATCAATCATGTGTTTTTTTTTTTTTTTTTTTTACAGTGAATACCGCACAAGAATCTCAACTGCTCCCGTCTGGAGCCAGTGAGACTATGGCATCCCCAATTGGGGTATGTTGTGAGGCTTAAGGTAGTGGTGAGGGGAAGGAGGTGGGGAAGAGGAAGGTTGGGAAGTACCTGGCTATTCAGATCTGGTCACTAAACACGGCTAAAGCCATTTTCAAGCAACGTTTCAATTCTGAATGGTGGTCTTACACCAGGGCGATACTGATAGTATCTTCCACTCTGGAACATGCCGCAAATATAGATACTATATATTATTTTAAATGAATTAATTGTGAAATAACACAAATTAATCAAATAAAATTTATTTGCGCATGCCGGGTTCGATCCCGCGACCTCCGGATTGTGAGTCAAGAGTCTTACCCACTGGACTACGGAGGTCGTCGATCATGTGTACTTAATTATTTAAAAAAACTTGATCCGAATAAAAGTGCGGGATCTGATTTAATTCCATCCATATTTTATGTAAAATGCCGGGACCAATTGGCTTATCCTCTCTCCTTGCTATTCAAAATGTCATTTGAAGAAGGCGACTTCCCCAACGTCTGGAAACAAGCACTCATTACACCAATCCATAAAAGCGGGGACAAAAATAACATTACCAACTACAGGCCCATCTCCAAACTCCCAATTGTCAGCAAAATCATGGAAAACATAGTTCTTGATCAACTTTTTCCGGCGGTACAAACAATCATATCTAAAAATCAACACGACTTTTTCAGAAAACGGTCGGTCGAGACAAACCTTCTGGAATACACAGATTTTATTTTGAATTCTATGGGTGGTAAAAATCAAGTCGACTCTATTTATACGGATTTTTCAAAAGCCTTTGATAAAATTAACATTGACCTGCTTCTGAAGAAACTGTTAAAAATCGGGATTAATGGTGACCTTCTCAGATGGATCAAATCATATGTAACAAACAGAAGTCAACCAGTTAGAGCCAAGGGTTTCTCCTCGCGTTTTTACAGTATACCTTCAGGAATCCCGCAAGGATCACATCTCGGACCTCTCTTGTTTATTTTATATATCAATGATATAGGTAAATGCTTTAAAAATTCCTAATTCCAAATTTTTGCTGATGACACTAAGATTTACAAAAAAATCACTAATATTAATGACAGCCTAGAATTGCAAGATGATATCAATAGGCTTGGAATATATTGTGCTAACAACCAACTGTTCCTTAATCTGGAAAAATGTAACACAATATCATTCATCAAAAGCATAAACCCCCTAATATTCCCGTACAAAATCAATGACGTAGAGATAAAAGATGTTGTGAAGTGAGGGACTTAGGAATAATAATGGACTCTGGAATGTCTTTCCGAACACATATAAATTCCATCTGTGATAGGGCATACAAACTTCTGGGATTCATCATAAGAGTGACCAAACCATTTAGGTCACCACACGTAATCAAAATACTGTACGTCTCTTTTGTTCGCTCAATATTAGAATTCGAATCAGTCATATGGAATCCCCAATACAAAGTAAATATTGAAAGGTTAGAAAGAATTCAAAAAGATATTGAAACTCCTAGACTTTAAATCCTTTCGAACTTCAGAAAACCTAAAAGACTCATTAACATTCCATAATTTATCAACTTTAGAAGATAGAAGAAATATAACCAACCAAAAATTTTTATTCAAAATCATTAACAACGTTGTTGACAACAACCATCTTCTAGAACACATTAATTTCCACTGTCCAATAAGAAACACAAGATCAAACCAACTATTCCACATCCCACACTCAAAAACAAATTACACACAACATTCATTTCTCCGAAGGATGTGCACAAAATACAATGATATCTTTTACGACGCTGATATTTTCCATTTGTCCTCAGGCCAATTTATTAAATCCATAATAGAAAAAATTAAAACAAATTGTTAATTACGAACTCTCCACCCCTGCTGCATGTTATTTTTTTCATTCTCATTATGTTGGTTTTCCTTCTTTTTATTATAATAATAATATTTAGATGATTTATATATGCCATATGCTTTAATTTGTGTGTGTGTTTTTTTCTTTCATTTCTGTTGTATATATATATATTTTTTCTTTTTTTCTACAACTTTATGTTTTCTTTAATGTTTTAATCCATGTTTTTATATACATATATATTATAAATTGTAGCGGAAACTTCGTTGGTTAATGCAATCCTATAATATGTTACTTTCTTATAAAAATATGTATAACTGTTTGTTTCATAAATAAACTAAAAAAAAAAAAATAAATAAATAAAAAAACATAAAAAATAAAAACGATTTGGATTTTGGATGAAACGAAAATGACGATTACTGCACCTATGACGCATCAACTGCGCTCATTGACCACCTTGATTACGATGTCAATTTTAAAGGCTCCTATTGGTTGTGATATGAAACGGAAATTACAATGGTCTGTGCTCATTGGTCGCTTTGATTATAAACTCACTTTTCAAGTATTAGTTGAGATTGTTTTGTTAAACAGCTCTCGAATTTTTAAAATTATTTTTCAACTTTTAGAGTGATTATTTTTGTTATGATGTTTATTAAGTTACCGCATAAATTCTGCATTTTGTTGGCCGTTAAACACAATTTGTATAAAATACAATACGTAAGTTAATTCTACAAGTCAATTTGCCAAGATCAAAATACTGCTAGAAAAATGAATACCAGGAAAAACAGTGGTATTGTGTTTAGTTTAATAGGATTTTGCAATTATATATGGCTTAAACCCTCCAATCAAACTTTGGTTATTTTCATAATAACATACTTATATGTCGCATTAAAAGGTACAGTCAATCTGGAATCTAAATTACAGCCTTTCCAAAATTGAAGTATTTTGTTGGGTCGAACGAAGTAAGGACGAAAAGGAGATGGGGAAAAAAAATAAGACGTATGAAAGTACGGGACTATTCAAAATTTTAAATATCATTATCAATTTTCAATATAAAATTTTAAATATCAATATAAAATTTTAAGTATCATTCAATGATTTTTACGTGAAATAACACCCATAGATTTTTTTGCGCACGCCGCGCCGTTTTTCTAACCAGCAACCTCTAGGTTGAGCCGATGATCTTAACCACTCGGCCACTGCACCCCCTCTTGCCCTACTTCAACAGCCTTGATTCACTGAAAGCATGACCCTTTTATACAACAAAAGCTCTGCCAATAGCCAATAACCTTCTGGACGTATTCCCTCTGGACTTGCGGATAAAACTCCGTACGGCAGACTTACATCTGGCATCTTAAAATACCTACACAACGATAAATATTTTTCAATAATATATTTGTAGGTGGCTGCGGGTGGTCAGTGGCTGAGTTGGCATAGCGTTTGGGTTCCGCCCAGGCGTCGTGTGTTTAATTCCTCCAGCCCTCCATCACGAGGCAAGTAACATTTCCCGCTAGGTGTAGTGTTTGTTGAATGAGATTTTAATTTGGAAGTCGAGTATGGGTACCGCCGCCCCGGGAATCATTTATTGGATAACCAACATCTCCGCCATAGGTCACTCCAAGTAGTTCACTAAGTTTTTATGCTTGTAGCAGGGGTGCCCGGGCTCATAGTGTGAAATATGTCCAGGTCTTGGCGACGGATGTTTACGCACCGTGCAGGGCAATATCGTGGCCTGGCGGGATGGATCGGAAGAGACTGGTTAAGGGAGACCTTTTGACCTCTCCAGCCGGACTCTCTCGACCCATCGCCTTGCACCGCAGTGGGACAGATGGATTTTGTCCGCCACTCCTGGACACGTTGACCTCCAGATTCCTACCCACCCCTTATATTTTTTTTCCTTCCAAAAGCTTCACCCCCTTCCTTTCACTTCCCTTCACGTAGCATCCCCAAAGATGAAATAGGCCCTGAGGGATTTTTTCCTCATGGCGTGGAGCTAATGTAAAATGAAAAAATAAAAATAAAAAAGTAAGTTATTTGATATCAATATTTTCATCTATTTAATGTCCAATATATGCTAATTTGTTTTTAGGTTGTGTTATCAGAAACTATACAAATAGCCATAGCGATTCTTGTGGATGTTAAAAAGCTCGAAGCTCAAAACTCCAAGCTTCAGCTTCAACCCATCCACAGTATCACCTTCTCAAACCTACCCTACACTCAACATAATTAAAGTTCAAAATATCTAAAATATAAAAATGAATCGCTGAATGTGTCGCTAAGCGCATAACTTTCGAACGACTGCACAGAATTGGATAATTATTTTTTTTGTGTGTTCATTATTGTCAGGACAAGGTTTTTATAAGACTTCCGTTGAGCTCTGGCATTATGAAATTTGTATAAAAAAATTGCTATTGGTGGCACGCGAGAAAGCGGCTATTGCTATGGAAAGCAGGAGGGAGGGAGAGATGGGGGAGGGGAACCAGGGAGGGGGAGGGGAACCTGGGAGGGGGGAGGGGAACTCGGAAGGGGGGTTCGCGTGACGGGGGAAGGGGGAAGGGGGAGGGAGTGGGAAGAGGAAAGGTGGAGTTGACGGAGTGGGAACGCGAGAGGGGAAGAGGACGCAGGAGAAGAAGGGTAGGCGGAAGGGGAACGGGACGAATGGGAAAGGACACTCAGGGAGAAACAATTTATTTATTGAATGGCATAGCAACGCATGCTGGGACCAGCGAGTATTATATAAAAATGTTTACAATAAGGTAAACACTGTAATATACAGAAATAGATAAATAATAATATAATCATATCTCTCACAAATAATATGATCAAACACAATACAAAAAAAATATATCAGCACAATACTTGATCAGTTCAAGAATCTCCTTTCATTGAATTTTCGTATTAATATCGATTGTTACGTATCAAAGAAAACAAAACATACGTGATGAAGATTCTACAGCAGTACATTAGCAACATATTTTAATATTTCCACATCCTTCCTTTATTGAACTAGTTTAAAAAACCTCCTAACAATGCTTCGCATAAAGAATAAGCAATTAAATTATTTATCTAACTTATAATTTATTATCAGTAGCGACATTTGGATCAGTTGAATTTTTTTTTATTTACCTAGTTTAATTAAATCTACAGTAACACCTCGCTCAAAGAAGACTGTCCTTTAAGTCCGGTCCCCTCAATTCGAATGACGTAAAAAGTGCACAGTTTTAGTGAACCACTTCCAACGCGCCGCGCCGCCCGCCATCTGGACCGGCCGTATCTGCGACAGACGTTTAGGGCACTTGGTTACTGCCCATATGATGTGCGGCAATTTGCCTGGAGCACTACTTACCCACCCCCTACCCCTCAACCCATCGCCATCGCCCAGCATACCCAGGCGTTGACGTCTACCACACACTAGGCTAATGCCCGTGTGTGGTAGTCATACATTTGATACTTTAAATAGGAATTAAAAAATACTCTTTTATTGAAAATTAACAAATTCATAAAAGTGAGTTAAAAATTAAAGAAAATAAATCGTATTTTAAAGAAAAATAGAAATAAAAAAGAAAATTAAAATTTTGCAAAACATAAACTAATAATAAAGATTAAGTGTTAAGAACGCATGTGTTCTATACAAATATACAAATTAAAGCATAAATAAAATTAAGTGAAAAACTAAGAGAAAAAAGTGATAGAATGAGTAAGCGTGTATTTTCTAGCCGATCTGTAATATTAACATACCTTAACTAACTAACCATTACGCCGTTTCCCGCAGATAGGATAGACCATCACACAGCTCTGTATTAGCACACACTCCTTACTTTATTCACATCGTCTTATACGTACTCCTCTGTCATTCTAACTCTTCAAATGACTTGACTCAAATATCTGTTAATCTGATAAGTCTATCAACATTTCCGCGAAAATTTAGTTTTATTCAAGTTTTAGTTACTTTTTAAAAATAAAATTGATAATTGATTATATATACCACCAATAAAAGTTTTTTGTCTGTAAAGAACTATATGTAATTAGCTGAAATTTTAAATAATCTTAAACTATTTACTTAAAACTGTTTGGCACCACTGTGTATCGAATCCGACGAAGTCCCATGTGTACTTCCCAGCACTAAACCATGGTAACAATAATTATTATTTAGTATTCGTCGGATTGAAACATGAACAACACTGTACTATATACTACATACTACTGTATTATACAGCTGTACAATATAATTTACCGGACTTGAAGAATAAAGCCCAACATTTAATTGTACTAAAATTGGTGTTAAATAATCTAGATTTTCAACATAAAAATCCTTTCTCATGTGCTTACCATATAGTACTCACTTTGATTTTATACTCGTAACTCTTTTAAATTAAATTATTTTATACTATTTTGTATTCTATTATATTATTTTATGCATATGTATATTTTCTTAATACTCTCACACATTCTTTATATTGCATATGATAATTTACTATATAAAAAATCGACCACCACAACACAGGCATGTGCCTAGCATGGTGGTCGAAAAATCCCCAACTTTTGTAAAAAAAGATTTTTTCAATGAATAAAGAAAAAAAAAAAAAAACATTTTTTTAAATGTCTGAGGTACAACAATCTAACCTAAACTGTATTTTTTTATTTGAAATAAATAAAGTACAAAAATTAAATCAAAATGACTTTTAAAACGTAGCATGTACAATTTCACCGTGCGTATATTTTCGCGTGTAATTTCCGCCGTGTGTAATTTAAGCACGTGTAATATAATTTTACCCTAACTCCGCTTCCCACGCGCCCATTCGCCGTCCATCATACGGATCACACCGAGTGTGAAGAGAGCGGTGTGCGCGATGTGTGCGGTGTGTATCGGTTCTAATCGGACTGAAAGGTGACTTTGTGAATTTCATTTGCTGATTGAAAACTTTTCTTGTTGAATAAATTTTTTTAATACTAATGGCTATATTTGATACATGTAATTAGTTGAGAAATCATTGTAACACCGTCTTGAATGTTGCATTATAAAAAAGCATTCCTTCACGCCCTTTAAAACTATATAAAACTAAATATGTATATCTATTTGTTACTTCGTGATAACTGAAAACCATTGTAGCAAGGAATATATTTAATGTAACTATTTTGTACTTTCCAAACACGTAAGGTCAAAAGAACATGAAATTTAAACTGATTAAAGAGTCAATATAATCTGAAATATCTTACTGAACTGGCACGGAACCCGTAACTCTTGAGACAAGAGTTAACCTCTCAACACTCTGGTATTCACTGCACTCATAGTTAAATGCAAATTAAATTCCATGTTGATACATTATTTTTATTCAGAAATCAACTTTCACTAAAATCTTCGATGATTTATGATCCTTTGTGGAACAAATGAAAAGGTTCCATAAACGGCGTCCCTTGTAAGGACCTTATATAAAATCTTCTTAACTGGGTACTTTCCATACAGGGATGATACCTGAAAGCACGAAGGTTGTAGGTCTTGTAGGGCTAGGTAGGTCCTCCCGAATGGGTGTCATAAACCTTGCATGAGTTTTGGCATACTTTGACACTGCCCTTTGCCCGCTGTATTTTATTCCCTATTGCCGCCTGTAAAAAACCTTAAGGGAAGAAGAAAGGTTCGGGGTGGGTGATTTATCAAAAATTTATACGACCAAAGTTTTCGTAGGGCGGAGCGACATTATAGGTTCTGCCTTGTCTGAGACCATAGCTTATAACACTGTCACTAGTTTCCCTTGCCAATATCCTGGAAATTGGTTCGGCTAAAAGATACCATTCAAAATAACTGTCTGCCGTCTCAAAAAAGGAGTGAAACGAAATTGATATTAGGTTGAATTATGTTTGAAAAACGTCACTTAACTATTTTAATCGTAAGCGAATGACGTTTTTGGTACAATTATGCAATTTATCAACCTTCTCCGCCTTCCCCCTCCCTCGTCTCTTCTCTCTCCGCGAACCCCACCTTCCCTCTGCCTTTCCACCCTGCCGCTAAAATATATGAAATACACACATTTTCATTTATACAAATTTCATAACGCCAGAGCTTACCACTATACGTAGCCTATGTAGCTCGCTGATAATGTAGCTTTCTATTAGTGAAAAAAAAATTAAAATCGGTTCAGTGGTTTAGGCGTGAAAGCGTAACAAACAAACACGCGTACTTTCGCATTTATAATATTAGTATGTATTGGTAATCACATAATGTTATTGAAAATTAGGTGTATTTACTTAATAAGTTAAATTTCAAAAAAGTTTATATCTATCCTGACAAAGGCACAGTTACACTGAAAACGGCCGGGTGTTAATATTTAAAGCGTTACATGAGGGGGGGTAATTTTTTTTAACCATGTATCGCCCTGGTGTAAGACCACCATTTAGAATTGAAACGTTGCTTGAAATGGCTTTAGCCGTGTATGGTGACCAGATCTGAATAGTCAGGTACTTCCCCACCTTCCTCTTTCCCATCTCGTTCCCCTCGCCACTATCTTCAACCTCACAAAGTACCCCAATTGGGGATGATATAGTATC
This sequence comes from Limnephilus rhombicus, assembly GCA_929108145.2. Lineage (NCBI taxonomy): Eukaryota > Metazoa > Arthropoda > Insecta > Trichoptera > Limnephilidae > Limnephilus > Limnephilus rhombicus. Next base: position 26,943,182 of record OV815273.1, on the reverse strand, counting down.
ACTGGCTCCAGACGGAAGCAGTTGGGACTCTTGTGCGGTATTCACAAAAAAAAATCCACATATGAGGCCCAAAGAAAAAAAAATCAGGGACTGTGTCATCTTTGGCGATGCTGTGTGGAGGATCTTTTTAGGGACAGGAAGGACAGAAAGATCTGGGAAGAAAAAATGTCCGAGGGATGGAATCTGGCGGACGATGTGTCTAGGAGTGACATATGAATGAATCTAACCCTCCCACTGCGGTGCAATGCGATGGGTCGAGAGAGGAGGTCTAGACCCCTCAACGAGTCTCTCCCGACCCGGCCCGCCGTGCAATAGGTGCGCAAACCCGTGCGCTGCCAAGACTTAGACAAACTCACCTTAAACGACAAACCAAATCTCACCCCACGAACTCGTAACTTATGGCAGGGGTGCACAAAGAGTTATAAAATTAAATAATCAGTAATATGTAAAAAGCTTATCGGAAAATTTATAACAAAAGTGGATTGATTAACGATTCGGAAAATGATCTGTTCTCTAAACAGAAAATAATTGAAATAATTGCATTTATATTTATAGCTCAGTGGTCAGAGCACCTGACCGGCAATCAGAAGGACACGGGTTTAAGTCCCGTTGGCGGCAAGTATCTTTTCTCGAAGGTTTTTCAATGTAGATGAGTGTTTCAGGCTGATAATTATTGCTTATAATATTTGAAATAATTTGCAAATTTTTAATTTCCATGAGCATGGTGCTGTAATTAGATACTTGTTCATAACATTTTAAAACGGATATAATCTATTACTTTCAGCTAACAATATATGTGTGAAAATGATTTGTGTAGTAGAATTACGCTATTAAAAACAAAAATTTAATTTTCTATCAAAAGTTTCTATCCAAAACATAACTTTGCAATCATGTACTCGTAATGTGTCGCGATCAAAACGTAACATTATTTAAAGGTAAAATTGCGTAATACCTAATGGTGGATGAATTAGATATTTATATACACATAATGTGATCGTAAATCTACTTCCTTTTGTTTAAAAATAGAATCTCTATACTCTCTCATAATCACTTTCATAATAACACATTAATAAAATACGTTTATTCTTTATTGTATAATTTCGTCAGATAAAATTGAAAATGACATGCCCAAAGAAAATAATATTTTGTGGGTGTTAGAATTATGTACTCACATTTGAGATGTACACAATTAAAATTCACACACGCCACCATAGTCAAAGACTAGAGATTAGTTTTGATCATATTAATCAATCACCTACTGACTAATTAAAAAAATTCTAATGTCACTGTAGAAATGGTTTTAAAAATTGTATTTATTTTCAAAACTCACAAACTCCATGTTGGGTCTCAAAACTATCATTGTCTAACTCAGCCAATGGGAGCTATTTATTACGATGACAGCTGTTTCAATTCAGTTCAGTATGTTTCAAACCGTTGAATAGTTTTTTTTTTGTAATAGCAATTTTTTACTTATCGGCTCGGTCCAACGGTACGAGCCGATCCTTGTGTGAATGTACGCACCCTTTTTGGGGGCTTTTACAAATGAATATTAAGAAATATACAGTATTTATTGTACATAACTGAACTGCCTTCGTAACAATATTTTATATTTGTTTAACGATAAATTGAAGATATCCACTGACTTAGTATAATTGTTTCCCTCCATTAGTATTCTGGGCAAAGAGGAATACACATGGTAGATAGTTCCAGAATTACTGCACTGAAATATATCCTGACTTCTAGTATTACGTAGTGGAATCCGGAAGCTTATCAATTCGAGCAATACCAGACTGTCAACTAAATCATTTAGAATTTTATACAAAAATACCAAGTCAGTGAAAGCTCTTCTGTCTGACAATTTGAGCATATTCATATCATTAAAAATAGTATTGTAGTTCAACATAATTGCTGGAATAACCATTTCAAAATTAAGAAAACGTTAGAATTTGTTTTGTATTCTTTCAACAGCTTGTACATGTATATTGTAATATGGGTTCAAGACGGGAGAATTCAAGTTGACTTCTAACATATGGGTTCCAGACGGGAGTATTCAAGTTGACTTCTAACATATGCAAAATATAACAGTTTAATACATTTTATATTGTTAAAATTTCTAGTTAGCCTAGTTATAAATCCTAACATTTTTAAGGCCTTATTAGAGATTTCTGTTAAGTGGTTAACAAATGAAAGATTTGATTGAAAAGTGATGCCCAAGTTTTTAATTCATGTTAATGTCTCCAGAGTATTGTTATCAACGTTGTAATTAAAGATCATTGGATTTTTTATTCGAGAAAATCTAACTATATGACATTTTGAGATATTTAAGTAAAGTCTATTTTCATTACACCAAATTAACAATTTGTTGATATTATCTTGAAGAATGTTGCAATGGTAAATATTTTGAATTACTCTAAAAAATTTTATATCATCATCAAAAAGTAAGATAAATACATCATGAAATATTTTTGTAAGATCATTTATAAACAAGATAAATAATATCGGGCCAAGGTGTGTGGAACTCCACTTGTTGCATAATTTTTTTTCCGACAAGGAGGATTTTATTCTAACAATTTGTTTTTGCCAGTAAGATAGCTTTCAAACCAGGCTAATATACTGCCACGTATACCAAGCTTTTCCAATTTCCAAATGAGAATTTTATGAGAAACTGAATCGAAGGATTTCAATCAAACGTGATCTCATTCGCAATCGATTGACCTGCAGAGTAGTTGGTTTTAAATTAAAAAAAGTATTTTCCTGCATCTAGGGAATTTTTCCTAGACATACCATTACTGTATGAGATTTTCGCTGCTTGTATGTCCGAACGTCTGTCATCTGCGCCTGTATCAGACAGAACCGCCGAGAAAATTCGTGTGTGAATTCTGCGCCGAAACGGCGGATCCGTGTATGAATTCTGCGTCGAAATGGCGGATTGGTTCGAAAATTCTGTTTAGCTCAGCAGATCCGTGTGTGAATTTTGCGCTTAAGATTACGATACGATTCATACATTTTCGCGCTCAATCTACATAAAATATTAAAACACTCAAAACCGTGACAAGGATAGTAAAAATAGGTTCAAAGGTTGTCCTTAATTTTGCGTGCATAGTATTATTAATAAAAAATTGTACACGGTTAGCTACCGCGAGTAGCATTGTTAAACGATATCATATAATACCATCGGTGATTTCAAATAATAAAAAATAGCATTACAAAGATATAATGTGACATGCATATTGTAAAGGAAAAAAGTTTTCTTACTGTAGTAACCGACACCATCACAATCCGACACAAAAGTAAAGAACATAGAATCCGAATACATAAGGTCAATTCCCAAAAGCAAAGACTTTAACATCAGCTAAAATTTTGTCAAAGAGCTATAATTTTTCAATTTAGTAAAAAAAACTCTAAATTTGTGGTATTTTGAAAGAAAGTCTCATCAATCCTTATAATACAACAATATACCTACATAAATAATTCGTCATCATTTATTAGGCACTACGAGCATACGTTCTATCCCGATGGAGAAGAATTGTCGATTATGTCGATTATTAACATGTCGATTATTTGATTAAATGATGGACACAAAGTATTTTATTTTCTTTAAATTAATAAATATTCAGAATTATCCTTCACTGTACACAGCGCACGCCGATGGAATTAAATGCACACTGTTACACGAGTTACTCTCTCAAAAACCACTTTCACACCATTCTACTCATAAATGCATTTCCTTGCCCCATCCCATCCTTATCCACCATAAAGCCACGTTGAAAAATGTTAAAATGGAACAACTACAAATAAACTCCATATTTTCAAAAAATACGTAGCTAGTTGATACGAAGAAATTTCCAACTCGCTTGTAATAGCAGAAATATCGATTTATATTACGCACTGAAACCTCCCAAATGGTGAGCTCTGGCGTTTTGAATTAGTAACTAGGTTTTCTGTTTGAAATGTACACTTACATAATCACTTACACTTACATAATCTAGAACTTGAAGCATGAGTCAATTGGCTCTGAATGTTCCAATAAACTCTCAAAATTACGACAAGATGACGCATTGTGTCTTCCATGTAATAAAATACGTTGAAATTCGGGCGAAGCTGGGTTAAAGTAGTAAAAATAGAAACAGTGTAAAACCGAACATCATAAAATAATAGGCAAGGTTAGGTTAGATGTAACTTTTCTGCAATGTTCTGTTTTGTCATGAAACTGTTCGTACAATACAATTGGTGTACTAATCTGCTCAGCATTCTACTGGTAAGACCCAGTTTAACACCTTCTACGTGTGACGGTTGTAAGTAGCTTACACGAGATACTACGCCTAAAGAACGCCGCAGATACAGTTAGCGCCGCTGTCTGGAGTATCTTTGCACGAGGGTGGAGAGGGTTGGGGTGGAAATAAGCCTTGGGTCGCGTGGGGTGGAGGGAAGGGAGGGGGACAGACCCCATGGGCCGCTCATAAGAATAGAACGTGTTTTATCAGCCATCTAAAACCCGAAATAAGAGCCGACAAACTTCAAAGGAGACTCGCGGTGTGGTTAGGAATTTTTAATTGAATGAAGATAATTTAAAATTAGGCAAAATTAATACATTTTCAGCGATTTTTTTCTAATACTTCCACGATTCTATTTTACTAATGTATTGGGTTTACAGGTTGGGTGTCGCCGCTTAGGGGGCATACATTAATTACGTGAGTTCAAAAGGGGGGGGGTCTAGATTGGAAGAAAAACTGCTCACGTAATTAATGTATACCCCCGTAGTTATTCAAGACATTCAGTTAGGTAAGTATCAGGTTCTGCTGGTCTCTATCAAGTTTCATATTTAACCCTATTATCAACAGTTTGAAATACACAAGCCGGTATTTAAAAAAAAAATGTTCTTAATATGATTGGTTTAGACATTAATCCAGCATTTAAATAGAAAAGAAAATTTTGAGTTCATATTTATTATTAGCTTTCCCGTCCGACTGTGATCGTATTTTATACCCAGACTGTTACATCCCTCAACCGTAAACAACCCAAAAAGGTCTACGATTTTTAGGCAAAATTAATAAAAAAATTATTGTAATTTTTATTTTCACCGTTTATGGGTGTTTCTGGACCTAAACAAGGCCTTTGATCGGGTTTACCATCAATTATTATGGGAAAAACTCATAAAACAAGATGTTCCAGCAGCAGTGGTCAATATGCTGGCTATTTGGTACGGACAACAGGAAAATCACATACAATCGGCAGGAGCTTCTTCAAGATCTTTATTCCTTAAAAGTGGAGTCAGGCAAGGAGAAATATGTCTCCAACTCTATTTAATGTGTGTATTTACGACTTCTTACAAGAGTTGAACGATACACGAATCGGTTGTCATATCTGCGGACAAGGCAGTAATAACATTAATTACGCGGATGACATGGTGCTGCTTGCAGCTTCGATTAAAGCGATGAGACGACTTGTGCAAATATGCGAAGAGTTCGCAAACTCTCATAACATGTTGTACAATTCTTAAAAGTCAGTCATCGTCGCTTTCAAACACAACAAGGATCCATTAAATATTCCTCCAATATATCTAGAAGGAAACGAACTGCTTATGGCCTCACAGGTTAAGTATCTGGGACATATCCTAACCGAAGATATGAAGGATATAGAAGATATGGAACGACAAAGAAGAGCAATTAACATACGGGCGGGAATGCTGTCAAGGCGGATCTACCACTGTAGCGACGACGTCAGAAAATTACTCTTCAAGACATACTGCACTGCCCTGTACACATCTGCACTGTGGACGCAATACCCAGCAGCGCAATGGGACAAACTGAGGGTGTGCTACAACAATGCATACAGGCAACTTATGCAACTACCGAGGTTCTGCAGCGCCTATACGATGTTCACCTAAGGGAGGGTGCACTCATTCCCAGCATCACTTCGCCACCGACTAGCCAGTTTCTGGAGCAGGACACGAAAATCAAACAACATCATTGTCGTGGCTGCATTCGGGTGGCTCAGTTCCCCACTAAATGAGCGATGGATGCAAATGATGAGGCGACCTCCCCGATGGACTATAAAAAACGAATATTTCTTTTTTTAATTTTAATTTCTGTTTAATTTTTGCTTATTTTTATTTTGTATTTTTAATTTTGTGATTAATTTTTATTATTATTATTTATGTTCGAATTTTATTTTCATTTTTTGTTTTCGTTAGGTATATAATACTTTATTTCTTTTAGATTTTTATTTGCTCTGTAAAATGTATTGTACTATAGTTTATGTAATATGGCAGACTGGGATTGCACCACCTTCCCAGCCCTGCTGGAATAAAAACATAAAATAATAATAAAAATTATAAAATAATTGCACTATAATTTGTACATAAAGCACAGCCAAGAATATTGTCAGATTTTATATGTTTTACTAGGCCACTTAAAAAAAGCTTTATATAATTTATTACTGAAGCAACATGGCAAGTTAAAATCTGGGAGACTTTCCCCCGAGCCAGTGTAAATATTTGGATGGTGTGCCCCTGCCAGATAGTCGGGCCCCCGCGACCGATTCCAGGGCTGTAACGCTAGACATGCCCCCCCGGTCCTCCTGAACCCCCACCCACACCCCTCGCCACCACCCCCTCGGCCCCACACAGCCCCGTGGCCCGCTTGCCCTGGCCCAGCCCTTCAAACCCTATTTGCAAGGAACCCTTTCGCTGCAAATTTCTTGACAGTTTTGTATTTCCTTTATGGGCTGTCTACAGAATCATTTTCCGATTCGTGATTCGAGGGGCTTTTCTATGTTTTGCCCCATCATAAGCAGTTGAATAAGACCAAGAGAAAATCACCTATTTTATAATTTAATGGATTCATTATTTTCGAACCGGAAATTGTTGAATTTATTTGTCTTATTTTCTGAAAACTTAACAATTTGGGCACAGCAATTATTTATATTTTTATTTATGATTCAGTATGTTACTCTACATTTTTCTTTTAGTGTATATCAAAAAACTTGAATTGTCTCTAATGGCCCGTACATACTAGGCTGGTTGGTAGTTTAGTGGAGTAGCGAGTATTTTAGTAACTAAACGTGTCCGAACACCTTTAATTTAGTAGATAGTAGTAGCATTTTGGTCAGTCAAGTGGCGAGTTACTCGCTAAAGTAAAGTTAAGTTAAAGTTTAAAGTCTCTTGTTTCACAGAATTTGAAGAATTAGTCAACATTTAAAGTTGATTTTCATGTTCTATTCGAATACTGTTATTTTACCGGTTCTGTGAAATAGGTGGTCCATAACTTATAACTTGTTAAGAACCCCTTTCTTCTTCTCCTATTTTCGTCAGCCTCAAAAAAATTAAATAAATGTCCTATTTTTACATCAGCTCCACACAGGAGGCCCCAAGGAAAAAAAAATCCCTCTGGGCCTATGTCATCTTTGGAAATGCTTTGTGGTTGATCGTTTTAAGGAAATGAAGGAGAGAAGGTTCTGGGAAGTAAAAAGGTATGAGGGATGAGAAGGAATCTGGGAGTCAGTGTGTTCGGGAGTGACGGACGTATGAATCCATCCTTCCAACTGCAGTGCAAGGCGACAGGTCGAGAAAGTGTGGCTGGAGAGATCAAAAGACCTCCCTCAACCAGTTATCTAGATCCAGCCCGCCACGTAGCAGTTGGGCAAACACATCCGCAACCAAGACTCGAACAAATCTCACCCCATGAACCCGGGTGCCCCTGCAAAATCACCAATCGTAGCAAACCACTTGGGGTGACCTATCTACGGCAGATATGTTGTCCAATAAATGGTTCCTGGGATGGCGGTACCCACACTCGCCTCCTAAATTGGAAAGTATTCTGCTCTTGTACGTCAAATACCAAAATATCATGTTTTGGTATGCTATAAAATCACCGTAAGCCAGCTACAACAGATTGTAGTGATTATTCATTGGAGATCATCCACAAAATTATTTTAATTACAGAAAAAGAGCAACCTTTAACACAAAAAAAATTTAAACCAATAAAATTTCGATACCTTTTAAGATTTTCACGGCCAAAAGCATTTTCGTTATTTGTTTAGGGCAGATTCGGCAGATACTGGATCTGCCCTGATGATGGACACTGCAACGATGTCCGAAACATTGGCTAAAGAAGGAGGTAGCGCAACACGGCATAACACCCCAAAAACAAATAACAAAAATAAAATTCCATTTAATGAAGTACCATGCAGAGTTTATGTTAGTCATTATTTTAGCTTGACCCCGGACGGACAAGACTCCGCATGGAATTGTATGCATGCATTTAAAAATGTATACTTTCACTAATACGAGTTTCAGGGGTAGTTATAGCACCCGAGTAAACAATTGAAAATTGCACTACCAAAAAAGCATTGTATTCAATTAAAAGCTGTTTAAGTGATGAAAAAATTCGATTGTGTTCTAAGGTAAAAATATTGTAATAATGTGCTTTTTCAAAACATTATTCATTACAAACATTTTAACTAATTTTTTCAGTCAACAACTGTATTTACGCATTTCTGCCACTAGATCATTCTTTGTAATTAAAAGTTTTCAAATCTTTTGTTGATTTTCTTTGGCAAACCCAAACAGTGCCCAGTTTCATAACTCGTTTGCATATTTTTTCAGAAAAACATAAAATTCTGGGCATTCTTATCAGTAAAGCTATGAACACTGAACGCTGTTCTGGCTGAAGGTTTAATATTTATAAAAACCTCAGAGAGACATTAGATCGATCGACCGCAACGAACAGTTCCCGGTGTACAGTTTTTGCAGAAATAATTTCGTAGTTCGGTTATGAAGTTGAATATTTTTTTATAAGTTACTTTTAGTTGGCGTCCATTGTTGTACTTCAGTGTTGCATCGATGTCTTTTGTGGCAATGTGGAAAGAGTTTTAACTCTGGTCCGGTGGTCTGGGAATCGATTCTCAACTGGTAATTTGTCAGTGGCTGAGTTGACATCGAGACTCAGTCCCTACCAGTCCCTACCAGGTGCTTTTTTTTATTTATTTATTTATTTATTTTATATATTTAATAGTACTATTATTCAATGTATAAAAACAGTTTATTATAAACAAGTTCTGCGCTTCTGTTTCGTAATTATTATTATGCGTTACAGCTGTTTCGCCCTCTGAAGGCATTATCAAACTATGGTTGTTACCACCTACAGACGATGTATTTATGTCATTTCCAGACAGGTACTTATGATGACAAAATGAATAGTTTTTTATTTTTATTACCTGTGCCCCTAAACTTCTAAGTAAAATGACTGAAATATTAATGGTTAAGTTTCCCAATTACTGGATTGTTTAAATTTGTCTGAAGGTCGTTAATTATTTCACAAAATAAATCCGCTATGATTCATCAGGATTTACCTCATCAATTATATTATAAGGTAAATCCTGATGAATTATCACGGGTTTATTTTATGGAATAATTAACGACCTTCAGACAAATTTAAACAATCCAGTAATTGGGAAACTTAACTTAACTTTCATTTTACTTAGAAGTTTAGGGGCACAGGCAATAAAAATAAAAAGCTATTCATTTTGTCATCATAAGTACCTGTCTAGAAATGACATAAATACATCGTCTGTAGGTGGTAACAACCACAGTTTGATAATGCTTTAAGAGGGCGAAACAGCTGTAACGCATAATAATAATTACGAAACAGGAGCGCAGAACTTGTTTATAATAAACTGTTTTTATACATTGAATAATAGTACTATTAAATATATAAAATAAATAAAAAATAAAATGGAGTTCTACCAAATAAACTTAATAACAATAAATACCTACCAGGTGCGTTCAATTCCCCGGCCTCCATCTTGACACAAGCAATATTTTCGCTTGATGTGGTGATAGGAGATTTTTAAATATTATCAGGTAGCATTCGTAATTCTGGAATGCTTGTACTTCTTTAAAAAAATCATTTGAATGGCCAGGTACTTACTTCCCAACCTTCTTCTCCCTACCACCTCTTTGAGCCTAACACATTAAGCAAATGGGAGCGCCATAGTCTCACTGGCATCGGGCAGTTTGACGTTTGTGGGGATAGAAAAAACTATATTATAGTAGGCAATAAATTTGCCACACTTAACATAAATTATTCATTGACGATTCCAACTTATTCCATCAAAAAATCAGTCAATATTAGTTTAATTTATTTGAATTACTACTCATAATTAAACTATCCCGAAGATGAAATGGCTATTGAAAGTAGTTTTATTAAAATAATGCTTCGCCTTCCCAGTGTTTTTGAAGCCCATACATGTTGTTCTATTTACTTCATAATAACGTGTTCAAAGTAATAATGTTTCAGCTAAAATTGACGGCAAATATGTGCTGTAATAAATTGCAAAATTAAACTAGTTTATAACTTGAACCACAAATCACAAAATACGAAATTTTAATTTGATTACGAACAACTAAAATTCATAATATAAAGCTCTCCTAAATATTCGGCCAAATTAAATATTTATTACAATAGCACTAAAATTACAACTTCCGCTTTAAAAATAAGTCTTATGTTCGATAAATTTTCCGTCTTATAGTCATTAGTTGGCCGGTGTCCCGGCGTTGCGCGTTGCCACTGGCTGCGGAGACTGTATCGCCGCAGTAATAACCAAAGTTTCCACGGCTACCATGTGTGGCGTGTTTTTGCTGGCGCTAAGTTATCGATACTAGAAAAACAGCCCGCCTGCACCCGCTGCGCCCCTAATATCAGAGGGTGGCGAATGCTTTTAATAAAAAAAGTTACAATGGCTGGTTGTCTTGTCCGCAATACAAGAGGTCGTGTTTAGTGTGGAGGGTTACATGCTTTTAATTACAAGTTTCTTATCTTGTGAGCGTGTGAGTAAAGAGTTACTTTATGTAATATCATAGTATTATGCCGTGTTGCACTATCCCCTTCTAAGCCAGCGTTTCAGACAGCTTTCTGTATCAATCTACAAAACAGATGTGTAATCGATGGTGGTAAACACCTTTGGATAAAAAAGTCTAGGCTTCAAAACATCAATTTAGTGTTTGGTTCAGTCTCACAAGGAATTTAAAAAAAGAAACAAATACGATTTTAGATTTTCACGGCCAAAAGTATTTTTATTATTAGTTTTGGGGGTATTATGCCGTGTTGCGCTACCTCCTTCTTTAGCCAACGTTTCGGAAAGCGTTGCAGTGTCCATCATCAGGGCAGATGTGTGTCACACATCTGCCCTGACGATGGAAAAACTAATGACAAAAAAAAAAACAAATGTTCAGATTTTTTTTACCTGAAATTTCAAAGTAAAAAACTCTTGGGTATTTGACAATTCATCGAATTGTTTAAATTCACGACAAAGACGGAAGAGTAAAGTTTATGCAGAATCATTGACACAAAAAATCGATTAAATATCTTGATTAGAGCACTACTCTACGGTTATAACATCCCTCACAATATTGGCTATCATTCGCAAAAGCAAAATAAGTAATTGATATTTTCCTTGTTGGTTAAAATATATGTAGTTACGAGTATAAGCATTATCCACTATTGTAAAATTTTCAAAAAATATCACTCTCTAAAAATATTAAAATCCATTACATACGAACCAATCATTGCTTTTCATAAACATCAATCACAAAACATATACACTGGCTGCGAGATATTCCAAATGGTTAATTGAAAAATGTAGATTGTAGATGAATACAAATATGGCTCTGCGAACGAGTATGCCTAAAAAACTGCGGAGCTGCCCAAACCTAAATATTTATAAAAGCTTTCACTACAAATGAAAATGTCCAGATTAAAAAGCTCGGTAAATATGTACGTTAGATTTTAAGCTTTATTGAGTAAATAGTAAACTGCGGTAGATTCGAATGAGGTTTTAAAATATGAAATGTATTTACATCAATAAAATATTTTTATAGCGTTAGTATTATGATAAATAGTAATATGCTTAATTATTTTAATCTTGAAACAAAAATGACCAATTTCAGTAAATGTTTTGTGTCAGGACCTAGAGCCTGGAGAAAAGGCTTTAAAATTATTACAGACATAACAGAATTTAGATCTAAACTTAAAATCCATCCTTTTAGATGACCACATCCATAAATGATAGAAATGCATCCTCAAATTGTCTATCTAGGCTAGCCGGTTATCCCTTTCCTAAAGGCACTGTTCGAGAATGTTAATTATTTAATGCAAGTACGCAAATGCGTCGAGCGTTTCACAGTTCACAGTTTGCGATGTTGTAAATAACTAAATCTGAAGTAAATTTAAATAACTATTCATAATTTCTCATTATTAGATTTTCTAAGTTTTTGAAGGCATTTAGACAGAGCGTAGGGAGTTGTATTTGGACAGCATATTCGATGTGATTTTTCACAAAAATCCCTGCTATTTATTACGAGTATCTACTATTATTATTTATGGATAACTTTATTATATAATCCTCTAAGCTTATGGCTCGCTAATAGTTTGTTATTAAATTATGTCGAATCTTTTTTCCACTCATTGTTGTTAAAAATCATTTTTTTAATAAAACAAACAGTTCAAAGTGCTTTTCTTAACGCATATTTTGAAAATGAAGATAATGTTGGTAGTTCCGTGTCCAAGTATGATACAGTTAAATATGGCCAAATCGGATAGCGACGCATTAGGTCAGTTGGTAGAGCTGCGCCCCGGCAAGTCGAAGGTCCTGGAGTTATAGATATGACCGTATCTTTATCTAATCTAAGTTTTCAGATTTTCGATTGAGTTTTACTTATATTGATTTCATTTAATTAAATATTACAATTTGAGGATTTACTCAATAAGTTTATAAAAAGCTTATTCCATTGCAATTTATCATTTTATCAAAAGATGGTTGCGAATATTACATGTCATCATGATTTTCTATCAGAAAATCTCATTTCAGGCATCTAATCTATCTAGAAATAGCAATATAGCACCCGAATCTTATTGAGCGATACACAACATAAGATACTTGAGGTGATTTTCTCACGAAAATGGCGCTATAGAAATCATTCAACAATTATTATTATTATACTTAAGAAAGTTACGAATTTGGACATTCACAATATTGCACAAGAACATAAAAACTTGGTTAAGGTCTCTTTTAATAAAGCGGCAATTTTTACGTAAATTTTACAGAAATATTACATTTTTCCCGGTAAGTTTCTTGTAGGGATATGATGATAATGAGTGAACCTCTAATTAGATTAATTTAGTTATTGTATTGTTTATTTAAGCCTTCACGATAAAACAGTGCACTTTACGATATGTTATTTCCAGTTTACTACTATTATTTTTAGCACCCTGCATTTTTTATTAGTTTACGATATATGCGATGTATATAGGCGGCGCATTTAGAAGTTTCATGGCAAGTAATAAAGTCATAAAGTTGCTTAATATCCGCGTTAAGGCAATTGAACGGCGAGTGGTGCATTCCGGCTTGGAAACCTAATTAAAAAGCTGCTGCATTATGTAAAAGCTTCGACTTCCAGACTCGCTGAAAGAACTGATTTAAGGGGCCCCATTGCTGAAACAACTTTAGAAGATTTGTTATACTAATTTTACCCCTGGTAAAACACCTTTATACCATATTTATTCGACCAGTTAAATTAATTATTATTATACATCTTCGTGGAAAAAATATTATCAATTAAAATAATGTTTCTTAACGGAAATCAGAACGTTTTTTGTGTCAAAAAAATTATCTGTATCCAATCTCCTCAAACTCTTACATAAAGTACTAGAAGATTGGATGCGCAATTTCAAACAAACGTGATTTATACATTCATATTTTAAAATTTGCAAAGGCGTTCGATCGAATAGATAGTGATGTACTATCACAGAAGATCCACAGAATAGGTTTTGACAACCTCTATTAAAGTATACAAAACACAATAATGTGTGCATCGGCGGTCACGAGTCTTAGGGAATTCCCTGCGTTTTCAGGAATACCTCAGGGGTCTAACTTGGGACTTCTACCATTCTTGATATTGATAGACCTCTACTATTCTTAATGAAGAATGCATCCAAAGTACATACTACTTGGTTGCTTTTTGCTGCCAACCTAAAACTGCTCAGGATGATATGCATGATTCAAGATAGTGTTAATTTAAAACTGAATTTAGACGCAATATCTTCATGGGCCGATGAGAATAATATTTTCATTATTGTACAAAATGCATCATTTTTGACATAATATATGGTTTCTTAAACCCAAATAAATTCGGTTATAAGCTAAATTATGAAATATAATATTGTCTTCAACAAAATCCATAAGGGACCTCGGGTTCAAATTTGATCCTAAACTTACCTTTTCACATCATATAGTGGTGTTGGCATCATTGTGTTACAAACTTCTTGGGTTTGTTAGAAGAACAAGTCAAAAAATTTCCAAACTCGAAGCAATGACATCGATGCTCAACTGCTTTCTAAGATACATATTTAACTACATAGATTTACTGGAACAAATTCGTACAAACAACAGTTGACATCGAATATATTAAGAACACTTAGTCTTTGTGGACTGTTACTTATTCTTTGTCGATCTGCAGTCAAGCTAGGGAACGATATAAAGAAGTTACCGAAAGTTATCCTATCAATCCTTATCGATCGACCGTGCCAGAGGGCTAGACATGATTTGAGGTTTTCATGGCCGAAATAATTATCGCGATAAATTTTTGGAATATGATGCCTTGTTGCGCTTCCTTCTTCTTTAGCCAACGTTTCAAACAGCGTTCAATGTCCATCATCTGGTAAAAAAAAGACCATACCATTTTACTGGATACAAATATGGCTGTTGAATCACAGAATCACATCCAAGATGACCAGCAAAACTCCTTCTCTTTTGACAAAAAAGAAGAAGATTCTATATCCTTTAAAAATTGATCTAAAGGATGCAAACTTGTACAAATGCGAACAAGACCATTTAACAGTCAGCACCCCAAAAATACACACATAGTCTAACGCTAACTGCTAACGCTAGAAACACTACGGATGAATTATCTTTTTTTTTTACATTAACTCCACACAGGAGGCCCTGAGGAAAATGATTTCCCTGTGTGATGTCATCTGGGATGCTGTGTGGAGGGTCATTTTGAGGAGAGGAAGGAATGAACATTGGTCTTGAAGAGACCCATGTTGTAGGAAGGAGGAAACCCAGAGGCTGGCAAATCATTCCATACCCGAGCTGTTGAACACAAGAACGAGTCGAAGAAACGACCCGTTCTCATGTGACAAATGTCAACCGTGTACAAATGTTGGGCACGCGTTTGGCGTGTTTCCCGACTATGCACCGGTGCCGAAGGTATCAATGATGTTAGTTCCTCGGAGCATATTCCATTGTTATACCGGTAGAACAGGATAGCATTCCCACCCGACGCCTGTGCTCTAAATATTGCAAATCATCTATTAAACGGACCGCCCGTTTTTGCACAGACTCGAGGATATTTTTATTATCTGCACAATATTCACAATTCTAGATATACTCGTGTATAGTTTTGTCGCTGGAAATTTTATACACTTTACCTGTATTGGTAGTATTCATTGTATTAGCAGACTGTAAAATTGGAATTTTTTGGTGCTGAACATTAAACAGTCTCGTTCATACTCACACAAATTAGTATGCTGGATTTTTAGTTTTAAAAAGGACATTGAATCTTCCTCTGTTTGATAGGAAGGAATTTCCGCTGGCTAATTTTCCCTTTTTTTATTTTTACCATTTGTGCTGACCTTAACCATTCCTCTAGGCACTAATTTGACAGTCGAATCTCAGTATCACACGCAAAAGCTCTCTCCCATCATACAAAGAAGAAAACGTTTCAATATCCTTGCTGACTCCCTGTAAGTTCTACAATCTAACGATCCGCCCTGTGCTGACGCGCTCTGGGTCGGAGGAACTTAATGGCACCTAATAAGTATGCGCGAAATGTGTTGACGATTGAAATATCTGATAAAATTCCGGATTAAAAACCTTCCGGAGCAAATTTCCAGCGCGTAGTGCCGCTACTATTCGTGTTGGTTATTTTTAATTAGTCGCCTTTACGGACTGAGAGGTTACTTCTAAAAGTTAATTTATTTATAAATAAACAAAAAATTATAGGTAATATATTCATGCAATTAAATGCATCAAAGTAATATCTTAAATTCCAAAATGTTTGACATTTACAGACCATGTTTAAAGCATTTTATGGCTCATTGCCTGTCAACAATTTAAACAAAATAAATAGCATTTTAATGATAATTTTTTAAACGCCTCGACTAGTAAAACCGTTATATTTAAATGCTTTTTTAAGAATTGTTTTCAGCAAATTACAAATTATTACAGTTTGAATTTACTGTATACATCAGGTGATATTTATAATAGAAATTACACTACATACTTTATCGAAGAATAAACATGACAAACAGATTGACTTATTCTATGGATGATTTTCAGATATATTCTCGTGCTAATATTATGCTGCTGTTATTTGTATTTGTACTTATTGTCCAATATTTTGTTATATTTTGGAGTAATTTCGAAAGCATTCTTTTCTATTTTTGTAACTGTACATACTACCTACAATCAGTATTATTCCCTAATACTTCATCTTAAACACATTATTATTTCCAAATACATTCAATTTGGGAGGCGGGAATGGGTACCACCGCCGCGGGAACCTTTATTAGATAACCAACATCTTCCCAAGTGGTTCGCTACGTTTGGTGATTTAGAAGGGTTCATGGGGTGAGGTTTGTCTAGGTCTTCGAGGCGGATGACCAGCACGTACTGAACCCCAGATTCCTACCCTCCCCTTAAACCCTTTTCCTTCCCAGAACTCTCCTCTCCTTCCTTTCCTAAAAAAACCCTCCAAACAGCATCCTCAAAGATGACATAGGCCCTGAGGAACATAAATTCCCCCAGGGCCTATGTCAACTTTGGGAGCTCCGGCTCTTGTGTGGAGCTCATGTAAAAAAAAAAAAACATAGCTTAAGTAAATATACTAGTTCCCCGGATACACCCGAGATTATTTCTCTACTAACTGGGTAATTTAAAACTTACTATTATTGAATGATATGTGACGTATTATTATTGTTTATAATTACTTTTCTAATTTACAATAAAAATCAATATAAATATATATGTCGTAGTGAGAACTTATCAATTTTTGACCCATTATAAATATTATTAACTTTGTTTTATTTTTAATTTTTCATACTTTCATCCTTTATCACGAAGTTCATAGCATATTATCTTTCAATAACATAAATCAATAGTAAAAGACAAAAATCCGAATCCAATCTATGTTTGAAATGGTTTTTGCCTTGTTTGATAACCAGATCTGAATAGCCAGGTACTTTCCCGTATTCCTATTCCTGATCTCCTTCTCCTACCCACTATCTTAAACCAGCCACATCCGAACCATTATTTTTCCTTCTATTATCAGCCCCACAATATCACCCCAATTATCAGGGATGCAATATACAATAGTCCCACTGGCTTCTGACCGTTGGGAGGAGAGCACTCCTACGCGGTATTCAGATAAAAACAAATTGTAAAAATTTGTGTATTTCACCGCACGAAAAATCTTCTTCATATTATAGGTGTAAGAGGCTATATTCGCCAATTTTGAATTCCAACATAACCAACAATATTTAACTAATACAAAAGCAAAGTTATCAACTCTCACCTAGCCAAATACACGGCCAATCTGCTGGGTGAATCTACGATCGTTGCATCCCTTTATGCGGGTGCCAGTCACTAACTTGTGGAGGTAAAGTTTTGTTTAGTTTCCTCTCAGTCGGGCAACCTTGCAACCTGCAACTATTCAAAGGCAAGGAGGCAAAGGAAGCCCAATTATTATATGTGCGAAGCTGTGCTACGTCGCGTGCCTAGTTACTTATAATAGGATAAAGTTATGCATATTACTCTCAGTTATGTGACGGTATGTTGATACTGGGCCATCAAGCCACATTCTTATATTTATGTTTGCAGTTGATATGGTTTCTTCACATGTTACTTTTTTTTTCTTTAAATGAAGACAATACTTACGAAACTCAATCGAAAATATGGAGACAGAAAAATCAGAAAAAGATTTTGGCACCGCTGGGAGTCGAACCCTAACAGCTCTGCCAACCGAGCTAAGGTGTCGGTCACTTTGAAGTGTATCATACTTCGACTAAGAACTAAAGAACTACCAAGATTATCTTCATTTTCTTAACGCACCTATTATTGGCTGCTATCTTTATATCTAGAGCTGTTGCCATGTAAGCAGAAGGTCCTGGATTCGAGTCCCAGAGGTGCCAATATCTTTTTCTGATTTTTTTGTCTCCAGATTTTCGATTGAATTTCGCTAATATTGTCTTTATTTAATTAAATATTACATTTTGTGGTTTTACTCGTAAAGCTAAGAATAAAAATAAATAAAATTTATTAAATAAAATACATTAATTTTTTTTCACCGCTAAAAATTATTAAAATTATCAACGTGTTTCAAAACCAATAATGGATTCTTTAACAGGCTATAAAGAAAAATAAACATTAATGCATATAATAATCGACAAATAAGTAATAGTTATTACTAAAAAATAATTATGTAAAATAAATAAAACTGCCACGAATTATTTGTTGAATTAAAAAGTTAACTTTTATAAATTAAACACAGAATTAATAAATTATATATATATATATTTTTTAAGCATCTTTAAATACTTACAGAAAAAATTAAAACTCATTAATGAAAACAATAACAATAATAAAAAAAATAAAACAACTCCCTCCCATAAACACAAATTTGGAAGATGAAATATTTCATTATACATGTAATTATTATTCTGTTATCAATTATGTTTATATGTAATAAATTTCTAAAAAAATATTGTTACCAAATTCATAATCAATCAAATAACCCGTACATATATAAAATTAAAAAACTTTGTTTTAATAAAAATAACCACTTATTTTCATTATTTTTATTTAAATTTTATTCTTTTTCGTATTTTCTGTGTTAATTCACAAATATCTTCAATGATCCTAACGACTTTTGACTTTGTTTTTTTGTCTAAAGTGTTTTAATTTCTTTTCCTCATCTCATTGGGTGAATTTGTGTATTAATTAAATATATACACGCTGGGGTAGAACCAAAAATATATTAGGTAGAATGAGTTTTTTTTATTAGTCTTTTTATAGGCCTAGAAAAAATATAGTATTAGGCCTATTAGTCTTTTTATAGGCCTAGAAAAAATATAGTATTAGGCCTATTAAAACTGTTTTAAAGTTCAAAATCTCCTACTTACGAAACCCTTTTCGTTTAAGGTTTAAATATTTGTGCACGCTTTTCGTAGATATTTTTTTCTCGAATAAATCAAAACAGACGATTGTAGTTAAACAGGAATTTAAACCTAATCGCCATCTACACAAGGTGTGCTGTCAATAGATAGCGGCCTGATGCCGAATTTTACAAGGCGTGGTGCATCGCCGTAAATGGCAATAAATGGCAAGATGTTAAACTCTTTAACATTTCCTCGAATTTCACAAATATATATTTTTTTCATTATAATTCTCATAACTCTATTTTGTAATATTATAATTTAAATTTAACTTAAAAAAATAGGTAAAGAAAAACTGTCATTTAAATATTATTAGTTACTAAATACTTTTTAAAAAGAGCCATTTATAAAATTTATTTTCACATAAGAAACTATATTCCAAATATATATATTTAAATATAAACTTCTTGGTTTTTTTTTTTAAATTTAATCACTCCTTTTTGTAATAGTTTTGTCTTCAGGTATCTATTTATTTGTCATCATTTTCTACATTATTTCATATCTTATTTTTCAGAATGCATTGTATCCTATGAAGAAACCTTTGGTCTTGAAATACGTATGATAATATTGTAAAAAAATAATGGTGAAAACAAAGTTGCTAAAGTTTATTTAATATTATTATATATATGGTTGCAGGGGCACCCCACCGGGCAAAAGCCCTCGTTGCCGAACGGTCATCGCCCCACTGCGAATATGGAACGCAGAAGAATATAAGACGGCTAGAATGAAGAATTTGCTCCCGTCCGCATTGCATACCAAAGTAGTGTTGCTATTCAAATTGAATAAAACTTCACTCCTTTGAGAAGATATTGAAGTTGTGAAGGTATGCTTTGCAAAAAGAAACATTGTTTCAGGATAATTTGTTTCTTATAAGCGAGCTGCCATTTACGTCTCACGATTCAGGTCGTGTCTTAATGATAAAAATGAAAAAAAAAATCGCTCTGTGTAATATAAAAAAGGTAGGTTTAAGCCCGAAACCTTAGTTAGGTTCTTTCCAACCTTCATCTACCCGTTTTCTGCTTCTATTCACTTCCATCAGTCTCACTTCCCCAAATGGGTACCAAGTTGGCCCAACTGGTGTTAGGACGAAATTAGGTGGGGAGGGGGTGGGGGGAGAAGGGGGAGGAGGTAGAGTGGAACTCCCCTAATACCATGCGGGCGAAGCCGCAGGGAAAAAAGCTAGTATTTAAAAATCAAAGTGTAACATACTTTAAATCATACGACCAATGGAGCATGAATTGAAAATCGAAATAATACACATGGTGAACTTTTAAAAATCGTTAAGACTTCAAAGTTTGTAGGCTTTCGCTTGTCAATAAAAACCAATAAACAGAAATCACGCGAAAGCGAAAAAAAAAGAAACCAATAGTCTACAGTCTACACTACAGAGTACAGAACATTGAGCGTAGAGTACGAAGTGCAGAGTAGATGGCATAGAATACAATGTACTGGCCGAATAAGGGCTTCCTTTCAGGGGGACTAACAAGCTATTCATCTGATCTGGTCAGTTTGGTCGATGGTTTTATAGTTTTCGCAGTGCAGTATTCTCCTCGGATTACATTGGGGAAGTACTAGAAGGGGTCGGAGTAACTACCTACGTCTGACTGGCCTGTTGTTGAAATTGAGTTCATACGCCTGGAAACGAGTAACAATATTATTGTTGTTGAAAAATGTCTAACTAATTGTCTTTTAAAATTTTTTTTTGAAAAATGTCAAACTAATTTTGTCAGGAGACATATTACTCGTATCTCATACCAGCGAGGAAACAATTAATATTATAATGTCGTGACTTAATGTAATATCAATCATGAATTATGACAAATAATTTAAAGGAAATTTTCGAAATTATATGTAGCTTTGGGAAATCTTACTAAAAAATCGTGTAAGTGAGACACTCTCCTGAAAATACGATGGTGAGACCAACGACTTTACAATATGTCTAAAAATCTGGCAGAAGTACGAAAATTATCATGCTTTCGGTTTCGTAGTGTATTGTTCTACGTAAATTGCCTTAAAAAGTGCCATAATGCCCTCGTGTATAATGAGATATAATAAATTAATTACTTGACAAACTCTAGTAAAAGCCAAGGAATAACATTTTGTAAATAAAATTGATTCCAAATTGATTAAATTCATAATTGACACATTAACAATATATAATCTAAGAATAGATATCTAAATCTAAATCTAAATAAAGTCAATAGCCGAATACGACAGTTTCAGGAATGCGCTCTTGATGAGTGAATGTGATAGTGTTAGTAGCCTGTTTCTCGTACTCAGATAGAGGTGTATATATTGTTTATATGTGTGAGGATTGGGATATATATATATATATATATATATATATATATATATATATATATATCTACGTATACCTATATGTATATATATATATATATATATATAGGTATACGTAGGTGTATGTATGTATGTGTTGGTATAAGTATATGTGTATGCATGTATTTGTATGTACGTGTACATGTATGTATATATGCATCTGTGTATCTATTCACGTACATGTGTGCTTGCATGCACTTGCACATATATTAATAAAAGAATAAGGTTATGTACATTTTTATAATCTTATGCTAATTTACTTTACTTTTCCTTTCTATTGTGTTTTTTCTACTTTCTACTTTTTCTACTTTCTACTTTTCATTTTAATTTTTCCAATTTTTAGCATAATTTATATTAAATCCATATGTTTACACTTGACTTTAAACTTTAAATTTCAAAAATGTTAACTACTCCATTGGTCACCATGAAACAGGCAGCCGCCTAGTATGGTGATTCAATATATCTACTTTATGTAAATGCCACAATTATGTAACATGTATTATATAAATAAATAAATATTTATATTTAAATTTGTTGACTATATAATAAGATAGATTGTGCTGAAGAAGACATTTTCGTCGATAATTTATAAGGATTCAGAAATTTTTCTGCTGTTTTTGTTGCTAAAAATATGTTGAGCTCATTTTATTTAGTATTATTTGTGTCTCAATTTGTAAAAAAATACCTTTTCTCATTTCTTCGTATCCAATTATCAATATTGATGTTAAATCTTTTTTCCCTTTAAACTGTCATTTTTTTGACGTATATTAATAGAAAATGTGCACTTTTCTCTTTTTTCTGTATATTTAATAGAGCTTTTTTTCACTTAAGAAATATTTGGAAGAAAAACAATGTTTTATAAATGTTTTATACTGTCTTGTTAATTACAAGCTAAATCTGTGCTTTCTCTAACATCAAAATTGAAAAATTAAAGTTCGTATTTTTTCCCAAATACTTTGAAGTTTATTTGTAAGAAAATATTTGACAAGAATAACAATATGTTCAGTTCCTTTGACGTAATGCTGACATTAAAAATAATTACTCTTATTACACTTTCCTTACTTATTTTTGGGGTGTTATGCCGTATTGCGCTACCTCCTTCTTTAGCTAACGTTTCGGACAGTGTTACAGTGTCCACCATCCGGGCAGATGTGTCGCCTAGATGTATAGACTATAACACATAATAAGAAATTCGACATTCAAAGGCGACTCAGTAACAAATGTATTTAATATAATTGAATAAAATCCCTGTAGACTACCCCTCTCACCCCTCCCCCATATGTTTTGCATATTTTATTTTTATTTTTTGATTAAAAATAAAGACAAACATTCCCGGGTTACGAATAACCCAACAAGGTTTGAAAATCTCCTACTACCACCACAGAAAGCCGAAAATGTTGCTTGTGTTGTGATGGAGGACTTAGTCAGACGAGGAATTGAACACACGTAGATTATTTTATCATCATGTTTTTAACGTATCATAACTTTACCATTTTTGTACCACACACATTGGTATTTTTTTTCTATGGCTAATTGTTTTGTTTTCCATAGTATTTCTTTATGATACGGGCTTAGTTCTTCCCCGATGAAGATTTGAGAGGTCGTCAGATCTTTAATTTCTTCATAGTTTATTTCTTTCTTTTTATCAAGGAGTGAATCTCTTTGTCTTTTCTCAGAAAAGGTGACAAGAAGTTTGGGTGGAGCTCCATTTCGTCTGTCTGGGACTCGAATGACTTCAGTAATATCTGTATGTTTTATAGTTATCCCAGCTGCTGCAGCGACCTTCCTTACGATTTCCATTGGTTGTTTTCTTATTTTTTGGGGAATCCCAGCTATTAAAGTATTACATTTTGACATAGTTTCAATTTCAGCCAGTCTTATTTCAAGTTTTTTATTGTATTATTTTTTTCATTCATATCTTTTTTAATATTATCGAGATCAGTTTGTATAACTTGGTTTAAATTATTTGTAACATCAATTTTTTTTAGTATTTCATCATATTGAGCACTAATAAATTCTATGCTTTTAGTTGTTTCTGTGGTCTGAGATTCAATTTTGATAAAAATGATGGCTTTAAGTGTATTACTTTAGTGTATTACCAGTTACGGTCAATAAAATTAAAGTGGAAATAAGTTTTATATTTGTTTTTATTATAATACTAGCTGGTTCTCCTGGCATACGTTGATATGCAATTCAAAGAAATAAATTGTTTCTCCCTGCATGTCTTCCTTCCCCTTCTGCGTTCCCTGCCTTCCCCCTCCCTCGTCACCCTTCCGACGAACCCCACATCCTTCGTTACTCTCGCCCTCCTGCCTTCCCTCCCTGCCGCTAAAATATATGAAATACACACATTTTAAAACCACTCGCGCACCAAATGTGTATTTTTTTCATGCAAATTTCATAACGCCGTAGCTTACCATTATATATAGAAACAATATTCTGCTGAAAAGCAACGTTCTGTAAAAAAATTGAGTCAATGATTTGAGAACGCAAACAAACGGAATTTTTATATATATATGGATAGTATAATGGAGTTCCACCATGAATTTACAGTTTAAAAAACAGAAATATTAAAAATGCGTAACACCCTGAAAATAAATAACGAAAATACTTTTGGCAGTGAAAATTTAAAATCAACTCTTATTACATGTTTCCAGGTTTATTTCCATGTTTGTTGTATTGTGGTAATGTATGTTAGTGTATTAGTGTATTGTACGTCGTCCACCCACAGAGGAATAACGGCTTTGTTCCAACATGGGCGCTCTTTTATCGGGACGCAAAAACAATTGGAAGATTGGTTTATTGGCTAACGACTTTCGCTTTACCGAGAGACACTTTTAATTATCTAGCCGGCAATAAGGAAAATGGAAAAATAAACCGCTAGGAAAACAGTAAATTGATGTGAAATTTAAGCAAATGAAGTCGGAAACATTTTGAACCCGCATTTTTCCAGCATAAACATAATTATTATAAGCAATAATTATCAGCCTGAAACACTCATCCACATTGAATAATCTTCCGAGAAAAGATACATGACGCCAACGGATTTAACACTAACAGTGTCTCTCTCGCAAAAATAAAGTTGGTTGTTTTCAGATGGAAAAATATAATAAGCAGTAATTGTTGAATGAAACAATAGTAAATATTGAATCATTTGACGGGTATAAGATAAGCCGCCATAGCTCAATTGGGAGAGCAGCTGACCGGCAATCAGAAGGGCACGGGTTCATGTCCCGTTGGCGTCATGTATCTTTTCTCGGAAGATTATTCAATGTGGATGAGTGTTTCAGGCTGATAATTATTGCTTATAATAATTGTTACCCTTTGTGCTATGCATAAAAATCTTGTCTTAAACGTTAGTTTAACAATTAAAAAAAATAATAAACATAATTATTTATTGGTATTAAAAATCGACAAAGGATTGGTTAAATACATTCAAAAATAATTTTTCTAATATATCTCCGGGAATACATAAGGGATATCAAGGCTTACGTGGGATGATTGCAGGATCAGGGCCAGGATCGTCAAAGTATAACGTTAATATTATAAAGGAAGTAAATTGTTGTGCCTGATTTAATTGTAAGCTCCCAGTTGCTGTAAATATTAGGGGTGAAACGGAAAGAACTTAATCTCCTTCCCGAAATAGAAATGTGGATTTTTTAAATACAATGCTTGTTATGGTAAATGGCGGAAATCGGAAAGCAATGGAAAGACTTAGGTCGAAAACTTGGATTTTACAACAGACCAGTTTATAGTTTATTGAAACTGGCAGAAAAATAACGGCTGCACTGGCTTATTTGGATGAATAAGCGTCATAATTTTTTTTATATTCAGGGATAATTAGAATTATTAGTCTACTAGCGAGTTCCCGGTATGCGTTGCAATGCCACAAATAAATAAATTGTTTCTCCCTGCGTGTCTTTTCCCATTCATCCCGTTCCCCTTCCGACTTCCCTTCCCCTCCCAAGTGCCCTTCCCCTCTACCTCTCCCTCTCCCGTGATCCCCTCCCTCTCCCGCGTTCAAAATACTCTGTCCCGGTACATTCAGATTTTCAAATAGGTTACCTATTTTCATTTTTGTATATTATAAGAACAATAAATCAAATTTGATACCCAACATGGGTACCTATTAAAAAAATATATAATTTCTGATTAGATTCAAGTAAGTATTCGATTTTGATTAGTACTTTGGGTGAGTAGGTACTTCGATTAAATGCATTAATTTAAAGTGTACCGAAATTTAAATTTTGATTAAACAATCGGTGGTTTGCCAAATATCATTCTCAAATTGTGAAATTTTTTACAGTTTCGTAAGAGTTGTTGTAATGATTAAAAAACTTTTCAGGTGTATTATCGCGTGGTTGTAATAATCCAGAAACCTTCGCGAGGGTGGAAAGAAGGTATTTTGAAAGTTTCATTCATTTCCTATGCATAATGTAGAAATGCATAGACAACTCACATACATAGAAACATATGTTGATTTTTAGTTATATGGATGATCAACACATAGATTCATCGCTTGTTATGAAAATAATTAAAAAAGTAACGATTAATTATTTTCTAAAATATAACGTCTTTTTGTGTGGGAAAAAAAGTTGGAATTTCGGAAAAAGTTGTTAATCTTTTTTACTCCTACCATCATGTAGAATCACCTCCCGAAGTTAATGCACTTTGTGATGTATGGTCTTTTTCTACTCTCTTATTTAACTCTCCTTTCATCGGCAAGACAGTTGTAATATTCTCGCCTTTTCTCTTGGCTCTGATCGATATTTAAATTCTTAAGGCTTTGCATATGTGTGGTAGGGATGGAAAATTCCTCCCCTACGTCACACAAGCCTTTATAAAATTGGACCCTTATTTCCTCTGATAACTACAGAAAGCTACTTAAAGCTCCCTTGTACTACATACCTTTAGCGATATATGTACTTAACTAATAAATACGTTATTTACGACTTTGAACGTAATTATTTTCGTATTTAGGTTGTAATTAAACTCCATCAAACGTTGTGTAATTTTTTTTGATTTATGATATAGGACTTTAATTACTTTAAATTTTGTGGTAACCCTCTTGATTCTAAACAGAGTGTTGAATTTCAAACTGTATTGGTCTCTCTCTTGCAAATTTAACCTTAAGTAATTTCTCTAAATGAACTAACTTCCCTTTGACGTTCATTACGATTCCCTACATCCTAATGAATTCATGAATAAGCAATACTAATCGAAACTACACATGATTAATTGAACAGATAATTAAATATAACTCAAATGGTTAAATGTTAGTAAATTTGATTATGATTGTATCTCGTATCTGCTGGGCGCCCCTCCGTTTAGATTCAGCTGCTATAAGGTACATATAAGGATGGATTTAGTAGGTTAATGTAATTTGTTAATTGCATATTTGACGAACTCAGAATAATCCTTTTTCTGGCAAAATTTGGCTCCTGCCTCCATCAAGTAAGCCGGGTGATCAGAAGTCAACCCAAAATTCGCACAGTCTTTTGGCACGGTTCAATTGATTGATACCTAAGTTATCGCGTCCCAATTGACCTTCCTTCGCCATCATGCACTGCCTTCAGGTCTTCCCCCAAGCCCAGATACCTCCAAATTCCTACTCCTCCAAAGTTTACTATTTACTTAGGGCGAACCGGTTTCGTCCTATATGCAATCATATACTCACGGGTTTGTGTGGAGTTACGGGTCGTGAATCCTCCCTCCACGTTCAAGAAATGAGACGAGAGTGACCCGACAGGCCTAAAGCACTAATTGTAAGTGAGTTCGTTTCATTCAATGAACAGTACATAAAAAGATATATATGTAAACATACGTTTTGGGAAGGTTTATAACTCGCAATGCGAAACTACTTGCAACGCATCCCGAGCTCGGATCTCGCCCATCAAATTCTGCGAAATTTTCAGATTGATACCGAATACATACGTAAGAATAGTGGGTGATATAAATATATACTAGTACAATAAGATCTTATCTGGCGATGTGTTCTGGAGATTCGCCATAACTCCAAGCTTTTGTTTGGTTTTGTTGACGGTTTTGTTTGAGAGATCCGCCATCTCTATGGTTTGATTAATGGTCCTTGTTACAGAAGCGAACACTGCCTTCTGTTGGTTGAACTGTATTTTTTTTTCTTTTCTTTCCCTCCCCTCCAATGTTCAACTTTTGATAAATTCTTGCTATCCCGTGATTCTCAATTGAATCATGTAAATCCTCATTACCCCTTATTAAGCTATCCCGTGATTTTTCAACTGCTTCATCTAAGCCTTCATTACCCCTTATTAAGCTATCCCGTGATTTTTCAACTGCTTCATCTAAGCCTTCATTACCCCTTATTAAGCTATCCCGTGATTTATCAAATGTTTCATCTAAGCCTTCAATACACCTTTTTGAACTATCCCGTGATTTATCAAATGTTTCATGTAAATCTTCAATACACCCTTTTTTGAACTATCCCGTGATTTATCAAATGTTTCATGTAAATCTTCAATACACCCCTTTTTGAACTATCCCGTGATTTATCAAATGTTTCATGTAAATCTTCAATACACCCCTTTTTCTTTTTGTTCCTAATAATTGCGCAATATAATAATTTTATCCCGTTCCTAGAAGTTAATACCTAAGTACGATATCCACTAATCAAGGTCATTTTTTTTTTTCTTTTTACTGTATTCGAACTAGTGCCCCAGTGACCGAATTATTTTGTAAACAATTTGAGCTTTGTAAACATTCTCTACGTCCTCGTGACCTAGATTCAAGCGTATGAGGTATGTTTACTTTAGACATTCCGGAGACGTGTGAGATGACTCTAAAATTTTCTTTGTTTGATAATGATGTACTTAGCGCAATTGTCTAGTCTGATACCCGATTACGTATACATATTTATTCATTTATATATACTTTGTCTCAATAAATAATTTATAATATGGATATGTACATACATAAATTTTATGATTGAAATAATTTCTAATATCATAACTTATTTCAAATGCTCTGGATTTTCTGAAATTATATTAATACATACATAACATTAAATATAAAATATTGATTTGCAAATTTATCACACATAACTACTTTTAATAGTTATTGATGAATTCAGAGGTAGGAATCGATACCCTTTTCCTCTTTTTATATAAGTGTTTTTCTTTTTTTTTTTTTTTTTTTTGATTATAATTTTTCTTGGGAACAAAATTACATATATATATGTTTATATACTTACATATATAAATATATAAAATATACTTATTATACTTATAATATTTTAATATAGTTACATATCACATATTAAGCGAGTAATATCTTGGTCAAATAATTAATCCAAATACCAATGTTTGCTCCATTCCGCTTTCTCCTTGGAATCTGTAAAATTTTATAACGGAAAAGACTTACCCCTACCAAGGTTTTTTCCGACCGGGAAATACACGGTAACCTTGCTGCAATTTTCCTAAATTAATTTTATTTTCCTAAATTGAATTAAATCTTTTTGACTTCAATTTTTTTTTTTTCATTTACTCTAATTAATTAAAATGATGTATGAACTCTATCGTTCTAAACTGTATTTCATCTCAAAACTCGTTGGTTAGATAACACTTTAAATGATAGTTACTTCACGATTAATTTAGAGATGGTAAATTGTTGTTAAATTAAATTTTTATCCCTCCGAACTTTTATGTATTAATAAAATATTATTTTGTTTTATTATTATTATTTAAGATAATTAATTTAAATATTTATTATTTGTTAGAACACTTTCACTTAGATTGAACACACGTATTTAATTATAACTTCGTCACGCTAAATTATCACATCACTTCAGTTATTTATTGCACTAACATTAAACGCGAAATTTCTAAGTTTAAAAATACGATATTAAGTGATTATAAAATCCGAATTTTCCACTAAAACAAATTGTATTTATCACGAGCACTTTTATTTTTCACAAGTAATTAATGCGTTGTCTTTAATTTTTATTTTCACTGACTCTAACTGCAAAGTATTTTTTTTGTATATCACTGACTAGAATGTGAAATTTTTCTAAGTATCAAAATAATTATCACTTAGAATTTTTTCCACTTTAAGTCACCCACCGTTTCGTCACGTTCCGCGAAGTTACAAACTTTTCGACCACGACCGTAGACTGTCCTCAACTGGCATTTGTCTAGACTTTTATACCCCTCTCAGGTCCAAAAGATCGTATCTGAATCTCCTATAATAAACCAATCTAATTACTATCAACTCGTAATTTCTTGAAACCTCTCCATTATTGTCGAATGCGGTCTCTTTGTACGTTTTGCGTTTGATACATTCAATTCTGTCTCGTACTCTCATACTTACAAGATCCGGATTTAGTAAGATCCATGTTTAATGGCCCAACTTCCTTTGTCCTGTTGTTCATACAAAATTAGCTTGAATTTAATAATTTTAAAGTTCTATTTTCATCTATTCCGTAACATGTCCGTGCGTACGGCATCTACCATATGTTCCAAATCTGTCCCCAAATTCGCCTATCAGAGATATCTTCATGTCGAAGTCTTTCTCGCAAATTGTTCATTTTTATTTTATTATTTTTCCACGAGTTTTTCTGTATTCTATATGAACCTTTCCATTTAAAACCGAATTTTCTCTATTTACGTCGTATATTTGAATTTTCCATCCTTTCTCGAATTTTCTTTTATTCACGACACTCTTTCCATGAATTTCCTTATTTATTCTTACGCTATTGTTCATATCTCTATAGATTTTTATATTTCAAGCCGTATTTATTTTATTCACTGTTAATCTAAGATTTCCTTTGTTTTTCTCTGTCGTATCTCCTTTCCCCTCACTTCCCCGTACTTCCCTGATATAACCATATCGTTTTTTGATGTTTGCTGCCTCTTGGAAAATTTCATTTTCTATTTGTTATTAATAAATATATCATTTTTTAACATCTTTATAGGGGATACCCCCACTTCGGCCCTTAAATTCCTGTCATTTTTATTGCTTCATAGAGAACGCCTTACAAATTTCGTCCCGTTCTTACGAAAAATCCCATAAACCATATGTCTTGACAGTTGTATACATTAGTTCCTGTACCCACCTGGCAATAAATCCTTTTTTATTTCAGTGTCGTTAACTTTTACGAGAATTCTTTAATGTAAATATTTCATAAGACCCATGATAATTTTTATTACCTTTTTAACGGCTAATTGCCCTTATATAAACAATTTTCATGTTCGAATATTCCTTGTTTATCACAACAAAATACATCTGGGATCGACAACCATTGTAATGCCTCATTTTTTATCTGCAATCGCGTACTATGTTACTCTATAAACTCCATTTTAATTACGTAAAATGACTCCTTTTCCTGAGTTTTTCTATCGCAATGTTTTCAGCATTTTCCACTCCCCTCCGTACTGCACTCTATCTTCTTCTCTAACACTTGTTACTGCTCTAGACATCTGAAATGTACCCTCGCCTATTCTTTAAAACTCTCATTTTTTTTTGACGTTTCCTCCCTAAATCTTTCATCGTAATATCCTAGCTCCGTCTAAAATTGATAACAATAATTTTCCATTGTTTTTTCAACATTTCCATTTCCTTTAGCACGTTTTCCCTCGAATCGATCATCTCCGGTCGTCACAAACAATCGTATTATAGATGGAAATCTCCCTAACATCTTACAATACGTTTTCGTCACTTGCTTTGCAATCTTTCACTTAAACTTTTGCATCGTGTTTACGTGTATCTTTTTTTCCGCACCTGATATGTTTTAATGCGTTCGAGAACTAGGGTTTCTGATCCCTGGAATGTACCGGTTAATGATAACATTTCTTGGGGTCATCGTTCTTTTGTCCCTGAACAGATTATTTCTTCCCATGGAGTTTATTCACCTCTCGGTTTGGTGGGAACGTCAAACTCATTAATTACATCCCTAATTGCTAAGTCCAAAGGTCGTTCCTTTGTTCTAAAAATGGGTTCGGCCCTCTTCCCGTTGATAGGCTGAATTGGTTTTTAATCGCTTTTGCTGCAATTCAATTGGCTGTCAATATATCACGGGCTAAGTATATTGGGGAGTCCCTGTCCCTGATTATTTGTTGATACCATCTGTGATTTTTTTATCAATACTCGTCTCACTTTGTCTAATTATAGATCCCTACCGTAAATATGAATTCACTTTACTCTAATCCGATAGATGTCGTAGACGTGTCCGTTTTATAAGTAATTGATATTTTCTTTTTAAATTAAAGTGGGAAGCTACGATATTTCCTAATTTTCACTGTTGATCAATGCAATTCATCACAGTTCCCTCCTCTGAACTCAATTTGCTGTGGCTAACGTTGTATTTTATTTTAATGTCCTATTCTTTTTTTTTTTTTTTTTTTTTTTTTTTTTTTTTTTTTTTTTTTTTTTTTTTTTTTTTTTTTAATTTTTTTTTTTTCGTTAGACACCGAAATTGTGTTCAAATTTAGACTAGCTATCTTCCCCTCCTCATTTGGTTATCCCCTATCTCTACTCCGTGTCATATTACTTCCTATCTCCCCCTCCTCATTCTGTTATCCCCTATCTTTTTTCCGTATCCTATTACTTCCTATCTCCCCCTCCTCATTCTGTTATCCCCTATCTCTTTTCCGTATCCTATTACTTCCTATCTCCCCCTCCTCATTCTGTTATCCCCTATCTCTTTTCCGTATCCTATTACTTCCTATCTCCCTCTTCTCTTTTGCTCGGATTGTTAACAATCTTGAATTTGAATCTCATTGTATTCTTTATTTTCTTTTCGCGTAGATTTTACTTTATGAAATTTTCTTTAATTTTGATAGATTCAAAATTAATTTCTTTTTGCTGGAACACGCCCCTCGACTCGCGTGTTTTGGTGGTCCCCAACCAAATTGGACTAAGACCTCCCTTACAATGATTTAAGTAAAGGTTGTTTACAATCTCGCGGCCTTTCGTACAACTGAAAAGCGGGTGGTCTCTTGGTGTGCAATTAATTGTTTTTTGTTTTGTAAATATGAATATTTTTTGTGAAATGTGTGTTTTCGCACGACCTCACCCAATCCGACAATCAGTGGTATACATGTTTCATATAAATTTTCCAGCATTTTTTTTTTTTCTTTATTTATTTAAACTTTATTTTATAATTCTTAATTTCTAATTGTAATTTCTTAATTCATCCAAAGTTGTTCTAGCCTAAGTGTTGTCCACTCTAATATTTAAAATTTTATAAATGTTCTTTATTATCCTCAAATTGGTTCAGCGTTCCTTTTTTCCCTTTTTTTTTTTTTTTTCGAAATCTAAACTATTTATACCTTAATTCAAATGTTACCTTTTTATCTCTATACTTAATGTCTACCCTATATCTATAGATAAACTTTCTTATTTCAATATTTCGAAAAAAAAATTCCTAGGCATTGTTTATTTTTCAAAATGTCCCTTTTGTGTGCCATATAATATCTCTAATTCTCTCCTTCGAGTGTTCTTACTTATCTAACCCTTTTTTTTTTTTTTTTTTTTTTTTTTTTTTCATTAACACAAAAAAAAAGTCAATTTTTTTTTTTTTTCAACTAGAAAATCAAAATTAACGAATTTATTTGCCTTACTCTATTTCAATAATTGAATATGATTGTCGCTTATTAAGAACTTGTCCACTCACCCTCAAAGACTTGACGACGATCCGCCCCTCGCAAGCAATCTGATAATCTAATATTTTAGTAATTTTCTTTCTTCCCCCTCCCCAATTATAATGTACCCTAACATATTTTTATTTGTATTTCTCAATCGTTTATTTATTTATTAACATTTACAAATATTTGTAAACTTCGCACTCTATTCGTTGACTTCCACTAATTGTAAACCTGATTTTTGTTTCTTATTACTTGTGTAATATCTAGCTAAATGTAAAGCGCTATAATCTCCTTTTATCTCCCGAGTTACCGGATCAATTAGGGTATATGTGTTACTGTAAACTACTGAACCGATGACGTACGGTCCTTCGTAAATTAAACCGAATTTCTTGATCTGTTTGCGCAAAAAACTTGATTGTGTAATCTTTTTCAACTTGACCATGGTTCCGATTTCATAGGTAACTAGTCTTTTATTGAGATTATAATATTTCTGTCGATTTGTAGCGCTTTTCTCCAAATTCTTTTGAGCTGTTAACCTAATTTCATCTATTGTTTTCGTAGGTTTCCCACACCCTTGAGTATACTTGTCTAAACTATAAGTTGGCGATTTCCCGAAAGCTATTTCATTTGGTGAAAATCCTGTTGAACAATGTATTGAGTTATTGTAGGTCTGCTCTATTTCTTTAAGAAAAGCTGCCCATTTTGTGTGTTTCTCGTGACAGTAAATACGAAAAATTCTTCCTAGTTCTTTATTTACGCGTTCAGTTATATTCGGTCCAGGATTTCGCACTGAAGTATGTACGATTCTTATGCCCATCCTATTCATGTGGCTTTCCCATTTTTTTGATGTAAATTGAGATCCGTTGTCAGTTAACAAAGCATCTATTTGTATGGTTTTATTAAAATCCTCTACACAATTTAACACGGTCTTAGTGCTTGCTATCCTTAATTTATATAATTTTACAAATCTGCTGAA
This sequence comes from Limnephilus rhombicus, assembly GCA_929108145.2. Classification (NCBI taxonomy): domain Eukaryota; kingdom Metazoa; phylum Arthropoda; class Insecta; order Trichoptera; family Limnephilidae; genus Limnephilus; species Limnephilus rhombicus. The sequence goes on along the minus strand of OV815273.1, from coordinate 26,908,983 downwards.
GGAATCTTGGATCACAAATATGTATTTCACGCCTCCCACTCCTCTCGGTAATGGTCCGTATAGATCTGCCATAGCCAATTGTCCTACTTCTTTGGTCATAATTGATTTACTCGGCCCTACAGTTGGTCGAATTTCGCGCTTCGCCAGCTGACAAAGGTGACATTCTCTTACTATGCGCTTTATATCTTGATTCATACCCGGCCAGTAATACCTGTCTCCCATAGCTGATCCTGTTTTAAAAATTCCCCCATGCCCAATTTCTAAATGTATCATTTTTATTAGCTCTTCAGTCAACTCCTGGGGTACTGCTAACACCGTTTTGTTTAGTCCTGTGGTGTAATACAAAGTCTTACCTATTTTTTTGTAATTTTTTAAATACTTATTTACTCTTTTTGTTGGTGGTCCGAATTTTCCCTTGCGCAAATACCCGAAAATTTCTCCCAAAAATGTGTCCTGCTTCTGTAGCTCCGTTATATTTTCTAAGTGTTTTCGAATTTGTTGTCTACCTTTAACCGCAAAAGCTGCTATTTCTGGACATGTGTTTTTCTCCTCCTGAACGTTTTCCGCATCACAAGAGTAACGAGATAAAATGTCAGGTCCTATATTTTCTTTTCCTTTAACGTACTCTACAGTGAAGTTAAATTGATTTAAATACAAAATCCACCGAGTCAGGCGACCACTGTACATCTTCCAGCTCTTCAAAAACGTCAGTGCTTGATGATCTGTTCTAATTATCAAATGCACCCCTCTTAAATATGTCTCAAACTTATGTAAAGCATATATTATCGCCCACAACTCTTGTTCCGATGTGGTCCATTTCAACTCCGGTCCCCTTAAAGCTTTGCTAATAAATCCAATAACGTGGTGATTTCCTTCGGCATCTAGCTGGTATAGCTCCCCCCCTATTGCGAATCCCGAACTGTCTGTCTGTAGGTAGTATGTACTATTTGGATCATGATGGTGTAAAATAACTGTCTCTAAAAATAATGTTTTCACCTTCTCGAATGCACGCTGTTCTGAGTCACCCCACCTCCAAGTTCTATTTTTCTGAAGTAAATCACATAAAACTCGTGTTGATTCCCCATATTTATTCGCGAATCTACGGTAATAATTGCAAAGTCCAAGGAAAGCTCTAACTTGTTTGATTTTCTTGGGTACCGGAAAATTTTTAATCGCGTCTATTTTTTCCGGATCCATCTGAACTCCCAAAGGCGTTATAATGTGTCCTAACATACGCACTTCGGTGAATAAAAATTGACATTTTTCGAGTTTACAAGTCATGTTTGCTGCCTCTAACCTCTCAAGTACCGCGCCTACATGTTCAAAATGATCTTCTTGGCTCCCACACGTATATATTATTAAATCATCCAAATAATTAGCGCAGAATTCTCTCAGTCCTGGTCCTAGGATTTTGTCAATTCCCCTTGAAAAACTCCCAACTGATGTCTTTAACCCCTGCGGTAATACCTTGTATACATATGATTTTCCATTGTATACAAACCCTGTATATTTGCGACTTTCTGGACTGATAGGTATCTGAAAATAGGCTGAATTGAGATCTATCGTGGTGATGAATTTTACGCCATGAAAACGCTGTATTATCTCAGAAGTTAAAGGTGGTTTCTCTACTTCGGCAATCATTCTAGTATTTAAAAACCTAGCATCCAAAAGTATCCTGACTGTTCCGTCCTTTTTTAAAGTAAATGTTAGAGGACTAGAAAACTGTGTGGCCTCTCTACTGATGATTCCGAGTAACTCCAATTCTCTAATTTTTTCGTCAACTTTATCTCTATAAGCAAAAGGTACAGGATAAGATCGTTTAACGAAGGGCGTCTCGTCCGTCATCTTTATTTCGTGAGTGTATAAAGTTGTGAGACCCGGTCTGTCTCTAAATACATTTTTATGTTTGGTTAAAATCTTTTCCAACCCTTCTTTTCCTTTTAAATCTAAATCTAGCCCGGACACAAATGTCGTTATTCTACGCTCGAGACACGCCGTATTATTTTTTTCGGGGTTTACTTCAATGCTAATTAATTTTCCACTTGCGCAATTTTGACCGCTAATCTCACCTTTAGATTTCCTATAAGTTATCGATGAATTTACCAACTCTATATCCTTTTTACCATTTTCTGTTTTTATTTTTAACTTTCTATTTTCGCCACACTTAAATTCAGCTATATATTCGTCTAACCAATTGATTCCTAATATAATGGGCCTGATCAACTTGGGTATTATTAAACATGGTGTATTTATCGTAACATTTTCAAATCGCAGTGGTACCAAAACCAATCTAGATATCCTCTGACTTTTGTGTCCTACGGCTACCCTGATCTGAATAGCTGTTACAGGCATAATCGGATAAAGTGTTTGATCATTTAAATAATTTTCGTAGAATTCTTGTGCTATACACGTGATCTGACTTCCGGTGTCTATTAAACAATGAACTTCCGTGTTATCTATATGTGCTTTGGCTTCCGGTAATGACGGTAAAGTGCTACCCTTTTCTACTTCCTCATAATCTCGGTCCTCAAAAATGTTGTTAAACCCCCTAACTTCCCTACCCACTTTTTCTTCAATCATTTCCAATTTATTCCATTCATCAGTTATTTGTTGTAGTAAATTGACGCATCCTTCCACACGCATTTCCTCCTCCGTTCTCGTTTCTTCCGCTCCATCCCTTCGTCTCCTTACATTCCGTTCAGCTTTTACTGGGGCAGTCATCCCTTGTTCACTCTTCCCCAATCCTTTCGTTGGATTCCATCCCCACTTCAGCATAATCTTCAATGCAGTGCTGTGTCTTGGTGCCGGCGTCCCTCTTCCTGTGTGAGTCGTATCCATCAGGACTAATGAATCAACCCCCGTCCGTTTCCCGAGTTGGCTGCGACCACTAGCTCCTTCCCTGGTTGTAGTTATTGTAGAATTTTCTTTTGGTGAACTGTTAACTTCGGTGCACTTGCTGCAACTAGCGTTTTCGCCCACACTTTCAATTGCGTGTATCCTCCTTTTTATGGCGCGGTAACGGTCACGGTATTTGTCCTTCTTGCTGGATTCCTCCCCACTCCTCTTCTTCATGTTCCGTTCTTCTGGTGTACATACCATTGTATCTAGTTTTCGTAGAAACTCAGCGGCGACAATCTCATCTCCTGATTGCCCCGAAAACCATAGCGATTGAATTTCCTTCGGATAATGTCTCATAATCTCGTCAACTATGCCCAACGGTGTGTCAGTAATCTTTAAAGCCTTCGCTAGCTCCCAATAGTTTGCGAAATGAGTAAGCATGGATATATTTTTCTTGGCATCATATACCCCTTCTGCAAGACGACGGCGAACTTCATTTTTCTTTATGTCTCCCCAATAGGTAGCTAAAAAATCTCGTTCGAAATCTAACATAGTCTCCCATCGTTTATTGTACAATTTTGCCCACGATTTAGCTTCCCCTTTCAAATTTTCCCGTACGACGACTAAAGGATCCGTTCGTTTCACTTTTCTAGTGTATTCTTTTAAATCTTCCAGGAAACTAATGGGATTTTGATTTCCACCGGAGAATGATGGTCGTTCCTGCTGTGGTAACATTTCCACTACTTGGAGAACGCTTTTCGGCGCACTATCCTCTCCTATCACCGCCACTGTTGCTGGGCTTTCCAATTGTTTCTCGAGTTCTTGCATCTTATTGACGAGCGGTGCCAAAGCTGCCTGAATTATTGTAGTTATATCTCCTATGTTTATTGTTGAAGTCTCGGTTGTGACATTTTCCCCGATTGCTGTCACTAAAGCCTGGGCTCGCCTACTTGTTCCACGTTTCCCAACCATTTTCTTTATTTTCCGAGTGCCGCCTGGTTAATGTTTATATTTTATCTTATTAAGCGACAACCTTATAATCTCTATTTTAATTTCCTAAATTACCTTATGTAAATTATGTTGCCTTCCTTATTCTATTTATTTACTTATTTTTTTTTTTTTTTTCAATTTTCTCGTTTTTCTATATTTTTTATTTTATTTTTTTATTTTTCCTTTTACTTCGTTAACTTTTCTTGTTCCTTTTCCTCGGGTTTTTCCTGTAACATACCATGTGTGAGTCTCTCTTCACACTCTCGCTTATTTTCGCCCTGTTCCTCCGATTTTGTGTCGGTCTCCCCCTCTGGCTGAACGACTTCTATCATATCCTCGACTCGTAACTTAGACCTCTTTGAACGTCTAAATATCTCCCGTAATTCATCTCCCGACGGTATTTCTTTAGCTTCTAATTCCGTCGCATCCACTTTCCTTTTTTCCGCCATTTTCTGTTTAAAATTTTTAATGAATTTAACTCAATACCAACTATTTATTATAAATATACCTATATATATTTATAATTTATTTTATTTTTATTTTTATTTTTATTTTTATTTATTTTTTTTTTTTTGGAACCTGTCCCCCTATAAAACACAATATTTTCAATTATTTATATTTGTTTGCATGATGATTGTAACCCAAATTAGATCAACTCTACCATCACTCTTCATTTCAATTAAATGTAGGTAATTGCAAAAAAAACGGAATGAATATTGTTACTCCAATGTTAATGAATATCCCGTGATTTTCGTTCAACCAATAATTACTCATTGTTTAGAATGCCAACCATTCCTTCAAGTTCCGCAATACCTACGATATTTTCGCAAAATCTGTTTAGAGTTCGCAATACCTATCTTGATGTTATTTCGTCAAATCCCCTCCTTTTTTGGTCCGAATGATCAAATGTTCCCTTAAATAGGTATATACCTATAAAACATTCGTCTGTGATATTAAAGCTCTCAACTCGACACTATCCCCAATCAAATATTTTATGTTATTTTTATTTTATGTTCCTTATCTTTTATGTTATGACTTTTTATGTGATAATCCTCACATACAAACCCACAACATTAACTATAAACAAAGGGTCACTTTATGTAGGTAAGTTCCCCCGTTTTTATCTGTAAAGTCTGTTTATTTTTTCCGTAACCGAGTGTTGATATCATTTTCGAGTTTGTTTATTCTACAATCTCTTAAAGCGATGCGCGTTACCCCCGATGTCACCTACTTCAAAATTTTTCGATGTTTTGTTATCACTTTCGATGCTTAGGTTATCAATCTTTCGATGCTTACAAACACCGCGGTATCTCGTATCAGATTGTTTACATTACGGTCATTAACATTCTGGATTCAGGAATTTATGGCCTGCCTTGAATAAACTGTTTACGCTTGTATCTGACCTACATTCTTTGTTACGATATTTATAATCTCATAAGCAATCAACAAATTCATGGTCACTTGATTTAAACTTTATCGACACTTTTATAAATTATTTTAAAACATGTAGAGTTTATTCGTTAACACTTTTTTTTATATTTAAATGTATTGTTGATTTATTTATTTATATATTTTTTTCGTGTTTATTTAACGGCGCACTGTTCTGATTTTTATTTTATTTTTATTATCACTTCATTTAACATAACGTCCTACTTATTATTATTATTTTTTTTTTTTTTTTGTTTTTTGCAATAGATTGACCAATAAAAGTTTTTTTTTTTTTTTTCTAAAACAACTTGTAAAACTCTGATCTCCTGTCACGGCTGTGCAGTTGTGATGTTTGTCTTTTCTACTCTCTTATATTTGTCTGTATTTTATTTACTCCTGGTCACGGCACCAGTTGTGATGTATGGTCTTTTTCTACTCTCTTATTTAACTCTCCTTTCATCGGCAAGACAGTTGTAATATTCTCGCCTTTTCTCTTGGCTCTGATCGATATTTAAATTCTTAAGGCTTTGCATATGTGTGGTAGGGATGGAAAATTCCTCCCCTACGTCACACAAGCCTTTATAAAATTGGACCCTTATTTCCTCTGATAACTACAGAAAGCTACTTAAAGCTCCCTTGTACTACATACCTTTAGCGATATATGTACTTAACTAATAAATACGTTATTTACGACTTTGAACGTAATTATTTTCGTATTTAGGTTGTAATTAAACTCCATCAAACGTTGTGTAATTTTTTTTGATTTATGATATAGGACTTTAATTACTTTAAATTTTGTGGTAACCCTCTTGATTCTAAACAGAGTGTTGAATTTCAAACTGTATTGGTCTCTCTCTTGCAAATTTAACCTTAAGTAATTTCTCTAAATGAACTAACTTCCCTTTGACGTTCATTACGATTCCCTACATCCTAATGAATTCATGAATAAGCAATACTAATCGAAACTACACATGATTAATTGAACAGATAATTAAATATAACTCAAATGGTTAAATGTTAGTAAATTTGATTATGATTGTATCTCGTATCTGCTGGGCGCCCCTCCGTTTAGATTCAGCTGCTATAAGGTACATATAAGGATGGATTTAGTAGGTTAATGTAATTTGTTAATTGCATATTTGACGAACTCAGAATAATCCTTTTTCTGGCAAAATTTGGCTCCTGCCTCCATCAAGTAAGCCGGGTGATCAGAAGTCAACCCAAAATTCGCACAGTCTTTTGGCACGGTTCAATTGATTGATACCTAAGTTATCGCGTCCCAATTGACCTTCCTTCGCCATCATGCACTGCCTTCAGGTCTTCCCCCAAGCCCAGATACCTCCAAATTCCTACTCCTCCAAAGTTTACTATTTACTTAGGGCGAACCGGTTTCGTCCTATATGCAATCATATACTCACGGGTTTGTGTGGAGTTACGGGTCGTGAATCCTCCCTCCACGTTCAAGAAATGAGACGAGAGTGACCCGACAGGCCTAAAGCACTAATTGTAAGTGAGTTCGTTTCATTCAATGAACAGTACATAAAAAGATATATATGTAAACATACGTTTTGGGAAGGTTTATAACTCGCAATGCGAAACTACTTGCAACGCATCCCGAGCTCGGATCTCGCCCATCAAATTCTGCGAAATTTTCAGATTGATACCGAATACATACGTAAGAATAGTGGGTGATATAAATATATACTAGTACAATAAGATCTTATCTGGCGATGTGTTCTGGAGATTCGCCATAACTCCAAGCTTTTGTTTGGTTTTGTTGACGGTTTTGTTTGAGAGATCCGCCATCTCTATGGTTTGATTAATGGTCCTTGTTACAGAAGCGAACACTGCCTTCTGTTGGTTGAACTGTATTTTTTTTTCTTTTCTTTCCCTCCCCTCCAATGTTCAACTTTTGATAAATTCTTGCTATCCCGTGATTCTCAATTGAATCATGTAAATCCTCATTACCCCTTATTAAGCTATCCCGTGATTTTTCAACTGCTTCATCTAAGCCTTCATTACCCCTTATTAAGCTATCCCGTGATTTTTCAACTGCTTCATCTAAGCCTTCATTACCCCTTATTAAGCTATCCCGTGATTTATCAAATGTTTCATCTAAGCCTTCAATACACCTTTTTGAACTATCCCGTGATTTATCAAATGTTTCATGTAAATCTTCAATACACCCTTTTTTGAACTATCCCGTGATTTATCAAATGTTTCATGTAAATCTTCAATACACCCCTTTTTGAACTATCCCGTGATTTATCAAATGTTTCATGTAAATCTTCAATACACCCCTTTTTCTTTTTGTTCCTAATAATTGCGCAATATAATAATTTTATCCCGTTCCTAGAAGTTAATACCTAAGTACGATATCCACTAATCAAGGTCATTTTTTTTTTTCTTTTTACTGTATTCGAACTAGTGCCCCAGTGACCGAATTATTTTGTAAACAATTTGAGCTTTGTAAACATTCTCTACGTCCTCGTGACCTAGATTCAAGCGTATGAGGTATGTTTACTTTAGACATTCCGGAGACGTGTGAGATGACTCTAAAATTTTCTTTGTTTGATAATGATGTACTTAGCGCAATTGTCTAGTCTGATACCCGATTACGTATACATATTTATTCATTTATATATACTTTGTCTCAATAAATAATTTATAATATGGATATGTACATACATAAATTTTATGATTGAAATAATTTCTAATATCATAACTTATTTCAAATGCTCTGGATTTTCTGAAATTATATTAATACATACATAACATTAAATATAAAATATTGATTTGCAAATTTATCACACATAACTACTTTTAATAGTTATTGATGAATTCAGAGGTAGGAATCGATACCCTTTTCCTCTTTTTATATAAGTGTTTTTCTTTTTTTTTTTTTTTTTTTTGATTATAATTTTTCTTGGGAACAAAATTACATATATATATGTTTATATACTTACATATATAAATATATAAAATATACTTATTATACTTATAATATTTTAATATAGTTACATATCACATATTAAGCGAGTAATATCTTGGTCAAATAATTAATCCAAATACCAATGTTTGCTCCATTCCGCTTTCTCCTTGGAATCTGTAAAATTTTATAACGGAAAAGACTTACCCCTACCAAGGTTTTTTCCGACCGGGAAATACACGGTAACCTTGCTGCAATTTTCCTAAATTAATTTTATTTTCCTAAATTGAATTAAATCTTTTTGACTTCAATTTTTTTTTTTTCATTTACTCTAATTAATTAAAATGATGTATGAACTCTATCGTTCTAAACTGTATTTCATCTCAAAACTCGTTGGTTAGATAACACTTTAAATGATAGTTACTTCACGATTAATTTAGAGATGGTAAATTGTTGTTAAATTAAATTTTTATCCCTCCGAACTTTTATGTATTAATAAAATATTATTTTGTTTTATTATTATTATTTAAGATAATTAATTTAAATATTTATTATTTGTTAGAACACTTTCACTTAGATTGAACACACGTATTTAATTATAACTTCGTCACGCTAAATTATCACATCACTTCAGTTATTTATTGCACTAACATTAAACGCGAAATTTCTAAGTTTAAAAATACGATATTAAGTGATTATAAAATCCGAATTTTCCACTAAAACAAATTGTATTTATCACGAGCACTTTTATTTTTCACAAGTAATTAATGCGTTGTCTTTAATTTTTATTTTCACTGACTCTAACTGCAAAGTATTTTTTTTGTATATCACTGACTAGAATGTGAAATTTTTCTAAGTATCAAAATAATTATCACTTAGAATTTTTTCCACTTTAAGTCACCCACCGTTTCGTCACGTTCCGCGAAGTTACAAACTTTTCGACCACGACCGTAGACTGTCCTCAACTGGCATTTGTCTAGACTTTTATACCCCTCTCAGGTCCAAAAGATCGTATCTGAATCTCCTATAATAAACCAATCTAATTACTATCAACTCGTAATTTCTTGAAACCTCTCCATTATTGTCGAATGCGGTCTCTTTGTACGTTTTGCGTTTGATACATTCAATTCTGTCTCGTACTCTCATACTTACAAGATCCGGATTTAGTAAGATCCATGTTTAATGGCCCAACTTCCTTTGTCCTGTTGTTCATACAAAATTAGCTTGAATTTAATAATTTTAAAGTTCTATTTTCATCTATTCCGTAACATGTCCGTGCGTACGGCATCTACCATATGTTCCAAATCTGTCCCCAAATTCGCCTATCAGAGATATCTTCATGTCGAAGTCTTTCTCGCAAATTGTTCATTTTTATTTTATTATTTTTCCACGAGTTTTTCTGTATTCTATATGAACCTTTCCATTTAAAACCGAATTTTCTCTATTTACGTCGTATATTTGAATTTTCCATCCTTTCTCGAATTTTCTTTTATTCACGACACTCTTTCCATGAATTTCCTTATTTATTCTTACGCTATTGTTCATATCTCTATAGATTTTTATATTTCAAGCCGTATTTATTTTATTCACTGTTAATCTAAGATTTCCTTTGTTTTTCTCTGTCGTATCTCCTTTCCCCTCACTTCCCCGTACTTCCCTGATATAACCATATCGTTTTTTGATGTTTGCTGCCTCTTGGAAAATTTCATTTTCTATTTGTTATTAATAAATATATCATTTTTTAACATCTTTATAGGGGATACCCCCACTTCGGCCCTTAAATTCCTGTCATTTTTATTGCTTCATAGAGAACGCCTTACAAATTTCGTCCCGTTCTTACGAAAAATCCCATAAACCATATGTCTTGACAGTTGTATACATTAGTTCCTGTACCCACCTGGCAATAAATCCTTTTTTATTTCAGTGTCGTTAACTTTTACGAGAATTCTTTAATGTAAATATTTCATAAGACCCATGATAATTTTTATTACCTTTTTAACGGCTAATTGCCCTTATATAAACAATTTTCATGTTCGAATATTCCTTGTTTATCACAACAAAATACATCTGGGATCGACAACCATTGTAATGCCTCATTTTTTATCTGCAATCGCGTACTATGTTACTCTATAAACTCCATTTTAATTACGTAAAATGACTCCTTTTCCTGAGTTTTTCTATCGCAATGTTTTCAGCATTTTCCACTCCCCTCCGTACTGCACTCTATCTTCTTCTCTAACACTTGTTACTGCTCTAGACATCTGAAATGTACCCTCGCCTATTCTTTAAAACTCTCATTTTTTTTTGACGTTTCCTCCCTAAATCTTTCATCGTAATATCCTAGCTCCGTCTAAAATTGATAACAATAATTTTCCATTGTTTTTTCAACATTTCCATTTCCTTTAGCACGTTTTCCCTCGAATCGATCATCTCCGGTCGTCACAAACAATCGTATTATAGATGGAAATCTCCCTAACATCTTACAATACGTTTTCGTCACTTGCTTTGCAATCTTTCACTTAAACTTTTGCATCGTGTTTACGTGTATCTTTTTTTCCGCACCTGATATGTTTTAATGCGTTCGAGAACTAGGGTTTCTGATCCCTGGAATGTACCGGTTAATGATAACATTTCTTGGGGTCATCGTTCTTTTGTCCCTGAACAGATTATTTCTTCCCATGGAGTTTATTCACCTCTCGGTTTGGTGGGAACGTCAAACTCATTAATTACATCCCTAATTGCTAAGTCCAAAGGTCGTTCCTTTGTTCTAAAAATGGGTTCGGCCCTCTTCCCGTTGATAGGCTGAATTGGTTTTTAATCGCTTTTGCTGCAATTCAATTGGCTGTCAATATATCACGGGCTAAGTATATTGGGGAGTCCCTGTCCCTGATTATTTGTTGATACCATCTGTGATTTTTTTATCAATACTCGTCTCACTTTGTCTAATTATAGATCCCTACCGTAAATATGAATTCACTTTACTCTAATCCGATAGATGTCGTAGACGTGTCCGTTTTATAAGTAATTGATATTTTCTTTTTAAATTAAAGTGGGAAGCTACGATATTTCCTAATTTTCACTGTTGATCAATGCAATTCATCACAACTTTACACCCGGACACCCTGTATACTTTCCCAGATGAAAATGTTAATATCAATCCCATTCACTTTGCTCAAACAAAAAATGCTAGTATTTTAGATATTCACGTATGTAAATGTGTAATTTTCCTTTCAGGTTTGGTCGTAAAAATTATACAAAAACCAAAAGAAATTAACAGACATTTAGATTAAGAAAATTTAAAAAGAAATCACAAACTGAACATTCATTAATATATTCTTTAGAAAGCTCGACAACATAGATTCATTATAAAAAGCTTACGAGTCATCGTAAATATCAACTGGGAGTCTGGGGCGAGTTCAACCAAGTCCGCTCAGCTATAAACAACTGCTTTAGTATCGGTCAGTTGCATACATTGATACCTTCGTGCTGGCTGCAAGCTAATAGTGCATAGCTCATTGCCTCATCGCCTTATTTACTATCTACTTGCCCTTCATTAATCTTCATTCCTTGGCCATCCAACTATGTGAATTCGTTCGAACGAACCTATGTTTCCTTACAGCATTAATGAAAACTTTAGATACTCCACTCCAGGGCAGTGACTGGTGTATTGGGAAATCCGTAAATTAAAAATAAAGAAAAAAAAAACAAAAAATACTGTATTTTTAAGAACCTGTCATTTCTTTTCAATTGTTATGTTTTTGCTAATTGAGGCGAATGTAATTTTAAAATCGAGTTTTTCCTTGAGGCATAATAAGTGATGCGATGCCGAGCTTTTAAAAGCTCGGGAAAATGTAGATAGGAAAGCTGCAAAAGCGAAGGAGTATGTTTATTTTTTTCATTTTCTATATGTGACACAAAAAGTTAAAAAATGAAACCCGTAAAAAACATTTTTTTTACAATAGTACATCTATTTCTATTACTAAATATTCTAAAAATACATACACTAGAAGACAGACGTAAAATAAACGACTTAACATTTTTATTCAAAATACTTAACTCTAAATTCGACTGTTGCGAACTTCTACAACTCATAAACTTACGAATTCCGACAGTAACCACGCGACAAAATACACTATTCTACTGCAGCATTCACAAGCGGAACTACATTACCCACTCTCCTATACAACGATTTCACACTATGGGGAATCAGTACTTAGGTGATGTCGACATATTTAACATCAACTTGGCGAATTTTGTGGATCTTGTAAAAAACATATTCCAAAACTATTCCTAAACATATGTGTATTTTTGTAAACTTATCAAATCGCTGTATTTTTTTTGTATTTTTGTGACTTGTGTGCATTTTTTATCTAATTTTATTTTTGTTATTTCATTATCTATTGAAAAATCATCTGTCATCATTGTATTACCAAACATGTAAAAACCCTCTGGGCGTTGAATAAATAAATAAATAAACAAATAAATAAATATTTCAATTTTTGATCTGGTTGCGCCATCTCTTGGGTCGGATGGCAGCCAATTTAAAAAAATAAGTTTTTTGGTTTGACTGAGGATTGAAACTTCCTTCCTAGGGACTGGCTCTTAACTCCAGTAAACTTTTAAAATGTCTTTTAAAACTTAAATACAACACTGCTATCACTTAAGCCAAATCCTAATTGGATGGTACCAAGATCTATTTCGTAAATTAACCGAAGTAAATTTTTTAAATCAACCAATTTAGAAAAATGCCTGTGCATGCGTGAGAGCAATAAAAAAGTTGATAAAATGCATTGTTACCGACGACGAGTCTAACGCTAAGTGTCAGCCCGATCGGGTGTTGGGAAGTGGATTAATTTTCACTTCCAAAATTTGCATTCATTCATTCATTCATGAAAACAAAATTGAGGGGATAGCATGTTTGCCTAACAGCACAATCTTCGCCGTAGCATCTTTGCCTTTTTTCTGAAAATCTTATGGTCGAGTTGTCTGTGCTTTCACTGATTCGGGCATAAGGAATAAGGGAAAATATGACAAGAGAGTTCGGAGTCATATCGGTTTGAGGTCAGATAATTTGGGTCTATGGCAAACAATATTTTTTTTGTTTAGGTGAATACCGCACAAGAATCTTAACTATTCCTGATCATCTGGACCAGTGGCACCATGACATCTTGTAATGTTTTGAGTCTGAACGGAGAAAAAGATGAAAGTTGGAAAATATCTGACTGTTCATATCTGGTCTCCAAATACGGCTAAAGCCATTTCAAGCAACAAATAACATTTTCAAATAACAATTCTGATGGAAGTCTTTTAGCAGAGCGATACTGATAGTATCTTACACTGAAAACATTCGGATTAAAAGAACCATTTTTTATAAAGTTTTTTGGTTACCTACGTAAGTTTACGTTTCCTCGTTGAAATTATGTATATGTAATATCAAGCGGCAACCCTTTATTCTTTTTTAGATGGCGAGATGATTCCCAAAGCTCATGAATATCTCGTTAAGCTCGGTTTTTCCATTCTTCCACCTTGTTCTTCCTTTCGTGTTGACATTCTCCCGACTTCTTCACGGTCATTGGATGGGCTAAGTTTATTTGTAAATATTTTTCGAACCTTTTCTTCACTTCCCAAAGTTTGGTGCAAATATATCCGTTTGTTTTTAAATTCATCTGAATAATATAAGAAATCCATGGAAAGCGTCGTTTTCTTGAACACACGATAATATAATAGTGAAATTGTTGAAAAATAAAGTAAAAGTATCGTAGAAATCGTTGTGTCTCCCTTACTATCAAAGTAAGGAATATGATCTAAAGAGTGTTGGAAAGATAAAACACCACGCTATATGTTCAAATATAAAAGTTAACCACAAAATAATTAAAATCTACGCCTTTACTGAAGCTATAAAAAATTAGGTGATTTTAATGTTTGTCTAATAAAATATATTTTTATTGTTTTTTATTATCGTTAATTTTAGTCAGAAAAACGAAATGTGAACCATTTTTAAAACTTTTTAAAGTTACCATAAAAAAATAATGATTATAAAAAAATTACGTGGTTATTTCTAATAATAAAATTTGAGAGTGTTTTCATCACCTTTCAAAAACAGTGTTTAATTTTCGGATATTTTCAAAAATACTCCATTTATTTAGATTTCATTGCAAAGCGAAAATATTCTGACCTAATGCCAAAATATGGTCGATGCCTGAGAAGTTAAAAACGCCATAACTGTTGATAGAAATGACGTTCTCAGTGAAAACAAAAAGTTGTGTCTTTATGTCTTTATGATGCCAGAGCTCCGTTTTAGAGGGACCTGTAAACGGCTTATTTGCTTTACAGTTAAACCTTTGTCGAATGGATTATGTAGAGTAATATACGATTGATTACTTGTTACTTTCATGCATAATATCGTCGAATCAGTAACGAATTCTGAGTTTTAAGATTCGCCAAATATACATAAAAGTAATAAATACTCAAACGTACATTGCTATAATCTACCTAATCCATTCTACCATTATCTACGAAGTTATGTACCTACATATACATTGTGTACCTACATATTATATATATATGCATGTATGGATTTGTATTTCAATATGCATATTTGTTAAATTAAAACCAATAAATTTAAAACACCACTTAATCAATTAAAATTATCAACATGTTTCAATACGATGGTTGATTGGTTAGGATGAAATCAAAATTTATAAGTGGTATTTTACAAAGTGATTTGTTTAATTTAAAATGGCGTCATAAAGTGAATTTGCCAGTATAGTTTATATTTTATTTTGCTAATATTAGATATGATTCCCTTTGTCATTTTATTTAACATACTTGAAATTTAAACATATCATTCTTTTTTTTACATTAGCTCTACACAAGAGACCCTGAGGAGAAAAAATTCTCTCAGGGCCTATATCATCTTTTGAGGTTGCTGTGTGGTGGGTTTTTAAGAAGGAGATGAAGTTGTGGGAAGGAAAAAGGTATGAGGGGTGGGTAGGAATCTGGGGGTCGATTTGTCCAGAAGGGACAAATCCATGAAACCATCCCTCCCATATTTTTGTCAACCAGTCTCTCCCTATCCGGCCTGCCACGCGATGGGCAGACGCATCTGCTGCCAAGACCTAGACAAACCTCACCCCATGAATCCGGCACCCCTGCTAAGTCACCAAACGTAGCGAACCTCTTGGGGTGACCTATGGCAGGGGTGTTGGTTATCCAATAAATGGTTCCCAGGGCGGCGGCACCCATATCCACCACCCAAATTGTAGATTTCAATGCACATAGAATGTTGTAGTGAATGGTATAATTGAAATAATCGCCATTACCACGTTAAACACGTAATCATTATGTGATTTATTCTGTTGGCGACCCGTTAATTAAAAAAAATAATTAAAAGCAAGTAATTAAGTTGGGAGGGCTTTATGGAAACTATTAGTCGGGCGATGAAACTAAAATTTAAGTACATTTCCATTCAATAACGCCGATGAATCGACTATTACAGAATAAGTTTTGCGTTTTCCTTGAAAATTACTAAATCGTCGGCTTTCAACCAAAACTGAATTGCCAACAAAATTTAATTAATCATTATGCAAGACTGCGAACCATAGATTTTCCTAACATATCCAATTCGTATGTGTATATTGTGCAACCTATTTGATATTTCATCAAACAGCTACGAAAGTTTTATTTGTCCTAGAAAATGCATCCGATCAGAGAGTCTCTTTATCAGTTTTTTTAATGTTAAAAAGAGTCAAACAAGGTAAAATACAAAATCAGGTATTATAATTGTGATGTCTTATTTTGCTTTTTTTGGCTAACTGGTGTAATAAATGTACAAAGTAATTCTGAAGAAATTGGGACCTCTAATACATATTAATAATAATAATTGAATAATTATTAGATTTTTTTTAGTTTTCGTGAAAAATCACCCCATTGGCGCAGGAAACATGTTAATGTAGTAAACAATTTTTTTATTTTTTTTTATTTGTACTTTCTTAAAAAAAATGTATATTCTTTATGGGCTATGTAGGGATTCAACTTCGCGACGCCCGACTGCAAGCCGAGCGTCCTACCCACCCGCCACTCGCCAACAAACAAAAAATAGAATAAAAAGTTTTAAGTGTACACTATAAAAATTCATTTTTTGGGAATATCGCACAAGTGTCCCACTGTCCGGAACCAATGGGACTATGGTATCACCAAGTGAGGATGAAGATAAGGGAAGTAAATGGAGAATATGAAGGTTGGGAAGTACCTAGCTATTCAGATATGGTCACCAAATACGTCTAGAGTAATTCAAGCAACGTTTCGATTCTGAATGGTGGTCTTTCATCGGGGCGATATTGAGAGTATCTCTATTGAGAGCATCTCAATATACGTAGACGAATTTGCAATAATTGCCGATTCAAATAAATATAACGTTTTTAAGTTAGTCATTCGCTTATGCGTTATTGTAAATCTATATGAGTTGACTCTGTCACATATACGTAGACAGTATTTGTATGTGTTGTGTAAAGTAGTAGTACGTCCAGGAAATCGCTGCAACCAATACATCAAAGCACGTGTTCAAGTCGCCCCCAGCTGATGCATCTGTCTCCGGTAACTGTTGCAAGCAGATCTCCCCTCGACGCATGCCGGCGACACGGTATTGCAGAATGCAAGGAGGCAAGAGATCATTTATCACCCCATCCTCCGCGTTCCCGCCTGCCCCGTGCTGCGGGCTCTGAGCACTGCGGCCGGCGAGGGCAAGCCGGCGTGTCTGTGACCTGATAGTAATGGGAATTGCTTGACACTATGAAATATAGTGGTGTTCAATGTGCCACCAGATAATACACTTTCTAAAAACGCCATTGCAATGTTTCTCGTTCTTACCACGAAACTTTGGGGGTGATTGTAATATTTGATGTACAAAATTTTTTGTAATATTTTTCAAGAAGAATAATTAATTCTTTTTTACCTACATTTTTTTG
This sequence comes from Limnephilus rhombicus, assembly GCA_929108145.2. Taxonomy (NCBI): domain Eukaryota; kingdom Metazoa; phylum Arthropoda; class Insecta; order Trichoptera; family Limnephilidae; genus Limnephilus; species Limnephilus rhombicus. Next base: position 26,891,832 of record OV815273.1, on the reverse strand, counting down.
TAATGTTAAAAATAAAATTATTACAGACCCATCAGAGTGGTGATGTCTATAAAAAACTTCCAGTACCATTTCAAGTCAAAATGGTGCTTGAAATGGCTTTAGCCGTATTGAGTGACCAGAACTGAAAGGCTAGAAAAGTATTTCTCAAGCTCCTTTAACCGAGCTATTTTTCCTCCAACCGATCTATTCCATACATTCTTCAGCCTCACAATATATTCTTAAAGAGGATGGTATGGTCTTACTAACAGATTACACAGGCCTGCAAATTGACAGTTTTTGATTTTTTTCACCGTAATGGGTGAATCGTATGTATTTTGGTGCGCTGAGTCCAAATATGCCCTCAGTTTTTCTCCAGCACTTAGGGATTTTCCGCAAAATGAAAATGAAAGTTATGCAAAACTCGCAGTGCATATAGGTAAAAATGCATTTTGAAATGAAAAGAAATATCTATTACTAGTGGTTTATTTACATTTTTAAATACAATTTGATAAAAATAATATTTATATTCAATAAGGATTTATAATTCTTTATAATTATGTAATATAATTTGGTCCAACTTAAAAGATAGGATAGTTTTGTCTCCATTATTGACCTCAATATTTATTTTTAAATAAAATATTTATTAAATGTTTGTTATAGGACAATGCTTTGTAATTATTTGTAACTTTGTAAGTAAGTTTCTAACAGATGGCGGTGTGAGTAAATTTATCAACACAACACTTGGTTATCTAGGCTGGGTAACCAACCAGCAGATGGCGTTGTGTTTCATTTGCTAAAGCAACGTGTAGCCGGATCAGCAATAATATAAAGCTTGTATAGTGCAGTATGCGTTATTTCACTATAAGTTCACATTATTTATTTATTTACCGACAAATAGTCCATTAGCAATATAATAATAATACGAATAAGAAATGGAGATGACAGTAAAAGGAGAGCACCTATAAATGAAGAGCAATGACAACATATAATATTAAAAGTAAATGTAGACAATAAATACAAGTCAAAGCATGAAAAATGATTTAAAAGGTTATAAAAATTATAAATCATATTTTATCATGATGAACTTTGTAAATAATGAATCTGTATGTATTAAGTGGTAATTTCCTTAAAATTACTCCTACAGTAGGCCCTCAGGACTCTTGAAACGTATTCACATAAAAAAGAGCATTGGTACACATGTATAGTATAGTTGGAAGAAATCTCATTGATCGGGTGCAAAATGAGGAATTCATAATTTGTTTTATTTTTGACCGAAAAATTAAGAGCATAAAAAATCCATATTGAATCAACTTTTAAGTTTCATGGTTATGGCTGCACTATAATTTGTCAATTTAAGCCTTTGGTTCCATCCACATGAAGCATGCACAACGCACTGATTCCCCCTAACAAGCATAAAGGCAAAATAAATCGTACAGGCCTTCCCGAAAATGTTAAAGTATTCATTGTAACTTGTTAATTCTCGTGACTCAGCGTTTTTAGCGTCTTCATGTGGACGGAATCTTTGATTCAAGTTCGCTTATAGCAGTTGATATATATATAAATCTGAAATATATAAAGTAAACTGCACTAAAACAATCGTGACCAAAAAAACATGAAGAGAGATATTTTAATTCAGTGGATATGAAAACAAAAATACGCTTCCTATGGAATACCGAAACAATTAAAGATTCCTAAATTCCCTCAAACCCCATAATAAGTCGTTAAATGATAACACCTAAGACACAGCAAGTGATTCCGCAATTCCAACCCCGACTCGTATTAAGTAAAGTCCCATTATGCCCCGAGACGCAGCCCGACTAATCCCCCTTAATGCCCGACCCGGGGCCCGGGGCCGGGAGGTACCAGGCCATTCAGCAGCCAACCTGTAACACTTCGCGCCAATTTTCTCCGACGCGCGAAACTTCCGAAGAAAAAAACACAAGAAAAAACAACGAACAGCTGTTATCTGGTTCACACTGATTCATACCCACTTCTAACATGCCCCACCTCACCCCACTGCGGCCCCCATCTTTCCCTGCTTCTCCTCCCTCTTGACACCCCTTGTCTCATCCCCCGCGTCAGTGGTTTCGATTAAGGGTATTCTTTTTCGATTTCAGAAAAGGAAAACGCATTTTCGTAATAATTATAAAATACTTATTTATATTTATTTACCTATTTGGAAAAAACTTTCTTTTGAAGAAATGTGAGCTTTGTTAAATTTGTACGTTTGCAAAAATGTCTTTTTTCAAAGCTCCTAATGAAAGTTTTTGGCCTTACAGTTTTCATAGCGCACGGAAAACAAAGAATGACTCTAGGAATAATGTTGGAATATGATTTTATTGTTATACACTTAACTAAAATAAAGAAAGCTGGTAATTATTTTTCAATATATGATTTAAAATCATTTTTTCTATTTTATGACGAAGCAGGCAATTTATGACGAGAATTTTATTTACATTTTTAATTTTAATTTATTAATAATAATCAGAGCCCTTTTGGACTTTAACATATTTTTACATTTTCTGTGATTAGGGAACGTACTACGTGACATACTACGTGACACGATACGACGATACTACGTGACACGTTTGGGGGGGGGGGGGGGGTCTTCGAAATATCACGCTCCATACAAATGAGCGGCGAGTTGCTTAGGTTTTTGCTCACCGGGGGGGGGGGTTAAAAATTGCAAAAAGTTGGTCACGTAGTATGGGTACGTTCCCTTAGGTGCATACAAGTATCAAAAACAGTTTTTTAAAGATCAAGATAACAAAAAAATAAGATAGGAATAGGTATAACACTCGGTACCATGGTAAAGGGGTGCATTTTAACAATATATAATGAGTAAGAAAAAAACAGTTTTTGCATTACAGATAGCATAAAAAATAACATAAATTAATAATATTTTACTTAGGAGGTATTTTACCATACGCTTGATAGCCTATCTGTAGGATAAAAAATATTTTGAAATTACGATTTAGCATTTATTTATTTGTAAAGTTCGAGTTCACTATTCGGTACGAATAGTGGCTATATATAGGATAAGTTAGCCGAGTTTTCTAGCTATTGCGAGTATTTATTTATTAATTAACGTTATCCTATAGATAAGCTATCAAGGGAGTGATGAAATACCCCCTTAAGAATAAGTCTATTTGTTTGACTCAGCATACGATCTTGAAATTTGCGTTTTGTTTTTTTGGTTTACGTATTACATATTCCCAAGATGCAACGTTTTAATTAACCAATAACTACGATATATTATAATAAAACGAATTTAAAATTTTATTCCACTTAATTTTATTTGACCGTAACCGGTTTCAGCCTGTCAAGGCCATCTTCAGACTGGTAAAAATTATCCATAAATCACTGTTTATATACACAACTATGGGGTAGGGGGAGAGGGGTGGTCTACAATGATTTTATTCGAATATATGTTTTTTTTCAATTGTTACTAAGTGGTATTTGGCTGTCGAATTTCTAATTATTTTGGTCTTTTCCACTAGGCCTAATTACCTCGGGCTTGTAGCCTTACTTCAATATTGTTTGGGAAAAAAACCTTACAAGTAATATGCATTATTAATGACTTAATTTTATTGTTAAATCGTTATTATATTATCGTTATTATATATGGGATTTTTATTGCTTTTTGAAGGGGTTTACATTGGAGTAGGAATGGTCTAAGCTGAATGCATATTTTAACTTCGAAATTATTATGAAAATTACACTGAATACATTAGCAAATCATTTTAATTGTTTATTCATTACAAAGTTACTATTTGCAGGGATACATGTTCACATTGGAGAAGTGTAATTTTCATAATAATATCGAAATTAAAATATTTATTTAATTAAATGAAGACAATATTAGCGAAACTCAATCGAAAATCTGGAGACAGAAAAATCAGAAAAAGATATTGGCTCCGCTGGGATTCGAACCCAGGACCCTTTGCTTACATGGCAAGAGCTCGACCGATTGAGCTATGGAACCCATATCAAATTCAGTAACTTTTTATACACAACACTATCTTCATTTTCTTAACGCACATATTATTGCTGCTATCTTTATATATGATTCCAAGATTCAACTCGGACTAAATGCAATCTAGATAGTGTCTGGAAAACTTTTTTATCCATTTTATTTTTAATACACGACATCTATTCACTTAGTTCTGGGTTCGAGTCCCAGCTAAGCCAATATCTTTTTCTGATTTTTCGGTCTCTAGATTTTCGATTGAGTTTCGCTAATATTGTCTTCATTTAATTAAATATTATAATTTGATTTACTCATAAAGTTGAAAAAATTAAAATAAATAAAATATTTATGTAGTTTAGACCATTCCTACTCCAATGTAAACATGTATCCCTGCAAATAGTAACTTTGTAATGAATAAACAATTAGAATCATTTGCTATGTCCCCGCTTTTGTATCCAGAATAATTTTCATAATAATTTCGAAATTAAAATATTTATGTAGTTTAGACCATTCCCACTAAACATTGATCGGATTGCCAGATAAGAATAACTCACTGTTTTGAAAAAAAAAGAAAATTTGATGCGTAATATAATAAATTCAAAATATTTTCTTTAAGGTTTTGATACCCCTGGCCAGCTAACGCGATGACGGTATGTTTGCTCTGGTCCCGCCAACACTGCGCTAATATCGGAGAAATTCCTCCCTCCCCGTTTTTATCGGAAACTTGGAGAGCATTCTCCAACGTTCTTTCGCAACTCCTTGTAACGGATATAACAGGAGACGAATCTTGTTTCTTTTCCGTGTTCGGGTCGTAGGTACTTTACCCGGAAAAATAACACTAAGCTGGTTAAAGCCACTGTTAAACCGGGGTTTTGACCTGTGTTGTGGAATACAATTCTTTTTCATGTTTATTAAAACCTCTTATGGTTTTATTTAACGTTAACAATGTTATTATTATTATTTTTTTACATTTGCTACGCACAGGATGGCCGGAGGAAAATAATTTCCCTCTGGGCCTATGTCATCTTAGGGGATGCTGTGTAGAGGGTTTTTTAAGTAAGGGAAGGATAGGAAGTTATGGGAAGGAAAATATATGAGGGGTGAAAAGGGTATATTTTTTTTTAAATTTTCTTTATTCATTTTGTTTGTTACAGGTTTGTTTTACATGGTTTTTCGATTACCAAGCTAGGCAAATGCCCGTATTATGGTAGTCGAGATGAATCGATCTTTCCAAGTGCGGTGCAAGGCGATGGGTCGAGAGAGTCCGGCTGGGCAGATGCATCCGCCGCCAAGACTTGGACAAACCCATAGACCCGGGCACCCCTGCTAAGTCACCAAACATAGCGAACCACTTGGGGTGATCTATGGCAGAGGTGCTGGTTATCCAATAAATGGGTCCTGGGGTGGCGGTACCGGTGGTAAGAAGAAAATGTATGAAAGAAGGGTAGGAATCTGGTGCTCACTTTGTCCAGCCCCCCTAGCATGGTCCATCGATATAGGTTTTATCGAAAATGTCGGTAACTTGCCATCGCTCCCTAGCACGACTGCACGCCGCTGACGAATAAACAACAGTTTACGTCAAATATATTAGGAACCCCTAGTCATTGTGAACTATTGTTTGTTCGTTAGCGGAGTGCAGTCGTGCTCCGGAGCGATGACAAGTTACCGACATTTTCGATAAAAGCTATATCGATCGACCATGCTAGGACCCCAGGAGTGACAGACGTTTGAATCCCTCCCACTGTGGTGCAAGACGATGTCCCGAGAGTCTTGCTCGAGATGTCAAAACGTCTCCCTCAACCAGTCTCTCCCGATCTGGCCTGCCATGTTGTTGGTGGGCACATATACTAAATCATCAAACTCAGCGAACCACTTGGGGTGACCTATGACAAAGGTGTTGGTTATTCAAAAAATGGTTCCTGGGGCGGCGGTACCCATACTCGCCTCCTGAATTGATGTTATTAAACAATTTTAGCTAATTGAACCACTGTTAAACCGAGGTTTCGCACTGCAATTATGAAATAATTGTTTTTCAAGTATTATTAAGACCCGTTATGGCTTTTGTTCGCTGTTAACGTTAAAATTATACTTCGCGCAATTAGAGTAAATGCGAACAAAACATGCTTCAATTTGTGTATTTTGTTGCGTACTCCACAATTTTCACATATCCTTTAAAAGCATCACTGAGAAACAAACTTTTGTCTAGTCTTTACGCTTAATTTTTAGCGAAAGAGGGTCGACAAAACGTATACGTTAACCGTATTTGAATGTGGGAAAAGTTTTTACGGGTTTTCGCTGGATTTTTTTTTCATTTGAAGACGAATAACGATTGGGCGATGGTTTGGGAGGCGGGTATGTAAATCGTCACCCCGAGAACCATTTATAGGATAACCAACACCTCTGCCGTAGGTCACCCCAAGTGGTTAGCTTTTGTGACTTAGTAATAGTGTTGTGTTATATGTAATGTTTGTCTTGGTCTTCGCGGCGAATGCGTTGCCCACCTACTGGGATGCGAGCCGGATTGGGAGAGACTGTTTGAGTAATACCTTTTGACCTTTCCAGCCGAAGCATGCTGTATGCAACGAATGCATATGTGTGAGTGCTCAGCAGTACTGTGTGAGTAGACACTTTGGAAGATATTAAAAAAAAATTTGTTAGTTTCTTTTACCCGGTATATATATTTTAACTGAATTGAAAATTGTTTCCGCGTTGTTGTGTTTCCGCGCATTTTTTATTCACTTTTTAGGCATTTTTCACTCTTCAGATTCCCAACTTTCCCGAGTTAGTGGGACTATGTCATCCCCAATCGGGGTATTTTGCGCGTTTAAAAGAGTGGGTAGGGAAGGGGGTGGGAAGAGGAAGGGATTGTGTTACGGGACGCAATTCACTGCACAGAGAAAGGAGATGTTGCGCCTTGCGCCTTGCGTCTTGCGCCTTGCACCTTGCGCCTTGCGCCCCAGGCTTTTAGAATAGTAAGCCTAAAGCCGGGCCCAGCCTACCACTACTTATAAAGTTTTGTTCATTTTTCTATGAAGTTTTGTAACTGAAATTTAACGCCGTAAAGGTCCGTGAGTCCCAGCTGCTCCCGTTTGGAGCCAATGAGACTATGGCATCCCCAATTGGGGTATGTTGTGAGGCTGAAGGTAGTGGGGAGGTGGAGAAGAGGAAGGTGGGAAAATGTCTGGCAAATCCCTGAAATATCAGTTGATGCACACTTACTCACACAGGTGTATAACTTACATACGGCGTGTTTTGTTCAGACTTTAATTAAAAAAAAAAAAAAAAAAAACAAAAAATTAACCATAATTTCACAATACAGGGTTCGCAGTCAAAGCGTGTTGAAGTCGGTTATATAAAATTTATTTTAGCACACCGAATATTGTTTTATATCATTATTATTAAAATGTTTGTTGTCGGAATGTGACAATCTCCAGAACTGAATTCAAATGCGTAATAATCAATGACAAGGTATGCGCTCTTATAATATTCTAACAAAGTGAACCCATAAACTTTCTATCCCTTTTCCGCCAGTTACAATAAGTAGGCATAAACGAAACGTGCGTAACAATACACAATTAATGTGTTTCTTAAATCATTAGGTTTATGGAAAACACATTTGTATTGACAGATATGTGCATGTTTCATCAGCATCATTGCCTGTCCTATATTTATTAAAAGTACGTAGTTCAATAAATAAATGAGACGAAAAGTAAAATAAACAATTTGCACCAGAAAAAATTACATATAAATCAATTATTAATGATACGAACTTAAAATAATGAATACATATATAATTTCACTCGCATTCGAACTGGAACCGATATCAATAGATTCCTAGCAATATTATTTTATAACAATAATAATACATACTGAAACGGGATCATGTTCTGGTACAATATAATAGTAGTGTAATTTTATACGGCAGAGCAGAGACCGGAGCTCAGGATTATGGGAAAGGTATTTTTCTGTCAAGTAGGTGAGAAATCAGAAAATAAAAAGAAGATGAATTTTATAAAACTATATTGTATGCAATAAAAAAAACAAACATGAGAGTGCAAATTTAATAATACAAAACAATAACATATCAGATGGACTCCTGAACACGCTAATCTAACTAAACGAATTTTACGACGGATGACGACCGCGAACTTGCTTCGTAGAGAGAAGACGAGAAGACACTTCCAGCCTCCTTAACCGGGGACGTCGCGCAATCCAGAGATCCTAGGTCATCCTTCTATTTAGGAAGAAGGCTGCTACGCCTCCAAGGAGTGTATTTAGCTTCGGGCTATCTTAACAAGCTCCATGAAAAAAGCACGTGGCTCCAACTGGTCACCAAGACTTGCGTATTTCGGTAGAACTGTCAACAATCCGTGACTTCACGACGCGGGGTCATAAAGGCATATTATTCTGCCACCACAAGGACCAATCCCTTTACAAGTTCATTTCCAGAAAACATTTCCACAAAATGGCCAACTGCCAACACCGGAAAAAGTGGGATTTACATATCCACTAAAAATAATACCGTACACGAACTTCTCGTGTTACGTAAAAAACACCCCGCGCCTTTTTAAGTTAAGATCAACTTAAATCCACATGATTTAACGAAATTGAAACACCAAAAAGGTGAGTGACCAATTCACGAACAGCTAGCCCATCGCTGCCCGGGAGGAAGTGACCATAAACAAAAAAGAATCTCTCTTTCCCAAAAAATTACCAGTCTCAAAAAAAAAACACCATAGACAAAATAACCAAATAGGCAAGAACTGCACTAGTCACATAATATTTATGTGACAATACTTGCTGTCATATATAGTGACCAAAAGCATACGCAAACAAGACTTTTCTCGCCGGTGGAAGTGTATACCAATGCACAAATATATTCAATGCTAAGCCTTTTTATTTCATCAACTCTCACTGCGATACCTATAGTAATGGTCGTTGCATCACGCCTCACGCGCTAGTCTCCGGGCTGCGGGCTGTGAGGCTGCGGTTGTGATGTCGAAAGTAATTCTGATGAGTGGATGGGCTTGGTGTGGTGCGGTGCAACGCGGGATTACTTCTTCTATCTGCAACTAACTGCCGCATAGCTGGCGATGCCATGTGAATTTTCACCAGCCGATATGCACTGAGTGGCGTACAGGGTTCAGCTTTTAAAACTAATATTTCGTAATATTTTAAATTTTCAATTATTTAAAATGAATATGTATGTAGGTATACATTATTGGTTTTTATCACGCTTTTTTTACCTGTTCTAATATATGAGTGAAATAATTTAACACCATAAGCCAAAAGCCGGAGGGGGGTTGAAATTTCATAACGGGTAAATTGCAAAGATGTTCAAATTGAGGAGGTAAAGGAGAAGAGGTAGGGTATTGTCAAGTAACTGGCTATTCAGATTTGGTAATAATGAAATACGCGATCCACGGAATAAATAAAAAAAAAAAAACTTTTGGCCGATCTGATATACTTACCCCAAGCAATTTGATGGAGTCTTTATTGGGGAGGGTGCTTCCATCAAATTGCACCAGATAGTCATTGATCTCCCTTTTTGTCGATATAAGACACGCTGAGATGACACTTCAGATTTTGAGATGTTAAAACTGACCAGGTTGGTCTAACCCCAGGCACGAACCTTTTCAAGGTGGTGATCACTTTATGTCGAAAAACTTCCCGAGCTGTTTGGACATCGTAAGTGGAAGGGGGCTATTGAACAGTGCTTGTTGATGTGCAACAGAAACAGCGTTAGTGACAGCACAGATCCTTGTGGCACCCCCGCATTGATTTGGTGCGGAGAGGAAAAAGAGCCGTCAACTACAGTTTGAATTGTTTTTCTCCTGAGAGAGTCCGCAATCCAACTATGCAGGTTTGGATCCACCAAACATAGCGAACCACTTGGGGTGATCTATGGCAGAGGTGCTGGTTATCCAATAAATGGGTCCTGGGGTGGCGGTACCGGTGGTAAGAAGAAAATGTATGAAAGAAGGGTAGGAATCTGGTGCTCACTTTGTCCAGCCCCCCTAGCATGGTCCATCGATATAGGTTTTATCGAAAATGTCGGTAACTTGCCATCGCTCCCTAGCACGACTGCACGCCGCTGACGAATAAACAACAGTTTACGTCAAATATATTAGGAACCCCTAGTCATTGTGAACTATTGTTTGTTCGTTAGCGGAGTGCAGTCGTGCTCCGGAGCGATGACAAGTTACCGACATTTTCGATAAAAGCTATATCGATCGACCATGCTAGGACCCCAGGAGTGACAGACGTTTGAATCCCTCCCACTGTGGTGCAAGACGATGTCCCGAGAGTCTTGCTCGAGATGTCAAAACGTCTCCCTCAACCAGTCTCTCCCGATCTGGCCTGCCATGTTGTTGGTGGGCACATATACTAAATCATCAAACTCAGCGAACCACTTGGGGTGACCTATGACAAAGGTGTTGGTTATTCAAAAAATGGTTCCTGGGGCGGCGGTACCCATACTCGCCTCCTGAATTGATGTTATTAAACAATTTTAGCTAATTGAACCACTGTTAAACCGAGGTTTCGCACTGCAATTATGAAATAATTGTTTTTCAAGTATTATTAAGACCCGTTATGGCTTTTGTTCGCTGTTAACGTTAAAATTATACTTCGCGCAATTAGAGTAAATGCGAACAAAACATGCTTCAATTTGTGTATTTTGTTGCGTACTCCACAATTTTCACATATCCTTTAAAAGCATCACTGAGAAACAAACTTTTGTCTAGTCTTTACGCTTAATTTTTAGCGAAAGAGGGTCGACAAAACGTATACGTTAACCGTATTTGAATGTGGGAAAAGTTTTTACGGGTTTTCGCTGGATTTTTTTTTCATTTGAAGACGAATAACGATTGGGCGATGGTTTGGGAGGCGGGTATGTAAATCGTCACCCCGAGAACCATTTATAGGATAACCAACACCTCTGCCGTAGGTCACCCCAAGTGGTTAGCTTTTGTGACTTAGTAATAGTGTTGTGTTATATGTAATGTTTGTCTTGGTCTTCGCGGCGAATGCGTTGCCCACCTACTGGGATGCGAGCCGGATTGGGAGAGACTGTTTGAGTAATACCTTTTGACCTTTCCAGCCGAAGCATGCTGTATGCAACGAATGCATATGTGTGAGTGCTCAGCAGTACTGTGTGAGTAGACACTTTGGAAGATATTAAAAAAAAATTTGTTAGTTTCTTTTACCCGGTATATATATTTTAACTGAATTGAAAATTGTTTCCGCGTTGTTGTGTTTCCGCGCATTTTTTATTCACTTTTTAGGCATTTTTCACTCTTCAGATTCCCAACTTTCCCGAGTTAGTGGGACTATGTCATCCCCAATCGGGGTATTTTGCGCGTTTAAAAGAGTGGGTAGGGAAGGGGGTGGGAAGAGGAAGGGATTGTGTTACGGGACGCAATTCACTGCACAGAGAAAGGAGATGTTGCGCCTTGCGCCTTGCGTCTTGCGCCTTGCACCTTGCGCCTTGCGCCCCAGGCTTTTAGAATAGTAAGCCTAAAGCCGGGCCCAGCCTACCACTACTTATAAAGTTTTGTTCATTTTTCTATGAAGTTTTGTAACTGAAATTTAACGCCGTAAAGGTCCGTGAGTCCCAGCTGCTCCCGTTTGGAGCCAATGAGACTATGGCATCCCCAATTGGGGTATGTTGTGAGGCTGAAGGTAGTGGGGAGGTGGAGAAGAGGAAGGTGGGAAAATGTCTGGCAAATCCCTGAAATATCAGTTGATGCACACTTACTCACACAGGTGTATAACTTACATACGGCGTGTTTTGTTCAGACTTTAATTAAAAAAAAAAAAAAAAAAAACAAAAAATTAACCATAATTTCACAATACAGGGTTCGCAGTCAAAGCGTGTTGAAGTCGGTTATATAAAATTTATTTTAGCACACCGAATATTGTTTTATATCATTATTATTAAAATGTTTGTTGTCGGAATGTGACAATCTCCAGAACTGAATTCAAATGCGTAATAATCAATGACAAGGTATGCGCTCTTATAATATTCTAACAAAGTGAACCCATAAACTTTCTATCCCTTTTCCGCCAGTTACAATAAGTAGGCATAAACGAAACGTGCGTAACAATACACAATTAATGTGTTTCTTAAATCATTAGGTTTATGGAAAACACATTTGTATTGACAGATATGTGCATGTTTCATCAGCATCATTGCCTGTCCTATATTTATTAAAAGTACGTAGTTCAATAAATAAATGAGACGAAAAGTAAAATAAACAATTTGCACCAGAAAAAATTACATATAAATCAATTATTAATGATACGAACTTAAAATAATGAATACATATATAATTTCACTCGCATTCGAACTGGAACCGATATCAATAGATTCCTAGCAATATTATTTTATAACAATAATAATACATACTGAAACGGGATCATGTTCTGGTACAATATAATAGTAGTGTAATTTTATACGGCAGAGCAGAGACCGGAGCTCAGGATTATGGGAAAGGTATTTTTCTGTCAAGTAGGTGAGAAATCAGAAAATAAAAAGAAGATGAATTTTATAAAACTATATTGTATGCAATAAAAAAAACAAACATGAGAGTGCAAATTTAATAATACAAAACAATAACATATCAGATGGACTCCTGAACACGCTAATCTAACTAAACGAATTTTACGACGGATGACGACCGCGAACTTGCTTCGTAGAGAGAAGACGAGAAGACACTTCCAGCCTCCTTAACCGGGGACGTCGCGCAATCCAGAGATCCTAGGTCATCCTTCTATTTAGGAAGAAGGCTGCTACGCCTCCAAGGAGTGTATTTAGCTTCGGGCTATCTTAACAAGCTCCATGAAAAAAGCACGTGGCTCCAACTGGTCACCAAGACTTGCGTATTTCGGTAGAACTGTCAACAATCCGTGACTTCACGACGCGGGGTCATAAAGGCATATTATTCTGCCACCACAAGGACCAATCCCTTTACAAGTTCATTTCCAGAAAACATTTCCACAAAATGGCCAACTGCCAACACCGGAAAAAGTGGGATTTACATATCCACTAAAAATAATACCGTACACGAACTTCTCGTGTTACGTAAAAAACACCCCGCGCCTTTTTAAGTTAAGATCAACTTAAATCCACATGATTTAACGAAATTGAAACACCAAAAAGGTGAGTGACCAATTCACGAACAGCTAGCCCATCGCTGCCCGGGAGGAAGTGACCATAAACAAAAAAGAATCTCTCTTTCCCAAAAAATTACCAGTCTCAAAAAAAAAACACCATAGACAAAATAACCAAATAGGCAAGAACTGCACTAGTCACATAATATTTATGTGACAATACTTGCTGTCATATATAGTGACCAAAAGCATACGCAAACAAGACTTTTCTCGCCGGTGGAAGTGTATACCAATGCACAAATATATTCAATGCTAAGCCTTTTTATTTCATCAACTCTCACTGCGATACCTATAGTAATGGTCGTTGCATCACGCCTCACGCGCTAGTCTCCGGGCTGCGGGCTGTGAGGCTGCGGTTGTGATGTCGAAAGTAATTCTGATGAGTGGATGGGCTTGGTGTGGTGCGGTGCAACGCGGGATTACTTCTTCTATCTGCAACTAACTGCCGCATAGCTGGCGATGCCATGTGAATTTTCACCAGCCGATATGCACTGAGTGGCGTACAGGGTTCAGCTTTTAAAACTAATATTTCGTAATATTTTAAATTTTCAATTATTTAAAATGAATATGTATGTAGGTATACATTATTGGTTTTTATCACGCTTTTTTTACCTGTTCTAATATATGAGTGAAATAATTTAACACCATAAGCCAAAAGCCGGAGGGGGGTTGAAATTTCATAACGGGTAAATTGCAAAGATGTTCAAATTGAGGAGGTAAAGGAGAAGAGGTAGGGTATTGTCAAGTAACTGGCTATTCAGATTTGGTAATAATGAAATACGCGATCCACGGAATAAATAAAAAAAAAAAAACTTTTGGCCGATCTGATATACTTACCCCAAGCAATTTGATGGAGTCTTTATTGGGGAGGGTGCTTCCATCAAATTGCACCAGATAGTCATTGATCTCCCTTTTTGTCGATATAAGACACGCTGAGATGACACTTCAGATTTTGAGATGTTAAAACTGACCAGGTTGGTCTAACCCCAGGCACGAACCTTTTCAAGGTGGTGATCACTTTATGTCGAAAAACTTCCCGAGCTGTTTGGACATCGTAAGTGGAAGGGGGCTATTGAACAGTGCTTGTTGATGTGCAACAGAAACAGCGTTAGTGACAGCACAGATCCTTGTGGCACCCCCGCATTGATTTGGTGCGGAGAGGAAAAAGAGCCGTCAACTACAGTTTGAATTGTTTTTCTCCTGAGAGAGTCCGCAATCCAACTATGCAGGTTTGGATGGATCCCATGCGACTGCAACTTCCCGATAAGCGCCCGATATCAGACTCTATCAAAGGCTTCGGAGATATCCAATCTGAGGGTTTGAGTTTCTCTAAAATGCTCCAGGTACCGCCCCAAATATGCTTCACAAATCCAAGCAGCAGATCGCCACACAATCGTCATGGATCAGTTATTTCATATCTTTATTAGGTAGGATTATTCCCCGCGAACGTCAACAAGACAATATTTACTATTTTTTCTCAATTTCAATAATTTTTTTTGCAATATTACATATTTTGTTCTTTTATCATTGATTCTATTGACGAAAAGGTCACTGCTTAGCTGCAATTCAGGATTTCTCCTGGAGTGCAACTGGTTTTCAGCAGTGCCTCTAACAAAACAATATGCAGGTACTCCAAAATATACTTTCACACTGGCCGCAAGCGGCAACGCTCTGCCATTGGCGAGGAGTAAAACTAAGTCACCAGAAACCAATTACGAAACACCAGGCTTGTGAGGGATCACCATTCGGGGGCAAAACAAAAATTGCCAAGAAAAACAAGATTAATTTAAATGAATGGTAATTTGAAAGAAAACGTATGTCATAAATTTATATAACGTCTTTCGAATCGTACGCTTCAGACAGGTCAATAAATCTGACCACTGTTAAATTCTGCTCACCTTACGTACATGACAACTCGACAATAAAACACTTTTACCGGATAATCTCTCAAGCGTCCAAAATATTAGCCAAATTTGATTGCATGTACTCGGTAATACATACGTAGATGTTGCTGTTGTATTTAAATGTAAGTTAAACAAACATTTAAAAAATATTTCAAGCCAATTAAATGTAAGTTAAACAAACATTTAAAAAATATTCCACAGGTTCCAGGCAATTAGGACTCATGCTCGTTTTCCCAAAAATCGTTTTTAAGTAATGAAGTGATATCTGAAAGTTTAGTGCAAAAATCCCGACTCCGTACAGAGTAGAGCCACCGTATACTTTCATAACTCGCCGGCTCAAGTCAAATATTAGTGTCTAGAAGTGTTCGGCTGCGCGGGAGCTAGCTTCCTCGGGAATTACAGTAGAGCTAACGCCCGCCGGAGGAATTTTATTAGCAGCGATGCGAAAATAATTCCCAAGTTATGAACTTGCCCAGATGAAATTTAATTTCAATGCGAGTTGTAGAAGTTAAGCTGCGAACTGTTGAAACGGTTTAGTTTTATTTCCTTTAATAAAGAAATGATTGGTGCAGACGAGGAACTGCCGCACTACGTGCCGAAGTGACTAGAATTTTAGTCGCCTTACTTGATTCTTACGCACTGATTCAGCGTTGGAATGGGTAAACCGGCCCGGTAAATTTTTTGATTATACCGACTTTAAGCGACGCGTAATATTTACACGGTGTTCAAAGTAAGTGTGGGGGGGGGGGGGGGGGGGGGATATCTCTAAAGGGCTTGAGTTCGATTTACTCGAAGTTTCATGGATTCACCTGCAAGCTTTTTTTCTTCTTGTCATCATTATTTTTTAGATCTGTTGTTTTGTGTTATTTTCATTAGCGTTAAACTGTAAAACGTTAAACTTAGCGTTAAACTGTTGAAAGCTCTTGAACTGTAGTTACGCACTTTTTCTACTTTTTTCCTAAACTAATCGTAAGCATATATTTACTGAAGTTCACCGACATTTTTCATAATTCTATCAAATCCATAACATAACCATTAAAACCTGCAACAAGAAATCATAATATTTTTAATTTTATGTGTATTCTTTTATAACTCCCCACCATACACAAAGTGGAAGATACTCTTAATATCGCCTGGTGTAAGACCACCAATCAGAATTTTAGAATTGAAAAATTGCTTGAAATGGCTTTAGCCGTGTTTAGTGACCAGATCTAAATATCTTTTCTCCATTTTCTCCCTTTCCTCAGTACCTCCACTACCCCCAGACCTACCTCCCTACCTCTCCTCACTATTATATCGTAGTCTCACTGACTCCAGACGGTTGGGAGCAGTTGGAACTCTTGTGTGATATTCCATAAAAAAAAACAATTTTTAAGAGGTAAGACGACTCCATAAATAATATAATTCAATAACACGCTTAATTGTTCTTGTTGTTAAATTCAAGTGGTTCGGTTCGAAGTTGTTCCAGCCTTAATGAAGAGTTGGAGAAGTCAAACAATGATGAAGAAATAATAATCAGTTACTTACGGTTGAAAGAAGTTTGGTACGTGGCCGGGCCGACAGATTGGCGAATTTCAGCAAATGGTCTGAAAAACTGCCTACAGAATGCTCCTTTGGGCAGGGCTGGGACTTTGGATAAAATACAAAACATTATTAATAATCCATGATATTCTTCTTAAGAGCAACGGTTGCGCGGCCTTTTTTTACACAAAACTTAAATCTGGATTTGAGGCCAAAATACCCAACCAAACTGAATAATATATATATATTTTTTATCAAAAGTTATATTAAATAACCAGTACGGAATATGTTATATTTAACCCCCACGCAAGGAGCGGTGTTATAAGTTTGACTTTCTGTGTGTCTGTCTATCTGTGTGCCAGTCTGTGGCATCGTCATCAGCTCTTTTTTGTGTCGGAGGTTGCTTAAAATTTTTAAAATTTTACTTACGTGTATTTTTGTTGTAGCTAATTAAAAAAATCAAGAGGTCCTGGGTTCGAGTCCCAGAGGTGTCAATATGTTTTTCTGATTTTTTATTTAAAAAAATCAATATTGTTCTATGTTGGAGGTAATTTTGGATTATTTTGTGAGTTAATTATAATTATTAAAATATATATATATGCCCTATCTAATGTGTTAATTTAATGAAAAAAAAAATATCGAAAATTAGTTTTTTTTGGAATTTTTATTTATTATTTTTTTTTGTTTATTTAGAAAACATACAGTTTTAAAAAAAAAAAATAATTGAACATAAAATAACGAACATGATTTAAACCAGTTAAGTTCCATTTATAATATTTATAAAAGCTAGAAATTAATTAAAAGTAATAAAGTACATAGTGTGTGTGAAAAATGATTAAAAAGA
The DNA here is from genome assembly GCA_929108145.2 of Limnephilus rhombicus. Taxonomy (NCBI): domain Eukaryota; kingdom Metazoa; phylum Arthropoda; class Insecta; order Trichoptera; family Limnephilidae; genus Limnephilus; species Limnephilus rhombicus. Next base: position 26,874,440 of record OV815273.1, on the reverse strand, counting down.
GAATACTAAACAAAAGAGAAGTAATATTTTTAACTTAGGTACATAGTAAGGTTAATTTGATTTTAAACGATTTAAGGGTACAGTGGAAAATGTCAATATCGCTTAAGGCATTATAAGATTTGCAGATACGCCCGAGCAAGGAACTTTGTGCGTATTTCGATTTGAAATGTTGTATATAAAATAAGGTATTTGATCTGGTATTGTGTTCAGGGCAATGAAATGCAATCCTTTCTAACAGGGCTGGGAGTCAATAAGGCAGTTCACAATTTTGTACAGAAACAGAACGTCAAAATTTTTTCTTCGTTTGTAAAGAGTAATAGGATTACATTGATGATTTTCAAAATGATACGACAGGTGTTTCAGGAATTTTGTTTGAATATTTTCAATTCGGTTAATATAAGTTTGGTATTGTGGATTCCAAATGAGAGATGCGAATTCGAGATGAATGCGACAAATTCGTGTTCCGAGGCAAATAGGTAATTTATAATTAAAATTTACGCCCATCCAAAAGCTTCTGTAAATAATTTTTTCATTTATTTTATATTTCATCAAATTAAAAAAAAAAAACTAGTGAGTACTCGGCTTGCGTTGCAACGCTATATAAAGGAAGACATTGTTTCTCCCTGCGTTTCCTTTCCCATGCGTCTCGTTCCTGCCCCTGTTTCTGTGTCCTCTTTTACTTCCACGTCTTCCTCCAATGTCCCCACGTAATGCGAATCCCCCCTCCTTCCCGCTTTTCCCTCCCGCAAACCCCCCCCCCCCTTTATTCCCCTTCCCACTACCGGATTCCCCTCCCGTTCCCTTCTTCCCTACCTGCCGCTAAACTATATAAAATACATACATTTTTCAAACAATCTCGCGCGCCACCTATCGTATCACCTACTGTAATTTTTTTATGCAAATTTTATAACGCCAGAGCTCACCGGTGTATATTTATAAACCGTCGCGGGCGTGCGCACAATAAATCATCAAAGTTTAATCGCAATTGATTGAATGATTTAGGAACGCATAACTAACCAAAAAGGAAACAAAAGGATAAGGATAAGGATAAGGATAAGGATAAGGATAAGGATAAGGATAAGGATAAGGATAAGGATAAGGATAAGGATAAGGATAAGGATAAGGATAAGGATAAGGATAAGGATAAGGATAAGGATAAGGATAAGGATAAGGATAAGGATAAGGATAAGGATAAGGATAAGGATAAGGATAAGGATAAGGATAAGGATAAGGATAAGGATAAGGATAAGGATAAGGATAAGGATAAGGATAAGGATAAGGATAAGGATAAGGATAAGGATAAGGATAAGGATAAGGATAAGGATAAGGATAAGGATAAGGATAAGGATAAGGATAAGGATAAGGATAAGGATAAGGATAAGGATAAGGATAAGGATAAGGATAAGGATAAGGATAAGGATAAGGATAAGGATAAGGATAAGGATAAGGATAAGGATAAGGATAAGGATAAGGATAAGGATAAGGATAAGGATAAGGATAAGGATAAGGATAAGGATAAGGATAAGGATAAGGATAAGGATAAGGATAAGGATAAGGATAAGGATAAGGATAAGGATAAGGATAAGGATAAGGATAAGGATAAGGATAAGGATAAGGATAAGGATAAGGATAAGGATAAGGATAAGGATAAGGATAAGGATAAGGATAAGGATAAGGATAAGGATAAGGATAAGGATAAGGATAAGGATAAGGATAAGGATAAGGATAAGGATAAGGATAAGGATAAGGATAAGGATAAGGATAAGGATAAGGATAAGGATAAGGATAAGGATAAGGATAAGGATAAGGATAAGGATAAGGATAAGGATAAGGATAAGGATAAGGATAAGGATAAGGATAAGGATAAGGATAAGGATAAGGATAAGGATAAGGATAAGGATAAGGATAAGGATAAGGATAAGGATAAGGATGGTCACTCCAAAGGTCGTAGGTCACCCTAAGGTCGTAGGTCACCCTTAAGGTCGTAGGTCACCCCAAGGTCGTAGGTCACCCCAAGGGTATAGGACACCCCAAGGTCATAGGTCACCCCATGGTCATATCTCACCACAATGTCACATGTCACCCCAATGTCATATGTTCTTTTATAAGTTAGTGAGCTTTTTGCTTGCTTGTAAAATTGTTGAGATTTTTTTAAATACATCGGAATATTCTTAAAATTCAAAGCACTATTTTTAGAGATTTATTTGAGTCGCTTTTTATTTTTCTCCGAGCATTATAATGATGTTGTGATAAAACTAAAGGAAGATGAGTTAAAGAAAAAAGTTTGTCTCATTAGTTATCAATGGCGCTATTTTGTAACCAGTTGTGTGAGAGCGGTGTTTTCCATGACATTTTTGGTAAAATGGTGTAAGTTTCTCGGTTTTACATTATTTTAGTAACACGGGATAAATGTGTAAACGCATGTGGTTACATGGGTACTTACACTTGTTGTTCCACATCAAAAAGATTTTAAAGCATATAAATCCTGTGTAATTTTTTATTCTCTATTTTAATTTGTATTATGAAATTTCACGCAATTATACACACGTACGTAAGCCAGCATCCGATCTGGAAAGGTAATTTTGCACCCAAGAGCAGATTGAAATCGGCATGCGTACACTTACATTGCGGTATACGCATGGGTAAGGAGTACGTAATTAATATGCACATGAACTTTTTGATATACGAGTATAAACGTATAAGGTTTGTGGGTTTGTTTGAGAAACTATAATCATCAATCGTAATAATAAACACAAAATAAGAATAATTATTTAGAGCATTTTAATACAAAACCTATCAATAAATTTTAGGATGATATTGTTAAGTATTTACTAGCATTATTAGAATTCTAATATTACTTACTGGCAAAATTGTTTTTTGTCTAAGACTTTTTAATAACAAAATTTTAAGAGTGTGGTAAAAAAATTAAGTCAAGGGTCATATTTGTTGTAAATTCCCTTTTGGCAATTCCTTGGTAACTTTTGTTTTGCGTAGTCATTTATTAATATAATAAACGAAGAAGGCAGCCCTAATCCGTGCTTCGCGCCATTGATTGTTGTTATCTCAGGATGTTCGACAAGTGAGTAAATTGATTTCAACCCCTATTGGCCGGGAGGTGGGGTGGGTGGGAGGGGGCGGGGGAGACCAGAAGGGGGTAGGAAGTCTAATGCGAGGAAATAAAAAGGGATGGCGGAGTATTAAAAAAGCTGTTTTCTTCTTCTTGAGAAATTCGCAGATTTAATATCGATGGGAAAATTGTCATTTTTGTGTGTTTGCTTCGGTGAATTTGATAGGATGACGGGGTAGGGTTCTTAAGCAATAACATTTAATATCAATTAATGGATTGGTTTAGTTAATTATTTTAGGAAAATTTTTCTAAATTAACGTGGAAGTATTTTTTTGAACTAAAACTTTAAACACTTTAAGAAATTAATTTATTTAATGCCTACAAAAAAATACGTGTTAAAAAAATTCTGTTTTTTTTTTTTTTTTTACAGTGAATACCGCACAAGAATCTCAACTGCTCCCGTCTGGAGCCAGTGAGACTATGGCATCCCCAATTGGAGTATGTTGTGAGGCTGAAGGTAGTGGGGAGGGGAAGGAGGTGGGGAAGAAGAAGGTTGGGAAGTACCTGGCTATTCAGATCTGGTCACCAAACACGGCTAAAGCCATTTTAAGCAACGTTTCAATTCTGAATGGTGGTCTTACACCATGCGTAATATTTGTATACCATACAGCCTTACTAATAAATAAACTCTTCCCAACCATTAAACGGTGCTCTAGTTGCATACAAAATAAAGATTGTACAATTTAAGTTTCAAAATTGTATTAATAAAAAATAATATCTGCGAAAGATCTAATAACATTGCATTTTAGCAGAGTGACAGGTGAGGTTCCAGTCAAGAATATGTTAGGTTGTGTCTGGCGTAGTAATTTTAATTTTACAACAATTTTACATAGTAATTTAATTTGTAATTTTGATTTAACAGTTTAACAACTAGGTTATGTCTGACATTGTAATTTTAATTAAAAAAATTATTTAGTAATTTTAATTTAACAACATAAATGTTAAGCACGTGTTGGCAAATATACATCCAAGATCAATGTTAATATTGCGCAAACAATGAATCCTAAATGTATTCTTATAGCTCGTAGTAGGAACTACGAATATATGTAATGTATTATATATATTCGTAGTTCGTTAAGAAATTGAAATGTGAAGGGCAAATTTCCAAAACAAAGTAAGGAGCTTGGTGCTACACTAATGATTTTCTTTAAGTACCAATTGAATAAAATTTTATATTGTTATGTCAAGTCTTATGTCATCTGACCCAATAAATTAATGTAACGTGCGACTGACGTCCAATATGAAAGAGATGGCATGAAAGGGATACAACGATGATGGCGTAACAGAGCGCGCAAGGATGTCCAGTGTACCTTCGTTATCTTTGTGTTAATTGCAGTCAACTAAAAAAAAATTATGTAAAATTCCATAAACAAGTGTTTCGTTAGAAATGACATCTACCTCAGATTTTTTTATAGAATTTTCAACGCTACCCGCTAATCACAAGATTGCGTCATGTGTGCACCATACCTTTCTACACTGTGCACCTAAGTTTCTATTTTACCACGTTTTCTGACTACCCCAAAGGAAACCTTACAACCCATATCCTTTTAAGCCGTTTTTCGAAAACCAATAAATAAACGACATTTGTTGGTCCATTCTTTGAAATTTTAGCTTAGCAGTTTTCCCTTAAAATCATCCTCGTGGAATTCTAAATGGGGTTGTAGTTTTCAGTCTGTCCAGTCTATGGATAGAAATATTTTTGTGATAGTGTAATATTATATATGTACGTGTATATTTGCGGTACGTTAAAAAGTGAAATATACTCACAGTATCACCCTGGTGTAGAACCACTATTCTAAATTGTTTAATTTATTTATTGAAAAACTAAGAAGTACATAAAAACATAAGCTGCACATTTCACTAGGACATTCCTGTATCGAGATATGCAGTTTTGCAATGTAATTAAAAAAAATACATATAAACTTAATAAAAATATAATTATAAACCTACAAAAGAAGCACTGAGTACAATTATTCAGACATGGATTATTAATAATTACAGCTAGGCAGTATGCTTATCGTTGGCAACAATAACATTATACTGTAAACTAAATATGTAAATACAAGGTACCTGTTGTGGCTTACCAGATGCATTCAAAAGGTGACCATACCACAGTAGGATTTAATTATTAACAAAAAATAAAGATTGGTAAATAACAACAGCTAAATAATATCAGATAAATAATAATAAACAATTATGTATATTAATAATAATAAATTAATAAATGTTTATAGTTTATGTAATAAATATAATATGTTAAGTAAATAATTATAAATAAATTAAGTAGATAACACATAATATGATTATGAGTAAACAATAATAAACAAATTAACTCAGAATTGCTTGAAATGGCTTTAGCCGTGTTTGGTGACCAGGAATGAATAGCCTGGTACTTCCCCATTTTCCTCTTCCCCATCTCTTCTCCCTCCCCACTATCTTCAGCCTCACAACATACCCCAATTAGGGATGCCATAGTCTCACTGGTTCCAGACGGGAGCAGTTGAGATTCTTGTGCAGTACTCACCAAAAAAAAATAAAAAAATATATATGTATATATATTAATGGACGTACTTGACTTACTTTAACCAGTGATTCCTGACATATCAGTAGGTAGTGGACAGTTATTTGTGGGGCGAGAGGTTGGTCGGATACTCGGTTGAGTGACCAGTGATCACACGCGGAATTTTTTTTGTTTGATTTGAAGAAAAAAATATTGAAAAAAAACATCTAAAAAGTAACCGCAAACCAATATTTCATTCACTCCAAACTATCAGAAATCACTGCTTAAAGTAAGTCAAGTACGTACCTTAACACTCTGTATATATTAATGACAACACAACGAACTTGTATAAGTTGTTTTATTTGTGTGTACTTGTCAACCTGTTTCGGCACAATCCTACCTTTGTCAGGGTAGGTACGTACATAGTAAGTGCTAGTTTTATAGACAATTTTACATACAATTCGGTGTTATGTTTTCCTGTAAATTACCCGCAAGCATCATTGTAAATTTAGAAAAAAAAACAAACAAAAGAACACATTACTGATAATGCATATTTATTAGTAGGCAAACAAACATAGAAAAATGAGTTTTTTTTTCAGAAACGCGCATCTCACATCAGTTTTTTTTTTTAATAATGAGACACGTAAATATATTTTATCTTATTGTAAAAACATATAATAAAATACTTGCGCATACAGATTCAATTTCCCTTACAGTCATACTTTCATATATTATGATTGCAAGCTAAAAGATTTCGTCTCAAGGTAAATATATTTTTTCAAATAAAATATGAAGTATCATTGAAGAAGAAGATAAAATTAATAACCTAAACAAAAATATGAAAGAGAACAAGACCCAGAAAAACAGAAAGTATGGTCGCAACTGGGACTTGAACCCAGAACCTCTCATCTACCCGGGACGTGCGTTTACCAATTCCGCCATTGCGACCTACTGTCAAACCGTCGTAATAGCCAATCTCATATTAATTTTTTTTTTAGAATTAACAATATTATTTTCAACTAATTTATTTTCCATATCTTAAGCAACTACCCTTTTTATTGGAAACAATCATTCTAAGAATTGGTTTGTAACCTGGATAGCGTCACGGATAAATATATCAGATTTTATTTATTTGGAACTATTGACTTTTTATAAAAGTCTAAATGAATATTCAATTTTTATAAGAAAAACTCTCTTTTTTTAACTTTTGAAGGTTATTCCCATCAACGTTATAATAATAATCTAAACAACAATATGAAAGAGAACAAGACACAGAAAAAGATAATGGTCGCAACTGGGATACGAACCCAGAACCTCTCGTATAAAATATAAAGTGCCTTATTTACTAAATCGAAAGAAAGCCAGATGGAAATGGGTGTTTTTTCTCTGCTTAGAAAACAATAAAAAAGGGATACATTATTTTAGTGAAACACGTTAGCAAGATGCATTTTGAGAACTAAGCTATTTTTCTCAGATGTCTGTTTAAATATTTTATAAAAAGCAATTATTATTTAATGAAATAAAACAATTACTTTTGTATCACCACGATTTTTTTTTTTTTTTAACTGATGAGTTTAATTTATACCCTGGTGATGTTTGTTGTATTAAGCGAAATCTATCGGTATTAAAAAAAAATCGTGGTTATAAACAAAGTAATTATTTAATTTAATTAATAAATCTTTAATTTATAAAGGTAACCAACCCAAATACGCTTAAATCTCCTATTTGGTTTTAGGTTCGCAAGCTTTATTCTGCAAATATTACAAATAAAATTCAAAGGTCATAGATAGATTTTTGGTATACTTTTTAGTTTTTTTTTTAAATAACGTTTAAAACATTTTTCCAAAATCGTTTTGTAAAAAATGAGGCCCTAATTAATGACAGCGATAAGATTTAACAGCATCACAATAACATCACCGCGATTTGACGTGAAGGTGTCTCTCCTCGCCGACAGTCTTGTGTGTTTTGTGGGCGGCCTCGGTGGGCGGGCTGTCAGCCGCCACGCCCTCCCCCTGCCGCCCTACCCGCCCTGCCTACCCGCCCCCGCTCACCCGCCCCGGGAAAACCAGCTGCCTGTTTCCGCGCAAGCGATCTTTTCGTGATCGGCGAGGACACGTTAATAGGCCTTAAATGAATTGAAGATGTTTGCAAAGGAACGAACAGGTACCCCACTTAAGCGTTCGTGGAAAAATACTTTCAACGATTTTGACGATTCGATGGGGAAGTAGTGAATATAATCGTTGATTCTGACATCTAAGGATTTGTGTGAGATTGAATTCTGAATTTCTAAATCAACAATGCTAATTTTCGTATTCCTTGAAGAGTTTTGGATCTTTGAACCCAAAATGAATTTGCGAATATGTTGAATTTGATGGGATGTTTTTGTTGAATGAATGCTGACTGGGCAACGAAACTCATGACTAAAAGGGTAAAAACAAACGCGAGCCAAACGGCGCGCGCCTGGCGCTAGAAAAAATGTAAAGGGCACTGTATTAATTGTAATTGCACTGTAATTTGGGAGGCGGGTGTGGGTACAGCAGCCCCGGGAACCATTTATTGGATAACCAACACCTCTGCCGTAGGTGACTTAGCAGGGGTGCCTGGCTTCACGGGTAGCTTTGTCCAGATCTTGGCGGCGGATGCTTCTTTCCACCTGCTGCGTTGGTGGGACGGATCGAGAGAGATAGGTTGAGGGAGGCCTTTTGACCTTTCCAGCCGATCTCTCTCGACGCATCGCCCTCATTCGATTCACACTTCCGTCATTACTTAACACACTGCCCCCAGATTCCTAACCACCCTCTTACTCCTTTTCCTTCACAGAACTTCCTGTCATTACCTTCCTTAAAAAGACCCCCCACACAGCTTCCTCTAAGATGACATAGGCCCTGAGGGAAATTATCTTCCTCAGGGCCTTCTGTGTGGGGCTAATGTAAAAAGAATAATGTTAAATATGATCAGCGCCTTGGCTCCTTGACTCTTTGGCAATTTTGACCGAACTGCTCGGCCTGAATAGGCCTCTTGCATGGATTTCATGACTGAAAAATCGTGTGTATAGATTTTTCTACAAAAATTATGAAAATGTTACTAGATTATTTTACAAATTTATAGTTTTCTTTTTAAATAGATTAATCCGTTTTTTGGGCTCGTGACGTCACTACATGAAAATTTTCCGTCAATTATTATTGTAAAATTCCACACTGGTGTTTTTTTTATATGGCGATTTCCGGCGAATTTTGAATTTGACACTTAAAATTCACCAGATTTATTGTCCATAGCAAGAGAACTCTTTGTTTGTTTTCATTGTTTTGACGTTTTGATAGATGCTATGAAGTGAACATCATACAGATAGCGGCTGTCTTAGAAGCGTAATGGTAATGGTGCTGATTAAAAAAATCAAATTTTATAATAATTTTCTGACTTTATGTCCGGGTTAAATCTTCCCCACAGGGAAAACAAAACCCTTCCACACACTTTTCCACAAATGATCATCCAGTCAATCCACGCTATGCAAGTGTACTATATAAGTATAATTAATACAAAATAATACAAGAACTCCATGTCAACCTACCACAGACCAAATGGGAAAATAAATCACTGTTATTATATTTTCATATCAGAGGGTTCGACTCGGTAGAACTCCTAGCTGAACCAATAAATCCTACTGATCTCTCAGTATAAATATTTAAAAAATCTTTCATAATCCTACATGTATTTAAAATTTATGTAAAACTATATCGGGTCTATTATGAAAAATTGTTCTGTCTTATCGGATCTATTATGAATTATGACTAATTGTTCTGTTACGCACCAGATTTAAATGTCCGGGTTTAATTTTCCCCACAGGAAAAACTAAACCCTTTCACACACTTCCCAAATGATCATCTGGTCAATTCACGTTATGCAATTGCACTTTATAAGTATTATAATTACAAAGAATACAAGAACAACATGTAAACCTACCAGAGACCAGATGGGAAAATAATTCACCGACTCCAGATATTTTCATATCAGAGGGTTCGGCTCTGTGGAATTCCTAATTGAACCTATAAATCCTACTGATCCCTCAATATAAATATTTAAAAAATCTTTTGTAATCCTACATGTATTTAAAATTACCGATTTTTGCATTTTTATATATAAATTCTTTGACAAATCTAATACGCCTAAATTTTGAATCAGAGACCTAGGTATAATACCAGTAGCCGAAATAACAAATGGTAATATTTTTATATTCCGAGAATGCCAAATTCTTTTAATCTCATTTCCTAAATCTGTGTATTTTCTAATAAAATGTTATTATAATTATAATTTACACGTGCAGTTTTATTACAAGTATAATTTAAGAGGGAATAACCAATGAAAACCGTAAATATGTCATTTTTAAATCAAATTTAGACGTAAACGACCATGTAATCATACATTATTGTAAATCAATGCGTTATCTAGTAAAAGCATGGTTGAAAAGATGAATTTTAGTTTAAATAAAATCATCAAAAAAAGATCCGCCCACGAAAATACTTCAGTTTGTCTATGTATTACGATAATGCAAACTAATATCTTTAAGATTTTTTTCACATTCTTATTTTGCTTAGACATTATTGAAAAATTATAAACATTTATGATCAAAAAATAATTACAAAAAGGACATCATTTTAATAGTTTTATCATCACGCCTTTCAGCATTTTTGGATGTAGGTATAAATTAGAGCAAATTTTTAATGAAATAAAATCGATATTGAGTTACAATTTTCAAAAGCTGGTAAGGAGACTAATAAATCTTTCTCATTGGAATTAGGCGACTTGAGGCATTTGAGATGTGGATCTACAGAAGAATACTTAAAATAAGCTGGATGGACAGGGTTACAAATGAAGATGCTATGGTTCGGATGAATTAAGAAAAGGAAGTAATTAAAACTCTAAAAATCCAAAAACTTCAATATCTTGGACATGTGATGAGACATCCAGAGAAGTATGAGATCCTGCATCTCATAATGAAGGGAAAGATTGCCGGAAGATGGAGCCCTGGAAGAAGGAGAACCTCATGGCTGAAAAACCTGGGACAGTGGTTTAGCCAGTCTACCGTGGAGCTGTTTCGGGCCGCAGTAAACAAAGTCCGCATAGCCAACATGGTAGCCAACGTCCGTTGAACGGACAGGACACAAGAAGAAGAAGAAGATTGGAACCGCCCTTTACGATCGTAAGAACATCTTTCGACAAAATTCGGGTTCTCGGCCGCTGGCTGGTTAAAGGCCCATAAATCACAACATTTGGATAATATCAAACAAGAGGCACATTATGATGAATAATAATCAATAAGAAAAATGAACGAAAAAAATATTTTTGTTTATATATTTTGACGATATTTTGAGATGTAATTTTTGTGGTATGTCTCGGAATTCCCCTTTACCATTCGTGGAATACGTCGGTTTTTTTAAATTGTTTTTTTCGCCCCTATACAATTATGTCCCATCTTTCCGGTTTATAAAAAAATTATCCGATTTTTTAGATTGAAATTTTCAAAAAATCGTCAGCGTTTCAAAAATACGGAATATCTTAAAATAAAACTAAAAAGACAAAGACTATGTAATGTTTTTAAATTGTGTACTTATATTTCTGGGGCTTAATGCTGAAAGTGAATTTATAAATTGCACAGGAATAAAGATTGTTTATCCATTTCTTGGCGTACAAAAAGCTGAAAAGGTTATTTTGACATCTATATTAGAAAAGGTAAAATATCATTAATCTGGAGCTGGAGATTAACCTGACGTAGTATAGCATTTATTTATTTATTGTTCCTTTACAATTAAAATAAATTGTTTAGCATATAATTATTAACCCCACTAGGGCTCGCCTGTATCGGGCTTAATAATTTAATAAAGTAACGCAAATAACTATAGGTTATTATCAAACAGTTAAGTCATTAATGAATGCAAATTATTAACTGTTATATTTATTATTAGTGAATGCAAATTATTAAAATTTAAAAAATAACAATGATAAATGGAGAAAATCGGTGGAAAAAAAATTAACAACAAAGTTTTTATTTTTATTTTTAAATTTATGAGAAAAACCTCTAACTGTAATATTTAATTAAAACGAATACAATATTAGCGAAACTCAATCTAAAATCTGGGACAGAAAAATCAGAAAAAGATATTGATACCTCTGGGACCGAACCCAGGACCTTCTGTTTTCATAGCAACAGCTCTACCAATGTTTCTATATCCAATTCGGTCACTTTTAACTTTATCATAATTCTACTAAGAACTACCAACATTATCTTGTTTTTCTTAACGCATATATTAATAACATAATATTAAAATGAAAACCAAATAATTAAACAAGAGTTATCGATGTTTTGGAGTACTTTCTGGTATTTAAATAAAAATTCCAAAAAACTGACATACTGCTTCTAGCATTAAGTCCCTCATTTAAATTTATTTCGTTGTTGATAAACAATAGATACAAAAGCTACTTATAAATATTGCCTATGGGATGATTAAACCGAACTACTATCGGAGTTCATTTCTATATATTGGGGATGGTTTTATATATTAGGGATGCGAAGTTTTCGGGGCCTATATCATCTTTGGGGATGATGTGTGGAGGGTCGTTTTGTGGAAAGGAAGGAGCGAACTTGGGTCTTGAAGAGATCCATGTCGTATGAGGGAGGAGACACACAGGCCGGCAAATCGTTCGCTCAAGAACGAGTTGTAGAAACGGCCCGTTCTCAAGTGACAAATGTCAACTGTATACAAATGTTTGGCGCATTTCCCGAAGGAATCGATTGAAACCAATCAACTTGGAGCATCTTCCAAAGAAATACCGGTACAAAATTTTTTTCTGTGAATACTTTCCATTTGTATACCTATCGATGTTTTTATATTGTATGAAATATTTATAGTGTTTGCAAATTTGCATAACGTAACATAATATTTCACACTCTCCTAAAAATAAAGCAGATGCTTGTACTTAGGAGAGGACAAAATATATTATTACAACGATTAGAATTTAGAATATTATCACAACTATTACTAATTTTGTAAAATAATAAAAGGTGGTACTATAAAATTTTAATTTAATTTTTAATAATTGTCATAGTTTTCATCCGTTCGTATATTATCAAGAGTTAATTTATTTAATAATTTTATTCTCTTGTACTTATAGTGGTGTTGTTCTGTTGTAGTCTGTACGAGTGATACAGAGAGTCCACCAGCATAACTTTTTCTTATGCTAATATTTAATGGTGGGATATAATTTTTATAAAAGAAATCTTTTTGTAAGTAGTGCAATTATGTCGTAAATTTTTGTAAGTGAGGGAAACGCAAAATCTTGGAATACATTTATTGTTGGGTACAAATATGGCTTTTACAGATAATTTTTATTATTATTTTTTTATGTTTTAGGTGGAAATAGGAATGATTAAAATGAACCGCCCAAGCCACGATTCCGTATTGTAGTACAGAAAACGCAAGTGTAAAATAAATATCTATTTATATTTAAGTCTAAAAAATATATAAACCAGGGTGCGGTTTAGACATTTTCTTTCGTGAATTTTAATGTTTACATTTATATTAGAGATATTCTCTGAATAAGTTTTCGTCAAACCTTGAAGATATTTATTGGCAGATTTTCCAAAAATGTTCTTCAATAGTTATCACTGTACCATCCACATTAGCAATGTTGTTCACTTCACTTTTTTTTTTCACTCTGGCTCCATGCAAGAGGCTCTGAGGAAAACAATTTCCCTCGGGGCTTTTGTAATCTTTGGGGCCGCTGCGACGAATGTGAGAGAGTTCGTCTGGCGAGCTAAACTGTCTCCATCAACCGGTATCTCCCAATCCGGCCCCCCACGTAGCGGGTGGGCAAACGCGTGTGCGCCAAGACCTAGACAAACCTCAGCAGGGATGTTGGTTATCCAATAAATCATTCCCGAAGCGGCGGTACCCATACCCGGCCCCCAAATTGAAGATTTTTGTTAGTTATACAATGATATATTTTTTCAAATACAATCCAATTGTTGCTATGTTAGTGTGTTGAAGAAATTTGCGTAACATGTAATTGATTATTTAAGTTCTTTGAGTTCTTTTTCCAGGGTAACACTGGTGACATATTCTGTAATATTAAATAAAAGTAATTATTTAACACCTTGGTCGTCAATGTGCCCATTATTGCCCATGTACACTGTACACAGTACACCGACAGCAGTAGAGTATTCTCGTGAACTCATAACTGGATAACGGACTCATAAAATACGTTATATTATATCCTTATATACTATGGTGAGATATAAGTTTTAGGCAATGTTAGAAAGTGGCAATACCACAAAATTTTCAATAAACACTTTCAAATAATTATAAAAAAATCCAAAAAGTCATCGACCGCTATACTTTGCGTGTTAGTTAAAGATTTGTCAACGTTTGTGATTTTTTAAATAATTATTTTTACATGAAACGAAAAAGAAATGAAAAAAACCTTATTTAATACGATAGTTTAATTAAATATTAATGTTTTTTAGTTTACAGGAAAAAAAACATCGGTAAGCGATAAAACGATTTAGAAAATATAAAAATATTTTATCAAAATTTTATATTTTTAATTACATTATTAATTATATTAAAATCTGAAAGAGCCTTTCATTTGCTTTCGAAAATAGTATTTAATTTTTTGGGATACGTTAAAAAATAGAGAATCAAAAACTATCACCATTGAGTCTAAATCAAACGAGATATGTCACAAACTGCCAATGACACCTTTTATATAACCCTTCGAAAAACTTGATTATTTCATTTAATTTATGGTTTTAATTTTTTTCAGCGTCAATTTCCCTCACAATATCGGTCAGAATTTTTTTTACAATAGTTAAGATTCTACTCCTTTCTGACATGGTGACCGAATTTATTAAAACAAAAAAGTTTATTATCCGTAAAAAAGTTTATTGTCTATTTGTCGGTAAATGAATAAATTATAAATGGATTAACGAAACGATTATTATCACATTTGTCACAAATTTCTAACTTCATTTTCTACCTGTCATTTTATTTTTAAATTCATCTTGATTAATTTTCTATGGACTCTTTTACTTTCAATTTGACTTCTGTGTCACATTTATCTGAAATTCTGCAACACATTTGTCTTTGTATAACTTCGCCTGTGCTTTTACTAGAAGCGAAAGTGTCAAAGGATTTTGAAACCATGGCATTTTATTCCTTGCTAAAACTCGATCATTCCTTTTCTATAAGTCTTACAGCCAGCATCTGAAATATCATTTCACCTTTATTGAAAGTTTATCCGAACTATTTTAATTACCAAATATTCCAGTAATTTTACACAAGCGTTTTATTCCCAGTATAATTTGTGATCCAACCGTTGTTTGGGAAGAAAAAATAAGTCAAACAAGGAGCTCGTTTTACGACCGATTTTAGACTTTCAGAGACCTTCAAAATACTGTTTCGAAGAATCATCATACGCAACTTTTTTTAAAATTGACTTATACTCAATAGTATTCATTATCTACTATTTCATAGATGGCGCGAGTGTAATTATTTCAGGGAAAAACCCTTTTCACAAGTTATGCTTTAAAATATTATGATGAATTAATTGTTTGCGCCCGTACATACGCAATACGAATATAAAAAAAATAGTTTTATCCATGAAACTTAAATTTTCAAGGAAAGCTAACAAATACAATCTTGTATCGATGGTCCAAAACATATTGTATTAGTTAACCTTTTTTATAGATTTGAGACTGTTTATGGGTTGAACTATTTATTCATATTCATTTTGCGTATACACGGGCGCAAACAATTAATTCATCGTAAAATTTTAAAGCATTTTTCTATAATATAATTATATTCGCGCCATCTACGAAAGAGTAGATTATAAACTATTTGGACTATCAGCTTAATGTTGCAAAAAATATACATATAATATACATATATATAAAAAATATACATAAAAAAAAAAAAAAAAAAAAAAAAAAAAAAAAAAAAAAAAAAAAAAAAAAATAAATAAATAAATAAATAAAAAATAAAATACATAAAAAATATACATATATATATAAAAAATATACATATTATAATATAACTTTGAAAAAAAAGGGATTTTCTTCTGAAACGATTTGAGATTTTCTCGGCCAAAAGTATTATCGTAATTTATTTTTGGGGTATTGTGCCGTGTTTCTCTTCCCCTTCTTTAGCCAATATTTCGGAGTGTCGGTCATTGGGACAGATGCAGGCGAGGCAGGGCACATTTGCCCTATTGCATTTTTTTTAAAAGAAAGACAAACATTCCCGGTTTACGAATAACCCAACAATGTTTGAAAATCTCCTACTTCCACCACAGAAAGCCGAAAATGTTGCTTGTGTTGTGATGGAGGACTTAGCCAGCCGAGGAATCGAACACGCGACGCTCGGGAGGGACCCAAGCGCTTTGCCCACTCAACCACTGACCGGTCGCATTTATTAAAGTTTTTAATCTAGCAGGACTGGGAGGATAGTGCAATCCCAGTTTGCCATATTACATGAGATACACAGGTACAATTTGATTATTAGATACTGAGAGTATCTTTCAGAGTGGAAGATACTCTCAGTATCAGAATTCTGAATTGAAACGTTGCTTGAAATGGATTCTGCCGTGTTTGGTAACCAGATCTGAATAGCCAGGCACTTCCCCACCTTCCTCTTCCCTATCTCCTTCCCCTCCCCACTGCCTTCAGCCTCACAAAATACCCCAATCGGGGATGCCATAGTCCCACTGGCTCCATACGGGAGCAGTTGGGACTGTTGTGCGGTATTCATGTAAAAAAAAATATAATAAAGACGTAAAAATAAAGACAATAAAAATTAAAACTAAAATTAAATATCATAAAAATAAGTCAAATGATATAAAATAAATGTTAATCGGTCGTCCATCAGGGAGGTCGAATCATCGTTATCTGCGTCCATTGCTCATTCTGTGGAGAGCTGAGCCAATCGTAAGCAGCCACGACAATGATATTGGTTTACTTCTTTGTCCGCCCCAGAAGCTGGCTAGTCGATGAAGAAATAGCGGGAAATGAGTGTACCCTCCTTCTGTGAGCATCGTGGAGGCACTGCAGAACCTTGGAAGTTGCATTAGTTACCTGTATGAATTTTAGAGCACACCCGCAGCTTGACCTATTGTCCTGTTGGGTATTGTGTTCACAGTTCAAATGCGTACAGGATAGTGCAGTATGGTTTAAAAAGAAATTTCCTGACATCATCGCTACAGTGGTAGAAACGCATTGAGAGCATTCCGGCAAGCATGTTGATTGTTCTTCTTTATCGTTCCGCGTCTTCTGTAAGGATAATTCCCAGGTATTTAACTCCTTATTGCATTGATATATATATATATATATATATATACTAGATGATTAATGACTGCACCAAAGCATTGCCACTGTACATATGTCCAAAAGCATATGCCCCGCTAACGTCAGTTCAGTGCTTATTGTGACGCCGACCTTGTGCCGGACGATAAGCGACCAAAACTATCACCAAAATGGTTAAATGCGTCGCAAAAAATGCGATTCAACATAATAAAGCAAGTGGAATTACTTTCCACACCTAAGTTTATTGTTTACATATTCATATTTAATTAAAAAAGCAGAAAATGAAATAAAATGTCAAATACTCTAATATAAGTTCAGTGTTGCCACTAAAAAGTCGTTTTGGTTTTCCCACATTAATGGGAGAATACATAATTTATGGAATAAGTTACTATGGAGGTAACCATATTAAAATAATTAATAAAAATTATGTTTTAATCTTCATACAACATACTTCATTAAAACGTATTTTAATTTATTAGAATAATCTAGTAAGTAATTATATTTTTTTACGTATTTTATATTAATAATTTTGCAGGGCACCATAAGATGCAGCACGCCGTGAGAAGTGGGTGGAAATAATTCGATTGCTGAGAAAAGAACTTTGAAAATACTTTTGAAACAATTTCTGTTTGAGTATTATATACTATTGGTTCAATAAAAAATATTGGAACAAATAATGACTTCATTATTTCATTAGTTGTGCATTCTTTTAGTCATATAATGAAAAATACATATTTAAAATAATTTTAATAAGTTTATTTTATTACAAACTAACGTAAAAAAAAACTATTTCATTGTTTATTTTGGGTAAAATTTCAAATGGTAGGCAACACCTAGCCGCTATTGCAGATTTGCGTTTCTGGCTTTGTCTAATTCTAGCGGTGGTAATGTTCTCGTGACTTGTGCAAGTGAGACAAATATATGTTTACTTTCAAATGTTTAGTGATTCCAAAGCTACGTTGTTGCAGTTGTAGAGTGGTTACGCTTTTTTCGATGAGCGGTAATGAAGTTTGCGTCTCTATTTATATACCTCAATGCCTTATTGTGTTTGAATACGACGATGCTTGACTTTTCAGTATTGAAAAGCAAGTTTTGTGAGTTTGCGTACTCTGAACAATTCCAATGCCAATAGCACCATGGTAGTTAATGTTGTTACTGCCTTTTCTGCAAATATGACATCCGATCTGTAAGTCGTTGAGCTCTTGTAGGAGGTCGTTCATGTAGGTATATTGTAACTGTAACGCTGTCCGAAACGTTAGTTAAAGATGTAGGAACCGCAACAGGGAATAATAACCTAAAAATAAACCGCGTTACTTTTGAAAAATCATTGCTATTAAAGGTTTACATTATGACATATGTAAAATATGTATTATTTACTCTTATAAAACTATAAATAAATAAGTAAACAAAAACATTTTCTGTCGATCCCTCAATTAAAATACCTTTAAAACAGGTACCAACTGAAAATATTGTTTCTTCAATTTTTGCAAATTCGCTTTATAGCGTTATTTTAATTAAATGAAAATGATTCACTTTGACCCAACTGCTTCATCAAAATTATCAATATGTTTCGAAACCAAAGGTTCTTTGTCAGAACCTTAACTCTATTTTTATATTCATTTGCAATAATGTTTAACATGTAAAAATGTAGATACATCTATTGTAAAAATATACAAATATAAAAAAAATAACTGAAAATATTCTTTACCCAGGATTCATAATTATTATTTTGCAGTATTTATCCACATTCATAATTAATAAATATTTAAATGTTAGCCGAAATATATCCACAATACGAGTAATCATTTAAAAATGTGGAGAAACACTCGACCCCCCCCCACCCGAGAGTGAAGAGTGGAGAGGAGCTGTGGAACTCTTTATTTGCTCAGCACCGCTTCAGGTTTTTCATTATTTTCACCGCCATTGACCGAGTTACGAATGCAAATAAGAACATTTTACTATTGAAGGAATACTCTGCTATCGGGTGGTTCAAAATATTAAAACTTTCCCAAATACTCCAATTTTGGAAATACGTTGTCCAACAGAAAGCTTAATTTACCATCCACATAATTTTGTGTTTCTGGGGGCTGAAGAGCAAGAACGGTTTGACCTTCACCTTTTGAAAAATCTAGCTATTCATCTAATCCATTTTTTTTTACATGAGCTGTTAAACCCGATGTTTTAATGCTTTTAAAATACTATTCCAAAGGTATCAGCAAAATAAATATGATTCCCAATCCATTAAAAAAGTTTAATTACTATTGCTGTGAAAAACGTCAATTTCCATTTATCTTCATTATGCACATTTGTTTTTTTTATGTGAATACCTCACAAGAGTCTCAGCTGGTCCTGTCTGTAGCCAGTGAGACTATGGTATCCCCATTTGGGGTATGTTGTGAGGCTAAAGGTGATGGGGAGGGGAAGAAAATAGGGAAGAGGAAGGTGAGGAAGTACCTGGCTATTCAGGATCTGGTCACCAAACACGGCTAAAGCCACTTCAAGCAACATTTCAATTCTGAATAATGGTCTTACACATGGGCGATACTGAGAATATCGTCCACTCTGAAACCACACTCGCGTATTAGATAGGTACGGTCGTGGAGAAGAGTTTGTTACTCGGCAGAGTGACCAATTATAACGGGTAATTTTTTTAGTTTGGTTCTAAAAATAAACTTTAAAAAAAAGTCACAAATACCAAATTTCATTTACATTTTTTACTCCAAATAATGTCAGGAATCATCGGTTACAGAATTTCAAGTACGTCTCAGTATAATGAATAATCAATCTCCCATTGCATGATTGCTCTTATTTTAAAATACTCATACTCCTACTTGTTTGAAGACAAAAATTTAAAAAAATTTGAAAACGTATTTTATTTTTAAATTGTGTTTTTGAACCACCCGCTCCTGAACTGTAAATGTATCAACAACAAAAAGTGCTTTCACTTCAAAAGTTTTCCCTAAACTATTCCCACGACTTTTCAATACGATCAAAATGAGTTCGCGTGATTTACATGAGACGGAATGGATCAGAGGGATTTCCTTAACGGGCTTCCTGCAAGTGGGAGCGGGACGGAGAAATGGGGAAATAATCGATTGAGACGTTTGCCTTTTCACTTAACTCCGGATCAAATCCCTTTTATGACCTCTCTTTATCACCAACTCTTCCAAACTAACATTTTAGGTACGTATTCTTATGGAGATTCCGCTTTTACCTTACGTTGCTGCCTTTGGTAAGATTATTCGCATCAAACTTGAAAATACTCTAAAAGACAATGCCGAGTTGATGGTTAAAGAAAACAAAGTGGCTCGGTGGGATGGGAAAATCCATTTTCAAGTTGAGTGCGTAGATGTTTACCTTCGCTTACAACTTTTTAAAGGCAATGAAAAGCTCAGTAGGTACCTACCCATCGGTTTAAATTTAAGAATAATAATTGGAAAACCAATTTTATTGATACGAAATTGAACCAATTTGCGATTTGATAACATTGATCTGTAATAGGCCACTTGCATCACATTTTTAATTTTTTTTTCCGGTTTAGGCATTCTAAGACATTCTGTATTTTTTTTAATCGTATTTTTGTAACCCTGGCGATTTTTTGAAAATTTCAATCCGAAAAATCAGACCATTTTTTATAAACCGGAAAGACGGGACATAATTTTATAGGTGCGAAAAAACGATAATTACATAGCCGAAAATCATTTAAAAAAAATAACGTTTTCCAGAAGAAAGGGCACCGGAGAATAACGAGCATACCAAAAATATTAGATCTCATAAATATTTTTTTCCTCGATCCATCTTATTGTTCATAAATCATTATAATGTACAACATCTATATTACTAAATCCAATGTAATATAATTGTACTTGTAAATTATAATAAGAATATTATAAAATTTGATTTTGTTAAAATCAGCACCATAACCATTTTACCTCTAAAACACGCACTGACAACATTAAATGTACGGGGTTCTCTTCATTACATCTGTCAAAAAGTCAAACCAAATGATAAGTTCGCAGAGAACAAACAATAAATCTAGTGAACGTTAAATGTCAAATTCAAAAATTCACCTGAAATCAAAGTGATGCCATATAAAAAAAAAATCAGTGTGGAATTTTACAAAATTAATAGGAACATTTTCGGAGACGGGACATTTTCATGAAGTGATGTCAAGAGCCCAAATAATGGATTTATTTATTTAAAAATTTAAAAAAAACTGTACATTTCTATAAAAATTTAGTAACATTTCGTAATCTTAGTAAAAAAATCTATCCAGATGATTTTTTCCAAGTCGTTATGAAATCCATGCAAGTGGCCTATTCACACTTT
This sequence comes from Limnephilus rhombicus, assembly GCA_929108145.2. NCBI lineage: Eukaryota > Metazoa > Arthropoda > Insecta > Trichoptera > Limnephilidae > Limnephilus > Limnephilus rhombicus. The sequence continues at coordinate 26,853,134 of OV815273.1, read as the reverse complement.
TATTTTATCATGAATATTTAAACTTCAACTACATTTAAAATACACAATTGCACACCAAATACATTTTGCGTAAAGGCAGTGGCAATTACAATATTCGAGTGCCCGTCGTTTAATGACGGCTTAATTTATTTCTTCGAGACTGGAGCGAATCTCAAATGACGCATTCAACGTCCAGCTTAGGGTTTATATCCTTGTTTGGGCTGGCATACCTATTGCACTAATCCATTTATTTCCAATTGACTTCTTTTCACTTAGATCCACTTTCCAACATATTTCCGACAATTTTTCAAAATAGCTTTCTCTCAAAAGTGAGATATAGAAATTTAACTTTATGTATTCGAAACTTCTCTCCGAAATCTTAATGCACTTTTTTTATGATCCAAAAATAATAAATTACAAAATGTACTTAGCAAATATTATGCAAATACAGGTAAATCATTTTAATGAAACCATTGCTTATATACAGGATGGATCAAAAATTATTTGAATTTTATAATAATATCGTTTTTGTCAGGAAGTTAAAAAAGAAACAAATATTCATAAAATAACATTGTCGAATTGAATAGCGAGTATAATAATAATTATAAGAATGGTCTTTATTCCAGAATGTGGGGAGGTGAGTGCAATCCCACACATCCTATATAGAGTGTAAGTACATACATAAAACACATATATATTTATAAAATATGGTAATAAGAAGAAAATAAAATAAAAATATAAAATATAAAATAAAAATAATAAAAAAAGTAGTAGGCATCATTTAGGGTGAATTGCCTAAACAAAAAAAATGGAATTGATGAACGTTGCGACGCATCCAGTACCTTTACCATAAGTGTATACAATTACATTCAAACGTATCCTCTAAAATGATTTGCGCGTAGGTACATTTAAAATATCCTCTACATTAGCCAACCAATGCGTAATTGAACCCCCAATGAAATACATAATATTCAAACAAACACTCATTTATTTTATAGCACGGAAAATCGCAATGAAAACGTTCCAATCTAATTAAACAACAACAGCCTTACTAAAAAAAACCACAGCGCGACCGATTAACTGTGTTATTGCACTAACATAAATAGAGCTCGTATACACTAAAAGACGTTTTATTACCAATAACGTTTCTTACGTGGTCACACTGTTAAAACGCATTGAAGATGTGACAACGTTGTATATGGTTTTAATTTACTAGGAAACAATGTTGTTTTAATTTTTCTCCGCAAGGGGCATTATTGGCGCGCCTATGCATTAGTTCGTCGGCCCGAGACATGACAAAACAGCTCGGTGTGTTTTATGGCGGGATGATATCGAAAATTTTGTGATTTTACTTCATAATTTCTATTGTAGTGACGAATTTACTCTTCTGTTCACATAATTGATATATTTACCATGTTATTTGTGTGGTTTACATCAGTTTAATAAAGTTATTGTACAAACGCCGTACTTTCAAAGTTGAACTGTCAAAATATTGTTTTTTATAGGTTACTTAAAAGATAAAATTTTCATTTTAACATCTTTATTTTAAGAGAATTTCTTAAAAGTAATAATTTTTTATAATATTAAAATCTAATACATGTGTTCGTAAACGTATCAAAAAAATTAACGTCTTTAGAGATGCAAGAAATCTGTTTTAAATTTCGGTATTATTTCTAAGTTATTTTTTTGGCAATAAAAAAAACTTTGAAATTTTTTATTATTTTTTTATTGTATACACGATGAAAAAGTGAGGTGATAGTTTCCTTCCAAATTTATTACACAAAAGGACTGTGTTTTTTAAATTTTGATTTTATTTAAATTTCTCTACATTTTGGTCAAAAATGTTGTGGGAGGAAATTTTTTTCCGAGTTTGAATCTTAAAATACGGCAGTTTTTGAAAGCTAAAGTGTATTTCAAATACTCAAATCTAAAAGGTAATTTTATCTAGTTTTCATAAATGGTATTTGTTTTTACGACACCTTCAAAAATAAGAAATATATAGAACATTCAAAATACTATGGAAAAATTACAAATATCGTTCGGACATCAATGGTTAAAACAGAGATAAACTACCCTCTCAGGCCGTGGAAACCATGTGTATTTCTTTCAAAGAACAAATTTTTAATTAGTAATGTTTTCACATCCGCGGCCGTTTGTCAATTGAATAAAATTTTCACCGGGTTTTTTAGTAAGGCTGTAGGTATGTTACAACATTTTAAATCTCCAAGACATTAAAATGTTTTGTTTTAATAAGATATACATTAATAAATTATGCGTTAAATATATTAATGTAATATCTTCGGAGTGCTCAACGCAATTTAGGGTGTGTCAATTATTTCATCTTTTGAATTCAGAAACGCCCGGGGTCTCAAAAGTTGCGTCGTACAAAGAAAATGAGAACTGCATTTAAATTTATTTTTGCAAAAAAAAAATGGTTATTAGCCCGCTAAAATGCATTGAAAATCTGAAAACAAACCTAAATTGTTATATTTTTTTCAATAATTTAACCTTTAACGTTTTAACGTTTGTTGGTTATTAAAAAAATGCGTATAGCTGACAAAAATGAAAAAAAAAATCAAGTTTATGAATACAAGTAAGTCAAGAAGAATACTGATTTTATCCAGAAAAAGCGTTGTTTTCCCCCTTTATATTTTTAACAAACACATCACATATGTTTACAAAAAAAAATTGCGTTCTTTGTACTGCAGTTATGGAATAAAAATTAAGTTTGGTACAAAATATGGACCCTTTGTTTTATTTTTTTTCCAAATCACGAAATATATATTTTTTTAAAAATTCCGGCCAATAATTAAATTTATTTTTACGTTTTCGAATAGCTACAGATCATACAAAACTTTTGAGACCCCGGGCGTTTCAAAATAAGGCCATTTCTTTTCTCTCTATGGAGAGCGACACAAACTACACGCGCTGTATGATGAAACAAGAAACCTATAAAAAAACAAATACAAAAAACCTAATTAATATTTTTTTAATTGATAAACTAATGTTTAAGACAAGATTTTTATCCAGGGTAGGAGATAAACCGACGTAGCTCAGTGATTAAGGGCAGTTACCGGATATCAGAAGGACGGTTCGAGTCCCGTCTGCGGCATGTATCTTTTCTTGGGAGATTTTTTTCAATGTAGATGAGTGTTTCAGACTACTAATTATTACTTATAATAATTGTTACATAAAACTTATTTACAATAGACTTGTTTTAAAGGTATTAGTTTGCACGATTAAAACGGCTAACCCCCACAAAGCAGGTAATTAGTAGTTAAACATCAGGCAGGTATATCTTCATATTCATATTATGATCTGTAACTCGTTCGCCGTAGGCTTGTTTGCTAAAGTTGAAAACGTTTTTCCTGAACTCTGCATACGTTAATAGCCTTGCAACGCCGAAGTTATCCGTTCGTTTGAAGAGACGCTCCGACCCTTTATTGCCGGATTCCTGCATCTGACAAGCGAACTAGAGATCCAGATTCTCATGCTAAAAGTTCCCATTCCTTACTTGGATTTTTCAGCTTGAAGGTAGAACTAGAAACCTCGGCATATGGCAGGAACTTTAACAGGCATGATATTATTGTTGTACTTTTTTCATCAACTTAGTAATGTTGTTGAATAAGAGTTCTACAATGTTTTATATTTAACTAGCTTTTTACCGCGCTTCGCTCGCGTGGTATTTAGGGAGAAATTATTGCACAAAAAATTTTCCCACGAGAAAGAAATGTTTTTCCAAAATAAAAAGTAACCTATATCATTTTCCGTTCCTTCAGCCATCTGTATGCAAAAAATCACGTTGATCAGTTGCTTCGTTGCGACGTGAAAGAAGTACAAACAAACAAACGCACTTTCGCATTTATAATATTAGTTAATTTACGTTTCAAAATGAAAAAAGTTTTATTTTCTCATTTAAGTACATCCGCTTTACTAAAAAAAATAACATTAATTTTTTATTCTACTTACAGAAGTTGGTCGTGTTTTAAGCAGAGATTTTCGAAATCACACATTAATTTTTCTTTTATTTTTAACCTCAAGTGTGCAAAGTTCACCAAAAAGTTTCAAAATTCTGTTTTGAGGGAAAGGGAGATACGTATAGTTTTTAGAAATCTCACGTAAACAGTGATCTTTCTCTTGTTTTTAGGTGAAGTTAGAAAAATTTAATCAATCTATGAATAAAACTGTAGATCAGTATAAACATAAAATCCACACCGCTCGCTACGGATCCTTTATTTATCTAAATCGATCACATTTTAATTACATTGATGTAAAGGTTTCTATTGGGACTTCAAGCTCTCCTTTACTAAATTATTTACAAAGGATAAGATATAAACGCGATGCTGTTTATCCACCGGTATGTCAGCATCGCGTTTATATGTTATCTTTTGGAGAAAAAAAATAAGTAAAGGAGCTCTATACATAAGTCCCAAAAGAAAAACTTACACCTAATTAAAATAAAACTTATACCTGAAATATCCTTGTAATTACTATATTCATTTATATACCTGTACGCCTGTCTCGACACAGGTATACCCTAGTGAGACAGGCATACAAATAAAACCATTGTAAACATATTTTATTATAGATAAATAAATAAAAAAAAAAAAAAAAATTAAAATAATAAAATTACAAGAATAATTTCTTAACTAATCTTTCGTAAAAACCTTCTAAAAGGCGCTTCAGATTGAATCAAATAACCTAAAAGAACTTATTTTCTTATTAACGCTTAAGTAAAGTGATGAAGTAGTGGTGGAAGACTAATAGGTATGAATCGAAGGACTGAAAAATGCTTAAATCTTTAATAGAAAATGTTTCATATAAAAGTCATTAAGAGCTCTATTTTGTTTTATATAATCTCAACGACTCTTAAATGATTTTTAAAGTGCGTACAACGTGATTTCATTTACTTATATATTTGGAGTAAAAATGTGTACGAAATTTTGGTCTCCTGAAAACAAAATGCATTGAATAAATTATAAAAAAAATTGAAAATATGTATTCCCTGCACAAAAACTGCTTTCATTTTTCTAATGTCTGAAACCGTTAGTGAAGTGTGGGTGTGGGTTGAACAGTTACTTGGCTGAGTGACCATGCGAAATAATTTTGTCTTGTTTTTGGGAAAAAAAAGTCACGAGAGACCAAAATTTCGTACACATTTTTACTCCAAATAATGTCAGGAATCACTGGTTGAAGTATGAAGTACGTCACGCAACACTCTGTATAAGTAAATTAAATCACGTTTTACGCATTTTAAAAATCATTTTAGAGTCTAGTTGAGAAGTTATAAAACCAAATAGAGCATTCGAAGACTTTTCTATAAAACATTTTCTATAAAACGTTTTCTATAAAACAATATACTTGATTAAAAATGTAAATTTAAAAAAAGAGGTCTGCTTTTGAAGCACTGTCATAAAAGAAACTATGGTGCTTTACGGTTATTTGCGCTGTTATTCTATCTACGTGAAAACTAGTATTTTCTGCGAAGTAAAATTAATTGCATGTCAAACTTTCTTTTCAATTTACCATGTCAGCATCACAGTGTTCCCTTTTTTCGATAAGAATGTAAACATAATTATTGTGAGCGTAACGTGTGCGCTAACGTGTTAATACGAAAAACAAATAGGTAGATGGTAAAAATCTCAACCAAGTAAACACATACTGAGTGGATGACACTTTCAGTATCGCCCTTGTTAAATGTCACCATTCTGAATCGATTGTTGCTTGAAGTGATTTTAGTCATGTTTAGTGATAGATCTGAACAGACAGATTATTTTTGACTTTCCTCTTTCCTATCGACCCCTCGCCACACCTTGGCCTCAAAACTCAATTGGGAATACCATAGTTTATTGGCTATGGCAGTTAAGACTCCTGTACACTTATACTTTTTCTCCATTTATTGGATAAGTACCACCTCTCCCAAGTGGTTCGCTACGTTTGGTGACTTAATCGAGGTGCCCGGGTTCATGGGGTGAGGTTTGTCCGGGTCTTGCCCACCAGCTACAAGATAGGCCGGCTCGGGAAAGAATGGTAGAAGGAGTCCATTTGACTTCTCCAGCCGTGCTCTCTCGGAACATCGCATTGCACCGCTGTAGGAGGGATGAATTCATACGTCCGTCACTCCTGGACACAATGACACCAAGATTCTTACCCACCCCTAATACCCCTTTCCTTCCCAGAACTTCCTCTCCTTTCCCAAAAAGAACCTCCACATAGCATTCCCAAAGATGACGATGAATTATTTTCCTCGTGGCCTCTTATGTGGAGATAATGTAAACAAATATACGTATATATATTACGAATAGTAAATCGAAACAGTTTTTATCAGCATTGAATTTGATATCTGTATCTTAAACTCTGCCAACATAAGGAGTGATGCGACTAGCTTAGGAACACTTCGAACATTCGTGAACACTGTGGGATTCACGTAAATCAACCGCAGTAACAATAAAATGACAAATAAAAATACTACCCGAGCAACTACACGAAATAGGTATGCCTTTCTAAACGGATGCTCGTGCAACAAAGGCTTTCACGATTGCAGCCGCGGCAGAGCAGTGGCCAGCCAGCTCCGGCTACAGAGCCTAATCGAAACGTAGATAAGGGTTTTAAAAGTATAGCGGCAGCTTTGCACCCGCATGTATTGATCATGCAAAAGAACCAACGGTTTCCCCACAAAGGCAGATGGGCAGATGGGTGCATCCTGGAATAATTCCCAGTCGTTAAGATCCGTATTCATGAGCGGCGCGCTCTGAATGCAACTCAGTATGGTTTACTGCACTGGGTGTTAAATGGCCATTTCTCTCAAGGCGCCCCGACGCTATTATGTAACGTTTAAGGCTAAATTGACCAAAATAAATGTTTTTCATTTAAATATTCGAACAAAATCTTATGATTTCATGTCGTAAATGTATTTACTGCAACAGGTCTAAAAAAGGGAAAAAGCCTTAGGAAAACAATCCTAGATTATACTGGAGCATTTCACTATTTTTATGGATTGTATTAAATCGCCTTTTTTTAAGTAAAAAGTCAGCTTTGACATAATTTTTAGATTTACACGTTCGCTATCGATTCGTAAATTGTTATAAATATATCATTGTAGAAGAAGACAACATTAATAATCTAAACGAAGGTATGAAAGAGAACAAGACACAGAAAAATATAAAAAAATAATGGCCGCAACTGGGACTCGAACTCGAACATCTCGTCAAACCAGGACATGCATAATATGGAAAAAAGAATTAATTGAAAATAATATTGTTAATTCTAAAATTTGAAATATGAGATTGACAAATATGACGGTTTGACAGAGGGTGGCAATGGCGAAATGGTTAAGGCTCTGCAACCGGGCCCGAAAAGAAGAAGATGGAGAGATTCGAAATTACGAATGTTAGAGGAGAGCGCCAACATTTACAGCGACAAAATCGATGCGAAAATTGCGAAAATGTTTAATAAAACACGACTCGTTTAAAATAGAGCCAAAATCTCGGGGGCATTATCTTAAACAGCATTTGAAGAAACACTGTGAATTTTTACATACATATAAGGGAACGTACCCATACTACGTGACCAATTTTTTGCAATTTTTAACCCCCCCCACGCCCCCGGTGACCAAAAACCTAAGCAACCCGCCGCTCATTTGTATGGAGCGTCATTTTGAGCGACATTTTGAAGACCCCTCCCCCCCCTAAACGTGTCACGTAGTATGGGTACGTTCCGGAAAACTTGTAAAATGACTGAAACAAACGTGTTAATAATAATTTTTGAAGCATACTTTGCGATTTTTTTCTATCGAGGTAATTTTATATAATTTGCGTTTCGGCGCGGGCAAAGTCTAGATATTGTCTTCAAGAATAACATATATTTTTTAAGAGCTTTTAAACTTACCGTGTTTAAGGGAAATATGTAATAAATCGGTACAAATCCGGGTTGCGGGCCCTTAATGCGCACGTCCCGGTTAGACGAAAGGTCTGGGTTCGAGTCCCAGTTGTGACCATTATCCTTTTCTATTTTTCGGTGTCTTGTTGTCTTTCATATTTTCGTTTAGATTATTATTGTTATCTTCTTCTTCAATGATGTATTACATTGATGGGAATAACCTTCAAAAGTAATAAAAAGAGAGTTTTCCTTATAAAAAATTGTTATACCTAAATGTAGTTACGGTAGATTCTGAAAGATCCAGCAAATAAAAATGTGGTAAAACACAAAAATTATTTCTCCTTTAACAAAATTATACCATTATCGGTGGAAATCTTTATGTTTTCCGATTACTTCAAAACATTTTCTTCTTATTGTCGTATTTTTAAAACAAATGCTAATGTTTATTTGATTTTCGCAAGTAGATATTGCAAGTTGCTTGGTAACTATAAGTATTTATTTGACGTGCGCTGTCATTTTTTTATTTGTTTAGGTTACTATGGAGATCCCATTGATGGTTCAAATTCAAATATGTATAAAATACTAATCTATACTAATGCTAATATTATAAATGCGAAAATGCGTGTATTTGATTGTTACGCTTTAAAGCGCGAGCTGTTTGAAAAATGAATATAACGGGTATGGAGGGGGTGGTTAAGGGGGGGGGGAGGGTACAAAGAGGGTCGGGGGAGGGGGGAAGGAGGGCGGAGGGGGGGGGGGGGGGGGGGAGGGGTGAGGAGGGGGGTGGGGGGAGGGGCGAGGAGGGGGGTGGGGGGGAGTGGAGTGGGAATAGGGAAGAAGAGGAGGCGGAGTGGGAATCCCCATAATATTATGTGAGCGAAGCCGGGGGCAAAAGCTAGTCTTAAAAAAGGTTATCGCTAATATTTAATTTTTTCAAATACATAAAGAAAACGTCTTTCTGAAGTCTGTACTGTTTTTTACTGTGCGATATTTACCAAAACACATTTTAATATCCAACTGCTTATTTTTCAATTCACAAAAAGCTCCTATTTCTTCATTCATCTAACCGACTTTGATGTTCCCTTAATTCCACTTTTATGATTTGGTGACGTTATCAAAAGAATTGAGAAAATGTAATCATAAATGATTCAAAGATAAACAATGTATTTATAGAGACAAAAGAGCTTTTTTGTGTAGCCCCTAATGTATGCTGACGGGAAGCGGTTGCAGAAGTACAGGCACTGGCATATGAAAGCTTTTTTGTAAAACTCTGACTGTCAATTTGAAGTCACTGTTAAAATGTCAAAACGGTTTATCGTCATTGCCTTCTTCCAATAAGACATATTATTGATACTCGTCTAGAACATATAATATTACATTTTAGTTATTCTATGTGGAAAATCTCAAAATTTTTTTTTGTCTATAATTTGAAAATTGGTTAGTTTCATAAAAAAATATTTAAAAATGGTAGGTAGAATCAAAACAAAGTATTATTTCTTCCAGAGTCATTCTTTGTTTATTCGTCGAAACTACTTGGAAATAAAATCAGTTCCGTTGATATTTTAATTTATTCCATACTAAAATTTAAAGGCCAGTATCAATAATTTTTCTCTTCACGTTTCTTTGTATTTTTTGTACTTACTAGAACCGATTAATTTTGTTACCATATTATTTTTTTATTTTCTGCTGAAGTGCCAATATGGATAAATTAAACTGCATATCTCATTCAAGTTGCTGGAATTAAATATATATTATTAATAAATATTTAATACCTGCATATCTTATTAATTAATATTATTATTCTATATTTCGAAGGTGCGAATGGGTACGAACTCCCCGGGAACCATTCATTGAATAACAAATACCTCTGCCATAGGTCACCCCATGTGGTTCAATGTGTATGGCGATTTAGCAGGGGTGCCCGGGCTCACGGGGTGTCTAGGTCTTGGTCTTGGCTGCGGGTGATCTGGACACACTGAATCCCAGATAACTACCCATCCCGCATACCTTTTTCGTCCCCAGAACTTCATTTCCTTAAAAAGACCCTCCACACAACATCCCCAATGATGATGTAGCCACCTGACGGAAATTATTTTCCTCTGGGCCTCCTGTATAGAACTTAATAATAAAGTAATGTAAATAATAATTTAAAATGTTACATAATTTTAATGCACTAATGTAATTTATTAAGACTTATAAATAATATAGAACGAATAAATATGACTTCTCACAACACACACTATTAGCATCTATGAAAATATGATATTTACACCCGCTTGGTACTGTTGCAATTTTAATAATTTTGAAAATTGGCCGTTCATAATCCATTGACCGTTAAAATAAAATAAAAATTTGTCTTTTTTTCAAAACATAATAAGTATGTATAAATGATTCGAAACATAATATACTAACTGACCCGGACACGCGTTGCTGTGGCTAACGAAACACAACGCCATCTACTGGTCGGTTACCCAACCTTTATAAGCAACGCTATCCGTTCATTTGCATATAAATTAAACGCACCACCCGCTTGTCAGCCTGCTCCCTTTATATATTATATTATATTTCAACCAATTTACACAAAACCCTTACAAATTATATAGTATAAACCTTCATGGTGAATCACTCTATCTATTAGTGTAACCCGCATGAAAATCTGTTCGTTAGTTTTTGAGTTTATCGCGAACAGAATATTATAAATTAAAGTCCTCCGACGCACGAACGACGCACGAACGACGCACGAACGACGACGAACAGAAAGACATATTATTATTATAAGCAATAATTGTCAGCCTGAAACACTCATTTACACATGTCGCTAACAAAATCGTGCAAATGTCAGAAACCAATTGTCGCCTTGGAAACGATGTTTTTTTTTTTTTAATTTAGGCAATTCACCCTAAAAATAGTGCTTTTTTGGGGTCGTACTTAATAACGATCTCTAAAAATGAATCACAGAAGTGTATGTATGCGCGCGTAAACCCGAACGACAGCACGAAATTGGATAATTATTTTTTCTTGTATGTTATTTTGAGTTGAGCTCTGCCATTACGAAATTTGTATAAAAAATTGTAATAGGTGGTACGCGAGTAGTTTGAAGATTGAATGTACCAGGAAAGAATGTGTGGAATGCGAGAGGGGGGAGGGGGTGTGGGGAGGAGGGTGGAGGGGTGGAGGAAGGTGGGGGGAGGTGGAGGGGGGAGGAGTAGGTGGTGGAGGTGGGTTGGAGGGGGGGGGGGGTGATGGGAGAAGTGGAGTGGGGCGAGGGAAGGTGGAGGGAAGAGGGGTAGGGGTGGGGGGAATGGTGTCAGGAGGGTGGGTGAAGGGGGTGGGGGAGGGAGGTTGATGGGGGGAGTGGAGGCGGAGTGGGAATCTCCTAATACCACGCGAGCGAAGCCGCGGGTAAAAGCTAGTAACTAAATAAAACTCCTCGTAATTTTTAAGAAAGGGCAAAAGTTTATAAAAAATATTTGTGTGCAGTTCACGCGCGGTAGAAGTAAAACCTTCATAAAACTAAAGTAGACAAGAGGGGAGAGGCTACGAAGCATTGCACAAAGAGGAGACAGATTATTCTACTTCATTCTCTCGCAGGCTAAATCCTATAGATGTTTGTCTCTTTTTGTGTCGCTTTTTCGTTTCATCGAGTTTCAAATCACAACGGTGCTAAAGAAGTTTTCACTTCAAAAAATACATGTGTGCAGTTCACATGCGATAGAAGTGAAACCTTCGAAAAATTAAAGTAGACAAGAGGGGAGAGGCTACGAAGCACTGCACAAAGAGGAGAAAGATTATTCTATTTCATTCTCTCGAAGGCTAAGTCCTATAGATGTATGTGTTTGTCTCTTTTTTGTGTCGCTTTTTCGTTTCATCGAGTTTCAAATCAAAACGGTGCTAAAGAAGTTTTCACATTAAAAAATTACAACCACAAAACATTTAGCGATTATTGTCGCAACATAATATTATGTACCTACTCTTGCAATATTTTCAGATTTTCCATTCCAATTGTTAGAATCAGTATAGTATGTACTTACCATCTATTATTTGAAATGTAATAATATTATTTTTATTTTACCACATGCATATTATTTTTACTTCCAATTATCTGTTCTGTATATCTAATTTAGTAACTGCCTTGTTAGTAAATTTATTTATCTATTTATTTCTTAATTAAAAAAAAAAAAACATATATCATTTTTCTTTATCTTGTACTGTAAAGGCACGACTCTCCAATTCAAACACGAGAAATGTTTTTCTCTATTAAATTGGGTAGATTCATTAACAAGAAGTTACTTTATTTGTAATTAGTTTTAAGAACCATATATTTTCCATTTGTAAATCTGTCGAATGTATGTATTTCAAATACAAAAATTAAATGTTTAAGAGCATTATATTTATTTACACAATAAATAAATACGTGGTTAGAATGAAGCTAATAAAAATATAAACATTTTCCTTCTAAGAAGATACTATTCAGGAATTGAATCGCAACAGTAATAATGTGCCCATAATATTTACGTTATTGAACGCCCCTACATGTACACACGCCACTGAATGCTAAACGAAAACGGAAGACGCAGGTGTAGGTACTGAATAAACCCATCGTATTCTCAGCGAATGTAAACGATAGTCGTCAATAAGAACTATGTATCTACTCCGCTTCTTTATGACTGGCATAATAGCATCTTCTTGCCAGCCATGAAACAATTCCTACGATTTGGCATATTGGGATGAAATTATATCAAAAACGAAGGCACATCATAAAAAATATAATTCACGTGAAAATAACCTAAAAACTCGAAAAGCAATTAGATTGCACTTTTTCACTAAATGCCCATTGCTCAACTGTGATTTAGTTCGTGTTTATCTCTTGGAATTGAACAAGAGAGTATTGAGAAAATCGGGAAAGAACATTTTGATTGCTCCAAAAAAGTTTTAATGGTTTGTGTACTTTTAAGATTGCAAAAGGTGATTTTTTTTACTTGGTGTCATTTTTCTTAAAGTTGTTTTTAGCTTCGAATGTGCTGGATTTTTCAAGGGATGGCAGTCATGAATCCCCACAGAGGAAAATCGTAAATATAGAATTTTATTAGCGGAACGAAGATGCTTAATCGCCTCAATGTAACAATGGATAAATGTCGATAAAAGGTTACATTGTTGAGTGGGTTAAACGGACACTGTAACATTTACACGTTTCTCAATACAATAAAAAAATAAATCCGGCGCAATAAATCAACGGGTCGAGGGATTTTCTTGGCCTTTTCCCTTGGTTCTATACGATTTATTAAGAAGCTATCAACAATTCGTAAAAAAATGTAGTTTTTTTTTTCATTTACCGACTTTCAAATGACTTTTAAACTTTTTTGTTTGTTAGACTTAGGTTTGAACTTTCCCATTCAGAGATCGAAATCAACCCCAATACCAACTCTATTTTCAAATGTCTTTTATAACTTTTTGTTGTTGTCTGAGGTTTGAACCCTCCTACCTAGTGACCGAAATCAAGCGCGCTACCGGTTAGTAGGTCAGATCGGATTTTTATTGCATACATTAAGTGCTTTAATTTCTTAGAATTTCAGAAAAATGCGTATATGTCCGCCTGTGTGTTTCAGCTCGATCGAATGTCTGTAAATGGATAAGTTTCCACTTCCAAGATTTCACATCATTCATACATTCTTTCAATGAAGAAAACAAAAGTGAAATTCAAATAGATGTTTTATTTTTAATTTTTAACTTTATGAGTAAAACCTCAAATTGTAATATTTAAATAAATGAAGACAATATAAGCGAAACTCAATCGAAAATCTGGAAACAGAAAAATCAGAAAAACATATTGACACCTCTGGGACTCGAACCCAGGACCTCTTGCTTTCTTTTTTTAAATATTACAATTTGAGGTTTTACTCATAAAGTTAAAAATTAAAAATAAAATATTCATCCTAGACTTGCAGAAAAGTCGATAGATGTCGCATATTAAATAAAATGGATAAAGATTTATCCAGACACTATCTAGAGAGCATTTAGTTCGGGTTTGAATCTTGCAATCATACATAAAGATAGTTGCCAATAATATATGCGTTAAAGAAAATGAAGATAATGTAGGTGGTTCTTAGTCGAAGTATGGTACAGTTAAACATGACCGAATTTCATATCGACACCGTGGCGCAGTGGTTAGCGCGTTTGCCCGGAAAGCAAGAGGTCCTGGGTTCGAGTCCCAGAGGTGTCAATATGTTTTTCTGATTTTTCTGTTTCCAGATTTTCGATTGAGTTTCGCTTATATTGTCTTCATTTATTTAAATATTTCAAATAGATGTATTTAAAAATTGAGAATTGTGTCTTTGTGCAGACATGTTACATTATTTCAAAACAAAATAGTAACTAGATATGATTGACACATCTGATGATGGACACTGTAACGCTGTCCGAAACATTGACTAAAGGAGGAGGTAGCGCAACACGGCATAACACCCAGAAAAAAACAAAAAAAAAATAATAGTAAGCTGTTTCGGTAAAATCATGTATTCATCAGGATGGATATAAATTTCTACGTATAAATATTTTGATAAACTGCCAGATAAAAAACAAATAGACTGTAGGCTTTTACGAGTATTTGCCTAGAGAAATGGTTGTGTCAAAAATAGTTGGCGTTTGGCGTGCTATAAAATTATGTGCACGTGCAAAAAGTTGTAGTATTACACTTAATATCTGTTTGGATTTCTGCTAATTTAACTATCAGGTAAATCTTAAAACTGTAGTGAAAATGTTTTAAAAACATAATTTATTTAGGAACGATTTTTTTGGTTCCCCTTTATCATGTATTAATTTGAGATTTATATTCGTAAAAAGAAAGAGCTGTGCCTATTAACAAGAGCAGCGCGATACAAGGAAAGATGGTGGAATGGTGGAACGGGAGGGAGATGGAATGTAAAACGCTCTCAATAAAGGGAAATATTTAACGGTCGACCGGGGGTCTCGGGTCCACCTGGAGATTAAATCCAAAGCAAAAAACTCATTCTTCTTCAATTAACTTGGCCAGAAAGAAAAACAGCGTCAATTTATCACCGGCCTCCTTGCATATATCTTCGTTTGCTTAAAACCATATTTACGGGGCTCCAGTTACCGAAACAGTGTGTTAGAGCGTTTCGGCTTTTGATTCGAGTATCGCATTTCTCGCAAGAGCGAGACAGCCTTACGAGGCTCTCGAACGAGGAATGAGAAGTTCGCTTAATTGTTCCAGAAGAAAGAGGTCTTAAGAGACAAGCGAAACCACCCGCGGAGTGAAATTAAGTGAAGCCAAGAATTATGAGCCGAACAATATTACTCCACGCCGCGACCTGCCGAGAACTCAGCGCCATCTCGTGTAATTTATAATCATCATTATTTCATTACATTGCGTTACATTACAGACGTTTGTTACGTCACGCCTTCCCCGCCGGTGTACGGCAGCCGCCCTTCACTACCCCTGGCGCTACCTCCAGCCGCCACCGCCGCACGCCCAGGTGTCGGCAAACTTTGTATCCCGTGACATCAGCTCCGTGGCGGAGACAGTGACAAACTATCGCGTGTTGTGTGTCGCCTTCATTAGCGACAGCAATGAGACAGCGAGCCCAAAGTGCATTACTTGTTATTTTATTAAATTTACGGATAAAGAATATTTGTCACTTATAACATATTCATAAACATTGAAAAATTATTTGTGCTGAAATTATTCATAATATCTCCCTAATATTATACAGGGTGTCCGGGGGTAAAGTGCATTAACTTCGGGAGGTGATTATATGGTAGGAGTAAAAAAGATTAACAACTTTTTCCGAAATTCCAACATTTTTTTTCCCATACTAAAAGACGTACCTACTAAAAATCCTTAGTGTGAGGTACGATCTTACTTGCTGAGAGCCTGCCTGGCACGATTGTTGCAACATTGTATGGTTGTGATTGGCCCAGGTCCGGCCGTATCGTAACAGCGGAAAATAATAAAGCTGGCCGTACACGCCGGTCTAATTTTATCTTTTTACCACAAAACTAACCCTAAAAGTTATTTATCTTTTTTACTTATACTATCATGTAGAATCACCTCCCGAAATTAATGCACTTTACCCCCGGACACAATGTAAATCAATCTTGTATTCTTCGATACCGGTTAGTGGTTGAGTGGGCATAGCGCTTGGGTCGATAGCGTTCGATTCCTCGGCTGGCTAAGTCCTCCATCACAACACAAGCAACATTTTCGGCTTTCTGTGGTGGTAGTAGGAGATTTTCAAACATTGTTGGGTTATTCGTAACCCGGGAATGTTTGTCCTTCTTTAAAACAAAAACAAAAAAAAAAGTTTAACGGCGGAGAAGGGGACACATAACTGGGTGAGGTTTATCCAGGTCTTGGAGGCGGATGCGTCTGCCCACCTGTTGCGTGGTGGGTCAGATCTAGAGAGACTTGTTAAGGGAGGCCTTTTGACCTTTCCAGCCAACATTTGTACACGGTTGACATTAGTCACATGAGAACGGGTCGTTTCTATGACTCGTTCTTGAGTTCAACGGCTCGGCTGTGGAACGATTTACCGGCCTCTGTGTTTCCTCCCTCTTACAACATGGGTCTCTTCAAGACCCGTGTTCACTCCTTCCTTTCATCAAAAAGACCCTCCACACAGCATCTTCAAAGATGACTAGGCCCTGAGGGAAGTTATTTTCCTCAGGGCCTCCTGTGTGGAGTTAATGTAAAAAAAAAAAAAGCCAGACTCTCTCAACCCATCGCCTTGCACCGCAGTTGGAGGGATGGATTCATACGTCTGTAACTCATGGGCATACTAACCCCCAGATTCGTACCTACCCCTCATACCTTTTTCCTTCCCACGATTTCCTCTCCTTCCTTTCCCTTAAAAGCCCCGGCACCCAGCATCCTCAAAGATGAAATAGGCCCTGAATTATTTTCATAGGGGAATTATTTTCCTCAGGGTCTCCTGTGTGGAGCTAATGTAAAAAAATCGCATTTTGCCTCAGCAGCGGTTACGACAGATTACGGCGTACAACTTTGAGCTTCGATCACATCATCTGCTTAGGTCTGTGTGGGATTGTATGGCGAGCGTTATTGTGCGTGCGATGATTTTTTATCTTTGACACCCGTCTTAATTTTATAATTAATATTGTGAAATTGACCTGCTAACAAACCGCTTTGGCAGTTTAGCGAGTGCTTGTAATTGAGAATAAAAAATAATAATTAAAATAGAGTCTTTGACGTCAATTTCTGCGTACAAAACGTCCTTTGTGTTGGCCATCCCTATTTTCTCCAGAGACTGTATATTTAGTGCGTCTCGAGTAATGTTTTTACATTTGTTATGCTTCACTTGTCATTGTTCTCGTGCTTAATATGTTTCGCGCTTACTAATGCCAACAGCTTTTATTTCTTCTTCCCAACGAGGAAAATATCCGCAACACCCAGTGGAGGCTTCCTTTCGCGTAAGTACTGCAATTACGCACTTAGTTACGTAGGCAGTTAAAGAAAATTTATCTGTAAATGATAAAGTTTAAAATGAACAATGCAAAACTCTACCACAAATGGGTTTTTATACTCATTGAACATACTTGAAGGTTGTCATTACTTAGATATTTTACTTAGGAGGAACAGCCGGGTTCATGGGGGGGAGGTTTGTCCAGGTCTTGGATGCAGATGCATCTGGCCACCAACTGCGTGACGGGCGGGCCGGGCGGGATCGGGAGAGACCGGTTGAGGGAGACTCATTAAGAGGAATATAAACGCTAGAAATATTTCGATTCTCACGCCTGCAAAATTTTAAAATCGAGCGTCTTATTTGCACGAGGCAAGTAAGCGAAAAAGTGGTTTTTATTTATTTTGTCCATAATTTTATAAGAACGAAAAAAAGTTAGAATATAAAAAACCTCAAAAATAGTCTCAGCCGTAAAGAGGTATTTTTTAAAAATTGTTTCTTGTATATCTTCATAGTTAAGTCATGAAAAAACATTTTTTTTTGTGGTTTACGCTTATATTTTTTGTTATATAAATAATAATTTTATTGTAATTCTAACACATAGAAAAGCTAGTAAAACTTTGATTTATCCGTAATATATTTTTTGATGTTCATACTGTAAACCGATTTGTCGTAAAGATTTATCTAAATAGTATCCAAATAGGATTTGCACATATAACTTCATCTTAACCTCTCCAGCGGATTCTCTCGACCCATCCCCTTCTACCGTAGCGGGAGACGTAGACCTTCGTCCGTCACTCCTAGTCACAATGACCTCCAGATTCATATCCACCTTTTATTAGTTTTATTAATTAAATTATACTTATATTATTTTAATCAGGGTCTCCTGTGTGTAGTTATGTAAGCAAAACCTGTACTTTAAAAAAAGTTTGTATGGTCAATGTGGAGATAGGGTATTGAATGAAATTTTTGAAATGAATTTCATCACGTAATGGATTTGAAGAT
The DNA here is from genome assembly GCA_929108145.2 of Limnephilus rhombicus. Taxonomy (NCBI): domain Eukaryota; kingdom Metazoa; phylum Arthropoda; class Insecta; order Trichoptera; family Limnephilidae; genus Limnephilus; species Limnephilus rhombicus. The sequence goes on along the minus strand of OV815273.1, from coordinate 26,834,838 downwards.
CTCCCAGTCCAAGAAAATAATTCGTGGCCATTCCTTTCCGTACTCCACATGCTCTTACAAAGTATCCCTGCTTGATGTTACATTTTATATGAGACGGTTGAAGAATTTTTATTGTTATGTAAATGATAATTTGATCTCCGGTGATATTTAATTTTTTTTAATCATAAATAAACATTTTTTTCTTTTGTATATTATCACTGGTCACTCGGCCAAATAAGTGCCCAACCCTCCACTTCGACCCAAATAGGTACCTACTAATTTGTCTGTTTTTGGTTGAAAAAACGCCTGTTATCAATATGTCATGATCGACAATCAATTGTTAAAGTACCTAAGTCAGATACATCTTCTAACACCCTGCGTATAAAAATAGATGTTTCGTGAGTAACTTGGCTCTATTACCAAAAAACAAAAAGAATTATAAACCATGCAAAATTTTTTATGGACGTTTCGTTTTCGAATGAAATGGAAAGTGAAATACGGATCCGAAATTATTTTCGTCTACCAAAAATACCTCACATGAAAAAATGCTGGAGTTATGATATATTTTAAATTCATTACGGGTACGAGGCCGCGAGTAAACAACGCGAATTCGCCAAAACTTATCGTTCACCCTCGATAATATTTAGTTGGTATAGGCTGTGGATGTTTGCGGGAACATCAAAGGCTTTTTTCCGCAACATTTTAAAATATTTGCCTTGCGCGGGACGTTTCCAGTTAACATGGCTAAGGCTTTGACGCACCGACGTCGGGTAAAGGCGTTTTGGCCTTTATGGGGTCGGAATGCCGAATGCGGGTGCGGGCCCACTAGCCTCAGCCGCCGAACCACCGAGCCTCCTCGCCGCGATGGACCGATATTCTACGTGGCCATTTTTACCCAGTACTTAGGGGGTAGGATAGATTGCATCAGACTTTAATGACCAACGTGATGAAAGTTATACATACAAATTTAATTAAAAATACAAAACAGTCGTAATAGATGCTGGTTAAAATAATATAAATTTTTCAGAATACAGAAGTAGAATCGTTTAAATTTTTTTTTTTAAATTTTTAATTATATTTTTTTAATTTGAGTGCGGAATAGGAGCCTGCTCCCAACTGTCAGAAGCGAGTTAGACCGTGGCATCCCCAATTGGGGTACATCGTGAGGATGGCGGTTGTGGGAAGGCGAATGAGCTGGGAAAGATGATGATAAGGAAATACTTAGCCATTCAGATCCGTTCATCAAAGACGGCTAAATCTATCAAACAGCGTTCGATTGGAGGTCTTTCACCAGGGCGATACTGATAGTATATACAGTATCTGCTATTCTGAAACGTGTGTATACTATACATATAGTATTTTCCATTAATTAATTGCGAAATAACATAAATTAATTAAATAAAATTTAGGTACGCCGGGATTTGAACCCGCTACCATGAATCTGGTAGCGAAGATCGTAACCACTCATCGGATGTTTGTTTGCAAGACAATATGAATGATATATTTTCTGATTTTACTTTTTGGAACACGTCATTCAAATTTTATTATTGTTTGGTGCACACATTTTTTAGCACATATTTTTTTTAATAAAAAAATCGGTAAGGAATGAAATTATTATGATGAATGATTGTAATAACATAACATTGTCATTTTAGTAATTTTTTTTAGGGGTATTATGCCGTGTTGCGCTACCTCCTTCTATAGCCAACCTATAGCAGATCCGGCAGATGTGTATCACTCCGAAACTTTGGCTAAAGAAGGAGGTAGCGAAACACGGCATAACACCCCAAAAACAAATAAATTGTTATGTGAAATGCAATTTGTTTTGTATGTATAAATTAATCGGCATCATTTCGATACTTGTAATACGTATGTTGAAATGTGTACTTTTCTGACCAAAAAAAAAACATTATTATAAAAACCGTTTTTCAGAACTCACTATTTATTTGCAAGGAAATTGGGTTATACTGCTTCTTTTTCTGGCTTGTAAACTACAAGTAGTTTAAAGTTTAAACTACCTTGAGTCCAAGGATTATCCAAAATAAACTTAGATAATGCTTGTACACTTATCCTGCTCTAATCAAATTCGTAATTTTTAACTTCGTTTATTTAACAAAATTATATTTTAAAAAGCGAAAAATGTTTTCATTTTATTTTGCCTTACATCTTTTCTACGCTTTTAATCGATGTCGAAAACATCTTTGCGGTTTTAGTCAAATCTTATGTATAAAAATTAACGCTTGTTTGTTTGTTCGTATTTTATGCGCTGTCATACCGTTCATCCGATTTTTTATTTTTTTTTACATGAGTACCGCACAAGAGTCCCAACTGCTCCCGTCTGGAGCCAGTGGGACTATGGCATCCCCAATTGGGGTATGTTGTGAGGCTGAAGGTAGTGGGGAGGGGAAGGAGATAGGGAAGAGGAAGGTGTGAAAGTACCTGGCTATTCAGATCTGGTCACCAAACACGGCTAAAGCCATTTCAAGCAAAGTTTCAATTCTGAATGGTGGTCTTACACCAGGACGATAATGAGAGTATCTTCCACTCTGGACGTGCCGCAAATATACTATACATTATTTTAAATGAATGAATTGTGAAAAACAAATTAATCAAAAAAAAAATATTTGCCACGCCGGGATTCGATCCCGTGACCTTCGGAGTGCGAGTCAAGAGCCTTACCGCTGCACAACGCCGGCCTTTAACTGCGGTGAAACTTTGGTGATTTCTTGTGCGCACGCCAGCGAAGGTTGTAGGCTATATATATTATATATAATGGTAAGCTCTGGTGTTATGAATTTTATATAATTGAAAATATGTGTATTTTATATATTTTATCGAAGGAGGAAGGCACCTGCTCAGGACCTTGTCCGAAAGGCGTGCAAGATGGATCGGCCATGTAATACGACAAGAAGGCCTCTTGCGTGCCATAATGGGGCTCCGAGGGGACAAACTCTAGGGGACGCCGAGAGTACCTGGAAGACCTGCTGGTGGATCGCGCTGCTCATCATATGCAGACTTCAAAAGAGCCGCACAAGATAGGGAAGAATGGAAGAGAAGAATAGAGGAAATTGCTGCAAACCAATCCCAGGATTGAAACCAGAGAGAGAGAGAGAGAGAGCGGCAGGGAGGAAAGGCGGGGAAGGTGGAATGGGAACGCGGGAGGGGAAGGGGACTCGGGAGTTGAACGGGGACGCACGGGAAAGGACATGCAGGGAGAATCAATTTATTTCTTTGAATGGTATAGCAACGCATGCCGGGAACCAGCTAGCAAATACTTAAAGATGTGATCATGGGAACGCTTTCTAAAGCACATTAAAATAAGAAATTTAACATAACTTTTTATTTGGCGCCTAATGAATTTTTTTTAATGAATAAAATCCCCCACCAAAGTTTCGCGGTAAGAGCGTAGAACACGGTGTTATAATACAATAAAAAGCGTTTTTATTTTCTGAGCGCCTAAGTACCATTTTGTTTTTCATTTAATAAAATAAATGTTGGGACATTTTCAGTCGGCCGTGTAATATATCAATCACCTAGTTAACAACCTGTCAAGAAGTAAATTAGCAAATAATTGTTTTAGTATAATACCGCTGTTACAGTTTTATTCTGTCTACGAGGTGTAAATAATGGTCCGGATTAAAATTTCACTACAGAATATAAAATTATACAAACATTAATTTGGAACTTGGAAAATAATGAAAGAAGAACTTCTTTTTTAGACAATAGAGAACTCCAGTCCAATTTTTTCAAATTTTTTTAATGAATAATGACCTTCTAACTTAAAAAACGGCATTTTTATTTTTATTTTTAGAGTTAGTTTTAATAGTTAAAATAATTGTCAAAGTTTTAATTTTTCAAGATCCCCCTAAGACCACCGTATGTACGGTGAATCGTGTGACGTCATCACTCCTGAAAAATACTATAGGATTGGGCAATCAGCTGATCAAGTGCCGCCATTTTGAATAGCGTTATTCGAAGCATTCTCCCTAGAAGTAGCATTACTATTTTTTTCCAGTAGTTTTTCAATATTTTAAATAATAGAGATAAACTAATAGAGATACCTCTATTTTTGATACTGAATTATTTAGGCTTAATTATTGTTTCAATAAACACAACAACTAAATCTCTATAAACAGTATGAAATAACAAATAACATGAAATGTTGTTAATATTGGTGGCTTATGTCATACCTACATAATCAAAGATTTCAATACAATGACTGGTGACGCGTGACGTCAACACTAACCATTCAGTAATACCAACTTTATAGTGTGTTTTGACGAGAGGTTTAAAAATGCACTTTTTAATAATTTTTTAAAAACTCTACGTTTAATATTATGAAATTAAACTTTTATATTCAGAATCAGCGTTTATTGGTCTATATAAACATATTTTTTAAAGCCGTAATATTTTTCACTGGAGTTCCTTATTATTCAAAATGTTGATTTTAAGGATGAACAGCGAAATAAGAACTTTTCTCACATGATAACATATTTAAATGTAATATTATTGTGTGAGAGCTTTGTGAGAGTAAAGCCGGGTACTTTGCACCTTTTTAAGATATATTATATTTTCTTTATTATACACGGTGTCATAAACTTAGTAGTAAAATTATTAATCTACTTCACATTGAACACCCAAAAAACTTTTTTTCGATCGTGTCATTTCCATTTTTTTAATTCGACTTTTTCCCTATTTTCTCAGCAATTTAAGAATTAAGAAACCATGGGAGCCGGGTCTAAGCTTCGGTGCATTTAAAATATAATAAAAAACTAATATTTAATAGCCAGCAGCGAACGATTTTTCAAATTTGACCTAAATAATTTCAAATTCGGACACGATTTACTCGAGAATTAAAAATCAAATTAAAAAAGTTATACCATAAAACCGACTGCAAAAGTCATGTAGAATCACCTATTTCTCGTGTGTTTCCTTATATCATACACAGATGTTGCTGAATAAAATGTGAAAAACATGTCGTCTTTTTTTTAAACAAATAAATGAACAAAATGAAAACTTCGTAACTTTTTATGATAATTGTGTTGCTAGCTGACAAAAGTGATGCTGAACTAAAATTCTAGAGATAAAGAGCTGAATAATTTTCACTAAGCCAACGCTCACAATTGGCTAATTTATACGTTACGATTTTTATGAAAAATATTGATTAATTTATTTATGTGTTAGTTGGTAGGTAACCGGTTATAACAGAACAGTGACAAAACAGAGCATGATAAAATAATACAATAGGTTAGGCTAGTTTTGGTCATGTTTGGTTACGTAAGGTTACGTTAAGTTATATTAGGTTACGTTTACGTACAAAGATATTGAAATATAAAAGATGAGCTATTCGCAGTTTTTACTGGGTGAGACTATGTTTCCTGGCGTCGCGTCGCCGATATTGTTAACCAATACTACTGCACACCTTAAAAAAATCAACTAAAATGAACGAATTATTTCCGTATTCAAACTATACCCATTAGGTAAGTAGTCCGCCGACGGTCGGGCGGCCATCGTAGCATATCTCTTGTATTTCAATATCTTTGGCTAGGTATGTTGTTTGTTTGATGTATTTTTAGTTTTCTTCAATGTCCTGTTCTGTCACTGTTCTGTTTCGTCATGAAATCGTTTTATTTGTGCGATGAGTTCTGAAAAGTAGTCTCGCTCATTATGCATTTATTTTAACGTAAGATTGATGATTATTATCAACACCTCAGCAGTCCTGGAAAAGAGGCAGGAAACCCACTTGTATTGTAATTCATGTAGCGCGGTTCTGACGCCCTGGTAGGTTCTCCGCACCGTGCCCGTATTATTGTAAATCCCTTCGTTATCCCATTTCCTTTTTCACTATCCGGCGTTTCATCAATTCATCACCCCGGGGTTTAAGTTCTTAGAGCGTTTGTTCAACAATAGCTACAATATGGCAGAACAATGCGATACAATACGTACATTCAATACATCCATCAAGGAGCTCACGACTCCCAACGCTTTGAAACCGTAATGCCGCAGGGGTAAGGAACGTTCAGGCTCTGTTTTCAGGCCTGAAAAGAACACAGAAGCCTTTTTCATTGTAGGTGTAGGTATTTGTACAATACTGTTTGTGGTAACTAAAAATGGGTTCATATTTTCAACTACTATTTAAAGTTGATTATTAAAACAGTTACAGGTTGCAGGTGGCATGTACTAATTATTAATAAGTTTCCATCAGCATGACAATAGTAACTATTTTTTTTTACATTAGCTCCACACAGGAGGCACCGAGGAAAACAATTTCCCTAGGGGCCCATGTCATCTTTAAGGATGCTGTGTGGAGGGTTATTTAAGGGAAAGGAAGGAGAAGAAGACATGAGAAAGAAAAAGGTATGAATCTGGGGGTCAGTGTGGCCTGGAGTGACGGACGTATGAATCTATTCCTTACACTGCGGTGCAAGGCGAAGGGTCGGGATTCCGGCTGGAGTGGTCAAAAGGCCACCCTCAATCAGTCTCCTCCGATCTAGCCCGCCACGCAGTGGTTGGGCAAACGTATCCGCCACCAAGACCTAGACAAACCTCATCCCATGAACTTGGGCACCCCTGCTAAGTCATCAAACGTAGCGAACCACTTGGGGTGACCTATGGCAGGGGTGTTGGTTGTCCAATAAATGGTTCCCGGGGCGGCGGTATCCATACCCCCCTCCCAAGTTGAAAGTAATATGGATTGGATATGGATTGGATAGATTGGATAGTCTGTTAAATATATTAAAATTGCAAAATTAAAAAAAATAATTGTTCTTTGTCGAAGTCAATAAACGGAGCTAATTTCATATTAATAATAATAATTAGATAAACCGTTTTATTCCAGGATGTCGGAGATAGTCCAATCCCACACTAACATCCATTGTTACATATTTACACAGTGAATTTTAAGTAAAGGAAACAAGTGGAAAATAAATAATAAGTAAAAATAAGAGTGTGCAGTTCACACGCGCTAGAAGTGAAACCTTCAGAAAACTAAAGTAGACAAGAACGGGGAGGCTTCGAAGCACCGCACAAAGAGGAGAACGATTAGTCTATCTCATTCTCCCGCAGGCTAAATCCTGTAGACGTATGTGTTTGTCACTTTTTAGTGTCACTATTTTTAGTTTTATTGAGTTTCAAATCACGACGGTAGTAATTTTTAAATTTTTTCATTTCAATATAAAAAATCAGTTATTTAAAGCGTGGTCTTGAGTGAGCCCGGGTGCTTGGTGCTGGAAGACAGCGGCCACCACCGTGTTGTCGTAGGCCATCAGCCGCATCCTGGGTCCAGGATTTAAGGGTCCGCAACCCGGATTTGTACCGATTCATTACATATTTCCCTTAAACACGGTAAGTTTTAAATCTTTAAAAAAAATACATGTTATTCTTGAAGATAATATCTAGACTTTGCCCGCGCCGAAACGCAAATTATATAAAATTCCCTCGATAAAAAAAAAATCGCAAAGTATGCTCAAAATATTATTATTAACACGTTTGTTTCAGTTATTTTACAAGTTATATGTATGAAAAAATTCACAGTGTTTCTTTAAATGCTGTTTAAGATAATGTCCATGAGATTTTTGCTCTATTTTAAACGAGTCGTGTTTTATTAAACATTTTCGCAATTTTCGCATCGATTTTGTCGCTGTAAATGTTAGCGCTCTCCTCTAATATTCGTAATTTCGTATATCTCCATCTTCTTCTTTTCGGGCCCGGTTGTAGAGCCTTAAAAGCAATTCAGCAAATCGATAGGGGAAATTTGAAACGCAAATCTGGATTAAAAAATGAGTTAATCATGTCACATTTTCACGTTTTTCACGCAATTGCACGCCGCGACGCGACGTAACGAACTTTAAGAGTATTTTTTGTCTGAAAATTTAAGAAGCCTTTTTGTCTGAAAAATTAAAAGTTAATAAAATACTGTTATTAATAAATTTACTAAAAAAAATGAATTAATTTTATAATAAAAATTCATAATTGCTATCTGCAGTTTTTACTAGGTGGGACTGCGCTTCCGGCTGTGGCCGATATTGTTAACCAATTAACAAATAAACTAAATGAACGAATGATTAACGAATAAACCAAACGAACGTTAAACTAAATGAACGAATTCTTTCCGTATGCAAACTGTTTTGTTAACCATTACTAATGCACACCATTACAAATGAACAAATTCATTTCGTATGCAAACTACTCTAATTAGGTCGTAGTTCGCCGACAGTTGAGCGGACACCACAGCATATCTCTTTTGTATTTGAATATCTTTGATTGTAAATGTATAAAAACAGCAGATGATATTTTTAGAAAAAAAAATTCTTTTCGTTATCCTGAACAATTAACATTTGGTCCTGTACAGCATTTCAAATTTCCATGGTTAGTTTCGGCTAAATAGACATTCCCTTAACTGAAATAATGACAGCTTGTGTTCCTTAATTAATCAGATTATAGCAGTAAATTCTAAAATATTTTGCATAATTCGTTGTAACTTTTTTTTAAAGAAAAGAAGTCACGAAGAAACTAGGTTGGCCATCCCAGTTGGCAATACTGTACGCGTCTATGTTTGAACACATTCCCTCCGACGACGGGCACGGGAGTGTCACCGAAGACAATCCGTCTTCAGGAGTTAAATCTTTCTTATTATGTTATCCTGGCAGAACATTGGGATTAATTTTGAGTAATACACTGGGGCCTGACGCGCGAATTGTTCTGATGAATGCCACGGCAGAATTAAACAAGTTACATTCGTCATTGTGATGGAACATTCATGACGAATGTTGCGAGGTGATGAGATTAAATATAAGACTTACGTATAACGTATACCCAAGGAACGTACATCATGCGTACTACATGTGTACGGTTTTTCACATGTTCAAGTTTTTTTGGTGTTAGATAACATCTGAAGAGTGGCAATTTATTATTTAAAAAAGATTAACTTGGTTTCCAATACATGAAATATAAATTGATTTAAAGAAACAAAAAGAAACCCCTGTTAAGGAGTGTTTTGTTGCGGGAGGAAAAAGAGAAGAAGGAAGTTGCGAGGAAGTTTTAAAAGAAATTAAACATTTAAATCTGTTAATACTTTTATTTTTATCTCTGAGTAATTCTCGGGCGAAATTGGAACCATTTAATATTTCTGAATTTTTCAAACAAAAATTCATGGCTATTGGGGTTGTAAACCTAATAACTCTGGACCACGAACAAAATCTCATAAAGGGCCATTAACTAGCCAGTGGCTGAGAATTCAAATTTCGTCGAAAGATGTTCTTACGATCGTACAGGGCGGTTCCAATAAGAAAGATTAATTATAAAAAAATAATATTTTCTCATCTTGGACCATTATTTTTCATCTTATATATCAATGATTTGGTCAATGTTGTTAAATACTCTGAAATAGAATTATTTGCTGATGATGCCAAGCTATATGAGCCAATAAAAAGTCTAAACGATTGCGTCAATTTACAACATGATTTAAACAATATATTTACATATTGCCAACAGAATCAACTATTTCTAAATGTCTCAAAATGTCATCACATTACATTTTCAAGAAATAAAAATAAAACATTATTTAATTATTCGATAAATAACAACAACATTGCAACACTATCAGATATTCGTGATCTTGGAATAACCCTGGATAGTAAACTACAATATAACCTTCATTTACAACAAATCACAAATAAAGCTGCTAAAATGTTGGGTTTTATCATAAGAAACACAAAATTTTTTAATAGTATCAACGTCATTAAGCAACTCTACTTTGCCTACGTACGAAGTCATTTGGAGTTTGCATCAGTTGTTTGGTCTCCATTTTATAAAATCCATACAAACAAAATTGAAGCAATTTAAAACAAATTCCTCAAATATCTTTGTTACAAGTCATATGTAATATTTAATAATTATGCAGAGGCAGCTTCATACTTTAAAATTGATTCATTGAGTGTACGAAGGCATCATATGGATGCAATATTCCTGTATAAATTAGTTAAAAATAATATTCAATGCCCAGAGTTGCTAAATAAAATTCAATTTAATGTACCTGCGCGTACAACACGCTCTTCTGTCCTATTCAGGGTTGATCAATGCAAGACAAACTGTAAGCAAAATTCTTGTCTGAACAGACTATGCAATAGTTACAATAGCATATTATCCAAGGTGGACATTTTCAATTCTGAACTTTCCAAATATAAGGGGTACATAAAATAGTATTTCTCTGATGTTTCATGAATATGTTATGTGTCTATGTTTCTATCGTTTATACTTTAATTTTGTTATGATTTTATTTATATGTTCAATCTGGCTTCTTATGGTTACCAATGTATTGATATTTTAGTTTTATATTCTTAATATTTTGTTTTATAAAATTTTTGATCTCATACTCCTTTACTATAAATATTATTATTTAAAATTTGTTATTATGCCGTTTAATCAGAGGTAAAGTCGCATGGAGGAAATCTATAATTTTTGTATTTTATTTTGGCTACACAAACATGTACAAACTGGAAAAATGTTCTTTGTTGATTTACCGAAAATAAATAAATAATCCGTACCGGCTTTTTTAAATAATAACTCAATATCGATTTTATTTCATTCAAAATTGGCTTTAATTTATACCTACATTCAAAAATGTTGAAAGGCGTGATGATAAAACTAATAAATTATGTAGTTTTTGTGATTATTTTTTGATCATTAAGTATTTATAATTTTTCAATAATGTCTAAGCAAAATAAGAATAAAAAAAATCTTAAATATATTAGTTTGTAAGACCTTAAATAAATAGACAAACTGAAGTATTTTCATGCGCAGACCTTTTTTAAATGATTCTATTTAAACTAAACTTAAAAGAGAAAAAAAAAAACGAAAAATTAAATTAAAACTAAAACTAAAATTAAAACTGAAAAGAAGCTTTCTAAGATAATTTATTGATTTATTTTACTGCAAAAATTTACGAGGACCATGATTATATGATTTGAAATGTATGTTGTATAATACAAAATTTTGTTTGAAAATTTAACGAATCTGCCAACAACCTACGGTAAAACGTTATTGTACAAAAATAAACATATTTTCTCAAAATTTAAAATATAGTTTTACTAGATTAAAGAATAGTCTTTCGAAATATATTTATAATTTTTTGTGGAATACGTCTAAAATTTGATTTAAAAATGACGTATTTCCGGTTTTGTCTGGTTATTCCCTCATAATTCGCTGTAACGTCAGTGTATGTAATTACGACTTTATATTTTTAACCGAAACATGGCTATCTGAAAATATCTCATCAGCTGAACTTGGATTTTTTGACTACAACGTTTTCCGCAGTGACCGTTCTACTTCTTCTGTTAAGTGTAAAGGTGGTGGAGTGATGAAATGCGTAAACAAAAAATACCCCTGCCATATTATAGAAACATTTACCAATGTTTCTGATCAATTGTTCCTGTGTGTTCTACTTGGTACCAAAAAGCTTGTACTTGGTTGTGTTTACATTCCTCCCTCCTCTTCGGTAGAAGTCTATAAGTCGCATACTGCTTCAATTGAACATGTGTCTAGAAACGCTGATTCCCTATTTATTTGTGGCGATTATAATTTACCTAAAATATTGTGGCTGAATGACGATCAAGGTGTCAAAACTCCTTCTAGTAATCTTTCTCCACAAGCTGTTGAAATTGTACATTTTTTTGCCTATTTGAATATGTTTCAAGTAAATCCAGTCACTAACTATCTAGGCTCTTGCCTGGATTTGATTTTCACTAGCATACCAAATGTCATAGTAAGTGAAGCTGATGTCTCTTTGTTACCTTTGGATAAATATCATCCACCTCTCTCTATTAAAATTACACATTTTTTCAAATTTGATTCCTTGAAACCAAATGTCTCTTATCACTACAAATATCTTAACGGCGACTATTTTAATATGAACAAATATCTATCACAGATTGATTGGTCGACACTATTTTTAAATTCTGATATTAATGACGCTGTACTTAAATTTAATGAATGTGTATCACATGCTGTAGAATTGTTTGTTCCTAAGGGGTGTTACTCTCAACCTAAGTTTCCAAATTGGTTTAGCACGAAACTTAAACAGTTAATAATTGAAAAAAAGAAGACTCATAAATTTTTTAAAGACACTGGGAACTTAAGCTTTTATCATAAATTTTCTCAATTAAGGGAACTGTCCAAAATCGAATCAGCCAAATGTTATAAATATTTTGTAGAAGTTACAGAGACAAAGTTACTGCAAAATCCTAAACAATTTTGGCAATTTGTTGCGCAAAAGCGTACTGATAATGATCTTCCTTCAAGTATGTATTATTATGAAACTCATGCTACTAAAGGCCATGATATCGCCAACCTTTTTGCCAAACACTTCTCCTCTGTATATTCTGATGCATCATGCAACATCCCTCCACTTAACTATGACCATAATATTGACTTAAATGATTGCCAAATTACACTTAAGGAGGTTTACCAATCCTTAAATAATCTCTCTAACAAAAAAAGTACCGGACCTGATGGCATTCCAGAAATCTTGCTAAAAGAATGTAAATATACACTATCTAACCCAATTTGTATGTTGTACAACTTGTCACTTTCATCTGGAACATTTGCTGACTCATGGAAAATTTCATATATTCGACCCATTTTTAAGTCCGGAAACAAGTCGAATATTGGAAATTACAGACCGATATCAATTATATCTAATATTCCAAAGATATTTGAGTCGATAATTACAAAGAAAATTACTCCTGTTTTCAAAAGTGTTCTAATTGAGGAACAGCATGGATTTAGATCGGCGAAATCTACAACAACAAATTTACTTTCCTTTACAAGTACCATTGTGAAAGCCTTAGAAGATAACACTCAGGTTGATGTTCTATACACTGACTTCTCCAAAGCCTTCGACAAAGTTAATCACCGTATTCTCATGGCCAAACTTTATGCTATAGGCATTAGAAACCCTTTGTTATCATTCTTTCACTCTTACTTGACAGATAGAAAACAAAGGGTTAAAATAAATAACTTTGAATCCTTTAACATTGATGTTACTTCCGGCGTTCCCCAAGGAGCCCATTTGGCCCCGCTTCTTTTTAACCTTTTTATTAATGATATCACAAAAGTTTTTTCTCACACACGTTTCTGGCTATTTGCTGATGATAATAAGATTCTTAAGATTATTAAATCCCACCTTGACTGTTTACTATTTCAACTTGATATTGATTCATTTAACGATTGGTGCAAAATTAACTGCATGGAACTTAATGTTGATAAATGCAAAATTTTGTCCTTTTATAGAACCGAAAAACCTATTCAGTTTGATTATAAACTAAATAGTGTTTGTCTATCTACTGTCACATCTATCCAGGACCTTGGGGTCACTCTAGACTGCAAACTTTCTTTCCGTGATCACATAAATAATATCGTAAATAAATCACTTAAACTACTCGGCTTCATTCATAGAATTACCTCTGACTTCAAACATATAAGTACACTTAAAACTCTTTACTGTTCGCTGGTTCGCCCTCACCTTGAATATGCTAGTGTCATTTGGTCTCCTTTCTACGCTGTCCACATTTGTCACATCGAATCCGTACAACATCGTTTCCTAAGAGGAATTGCTTGGAGGTTGGGTCTTGAAAGAGGCAAGTACTCATATGATGAAATTGAACACATTTTAAACATGCCTTCTTTAGAAAAACGTAGAAAGGACTCTGATCTCATTTGCATATTTAAAATTATCAACAGTATTACAGATACACCTGCATTGTTACAACTCATCCAGTTTAACATCCCTTCCCGTAGGATTCGAAATAATGAATTGCTGTTCCTCAATCAACATTCTACTAATTACGGATACCATTCTCCCTTATCCAGAATGTCGAGACTTGTCAACGCAAGTCAAAGCATTGATTTTTTTGGTGTAAAACTAAATGACTTTCGGCAGTCGTTACGCAATATTTAAATGCTTCTTCATGCTTTGACTTGTAGTGTCTCTATATGTACTTTTTATATTTTATATTGTCATTGCTATTAATTTTTATGTGCTCTCCCTTCACTGTCATCTCTGTTTTTTTATTTTTATTCGTGTTATTATTATGTTTTTAATGGACTGTTGTCCGTAAATTAATAAATAAATAAATAAATAATAGACATCATCAATTTTTACAGATTTTCTCATCAATAAGTTATGCGTTATCAAACTTCTGCTTTCTAGAATCTGTTATTATTCTTGAGATGAAACATTTAGACTGAATTAATGTACGTTTTGAACGACATCCATTGACTAATGGTACTTACTTACGTAAAGACAAATTACTTCATGACTGCACAATTCAAATTTATCAGGAACATATTGCAGATACCGAAAACTTCGTTTTATTGTGAAAGATATCTAACCCACGTCTATATAAACCTAAATATGTGTATTGATGCAATCAATTTGAAAGGCGGGTTTGGGTACCGCCAACCCAGGAATTTATTGGATAACCATCACCTCCGCCATAAGTCACCCCGAGAGGTTCGCCATGTTTGGGGACTTACAGGGTTCCCAGGGTCATGGGGTGAGGTTTGTCTAGTTTTTGGCGGCTGATGCGTCTGCCCACTTACTATGTGGCGGAGTGGATCGGGAGAGACTGGTTGAGAGAGACCATTTGGCCTCTCCAGCGGGACTCTCTCGACCCATCACCATAAACCGCAGTGAGAGGGATGGATTCATACGTCCGTCTCTCTTAGACCCACTGACCCCAGATTCATAACCACCCCTCAATTACTTCCCAAAACTTCCTTTCTTCATTTTCTTAAAAAGACCCTCCACACGGAATCCCCAAAGACAGGCCCTGGAGGAAATGTTTTCCTCAGGATCTTCCGTGTGGAACTAATGCAATAATGAAATATATCAGGAACACAGTCAAAGCAAACTCCGAATACTTCGTTTTATTGTGGAAGGTATCTAACCAACGACTATTTAAGCCTAAATAGATGATATTGATGAATTCAACTAATAAAAATTGTCAGGATCATGACTCATACAGAATATGTCATTTTAATGTGGCAGGAATCTATCCAACTACTATCGAAGCCAAATCAAATGGTATAACAACCTCACTACAGAGTTCATTCATATCTTATATTATATCAATGGCTTTCAAGGAGAGTCTGACAGTTAAATCAAATCTAAATTTTGGCCCAGCAAGTCATGCGGTCTGCCCCTCTACCGGGGGTCGCTCTCGCTAGGATGGGTGGCTCTCGGATGGAATTCTAGGGGAAGCAATTAAATATCTTCTCCAGTCCTGCACAGAGAAGGGACGATGTGCGGGGCTCTGTTCGCATTTAGCCACTTAAATATGCATATATTGGCGGATCAACTGTAAATTCAATTTGGAGGGTGGCGGACACTTGGCTCACGATTCGAATTGGCTTGACATGTCCTTCATGCTCGAAGTCAAGCGTTATTATGAGCCACCTTTCCGTTCAGCAGAAAACTTGGGGTCATGGTATAAGGCGGGAATGGATTACGGTCTCGTAAGAGGAAACCAAAATCAATGACTTTATCCTGAAACAATACTATGTTAAACGTATATTTATGTATATATTTTGAAAAAAAAAATGTTAACCATTGTGCAAATTATCGTAATTTGTTAATCTATTTGAGCTTGAGATGTTAGTAAGTTTCTAAAGGTCTTGATGTGGTGAACTGGCCAGGTAGAAACAATGCCAGATTATTATTACAAGGGCATGCCTAAATGGAAGTTTCCACAGTTATTCTCAGACCGAAGACTTAAGATTTAGAAAGAGATTGAAGCAGGACAGGAAGACAGAAGTCAGGATGGCAGAATTATAGATGAAAGGCTTTGGATCAGCGCCGATTTGACATAATTATTGAGCAGGCTTAAAATTAATACCAGGATGTCACTAGTCACCAGTCACTAAATATAATAATTATCAGAATTTTGACCAAACGCTGACGGGCCGTAGAGAGTCGGTAGTTAACGGGGACTGTAATTTTTGGAAGCGGCAAAAGTTAAAAAATTCAAAATTGATTGTTGGAAGAAAAGAAATTGTTGGGCGATTTGATGACAAGGTCAAATGAGCGCAAAAGGTTCAAATATGTTACTACCTCTTAAACCGCCTTATACACCATGGTAATGGTGTATAAGCAATGTTTTTATTTTTCAAAACTTTCAATATTTACGCCGCGTTTTTTTTAAGGGAGAACTTGTTTATTTCGTTAAAGATTTTAGCTTAAAATAGAATGTTTTCCCTGCTTAAAAATGCTGATGGCAGAAATAATACCTTTAACCTATTTTCGACCGTAAACAACAATTCAGCATTCTTGGCCTCACCACTTGGTACAAATATATACCTACCTTCTAAGTTTTAGCTAACAATGTTCTAGTAATTCAGAATTGTGCGAGGTAGGCTAAACGAATGACAGCTAGCGGTGGTATCCCTAGGAATATTAAACGTCGCGGTTGTGAATGAGTGAGTGTGAGCGAGTAAGGCCCCGAATGATGGATTCACCAGGGCTTTAAAGTGGGGCCTTGCCGGGGGCGGTCTCGAAACAAACCCATCTGTGGTCAGGCGGGGGCGTAGTGTTGGCCTCTTAGTTGGAAAGTTAAAAACGGTTTGACGTTTTTAATATTGGAAGGATTGGATGTTTTGACTGATTGTATTGAGGTGTAAGCAATGTACCTACCTACTTCGGAGTGTACGGGGAACATATTTTTAAGCCGAATGTAATTAAATATATAAGTCAACAACTGATAAGTCAACAAGTAGGTTTTTGTCAAGTGCCGGAAAAAAAGAAAATTACCTGCCTATCTTATGTTCGAGACGATTTTGGAATGTGAACGAGACAAAGGGTTTGCGCCTAGAAATAGTAGTCTAGCATTTAATTTTCTATGATTATCCTGTGGGAAAATGGCGTGATAGTTGGTGGGACGGTGCGACGCTCACATAAATGATATTATCACATTTTATTTTTAATTTTTTCATTTTTTATTATTATTAAGTTAAAAGAAATATAATATTTCGCTTTCTTAACTTAAATACAGAGCATATAAGTAATACAAGCATATAAGAAGAGCATATAAGTAGTACAAGTATAGAAGTAATATTTTTAATTTTCTATTTTTTTAAAGGTTTTTATATTCGTTTCTCTTTTTAGGTTATCTGGAAGGAGATTATATATGTGAACTCTCTCGTGGCCAATACTTCTCTTGCCACTTTCAGTCTTGACAGTATTTGTATACAATTTATTGTGTTGTCTAGTATAATGTTCGTGTACTTGTAAATGTTGTGTTTGTGTGTGTAAGTCCATTTTGTATTTTGTAGATTAAAAGACATATGTTATATGCAATGTTCTTATTTTCATTATTATATACCATATATTATATTGTCTATTTGGGTACCGCCACCTGGGTACAATTTATTGCATAACCAACACCTCTGCCATAGGTCTGAGGTTTGTCACCTTCCGCGTGGCGTGGGTGGGCCAAATCGAGATAGACTGGTTAACGATGCCTTTAGACCTCTCCAGCCGGATTCTCTCGACCCATTGCCTTTGCACCGCAATTGTATTAATGGATTTATCATATCATTTATGACTCTCCTGAACACAGATTATTATACTACCAATCCCTCATACTTTTATCCTTCCCAGAACTTCCTATCCTTCCATTTCTTAAAAAAACCTTCAACATAGCTACCTCTAAGATGACATGCCCCGAAGGACATTATTTTCCTAAGGGCCTTGTGGCGGAGCTAATGTGAAAACTCATGTATCTTTATCATATCTACGAAGAATTACTACACGTAGACATCTTTCAAGATTCTTAAATAACAGAAAATTTTGAAAACAACGTTACAGACCTAGTGATGAGGACTAGGAAAATAAGGGATAATATTATTCTGCTATAATTTGTTAATAATATAAAAAGTAAAAAAAAAAAAATAATAATAAAACTCGTATTAGATATTGAGCGTTTCATTGAGTAATTTTTGTTATTACCCTTAAATTACAACAAAAGGATTTTATTGATGCATACACAATCAAGCAACATTTTTCCAAGCCCGAAGCAACGACATCGATGTTTAACTGTATTATACGATCAAAATTAGAATACGCTTCTGCTGTTTGGGCCCCATACCAGAAAAAAAAAATAGATTTATTAGAACAAATCCAAAAAAAGTTTCTAAGGTATCTTTATATGAGAATGCATGGTGAATACCCGCGATTTATGCATCATCTAGATTTGTTATCTGAAACGCGCTTCGAAAGTCTCCATTTTAGAAGGAATGAGACCCTAACAGTCACACCTTTCAAAATTATAAACTATTACATTGACAGCCCATACCTCTTAGAATGCTATAAATTGTTCGTACCGAACAACTACTGCCAGGGTCGCCACCATGACTTGCTCTATATCCCTCATGGCAGAACAGACGTTGTGGCCCAACATAGCATGACAAGAGGTATGGTGCTGCTAAATGATATTTCTAGGTCTCTTGACATTTTCAACATTAGTCTTGAAGGTTTCAAGAATAATTTTAGGCAAGGACTCTAAAATATGTATTTTTGTAATTTATTTTCTCATGTATATGTTATGTGTATTGTAATAGGATTAAATCAATCTGTAATGCACAAAAAAAAAAAAAAACATTTTTCAAAAATATTTCATATAATAATCGGGCATATTATGATTAGGTCACTTTCAATTAAAATAATTTGTGATTCGGTGAAGTGACTAACATATTTCACTTTACCCCGGTTGTGGTGTGCAAGGACTTGGGGAAAGGGAAGGAGAACTATTAGGGGAAGGTTGATAGTACCTGGCGATTTGAAGCAATGTTATTCTGAATGGCAGAATCTCAACATTGTGATATTGAGATGTGTTCCATTTGTTTAAAAGAGAAATTTCCCTCATACAGGAGGCCCTGAGGAAAATATTTTCCCTCAGGGCCTATGCCATCTTTGGGGATGCTGTGTTGAGAGTCTTTTAATAGTGAGGAAGTTCTGGTAATGAAAAGGGTACGAGGGGTGGGTTGGAATCTGTGGGTCAGTGCGTCCAGGAGTAATGGACGCATGAATCTATCCCTCCCACTGCGGTGCAAGGTGATGGGTCGAGATAGTCCAGCTGGAGAGGTCAAAGGGTCTCTTTCAAACAAACCTCACCCCATGAACCCGGCCACCCCTGCTAAGTCACCAAATGTAGCGAACCGCATAGTCTAGCTCTTTATTTTATACAGAACTCACTTACATAAAATGATACCTAAAAAGTTATTTGTGTAAGGAACCGTTTATTTCTGCATTGAAATGTTGTACCCACTCCATTACCAAAGTCTGCCCTACCCTGTATTGTATATCAGTTTTAAACACCATTTTATCGGAAACTGATGTGGCCAACGTACATAAGGGCAACCACAGCAACTTACATACAATTGACGTTACTTCTGGCACACCGACACCCCCACAACACACTTGTATTGGTGTATTCTGCAATGGGTGTTCACGACAATACTAACACAACAAAAATGGGTCGAGATAGTTCAGCTGGAGAGGTCAAAGGGTCTCTTTCAAACAAACCTCACCCCATGAACCCGGCCGCCCCTGCTAAGTCACCAAATGTAGCGAACCGCATAGTCTAGCTCTTTATTTTATACAGAACTCACTTACATAAAATGATACCTAAAAAGTAATTTGTGTAAGGAACTGTTTATTTCTGCATTGAAATGTTGTACCCACTCCATTACCAAAGTCTGCCCTACCCTGTATTGTATATCAGTTTTAAACACCATTTTGTCGGAAACTGATGATGCCAACGTACATAAGAGCAACCAGAACAACTTACATACAATTGACGTTACTTCTGGCACACCGACACACCCACAACACACTTGTATTGGTGTATTCTGCAATGGGTGTTCACGACAATACTAACACAACAAAAAAACCGCAGTTTTATTTTCTTAGTTCAAAATACTTTCACAATCAGAATAGAAAAGAATT
Organism: Limnephilus rhombicus; assembly: GCA_929108145.2. Lineage (NCBI taxonomy): Eukaryota > Metazoa > Arthropoda > Insecta > Trichoptera > Limnephilidae > Limnephilus > Limnephilus rhombicus. Next base: position 26,814,860 of record OV815273.1, on the reverse strand, counting down.
CTTACAAAATTGTAATAATAACGCTGCAAAAGCGGCACTTAAATATTTAACTCTAAAATAAAACACGACTAAGAAAGGGGTAGAATTTTAATTAGAACATTAAAGTGAAATGACGAAGGCTGCAATATATCAAGCAGACAGCGGAACTCTCACGGCTGACCGGTTTCGAATAATTCGGATTTATCTCCCGGGCAGATTATAAGATGGAAGTATTCTAAGTACTTCAAATACCTAGGTCGGAATAATGAAGAGTTCAAATGCAAGAAATCGGATAAGGATTTGAAAGGGATGTGATTTTGCAATGTTCGCAGAAGAATTTATTCAAGTAAGCTGCTAAATTTGATTCGATAAAACTGCTTCTGTCGATTTTTGATAAGGTAATTTTAACACTGGAATGTAGTTCAAGAACAGTTATTACTTTGCACACCTGAAAAATTTTATAAAAATATTTGTTGATTAACAGCAACAATATAAAATATCTAAATGGTTAAATATAAATAAACTGGACTGAAGTTTAACTTAAAGCAAATTCAGGTAAAAGAGTAAACGAACATATTACCCTAAATAAACTACCAAAATCTAGAAGAAGTAGAAGAAATGAAATGGTTGGGAATTATAATCGATGAAAAATTAATACTTTTAAATATATATTAAAAATGAAGCTTTGATATGTCAACTAAAGAAATTGAAAAAAGGTTAACTTCTAGGATCAAGAGAAAATTAGACCTTAAAACAAGAAAATTGGTCTACAACACCACTGTGTCACACGCATCCCACCTGAATTACTGCACTTGTATAATTTTGCTGAGCCATAAAACATACCTAAGTTAAAACAATAGAAATTATTCAAAACAGAGGCATGAAGTCTACATTCTGCTGTAGCAGATATCGATCGTCCAAATACAAAGTTTAGAGTTAATGAGGAAAGAAATATTCAAATGCTCTCCATAAATATAATATCTAATATATAAAAATCTAGTATCACGGTGTTTGTGGTAACACTCCTCCGAAACGGCTTGACGGATTTTTATGAAATTTTGTATGTTCATATATTTGGTAGGTATTAAAGTAGAATAGGTTTTAAAGTATATTTCATGCCGCTAGGTGATTAGGGTGTCCCTAGCAGAAAATAAAATTCTATTTTTATGTCATTTTTTTTTGTATTTTTTTTTTTATTTGGCATCAAAATCTTTTTTTTTATTTACCTCAAATATTAACCCTCCTACCCCCACACTCCCATTTTTTAATCACGATTTTAGTATTTTTGTATGAACAAATTAAACCGTCTTTCGTATTTCAAACAGAACGAAATTATTTACGTCGTTGAATGACAATGGCGCTACGCCCGCCTCATCGAACTTTCATCCACACACGCGCAAGACATTCACGAAAAGCGTTGCGTCATTTTGATATTTCATTCGGCATCATGTTATCTCGTGGGCAAACCATCGAGCTTATTTGTGTTGACTAAAGACGGACTGACGAAAAATATCATGCACTCAATTGCTCTTCGAAATTCATATTGATTTTCTTTATTTCATTTTCCTACTTTTGTGTTTTTTTTTTGCTTTTATCGACGGTCATCGTCTATAGCGCTCCATTTCTCTTTCTGTTATAGATACCATCCCCACCCACTTACAATACATTCGTTATTTTGTATTTAACAGCTAGTTATTTATACATTTTGAAATATCCCACTAGTAATAACATTGTGTCTAATTCACTACAAGTTTTTCTGTATTATGATTAATTTATTTGTGTATGAGTAATCTCAGTATTGTATTAGATACATGTACACTTTTACACATAACTGCACATTCAACTCAAATTTAGATTTTTTGAGATGTCTTACATGAACTCGAACTGGACGATCGACATTCTAGGATAAAAACAATGTAACGCAAACTCAATATTCTAAGTCTATTTCAACGTTTTTTCTATATACCCTAGTCTATATTTATTTATAAGTTATAAAATAAAACGTTATCGGATTATATATAAAATATTAATAGTACAGTTCATTGCTATTTGGGCAATTGAACTTCTGTACTAAAGGTTTTTAAATGTTCAAAGAACCCCCTTTAAATATTAAAGAAACTAAAAGTTTTGCAGTTTTTCGTGTGTCACGTCTCAACGTTATGAAGTCCAAATTTTAGGATGTAGGTTAAGTAATTTATTTATTTTATTTTATATCCTAAAAACTTCTATATAAATATAGGTACCTAATATAACTTTAACAGGAGAAATATTTTTTTACATGAGAAAGAAAAATAAAAATCTAATTACACCATACAAAAAATACATACATGAAATGAAAATACACGAACAAAAATTTAAAAAATACAGTGATGAGATAGGTTTACAAAGAAACAACCGAAGGTATGTAATAGGTTTGGAATAGGTTTTTAATGTTTTTAATATTATTATAGTACTTTTAGAAAAGATTTACACAAGACATGTAAAAAGATGTATAAATAAAATATACAGAAATAAAGTAAGTCTTTTAAAAATATTACATTATATAGAGGAAGAGGAAGGTATTAAAATCGAAAATTTTGCTGAAATCGAAAACTGTCTGCAGGTGTATTTAGTAACCCGATCTGAATAGCCAGGTAATTCTGAACCTCTTTCTTTTTTTTTCCATTCCCCTTCACTCCTTCCTTTTTTTCGCCATATGTATTTCCAATAGTTCCTGGTGCTTGAAACTCTTCAAAGAAAACCTCCAAAGACTCCCAAAAGGTTATCTGAAAACATTTCATTTTCTTTTGTTAAAAACGAGATCTGCCTAAAAGTATTTGAGTGAGTCACTACATATTCAAAAACCTACATTAAAATAATTCACACTCCGTATTCTAAATTGTCTCTGTTTAAGCGCCCCCTTTCCTAATCTTAATTGCTCATTCGACTTCGCAGCAGTCATTCGTGGAGTGTTATTCCTCCTTCATTATTGTCGACTGGTCCCGCTCTGCTCAGCGGAGTATGAATCCTGAGATATGGACCTCCTCTCCTCCTTATACTAAAGATCCCTCCTCCTTCTCTATGCTTCCTCATTAGGTTCACGCCGAAACTTGGCGGGAAAACCGAACAAGAGCCACCGCCATCTTGTTCCACTTCTTGTCATTTCCCGCCCTCGAATGTCTGAATTCTAATCTAGTTTGCTGGAAATTCGTTTAGATGTTGTTCGTTATGCAACTCCATATTGCATTTGTTAATGACGAGCCAATCACCGGGGACTTGCCCATTTCGAAATAATTAATTTAAAACGACCAATCTGCATACATTATAGGTCAAGAAGAGTTAAGTACCTTAAAGTGATCGTTGAATCAGAAGACGCTGTTTCATAGTTCGAAGTACAAATGAAAACTGCAATTTGTTCGTCCTTGTCTGTTTGACCGTACGGAGTAGGAGTATGGCATCCCCAATAATTGGGGAATGTTATAACCCTTAAATGAGCGGAGAAGGGATGAAAATGGGCAGAGAACGTTACGAAGTACCAGGCTATTCGGATCTGGTCACTATATACATATTTCCTCATATACATTTAATAAAAATTATTATCGCTCACCGCGGATCGAAACCGTTATCTCCGGAACTGTAGCCGAAGATCTCAACCACTCCGGTCAATGACATCGACTTTTTCTACTGTTCAAAAATAAAAAAAAGAATGCTAAAAGTACTTAAACCGGGTAGCGAGTGCAAGATATATTATTACACGGGACCTACCTTTATCTACTCTTTTTTTTTCAGTGATGCACCCCTATTCGATTTTAAAAGCATGTTTTTTCACGCTCAGGGAAAAATCACATGGCGCCGTGAGGCCGAAGTGCACTTAGTGAAATTTCGTTATTAAAACAATTCGAATTAATATTTGTTTCATCGTTTAGTTTGCCGATCATCAATCAAATTCTATAAACAAAACGCGTGCAAACGATATTATTATTCTAGTAGGTACTTTGGTTATTTTGCGTCAGGTTTTAATGGCGTATTTTAGTTCTACTAAATGATAAGCTGATCCAGTTAATAGCAATTTGGTGTGCGGATATGGGTATCGCTGCCCCGTGAACCATTTATTTTCTGCCGTAGGTCACTAAAGTGGTTCGCTACGTTTCATGACTTAGCTGGGGTGGCTGAGTTGATGGGGTGAGTTTTTACCGGATCTTGGCGGTGGTAGCGTCTGCCCATCAACTGCGTGGTAGGCCGAATCGGGAGAGACTGGTTGAGAGACCTTCTGACCTCTCCAGCAGAACTCTCTCGGAACATCGCCTTGCACCGAAATGAGAGGAATAGGTTCATACGTCTGTCACGCCTGTATACACTGACTTCTCTCATTCCCTTTTCCTTTCCAGTAGTCAGTACGTCCTCTCCTTCCGTTTATAAAAAGACCCTCCTGAGGAGATCTTTTTTTCATTAGCTCCTGTGTGGAGCTAATAAAAAAAATACAAAAAAAATAATATTGTCGGTGATGCAAAAGAGTGGACTCTTTGACCATTTGGGGTATGTTGTAAGGCTGAAGGAAGTTGTGAGGAGTAGATGATAAGATAGATGAAGGTTGTGAAATACCTACCTGGTCTTTTGGTTAATAAATACAGCTAATTAACTGATGAGACTGGTGGTAGGTACCTACCGGTTCGGAACATGCCCCAAGTGGTATTAAATATTATTATTTTAAAATGATATTATATCAATCAAATTTGTTAATACTTACGTATTTGGTATACGATCCCACAAAGTCCAGAAATAAGAAACTAAATCATTTATTGAAATTATACACAAACATAACGCTAATGACTGAAGGTAAAGGATTAAATAACTTGTTTGTGGTTCCAGGCCAACTCAAAATTAACTCAATTCGACATCTCTTTGAAAAGTCATTTAAAGCTATAATTTTTTTTTAAATATCCCATAACCTAAACTAACGTAACCTATTTAACCATTTTTTTCCATCACAGTTCATTCTGAGTTGTCCGGTCACGGTTTGTAACCTCCTAACGAAGAAGGTAGTTTTTGGATTTCTTTACTGTTGTCATATTATACGTTTTATAACTACCTCTTCAAAACCTGTATGAACGATTATACAATAATTTTACTATTAATGTTGGATAGTTTTGTTAAGTTGAGCATTACTGTTTTGAATCATTTTGATAGCCAATTAAGTGAGCTTTCATAAATAATTTGAAATACGCGTTAACCATTAATTTATTGTGATTGAAAATTTATACATGGTTTGATCGATGAGTTGTTAGTTTTGGTAATTATTTTATTAAGTTATCAACACCACCATCGTCATCGTATTATGTTGGATATTTATTGAGTTGGACAGAGGCTTCTCCAAGTATTTCCCATCTTATTTCAGTGACTAAACATAAAAAGCCTTTTGTCGTGTTTTCACTAGCATTTTTTGACGATAAAAAAATGTTCGCTTTGTATTTAGAATTATTTATTTGAAAGAATGATTGTTATATGTACATTATCTTTCCATCGAGCTTGTATATGTACATCATACGAGTAGGTATGTAATATTTGGAAAATAAATAACGCACACTTTTTTATTTGCAACGTGTACTCCAAGATATATTTTTATTTAGAAGATATTAAGTTAAATATTAACTAGACTCATTCTGAAACCATACGAAAGAAGAAGAAGAATTCTAATAGAAAAAAGTTCGATTCCGACTCCAGCGAAAAAAAGGTTATGAAAACACATTACTACGATTTCGAAAATAACAGGACAAAATTACCTTTAGTTATATACATGTTTTTTTTTTATTTAAATTAACTCCACCCAGGAGGCCCTGAGGAAAATGATACCCCTCATGGCCTATATAGACTTTGGGGATGCTATGTGGAGGGTCTTTTAAGGAAAGGAACGAGAGGAAGTTCTGGAAAGGAAAATAATATAAGGGGTGGGTAGGAACTGGGGGTCAGTGTGTCCAAGAGTGACGGACGTATGAATCCATCCCTCCCACTGCGGTGCAAGGAGATGTTCCGAGAGAGTAGGTACGGCTGGAGAAGTCAAAGGGTCTCCCTCAACCGACCACTTTCTCCCGATCCTGTCTGCCAAGCAGCTGGTGGGCAGACGCATCCGCCGCCAAGACCCGGACAAACCTCATCCCAAGAACCCAGGCACCCCTGCTAACTTAAAAAACGTAGCAAACTACTTGGGGTGACCTATGGCAGAAGTGATGGTGATCCAATAAATGGTTCCCGGGCGGCAGTACCCAAACCCTCCTCCCAAATTGTATACAGTCGGTTTAGAGAAAATACGGTATACATACATACTTTCATAAAATGTAACTAAAGCAGCAGAGAATATCTACCGCCGAATAACAAAAGTTTTAAACATATTTTCATTCAAATGCTTCAAGAAAAAACTACTTGTCTGTATACTGTGTTATACCAGCGTAGGTGCAAGCACAAAACTCGTCACGGTAAATAAATTCGTTTGATATCCATCCCAACTTGTTATTAAACTAGCAGACCCGGTCACACGTTGCTGTGGCTAACGAAATACAACGCCATTACCCAACCTTTATAAAATCCACACCACCCGCTTGCCAGCTGCCCGCAGCCCGCTGCCTGAATTGAATATTTGAATTTCACGACTTTTCTCTACTACAATAAGCATGTAAGACCTTCCCCTTGAATCACTCTATCTATTGGTGAAAACCGCATGAAAATCTTTTTAAAAGATCTATGCGCACATACATTTTGAGCGACTTCATTTTATACTATGTAGGTATGCAATTCGAGCGATCGCCACTAATTATACAATGCTTGCAACGCAACACTGGATATTTGAAAAGGGAAAAATCAAATACTGCTTACTCTAGAACATCTATTTTCCAATTTCTTCCGTAGAACGAATTTCAAAAGTGACTATAGTACGGCCTGCCAGACGTTTTAAATCGCACAAAAATATGTTTTCTTTGAATTTCTCGGCTTTTCTCTAATATAATTTGCATGTATTATACATATAAACATTTCTCTTCAATCACTCTATCTATTGGCGAAAACCGTATGAAAATCGTTGCTTGATTTAAAAGATTAACGCGCACATACATTTTGAGCGACTTCATTTTATACTATGTAATGATGATGTTTTTTAAGTCCACTTTTGGTTTGACATTTTAGTAGAAATTGCACAAAAAAATAAATTTTACAACTATTATAATTTCGGCGGGCCAACTGTCGGGGGAACAACTACTATCGGGTTACCCAATAGTATGTACCTACCTAATATATTATAAGAACCAAAACTGTACGAATGTAAGCTTTTAATATCTCATTCGTGGATAAATGCAAATATAAGGATTGAATTAAGCAACTTTGTGACCGAAGAGTTGTTACATTAATTTAATGTTGAAATAATTAAAAATTCATCGTAATTAATTAATTTGTCTATTTGGGTTAATTTTTTTCGAGGCAACCCAAGCTTTGGCTTTTAAAGTATCGTGGCAACCATTTGGTAGTATTAATTTGTAGTAATTTTGAAGTAGTAACAGCGCTTCGTCAACTTCTACCCCCCACAGTTCGGGTTCCAATCCTAAAAAATACCTTTTTGTGAGCACCCTTGGAGGTCTCATTTAACAAAATTTAGACCTAAAGATTACCGAAATAGTAAAGGAATGCGTTTTTCTTGGTATTTCTAAACCAACATCATCGCCACTAGACACTTGAGGTCAGGTTTGTATGTAATCAGAAAAGTATGTACTTATTGGACATTAGACAATGCCCAGATCTTATTGAAGGAAGAAGTGTTTTCCAAAACAGAATTCAGTTGAGGTCCGTCAACTTTTAAAAATTTTATTTTTATTTTTTATGTGACACCTTTCAAAAACGCCCACGTCTGTCCGTGTTCCGCTCGCGTTCGTCGAGTTTTGCACACGTACTAGCTCCTTCGGACAGACTCTATTGAGACTCTTTCTAGAATAGACTCAGCATGACTACATTGCGTTTGTGCATTCTAGATGGCAATTGGTCGGTTAACAACGGATTGTCAATCAGACGGACCGTCATATAATACGTATTTTAGGGCTTCAGCTCAGAGGTGACTGTTAGGAACTCTCGAGTGAATTAAGGAAACGCAAACTCACTGTAGGCTGAATTGATGATGTCCATATAAATTTCACATTCCACATAAAATTCAGTTCCAATTGTGCACAGATTGTATGGTCACCAACAGTTTTATTTGATTTTTTTAGTAAACTGGTGTTTTATCACTTGCATTCGAGAATACGAAAATGATAGACACTGAATCATGTAAACAATGTTCGCGTGTTGAAGTTTGTCACTTCACTGGTTTGCAATTTTACTATGTAGGTAGAAGAAAGTATGTTGGTTGGTAGGAATGTAGGAAAAGGAAGGAATATTCCCAAACAGTGACTCCCAAATTCAATTGTTTAACATACTTGAGATTTGTACAGGGTTAGCTGCTGGTCACTATTGAAGAATCTGCTAGCACTCCACAAGATGCCCAGTGGCTTGAAAGACAGATTTACTAGGGCTTCTATGGAGCCTTGATGAACCGGTCTGAGACACTTACTCTAGCATTTGCCCACACTTTTGATTTAGGCGTGATGTGTTTTAGCTCCCGGAAATCTTCTTCTTCCAACCTCGCTAGGTCGCCCAGCATGTTGTCTTTGTGGCTTTTCCTTGGTCTGCCTCAATGCCTAGTACCAGATGGCTTGGAACATCATCTTAATGCTTCTGGTTGGAACATAATCATATTAAAACACAAAAGTTACACTGAAATTCCGCAAAACACCGAAAATAATTTAAATAAACACAGTATCCACCTATTTAAAGTTCACTTATACTGGGTGTTAAGGGACGAACTTGACTCATTTTAACCAGTGATTTCTGACATTATTTGAAGTAAAAATTAGAAACGAAATTTTGTTTCCTTTTACATTTTTTTTTGTTTTAAACTTAAAACGTAAAAAATCATTACGTATTGGACAGTTAGGGCCGGGGTGAGGGGTTGGGTAGTTTCTGGGCTGAGTGATCAGTAATGACACAAGGAAGATTTTTTGTTTGGTTTTGAAGAAGAAAAAAAAAATAAACGAACACAACAAAAAGCACCAGAGACCAAAAATTTATTTACTTCTTTACTCCACAAGATGTCAGGAATCAGTGGTAAAGTCTTACGTCCCTTAACACCATGTATAAAGCTTCGAAGGTTTCGAAGTCTGCAGTGTATCTAATTTTTGTATCTTCCCTTTGTTTTCACTATCTAAAGTCGTTCATTTCACAGTGCGCTTCACTAGTTGTAAATAATAAAATAATTTTTTTTAAACATTTAAATTTAACACCATTTAAAAAAAATAGTGAGTTATATAAGAGTAATCGCCCGATAAAATATTAATTTTTTATGATTCTAAGGTCATCGGTTCATGGGGAAACTGAAAAAAAAAACAGTGGGCGACTCAAGAATTTCATTGGCGGTCCGCACACAAGACCAGTTGTCAAGGGCGACGCGGTGACTAGTAATGCTGGTCGCCTCGGCCGTCGCGTTTCAGTTGCCATGTTGACAGGTTGCATGGTAGCAGCTCACGACCTGATATATTTTCGAGTAATTTGCGATATGTCAGATCAGAAAAATAACGATTTTGTTCAGGAGGTAGATAAATTGAGTTGTGTCGTGAATTGAGTTGCCAATCAGTTTTCGGTTTCTCCATGAGCGATGGCCCTTTCTTTATCACTTTTCTGTATTAGAAAAGATTATTTTTATAATTCGCCAATAACGAAATTATAATATACTCGTACTTTTACAATTTTGAAAACTCCAAGTAAATCACATTTTTTATATCGGAAAAATCTTTAATTTGATAACTGGCTTAAAGTGATATTTTTAATTAAAATTATTTAATGAACAACTACGTATTTAAACAAAGTAAAGTAATATTGGTTGTCCGCAGTACGAAATACACCATAATTCAATGCGTTAGTAATACGTGTTCACGCTTATATTGCCGCAGTATTACGATTAACAGACGCGATTGGATTATCAACGAATTAATGAACATTGCTGGCTTTCAAACGTTATTAAGTAATTAGTTGAATAAATACATCAATAGGTACAGAACTTCGTGCATTGAGGCCAGATGAAAATACTGATTATTTGAATGTAGTGGAACTCAAATAATCACATGAAATTTAATTTTTAACGCGACATGATTATTATTATTATTTTTTTTTTCATAATATTTTATTTGTAATAGATTTTTGGTTTTTTGGGCTACCACACTAGGCCAATGCCCGTGTTGTGGTATTCATACATTTAATATTTTATTGAAACAGAAATACATAAAAGTAAGTGAAAAATAAAGAGAAAAATCATATTTTAAAGAAAAATAGAAATAAAAATATAAATTAAAATTTTGAAATAAAGAAACAAATAATAAGATTTAGATAAGTTTTAAAATTTTCACGGCCAAAAGCATTTTCGTTATTTGTTTTTGGGGTGTTATGCCGTGTTGCGCTACCTCCTTCTTTAACCAACGTTTCGGACATCGTTGCAGTGTCTACCCCGATGATGGACACTCCAACGATGTTCGGAACGTTGGCTAAAGAAGGAGGCTAAAGAAGGAGGTAGCGCAACACGACATAACACCCCAAAAACAAATAACGAAAATAAGATTTAGTGTTAAGAACTCATGTATTCTATACAAGTATGTAAATTAAAACATATATATATATATATATATATTTTATATATATAAATTTAGAAACGAAAAAATTAATAATTAAAATGTAGTGTTCAGAACTCGTGTATTCTTTTAAGTACACTCGTCCCCTTCAAATTTAATATCCAATGTTGTAAACGTGCTATATAAAGTGATTGAGAATTACTTGACTTTATGTCAGTACTCAGAGCATTATATATTTTAGGAGTTTATATACATCAACTCTTTGAGAGGCGGGTTTGCGTTACGTTTCCTCGGGAACCATTTATTGAATAACCAACACTTAGTTATCAGAACACTTTTGCTAAACGTAGCGAACCACCTGATCACTACAGGTATCCATGTTCAGATCTTGGCGGCTGATGCGCCCTTCAACCAGCTGCGTGGTGGATTGGATCGGGAAGCGCCGGTTTGGGGAGACACTTTGACATTTCCAGCTGGTTTCTCTTGACACTTCGCGTCGTCCACCGTAGCGGGAGGGATGGATTCACACGTCCGTCACTCCTGGACACACTGAAAAGCAGAGTCCTATCAAACCCTCATACATTTTTCATTCCCGGAGCATCCTCTCCATTTCCTTAAAACATCCTCCACACAGCTTTCCCAAAGATGAAAGAGGCCTTTAAGGAATTTATTTTCCTCAGGGCCTCCTGTATAAGGTTAATATAAAAAATACATGTATGCAGTTCACACCCGGTAGAAGTGAAAACTTCCTTTTAGAAACCTTTTAGAAAACTAAAGTAGACAAGAGTGGGAGGCTACGAAGCATAGCACAAAGAGCACCGCACCGCACACCGATTATTCTCATTCTCTCGCAGGTTATATATACTATGAATGTATGTGTTTGTCTCTTTTTAGTGTCGCTTTTTCATTTCATCGAGTCTCAAATCACAACGGTGCTTAATAAGTTTTTACTTAAAAAACCGTTTTCAATAAATCTTTTATTTTAAATAGGTACCTACTAATAAAGCAGATTTTTTTTTTTTTTACTTATTTGGGGTGAATTTAAAACAGAATCTTATTAGGTGGGCGCTTTTTGACAAACTAATAAACGTATCAGTACTAAACACTAGTCAGCGGTTGTACAGTGAAGCCCCAAAGAAAAACTATGACAAACAAGGCTCACCAGGATTATAATATCACTACAGTTCAAACAGTGCCCCAATACATCAGAGTAATAGTTCGTACAAATAAACAGCGCCACTAGACTCCATAGTAAAAAAAATCCACCAAGAGAAAACCGTGCGCGGATTTATAGGTGTGGATCAAGATATGTAGAAAATGCGTTTAACAAGGTTAGCTCGTAGGGGCCTATTAAAAAAATACTCGTTAGGCCGCTTTCGAAATTTCGAACGCGCATCGTAGCTTGAAATAAAACACTGCCACTTGTATCGCAGTTAATTCAAATCTTCTAGTGAAAGATGGACTTCCAGCTACGTCACGAATTTTTAGCCAATCACTTCTCCATCCCGTCAATGAGCTAACCTTATTAAACGCATTTTCTACGAACCTTTGGTGTGGATCTCGAAACGCTCAAATGAACCGAAAAAACCTACAGGATATTTCACACGACACAAATAATATGCTTTCGAACCGTGGCAAAATGTGCGTCAGAGCCGGGTGTGCAGCGATGAAGCTAATATTTTTTTCTTCTTTCCGTGTTTTTTCTGTTTCATTGTGTGAATGCAATTAATGTTCTATTACTTAATTTTTTTTTTTTAACAATTTTGAAACAGTTAATCCTTGGCGTTATTTTATTTACAATAAAAAAACGCATAAATTTGTTTAAGACCACTTTTTTTTTAAAACACTCTACAGAGTGTTTAAGAACACTACACAAGTGTTCAACACTAGAGTGTTCAAGAACACTAGTGTTTTAGAACACTAACAGAGTGTTTTAAAATAAAAGAGGTCTTAAACAAATTTATGCGTTTTTTTATTGTAAATTATGGCGAGCCACAAAGTTAATGCTTTTTACAAATATGTTATTTTATTTATTTTAAGTTTTTGCATTATAAGAATAAACTAATTAATAACTTTTTTTTTGTTATTAGTTTTTGGGGTATTATGCCGTGTTGCGCTACCTCCTTCTTTAGCCAACGTTTCGGACAGCGTTGCAGTGTCCATCATCAGGGCAGATGTGTAATAGTTAGGGGTGATGTTAGTACTTATCTACTTAGGAGCGATACCGTGTCGCCAGCGCCATACCTCTACGAGCTGACTAAACTCAATAGTTCTTGGTATCCGGTAATTGACGGTTACATCAAGGCTAAACGCAAAAAATATGTTGAAGTATATTGTAGCACCAGCTCGTAGAGGAGTGGAGCTGGCGATACGGTATCGCTCCTAAGTAGATAAGTACTAACATCACCCCTAACTATTACACATCTGCCCTGATGATAGACACTGCAACGCTGTCCGAAACGTTGGTTAAAGAAGGAGGTAGCGTAACACGGCATAATACCACTAAAACTAATACCAAAATAATTTTTTGCCGTGAAAATTTAAAATCGTATCTAATTAATAACTTTTTAAATGTGAGTGAGCGCCAAGAGAAGTGTTTTTTGTGCATGCATTAACTGCGTTACGACTGAGTTAACTAACAATACAGCAAGATAATTAAAATAAATTAGAGTTGGTACATAACTCTATAATATTACATATTAAATCGTTATTACAAAAATATCTACAGTAGTGTAGGTACTAAGGGAACATTCTTATGATCCCTGAAAATTTAATGTTTCAGGTCAGTTCAAGATTTTACATAATGATTATAAAATATATGAAATAATTTCAAGTGCGTTAATAATGTAAAATTTCAAACCAATTTCATTTAGTCCGTTTTCTTTCATGTTTCAGGACCGAGCTCTTACCTCGCAGAAAGGATGTACAAGGAGCCTTGCCTGAAGTGGGTTCGGGAACTTGTTGTTTGAACGGCTACAGGTTTGCTGTGTACACAGCACCGTTTCAAGTGCTTTAAGCTAATATTTTGGCTTCAGCTTAGTTCATGAATCATTACTAATACCCGTGGGAAAAAATTCGCTAAATGTTAAACAGAAAATTCTTATAGATAAATGAAAAAATTTAACTTTGTTTGAACCACTTTTATACTTGAGTAAATCCGACCGGTTTCAGAACGAACGTTCCTTCTTCAGGGCAAATGTATACTGATTTGACAGCTTTGAAATATGGATGGGAACAATGTATTATTATGGTAGGGGTGGAGCTGTTGCTAGGTATTAATGAAGAATGGGTGGGTAGGGGAACTTATCCATAATTGGGCAATAAGACAATTGCCCAATTATTGTTGTTTGTTGATAAAAGATTCATTATTTTTAAGGGATTTTATTTTATTTACAAGGCTTCTACATAAGTTATCTAAACGTTTTCCTTTATGATTAATATGAAGAATATTTATCCCCGTATTTTTTTTTCAAAACTATGGTTATTTTCAATGATATGGTTAGCGAACTCAGAAAAATTATTATTATTAAGACATCTCAAATGTTCTTTGATTTTAATTTCAAAATTACGAGTTGTTTTTCCAATATAAAATGAGGGACAATTATTACATTTGAGTTTATATATTCCGGAATTAGTCAATTTATGGTCTTTATCTTTAGCATTTCTCAAAAAAATACCGATATTATTTCTTGTATAAAAAGCTGGTTTAATATTAGAAGGAAGATTTTTGCAACATTGAAGTCAAAAATCCATTCTCAATTTTTAACGAGCTTATTTAAAAAAATATATGAGATCTCCAGTTTATATGTAGAGTTTTTCGAAATCTGGTGAAGTCAGTAATTTTCCTCATATTTTTAACATAAAGTGAGAAAAATATCATCAAGAAGTATCGAAATTCTATTTAGTCCGCTATAAGGGGTAGAAAAAGGGGATGGTGTGGTTTTCGGTGACAGTGATTTTCCTCTTATTTTGAAAGAAGAAATATTCAAAATTTCATCAACATCGGAATAAAACTGTACATTTGTATAAAGAAGCCCCACCAGGGACACTCTTCTTTGTATAGTTGTGAAGAGAAGAGATGACAGTCTATATTATTTTCAAATAATATTATTCTACGAATACTTCAATCCTTGACAGAATGTTCAAGTCAGGCATGTTTGGGCGCAACCTATTTCCAAATCCACTTAAAAACGTAAAATAAGCTGCCCTAATAAGGTTTAAGTACGAACATCGATTGGTCGATGGGTATGAAGTATAACTATTTACTTTCAAAATAAGTTAATTTTATCAATAACGAACGCAATTTAAATACTATGTGAGATAACGTGGAAAGATCCACTTTATTGTGAATTTAGTAAATATTAAATCTATTTTGGATACTATGTATATTTTAGGCCTTACCTAGGTATTATTATAATAATAAACCTTCTATTTTTGAATATATTAGTTTTACATATTTCAACATTATATTTGGATTGAAAAATTGACAATACAAAGTTAAATAGTAATCATAGGGTATCTACCAATCCTTAGAAGTCGGTATTAGTCTGATCACAAAAACAATGTGAAATACGTTGATCATTATTTGTACTACACATTTCGTCGCCTTAGTTCTTAATTAAAAATAAAATATTAAAAATTATGGTTAATCACTTAAATAAGAAATATTTAAGGTAACGAGACCTTTAGTTTTATGGAAATAGCTTCACTTTAAGACCTATCATAATGTTTTACTGAAATAATGAAAGTAAACCTCCTTCCCCTGTAAAATTTTCTAATGGTCGTTTGGACAATTAAGAACTAAGGCGACGATTTGTAAAAATATAAAACACGTCAAAGAAATTCCATTGCGTGCATTGATAATAAAGCAAATACGTATTTACTATTTTAAACTTAACGGTAAGTACCAAACAAATAATGGCACTACACCATTTTGTACAGCTTGGTTTTCTTCAAAACAACATGCTTTAAACTCAAATCAATTAGTGCAGACATACCGATATGCAAAATGTTGAAATGCCTTGCCCTGTTTATCAGTGCTTATGCTGTATTGCACATCAATCGATTGTTGCAATATATCGCTAAACATTTAATGAAGAGGTAGTGTTGAGTCGAATAATTATTTTAGCTACATAATTGCTTGTAAAGGTAAAGGCCCACTTGAAAGGTCGTAACTGAATAATGGTTAAGTGTGCTTAAGCAAGTTAGTTATATTGTTGAATGCACCCATTATCGTAAGTGAATTTCCTATAAATTTTCTGCACGCAGAGGTCCAAGCGTGCAATGGGGTTTGCTTGCTTAAATAGGTCAGAAATGAAAGTGAAGCTTAATTTTTATGAGATAAAATTAACGTAACGAGGGATTAAAAGAAAATTTTGTCAGATTTTTGTTTAATTATGTTTCGTTTAAATAATTTTATTTTGTTCAGCTCTTTTTAGGAGGATTTAAAATCGCTTTTAGAAATGAAATCCAGATTCATATTACCTTTATATTACATTTTATTAATTACTATTTTTAATTGTTAAACTAACGTTTAAGACAAGATTTTTATGCATAGCACAAAGGGTAACAATTATTATAAGCAATAATTATCAGCCTGAAACACTCATCCATATTGAAAAAATCTTCCGAGAAAAAATACATTTAAATAAATAATTTAGATTTTTTCAATGTGGATGAGTGTTTCAGGCTGATAATTATTGCTTATAATAATTGTTACCCTTTGTGCTATGCATAAAAATCTTGTCTAAAACGTTAGTTTAACAATTAAAAATAATAATTAATATTTGACAAGTTTAAGTATTTCCCCAATAAATGAAGACATAATTTTCCTCGACGCCACCTAGCGACGGATTTAATACTAACAGTGTCTCTGTCGCAAAAATAAAGTTGGTTGTTTTCAGGTGGAAAAAATATAATAAGCAGTAATTGTTGAATGAAACACTAGTATATATTGAATCATTTGGCGGGTATAAGATAAGCCGCCATAGCTCAATTGGGAGAGCAGCTGACCGGCAATCAGAAGGGCACGGGTTCAAGTCCCGTTGGCGTCATGTATTTTTTCTCGGAAGATTTTTTCAACGTGGATGAGTGTTTCAGGCTGATAATTATTGCTTATAATAATTATTACATTTTATATTATTTTTTAGGTTTGCTTACACGTTTTTCATAAAGTTTATAAGATTAGTAAGGAATATCCAACTTTGTGTGCTCACGTACGTAGCATGGTAAAATCGTGTGTTCAGAGTGGTACATTTTTAAAATTTGGTAGGTATATTAAGTACATTCCTAACTCGGAATTCTTTGTCTACGAAGGACGCGTTTCAAATATTACTTTGATATTGTCATTGAGAACGCTAATGTACAGCAGTTGCAGTTAATTGCAGTTATAAGGGTTCTTTACTTTAGCTTAGTGCTTAGCATTCTCGAGAGCGGAGATCAGGTATGGGGGAGTGTTCGGTTTTTACCCACTGCCTTTCCAACATCGTTTTTCTCGGGAATGCTGGATAACTGCAGCCTTAGTTCTAGGAGGGATAATGCAATGCTTCTCTGAATGGTTTATTATCAATACCAGACATCCTGGCTAAGATAAGATAATACGTCCCGGATAATTTCAACAAAGGCTTCCAACACAGGCTTTAGATTCTTCCCAGGTGCAGAACTAACTCACCAATGGTGATGCTCCTTGGAAGATTTGCAGCAGCCTCGCAGGAAATGTGGATATTTTCCACGTGTCCTACAACTAATTTAAGCACACATTTTATATCCCACATGCAACCTTATGTATTCATTACTTCCAACATTTTTGAAGTGAAACTCCTTTAACACCGCTGTGATTTGAAATTCGTATGAAACTGAAATGACGCATTACAGTACCTACGAAGCGTCAAACTGCTAGATATCTATCGATATCGCTTTTCAAGGCTCCTATTGGTTGAGGTTGTTGAAACTCGTATGAAACGGAAATGACGCATTACAGTGCATTGCGCTCATGGCCGCTTTGATTATGATGTCACATTTCAAGGCTCGTATTGGTTGAGCTTGTTTTGGTGAATTTCGCTTGTACCGCGTGTGAACTGCACTCGATTTTTTTAAAGTAATTTTCTATTTTATACTATTTGTTAAAAAAAAAAATTAATACGAGTATTTTTTTCTTATTTTGGCGTGTTCTTAGTTTTGATTTCCGAAAGCAATGGCTAAGGCTAAAGAGAAGTAATATTTTGTAAGAAAATGAGATTACGTGTAGTAGAAGGTATAAAATTAACCGAAATCATTTTACACAAATTATTCAACTCTCAACCTACTTTTTACGAAAGACGAAGACAATAGTTTTTTATAGTAGACAAATAGAAGAACATGGCATAAATTTAAAAAAAAAGTTGAAGTTTGTTGTTTTTGCGAAGTTTGAAGAAGTTAAAAAAAAGTCTTCATTTCTTTTAATTTTCAATGTAATTTTCCTAATAATGCGAATGAAGCAATTATTCAAACGCCAGTTGACGTGCGTCCAAACAGAACACAATGAGCTGCCAACGCCGTAGTAATTTCGCAAACACCAATCACACAATTGATGTAGCAGCAATTTCACAGAGTCATTTAATTATTTAATTATGTGACGATAACAACGCAATTATTTTACCAATGGCTATGATTGATGCGGGGACATTCGGAAAATTCCGTTGCCGTGAATTATTGTACGTAGTTATCGTGTTTTATTGTCAAACGTACAAATTGTTACGTATTAACAACTGTTTTGAATGATATTGACAAACACTATAAATCATTCTTCGATTTGCAAAACCAACACATGTCCTATCCCATTAATATTATAAAGACGAAAGTTTGTATGGATGTTTGGATGAATGTTTGTATTCTTTCACGCAAAAATACTGAATGAACTTTAAAAATTCTTTCACTAATAGATAGCTACAAAATTATTAACGACCGTCAATACGGATTCCGGCGGAACCGCTCGTGCGGTGATCTTCTCGCGTATGTAACGCATGTTTGGGGGCGATGCCTGGAACGTTTCGGTGAGACCCAAACGGTTGCACTGGACATATCCAAGGCCTTTGACCGGGTTTGGCACCGAGGACTTGTCAACAAACTGCATTCTTACGGACTTCCCGCATCCTTGTGTACGTGGATTGCCGACTTCTTGAGGGAGAGGTCGATTCAGACGGTAGTCGATGGTTTCACCTCTTCCTCTCACTCGATAAATGCTGGCGTCCCGCAGGGATCGGTTCTGTCTCCAACTCTGTTTTTGTTGCACATCAACGACCTTTTGTCATGTGCACCAATTCACTGCTACGCGGATGACAGTACAGTTCATGATAGCTTTTTGTTTGACAAGCCCCCAAAGGGCTCACAAAAACTCGAACAGCTCGTAAGGCTTTGAAGCAAAGAATGGACGGTTACCTCGAGAGTGTTTTCTCTTGGGGTAAAAATAATCTCGTTGAATTTAATGTTTCAAAGACCCAATCTTGTCTGATTACGTCTAAAAGGGATCGCAATGAAAATCTAGTCTCTTTCAACGGAAGCAATCTTCCGAACAGGCCCTCCATTGATTTGCTTGGTGTAACCCTAAGTGACCAGCTCAGGTATGGGGGCTCCATCGAAGCCAGAGTAAAGTTAGCCTCCCAAAAACTGGGCGTACTGTACAGGGCCCACAGATACTTTAAAAGTACACAACTGCTAACCCTGTACAAATCGCAAGTGCGCCCCACGGTTGAATTTGGCAGCCACCTCTGGTCTGGAGCTCCAAAATACCTGAAAAATACCCTCGACTCTGTGCAGAAACGGGCGGTCCATTTGATAGATTCTCCCATCTTAACAGACGGATTGCAATCTTTAGAGCACAGGCATCGGGTGGGAATGCTATCCTTGTTCTACCGGTATTACAATGGAAGATGCTCCGAGGAACTAGCATCATTGATCCCTTCGGCACCGGTGCATAGTCGGGAAACACGCCAAACGCGTGCCCAACATTTGTACACAGTTGACATTAGTCACATGAGAACGGGTCGTTTCTTCGACTCGTTCTTATGTTCAACAGCTCGGCTGTGGAATGATTTGCCGGCCTCTGTGTTTCCTCCTTCCTACAACATGGGTCTCTTCAAGACCAATGTTCATTCCTTCCTCTCCTCAAAAAGACCCTCCACACAGCAACCCAGATGACATAGGCCCTGAGGGAAATTATTTTCCTCAGGGCTTCCTGTGTGGAGTTAATGTAAAAAAAAAAAAAAAAGCTACATTATTTGCGAGTAATATAGGCTGAATATGTATCTATATATTGATAAGCTCTGGCGTTACGAAATTATTTATTATAAGTTTATTGTCCAGACGAAAGGCAAAGCGTTGATAACTATAAGTAATTATTTGACGTGCGCTGTCATTTTGTTATTTATTTAGGTTACAGTGGAGATCTCTTTGATAGTTAAAAATATACTAATATTATAAATGCGAAACTGCGTTTGTTTGATTGTTATGCTTTAATAAGTGGCATGCGAGCTGATTGAAAAATAAATGTAACGGGCATGGAGGGGCTGGTGAGAGGGGCGAAGGGGGGGTGTGAGTAGGAATAGGGATTGGATGAGGGGGAGGGGCAGAGGGGAGAGGGGGAGTGGAAACCCCCCTAATACTATGCGAGCGAAGCCGGGGGCAAAAGCTAGTACTATTATATATGGCAGTGGACTTTTAATTTATTACAAAATGTGATCTTACATATTTAAAAGTTCCACATGACAGCATTTTTCAATAACATGACAGCATTTTTCAAAATGTCCGTAAATTGTAATTTAAAAAGATATTTTTTCTTTAATTGAGTACCGCGCAAGAATCCTAACTGCTCCCAACCATCTCAGGTCAATGTGACTATGGCCTCCCTAATTATGGTGCAAAGCTGAAGGAAGTGTAGAGGGGAAGGAGATGAGAAGCAGAAAGGTGGTCCTCCAACGGTCCCTGGCTCTTCAGATCCAATCACCAAATACGGTCAAAGCAAAGTTTAAATTCTGAGTGGGTATTTCACAAGGCAGACCTGAAAATTATCTACCACTTTGAAACGTGCCGCAAATGTGCTATATATTATTTTATATATCTATTGATAAATCGTGAAATAACGCAAATAAATCAAATAAAATTTACTTTCGCACACCGGGATTTGAATTGATTTGATTCGTAGCCATGGATAGTAACCACGGAGGTATGTACAGATAATATATGTACAGATCATTAATACTTGATTGCCGTAATATAGTACCAAATAAATTATTATATTCAAACATTTTCTACATAAATCATCATATTATACATAACTTAAAAATATAATGTAGATTCATAAGACGTCAACAAACTGTCAACATTGAAATCCACCCAAAATTCACCTACCAGGTCTGCCGTCCCTTTATGAATTTAAATTCATTAAAATTATTTAAAAACTTTCCACATACAAGTTACTTAAAAGTTAACCTTTTGGAATGTTGGAATTATCTTTATTATATTCACAATATCTCCATTGTAGTAATTAAAGAATCATTAGAGTGTTTCAAGTATCACAAAAAACTGTTGCTAACTTCTGAACTTAACTATTCTTTAAAATAACAACAAAATATTTATTATATGCACGATTTCTCCACTGTTGTAATTATTAACCAATTGCTAGAGTGTTTCAAATGTCACAAAAACCGGTTGCTAACTTTTGAATAAAATTATACTTTAAAACTTTCTCATTATCCTCATGTACTATCACAATCTATTAAATATAAAAAACGATCGCAACCTATTACAAAAAATTGCACAATTATAACATACTTTTATGAAACAAATGTGTGCTCAGTATCTTTGGTATCTTGTTTTTGTTTACTATTCATAAACCTATTTCTGTCAACACTATTAATGACAACTGACACCATAGACAAAATCATGTACCACAAACAAACCAAAACTAATGATGTTCATAATTGCCCTCTCTCAAAGCATAACTACTTACTTTTCAATAATTTATTTTACAAAAAAATGTATTTAATAATGCTTATTATATTATACTTTCAAAATGGATTCTAACAAAATGGCAATAACATTTTATTATCAAAATGTACGTGGTTTAAAAAGCAAATTAAACGATCTATACTGCGAAGTGCTCAGTTGCAATTATGATTTAATTTGTTTCACAGAAACATGGTTAGATTCCACAATCTATGATCATGAAATAGTAGATGATCGTTATAATATATATAGACGCGATAGGGACATATCGAGTTCTCTTAAAAAATCAGGTGGTAGTGTTCTAATAGCCATTAAGAAAGAAATGACATCTTTTTTAGTCTCAGCACACAGCTCAAAATCTACAGAAGATTTATGGATTAAATTTAAATTACATGAAACATCCAGACAATCCATTAACCTATGTTTGGCGTATTTGCCTCCAGATATACCAACCGAAAATCTCGCAGCTTTTTTCGAAAAGTGTCAAACGACGTATAATAACTTTTCATCAGAAGATATAACAATAATAATGGGCGATTTTAATGTGCCATCTATTCAATACTCACCAACTGTCAATGTAACGCACACCAGACTAGTCTTACAAAATAGCCAGAAATCAATATCCCTACTAGACTTTCAAAATTTGACTGGACTTAAGCAATTCAATTACGTCTCTAACAACATAGGTCGAATTTTAGATTTAGTGTTTTCCAATCATAACCTCAACATTCAAATTGCTTCACATGTGCTATCCAAAATTGACTATTATTATCCTCCCATTGAATTTGATTTTTTAATGTCCAAATACAGACCCCTACCCACCAATCCAGATCACATCAAATATAACTTCAAAAAAACGGATTACATTAAATGCAATGAAATGTTGTCACTTAATAACTGGGACGATCTTGACACCCTGAATTGTAATGACTCCCTAATACATTTTTATAACTTGTTATGGCTATCAATTAAAAAATACACTCCGCGCTTAAGAATCAGGAATAATAAGTTTCCAATTTGGTTTAGAAGTGTTCTCATCCACCAACTCAGAGAAAAAGAAAAGTTTAGAAAGAAATGGAAAAAATACAAAAATCAATGTGACTATGACAGTTTTTCTATCTTGAGGGCCAGAGTAAAAGTATCCATACGCACATGCCTTAAAGCCTATGTAGATTCAATAGAAAATTCTCTCCCTAACAGTATCAAAAATCTTTCAACTCTCATTAATTCGAAAAGAATTTCTAATTCTCTCCCCAAAATCATGCATCTCCACGACAAATCAGCAACAAATGGAGAAGATACATGTGAACTGTTATCTACTTACTTCTCTTCTGTTTTTACCCCACCATCCAATTCTAAAAGTGACTCTAAACTTTCATCTCCACTCTATAATTATCCATTGTCTCATATCAAAACAAGACAATCGAATAATATTAACAAATTCAAAATACTGATCAAACAATGGATCATCGAAAAAGGTCGTGCAATAATTAGTCACCTCACCCAAATATAATCCTCTATCTCATTATTGTTACCACTAACCAACCTGAAATTTTTTGTCAAATATTTTTGCTGTATTGAAAAGTGTACTTTATTTAATATTTATAAAATATTTGTAAACTAGTCTGTCTCGACACAGGATTTCCTAGTGAGACAGGCAAGGCCAAAAAAATATATGTAAACCTTTTTATATAGATGCACATAAAATAAAAAAAATAAAAAAATAAATAAATATAACGTTAGACGAGGTCAAAGTGAAATTAAACACTGTTGATATCAATAAGGGTTCCGGCCCAGATGGAATTCCTCCACTATTTATTCGAAATTGTGCAGATCATTACACAAAATATTCATCAAAAGTCTGAACGATGGGGTATTTCCGGATCTGTGGAAGGTTGCCCACGTAATTCCGATCCACAAATCTGGCAGTAAAAATGATGTAACTAACTACCGTCCTATCAGCCTTTTATATTGTTTTGGCAAAATATTCGAGTCCATTGTATATAAAACCATTTTTAACCATGTAACACATATACTTAGTCTTTTCCAACATGGATTTGTAGCTAAAAGATCCACAAATACTAATTTACTCGAATATATGGACTTTCTGTGTAAATCGATGAATAATAAAACACAAGTAGATGCCGTGTACACCGACTTCAGTAAGGCCTTTGACAAAGTTAGTCACTCTATCTTAATGAATAAACTCGATAAAATCGGCATTCACGGAAACATGCTTCGTTGGTTAGAATCATATTTATCACATAGAAGTCAATTAGTTACTGTTAACGGATTTAACTCTTCCCCAATATTAGTTACGTCGGGCGTACCACAAGGATCTCACCTTGGACCCTTACTTTTCTTAATCTTTATTAACGACCTTACACATAAACTCCGCTGTAATTTTTCTCTATATGCTGATGACCTCAAATTATATAAAGCAATTAAATCTATGAAAGATTGTGAACTCTTACAACAAGACCTTAACACAATATCTTCCTGGTGTGTTGACAATGAAATGGAACTGAATATTGCTAAGTGCAAAGTTATAAACTTCACCTAGAACACCAACAAAATTCTATATTCATATAGCATATGTGGTCACAATCTCGAAACAGTTGAATTAATAAAAGATTTAGGAATTATATTTGACAACAAACTGACATTCAATCAACACATTGAATACATTGTGAGTAAATCAAATAAATTACTAGGTTTTATTGTAAGATCAACCAAACTGTTTAAGAATTCTAATAGCCTAATAATTCTATTCAATTCCTTAATCTGAAGTGTTCTTGAGTACGGGTCAACAGTCTGGAATCCACATTATATTACACAGGTATCTAGACTCGAATCAGTCCAAAGAAAATTTACACGGATTTTGTCTTACCGATCAGGTGTCCACCATCTTCTAGACGGGTACGAACAAAGACTTACATATTTCAAATTAGAGAGTCTAGTTAAAAGACGAAACATAAATGACCTCTTAATGCTCTATAAAATTGTGAATAATCGTGTAGACAGTAACTTAGTCAACCAAATTAAGTTATACGCCAGGACCAAATCTACAAGAACCCTTAACATATTTTGAACTGAAATTTTTACGAATAATACTGGATATTTTAATCCTATATCTAGAATGTCTCGGTCATACAACGATCTTGCTAAAATACACAGTTCCATAGATATTTTTGCAAATAATATAACATATTTCAAGAAATATCTCCACAATTTGTGCACTTAAAAAAAAAAAAAAATTGTTGTATTACTTTTCAGTAAATACTTTATAAATATTATATACTTGTTATTATTATGTATTTCAATTTTGTATTTAAGTTTTCAAGTTATGTATAAATAACACTTGCATTGTTTTTCAAGAGTTTGCTTCTGTGAAAATGCATATGTGATTAATGCAGACACATTAATCTAGGGATACTTATATTTGTATTTTAATTTATTATATACTACCCACAAAAATGTTGCATAAATATCCTGTTTGTGTCTCAAATAAATAAATAAATAAATAATAAGAATCCGTTGCCTGCTATATTGCAGATTAACGGGACTCTAATGCATTAAATCTAAATATTCACAATTTTATTATAGGCCGCTGTCTGTCAGAACTGTTATAGAATGTTGAAAACACACACTCAACAAACTCATGTTAGACCGTTATTTTGTACACAAATCATTTTTTCGCCAACGAAATGAAATTATTGCCAAGACATTGAAATAGATTTTTGAAATATTACTTCTTTAAGCACGCTTGACTTGGGGAGTAAGCTGGTGAATGACGAGAGTGTTACGAAAAGGGTGATCGGGCGAGGCGAACGGTCGGGCTTTTACGCACGCTTGACTTGGGGAGTAAGCTGGTGAAGGCGTGACGAGAGCGTTATGAAAAGTGTGATCGGGCGAGGCGAACGGTCGGGCGAAGCGAACGGAAGTTGAGAGGGAGATATAAGTTAGTGAAGTCGTGTGGTCTAAAGCACACTCGTTTTTTTTTAAAATCTTTGCTTGGTTTCAAAGTCACATTCAAAAGTTCCCTATCCTGACTGTGAATAAATTTATTTTCTCAAAATCTGTTAAATCTTTCTATATATGGATAATTTTAAAATTTGGCTAATTCAATCAAATGAAAATATCACTGATATAATCAAAATATCCATACAATTTTCGATGCTGCCACAAATTTTATAGATACTTTTTTCCGATTAGTAAAATCACCCTCTTACAATTTTACAGTACACTAGGGAGAGGTGCAGAAAATACAGATTTAGTAGGAGATGAATGTTTATCAGATTCGCAATATGATAAAAAATCAACCCGGCAGTAAATAAATAACCCATGGGCGTAAAAATAAATAAAATAATCGGATCACAAAAAAACAGCTGTTTGTGGTGCACGTCGTTAATATCGTATAAATACATAAATATGCACAGCTGAATTTTAAACATACAAAAAAATACAATTAAAAAATAAACCTCTAAGGCTCTCCGTTCATGGAGATACTTACAATCTACGCAATTTTGACGAAACCACAAGTACCCTGCTGATATACCACTTTTTAATGCTAGTCTCCGTACACGGCGCTATCCGAAATGTACTGAACTTGATCATTTTTCACGTGCAGCCGCGGAGTGAACACGCTGTCATGCGATGTCAAATGACTTTTTTCCAACATCAATCCATGCCTTCTTTATCGTTTCTTAGGTATTCTGGTAAAGTATAGTTATGTAAACATGCATTTTTTCCACTTCCAGAACAAATCTAACATTACTTTCATGTTCCGACGCCATTTCTGTTAAACGTCAAACGAATACGTATCGGACATAAATGATGCGAGCGTCGCGTGCGATCAGCACTGTCGGTTTCGTGATACTGATTGGAATCCGACAGCCACCGCGTAGCGCCGTGAACGGGAACCAGCAAAATCGTACGGGGGGTACTTACGATCGGTGCGTATGATACGCGCACGAGGATCGAGTATCTTGTAAGTATCGCCGTGAACGGAGGCACTAAAAGAAGTTTTTTTGCTAATATATATTTATTTTCAATTTTCGACCTAGTAGTCTCATCTCTTGAACAAACTAGTAGCTATTTTCGTTATTTGTTTTTGGGGTGTTATGCCGTGTTGCGCTACCTCCTTCTTTAGCCAACGTTTCGGATATCGTTGCAGTGTCCATCATCAGGGCAGATCAGGCAGATCTGATAGATGCTAGCTAGCTAGAAGCTAATTTCAAAGTTTTTTTACTGAGAATTTAAATTACCTTCTTATTCAGGGTCTGGGTCTTGACTGCTGTGAACTTTTATACTCTTTGTTTCAGCTAGAGGTTTTATAATATACGGCAAAATGATTTCTATATATTTATAATGGCAATAATTGTATTTTACAAGGAAATTACTCACAGGAATAAAAGTGGAATGGATTCTCTACAATTTAAAGGTGAGATTTTTCTCAAAGTTTCTTCACTAAGGCCCTCTGTTCATGGAGATACTTACAATCTAAACGAAAACTGACGAAATGTGACGAAACCACAAGTACCCTGTTGATATACCAATTTTTAATGCTAGTCTCCGTACACGGCGCTATCCGAAATGTACTGAACTTGATCATTTTTCACGTGCAGCCGTGGAGTGAGCACGCTATCATGCGATGTCATGACTTTTTTCCAACATCAATCCATGCCTTCTCCACTAAATCATTTCTTACGTATTCTGGTAAAGTATAGTTATGTAAACATGCATTTTTTCCACTTACAGAACAAATCTAACATTACTTTCATGTTCCGACGCCATTTCTGTCAAACGTCAAACGAATAAGTATCATACACAAATGATGCGAGCGTCGCGTGCGATCAGCACTGTCGGTATCGTTATACTGATTGGAAACCGACAGCCACCGCGTAGCGCCGTGAACGGGCGCCAGCAAAATCGTACGGGGGGTACTTACGATCGGTGCGTATGATACGCGCACGAGGATCGAGTATCTTGTAAGTATCGCCGTGAACGGAGGCACTATGGGTTTTTTTAATGTTGTTTTTATAATGTTGTTGTTTCTAGATGAATATTGCGACGCGTGTTGAATGCGATTTTTACCGTCCACAAAGAGAGCTCGTGGCACAGTTACTTGCGAATAATAATGGCATGTGGGAACAAGAGGGGAGAGGGGGAAGGAACAAATTATTAGGATAAAATAGTTTTTTTTTTCAAATAAACACAAAAATAATGCGCTGAGCGCAGCCAATCATAATTTAATAACCCTCTTTTTATTTGTGAGGATTGATCCTTCCTCCCCATGGACTGACTAAAATGAGTGAACACCGCTAATACCTAAGCCAAACTCTAATTGGACGGTACCGAAATTTAAATCGTTTTTTAATATGTCATCCAATTTCAGAATAATGCGTGTGTGCGCGTGTGTGTATGTGAATGTCTCAAAAAGTTGGACGAATGCATCGTCATTGACAACTAGTTTATCAGCCAAGTTTCAAATGAGAAGTGGGTTGATTTTCACTTCGAGACTTGCATTCATTCATTTACTAAATCGAAATTAAAATAGATTTATAAAAAGACACAACTTCGCACAGCGAAGAGAAATTTATTGAAGAAGAAAATAACAATAATAATCTAAACGAAAATATAAAAGAGAACAAAACACAAAAAAAAGACAAGGTCGCAACTGGGACTCGAACCCAGACCTCTCGTCTAACCGGGACGTTGCGACCACTTTTTTCTGTTTTCTATGTCTTGTTCTCTTTCATATTTTCGTTTGGATTATTATTGTAATATTATTCTTTAATGATATATTACGTTGATGGGAATAACCTTCAAAAGTTATAAATGAGAGTTTTTCTTATAAAAAATAGGAATTTATTAAAAATGCGAATAGTCAGAGTTTTTACCAAGCTAACTGAGTAACCTCTAAGTTAAAGCTCGGCTCTAGTGAGTTTATCAATTTGCGTGAATTTTACTTGACTTAATGATCGCTTAAAATTTGATTGGTAAAAGTCAAACACAGGAATCATAGATCCGAATGAAACTTTTCACTACAAAAGCGTGATTTCTGAACACAATATCTGCGCTGCGTTTAGTTCCTCCAACCCTCTGAAGCTGATGACGTGGCTAATCCGGCATGTAGATTCTACAGGCTCATCACTTTAGGGGCATGATCGAATTTTCCTCTGTACGTAATTCCGAAACCGCCCCCGAGAATCCCCAATAAAGTGTAACCACCCTTTCAGCCAATATTGGGCAAACAGGCTTAAATACAGAATGCCGATGCATGATTTTTTAATTGATAAAAAGCATGGCCCGGCCTTGTATGGCCAGCATTAATTTTGTCCCTGCAATTAGGCCCGTATTGTTTGCGCGCCGCTGTTATCAGACCATTTGATGTGGTCATTTCTAATTGATCTACTATACAAGCGACAAATGGGTTCACTTATTGATTTACAAAGTGCTAGGTGAGCATTACATTATTTAAATATATATTATATTTTTATTATTTACGTACAGCATACTCGCCTTTACTATTATTATTTTGTCATATTTGTTCAACAGCTTGGTTCTGGGAAAAATGTTTTGTGTTTACTGCATCCTTGTATATTGGTCTCTGCAGGATTTAATTTATCTAATGGTCCCCCGCAAATCAAATTACCGTGGATTTTTTTTTATATGAGCTCCATACAGGAGGTCCTGCGGAAAATAATTTCCCTCAGGGCCTATGTCATCTTTGGGGATGCTGTGTGGAGGGTTTTTTTAAGAAAAGGAAGGAGAAGAGAGTTCAGGGAAGGAAAAGGGTTTAAGGGGTGGGTAGGAATCTGGGGTTCAAATCAAATCTTCAGTATGTCCTGTTCATCCGCCTCCAAGACCTAGACAAACCTCACCCCATGAATCCGGGCACCCATGCTAAATCACCAAACGTAACGAACCACTTGGGGTGACCTATGGCAGAGGTGTTGGTTATCCAATAAAGGTTCCCGGGGCGGCAGTACCCATTCCCGCATCCCAGATTGTTTTCAAACACTCGATAAATCATTTTCAAATACTGAAATCATGGCTCTGGATTGTGCATTCTTTTGGTCAGGGGTGGGGAACCTGCCGCCCGCGAAGCTTTTTGATGCAGCCCGCGAGCACTTTTGGTTCTGCCTGCTGAGAAAAAAAAATACATTCAGAAACCACTACAAAAAAATTACGGACGGAAAGCGAGAACGATGTTCTTTCACAGTGTTTCAGCAAAATTTTAAAGTTATTATTACTAAACCGAGAGAAAGTTATAGGTTATAACATAGCTGACAGGTATGTGCTTACGTATGCACCTATGTTTCTAGAAATCAGGTTAGACACAAATACATACAACATGATCTAACATTCCTTTACAGTTTTATTTTAATTTCTTATATTATACAATAGGGAAATTAATATAGAAAAAATATCTAAGTATTGATTACAATTCTATTCAGGAAGAAAACAAATATGATGAACTTTCTTTACTTGCTATACAAAACCATTTTCGTGTTCTGTTTATAGTATCAATTAAAACTGGGGACTCGCATGTAGACTTACTCTAAAGTTAAAACCAGTTTCATGTTCCGAATGCTATGTCGAAATTCCAGTAGCTGATTAATCTGCTGTTGCATTTTGTAGAAAACCGTTCTAGTGTTTCGGGTGGAGTGAAAATTTTTGTTTCAAATCAATATTCGTAAAATTTCAAAAAAATAATTGCTGTCGTAAAATCGTAATTGCTGCAAAATTCAAAATTGATACTAAAACCATACGCATATTATGAGAGTAATACTAATTAAGGCCGGGGACTCGCATGAAGATTCGCTCTTAATTTAAAACCAGTTTTTTGTCTTCAGAATTTAACGATCAAATTCCAGTTGTGGATTCATATGCTGACACATTTTGAAGGAAACTATTATCCTGTTCAAAGTGCAGTCATTAAATTCTAGTTGCAGACTATGTAGGTATGTGCTGCCAGAATCAAAGAAAAACCATTCTCATGTTTTGAGTGTAGTTTTAATACACCGCATACAGATTTAATTTAAACCAGTTTTGCGTTCAGAATATAACCATAAATTAAAAAAAATAAGTTGCATATTCATTAGAGGAAGGCATTCCCGTGTACCAAGTGGAAGTTTTACATCTGAGTTGCACACCGTATGCTGCAAAATTCTGAGAAATTGACTGTTCCGTGTGTAACTATTACTTAAGCTTGCGGACTCCTTGTCATACAAATACAAAGTAAAAATACTCGTCACATGTGGTATAAAAATGCGGTATAAAATGAAGTAATAGTAAAAAATAGGATTTTATCTGATTTAATATTATAAAGGCGCTACTCTTTCACGCAAAAAAATACTGAATGGACTGTAAAAATTCTTTCAATAATAGAAAGCTACATTATTTACGAGGAATATAAGCCGTATATATTGGTAAGCTCTGGCGTTATGAATAAGCTCTGGCATTATTTATTATACGTTTATTGCCCAGACGAAAAGCAAAGCGTTGCTTGGTTACTAAAAGAAATTATTTGACGTGCGCTGTCATTTTGTTATGTGTTTAGGTTACTATGGAGATCCCTTTGATAGTTAAAATTATACTAATCTATACTAATATTATAAATGCGAAACTGCGTGTGTTTGATTGTTACTTGTATTTGCTTTGATAGATGGCACGTGAGCTGTTTGAAAAATGAATGTAACGGGTATGGAAGTGGTGGTGAGGGGGAAGAGAGGGGGGGAGGAGGTGGTGGCAAAGGAGGGAGGGATGGGGTGGGGGGGAGTGGAGTGGGGAAAGGGAAGGGGGAGGAGGCGGAGTGGGAACCTCCCAATACTAAGTTTGTACGAATGTATGTGTGTTTGTTATTCTTTCACTCAAAAACCACTGAATCGATTTTATTGAAACTTTACAAAAATATAGCTCGTACATTAGAATAACATATAGGCTTTAATTTATAAAGCTAGCTAGGAAGGGGACGCAGGAGGGAAACGGGGACGCACGGTAAAGGTGATTCAGGGAAAAACATAGTATTTATTTGAATATGGCAATGTAACGTATGCCGAGAACCAGCTAGTAAAAAATAATTGTAAGAGAACCCTTTCCATTTCAAAATGAAATAATGGAAGTCGCTAGAAAGCATTAACAACGCCTACATATTTTTTTGAAAAATCCAGGCAAAAGAATCGACCTTCAATGTTTTGAAAGAAAATCACTAAAATCGGTAAAAGTTACAGAAATATTACAAAAATACTTGACTTAAATTTTTCGAGTACGCTACGAAAGGGTTTTGTTTACAAAATCACTGTTGTATTTGAACAAGATACATTATTTGAACCGCAAAGGCCAATCTTGGATATGAAATACCAACGGTAATGTTCTATGCTGTTCTATAGACAGAGGTAGAACAGATGATAAGGAAAGTGAAGCTGTGGTTATCCGAGGATCGGAAGCGCCAATTAGCCTTTAAAAGGTTCTGATCTGAAATATACTGATGGTTCGATGAAAGCTTGAGTAGGAAAAACTATAAAAGTTAACGTTGTCCATCACTAAAACATACTTGTTAAAGAATTTTCGCGTTTAGAAGCCAACGATCAGCTTTTGCAAGTTTACATATATATTTAAGTTATGCGGAAGTAAAACATGGATAATCTGGACTGCACTATGCTTAGCTACGCTATAAAACCGGCTCAAATTTATCAGCACTTAAGAAATAACAGCTACCTTCACCATATTTGTCAAAGAGACACGAGGTCATGATGTCATAAAGTTTGTTTTTCCAATACCTAGTTATAGTGCACGTATATTAATTACTTCATTCCAACGATAATAGACCTGAAAAACTAGAGTATGCAGAGATGGTTATTTTGATTTTGGGGTAGGTGGGTGGGTTCTAAAAGGACGGGTGAAATGGGGAGGGGGGTGTAAAGGGCGGTAAACCCTAATGCAAATGTTATTATTGTCCACTGTCATCCCGCCAATAGAGCTTAGAGTACAGAGCACAGCCATCCAGAGTCCCTAATCAGATAGATTGTTAGATCATAATGCCCAACATTCAGTAGACTGCCCTACATAATTGCGTAAAGCAATCAAATTAACGGGATTTGCTTCATAGTACTAAACTATCCGTTAAAATATTAATATTCTGATATAAACATTAGGCCTGCCGTGCAGTGTTGTAAAATTGTTTTGACTGAGATATTAGCACATGTACGAGTATTGTGTTATGCTGGGAGAGAGTTTGAAATAGTATAATCACGTTAATGTCAAACCAGTTGATCTGAGCAGAATTTAACATTACCTATACAATTTTAGTTATTTTTTAAATATTCCGTACTAAAATTTTACGTACGATTTTTTTATTGTTATTTTCGCAAGTAATGAATGCAGGATACACGTTTACACGAAGTGTTGAATCTTTTTAACTATTAAAATAGAATAGTGATTGGATCCAAAATGTCAATTGCGTGGAATATTTTTTTAATATTTGGAAAATAATATTTTTATTTCTGTAGGGAATCACTTTTTCAAATTTTAATTGAATTATTAAAGAAAAAGTTCTCTCGGAAACTCTTAAAATTTATTATTAATAATGTGGATACTTTTCCATACGAGATGTGTGTATCTGATTTTCTCAACAAACCGAAAAACAGAACTATATTTTATTTTGTATAATGTATAATTCGGACTAAAAAACCTATTAGACAATTAAAATATCAAATTGGTTTTCTTTATTATCTCAATTTATCACTTGCAATGAACCACCTGCATCTGTTGCATTGCGATCATTATTTAACATTTATAAAATCATCATTATTTTTAATTCATCAACTCAATAAAATTTTTTCCCAACGCTTAAAAGTTTTTCTCCATTTTATCCTGAGGGTTAAATCGGTTCAGTTCAGTATATTTAACCATTGCATAACTTGTTGAGCGGTGAGAAAGTCTTTTGCACTCAAATACAAATTGTGACTTTAAGTGTTGAAACGTGCTATCATAAAACATTCATTGATAAGCTCTCTCGATTCTGATTCTCCTTCAATTCACTCCATCCCTTATTTCTCTTCCCCTAACCCGTTTCCGTTAAGACTCCCCCTACCACCCCTCTGCCTTCTGAAGGCAAATGGAAATTATTTAAATATTGAAAGTTTTTTCTTTGAATAAGATTTCAGGGTTAATTAACCTGAGATTAAATACTGTGAACGATTTGAAAGATTTTGAAAAGATTCTTAATTGAAAGATAACTTTTGATTTTACACCAATTTGGCAAAATCAATGAGATATTTTAAGACAACCAGACAAAATACGCAAAAGACATCTAGATATGCCTGCCTCAGTGGCACTGGTCAATCTTCTTCATTTTTAAACCACAGTTTGCGGGTTCGAAACGAAATAAAATGCTTTTTTCTAAATTAAATGATTACATTTAACAAAACGTATTTACTGAAAAAATGTGCATAATTATTTTGTAGTTTTTGCCTTAGTCTTTACTATCTGAAATGATGCCCAAATTAAACATTTTTTTAAATTATAACAAAGTTATGTGGAAAATTGAAGAAAAAAGTTAAATAAATTTACCTTGATCTTTACTTATTTTGAAACAGCGACAAGTCCACTAATATCATCGTTTTATCAATTAATGTAAAAATGAACAAAACTAACATATCGAAATTATTACCAAAAGCGCTTTTTTCAATCTAAAAATTCAAAATGTTTCTGTTAATATTTGTTTATCAATATCTTTGATGAATTACAAACATTTACAAAAATATGAACACAAAAGCTCCGAAAGCGATAAAATACGCATCGCTTTGAATTGAATGAAAATCCCTCCGTACGAGCACAAACGTGAACGTGGTATACGGTACGTGCACGTTTATATATAATAAACGTTAATGTTAAAGGCGTGTTCGTTTCTATTTCGCTGAGATACCTTTTCGTGGTACTGTACTGTTTGCAGATACACACAGCATTTTACCCCACTCGGTATCCGGCGTGTACACATTTGATAACAGGTAGATACTCCAGGTAGATACTTCTGGCAGATATGTACCGCTGGTACTCCTCGAAGCGCGGCTTTTCAATGGGGTATAAACTTCCCGATCTTCGGGATTTGAACTCGGATCATGGAACGTGTATTTAAATTAATCGGTGCTCCCCTAAATACCTGCCGCAAGGAAAATAGGCGAATTTAGTTCGGTCGGGTAACTTGTACCGCGGTGAATTAATTACTACTTTGTTTAGTGGATGATATTATGTACACTTGGCATTTATTTAAATAGCAAACACAGCTATAACTGAGATTAAAAAAATGTTTTTTTTTTAGAAAAAATGGTAATGCTAACCTCCTAGCGATCCGCTGGCGGTCGCAAATCGGTGTTTACACTACATCAACACCTCAATTTCTAGTAATTTTCGTTGTAATATTTAACCTTTTTATTTTGTAAATTGTGAAATTCAAAAAACAACTGCACACAAACATTTTATATCTATAATTTTATTAATATACCATAAAATAACATCGTAATACTCTTGACAATAATAACTTACGATGCATGCGCTATATAACAGATCGTGAAACTAAAGAATAGCAGGGAGACTGAATTTTGTAATAATTTCTGATAGATCGCTGTGCTTGTATATTCTTGAAGTGCTGTCCAAACACCGCAGGCTCGAGCACCAGAAGATTAAGTTATGTGGTAGTATTGTTGGGTGAATGATCCTAAGCAAAATCTTTAATGCCTTCCTTATAAGTCGTTTGTGCAGTGGGACATCGTCCAACAATAATACTGTTACGACCAACATATACGAAATTATATGACGAAATGGCGTCAACAATAAGGGCGTGTAGTTACGAGATATAATGAAAGATACACGAAAAACTAATGGGTTTTCTTATAATAAGTCTACCAAAGAAGGAGAGTTTGGAGGTCTAAAATTTTTGGGCGGCTACGTACACTTATACGTAAGACCTAGAATCTAGGTCCTAGAGGGTTAGCAGCAGCATTTCGAAAGGTGGTAAAGGCGTTTTCTAGAGTCGGCAGGACTATTCAGGTGATGTACAAATTGCTGACGATGATGATTAAGTTAATGTATGAACTAACGAAGATTTTTTTTTCTTATGGTAGTGTTGAAACAATCTGACAAATAGATTTTTCCAAAAAGATATACCTCAATGAACTTTTATTTATTTTTATTTTTTATTTTAGCGACTATATAAAATAATTGTACATACGAAATGTAATGGTGAAATTAAGTATAAAATATTGTATTTCTTAGTCCTCCTCACCAGGGGGTCCTGTGCCGAGGCGGACTAAAGTTATTTAAATATAGTTCATTTGTCTTCTATGTCGTTTTTAGTGTCTTCTTTAGGGTTTTTTTCATTGACCTCTTTAAGCCACATTTTTATTCTTGATTTGTATTCATTAGGATTTTTTATTAGTTTTATGTCTTGGGGAAGGATGTTATGGAGTTTTGTTGCAAAGTATAATAATAATAATATTTGGATGATTTATATAGCGCCGTTTTTGTGAAAAATCACCTCATGGGCGCTGTACAAACTTATAATACATTTCTAAAATCTAAAAAACCTACAAGCTAGGCAAACAATTATAAACAACTTATGGCTAAAAATTGCATACATCGGTTCATTGATCACCGATACGAAAGTATGTGTACAATATTTTGACCAATGAAAGCGATGCTGCCTAAAATTCAATGAAAACAGGACCATACTTACCTGGGAGGTCGCTTGAAATGAACACTGTATATTGTTCATTTAAAGAAATTTAGATAGAGTTCGCACGCAGAGGACATTATTGTGAACACATGTTATTAAATCCTGAAAATATTTTAATATTAATATGTAATGTATTCTTTGACGAGTGTATTTTGGAAAGTAAAAGCAACATGTAAAGGTGGGTGGTGCAGTAGTACCTATAAGTATAGTTTCTTTGTCCAAATGTGGTTTTATAACTTGGAATATTTTTTATATCATTTTTATTCGAACTAGTTTTATGCATACACGGTCTAGTACAGAATTCATTATTTTCAAAGAGCTTCAATAATATATTTTTGGCATATATTTGCTGTACATTTGGTACGTCAAAGTTATTGAAAATTTCAATTGAAGGCGTTCTAATTGGTACTTCCAATATGGTCGTTATGATTCCTTTTTGAATCGTATTCAGGTTGTGTAGGTACGTATGTGCAGCAGATCCCCATCCTATGATTCCATATTCAATTCGAGAATGACATAACGCGTAGTAGACCTTTTTCATATCCTTTTTATTTAACACGTTTCTTAGATTTTTAAAGAAATATATACAAGGCTTGTGAGTTTTTCCGTAATACCTTTGATGTGTAGGTCCCATCTAAGATTTTCGTCAATTATTACTCCAAGATATTTTATGTTTTGTGTTTTTTTGATGACGAGGCAGTAACATTGTATATTATTTCCATGGCATTCGTGTACTTTTAGTTCTAGTGATTTTATTTGTTGGCCCCTTGAGTTCATTGAAAATGTTATATATTTTGTTTTGCTTATATTAAGGGTAAGCGAGTTGATTTTAAGCCAATTTTGAAGTGTACTTAGCCCCTTTTCTACCTCATTAAATGTATCCGTCCAATTTTCTTCTTGAAATAATAAAACAGTATCATCAGCAAAACTGATTATGTTTCCAATGGTAAGGTTAGTTAAATCGTTGATGTAGATAATGAACAGAATCGGTCCCAGTACACTTCCTTGAGGGACGCCATAGTTTAAAGATAGAAGTTTGCTCTTTCGTTTGCCAATTTTTACTTGTTGTTCTCGCCCTGTTATATATGACTCCTATAAGTTCATTGTTGATTCGGCCATTCTTATTTTTTTAGCTTAGTTAGTAATATTTTATGGTCTTTTGTTTCAAAAACTTTTTGAAGATCTATGAATAAAGCTAAACATTTTTTCCCATCATCTATGTTTTTTATGGCCATGCTTGTGTTACGTTACAAAGTAGCAACGTTCCCCCTAGATTCACGGTCGCCCCATTCTACCCAAGAATAGCTTCGGTAGATTCCCGCACTACGAGAGTCGACACGCGCACAGCCCACGCGCAACCATTCATTCATCGGCTACCAGCCGGCAAGAGAGCACTGACCAAAGAGAGCGCTCTAACGCGCACTCGAGAACCTAAAAACTCGCGATGTATTTTATATTGTGAATTGTGCAACAGAAGGTCTGCTGGCTACCGCATTTCCTGCTACAGTGAGTAGAATGATCCCTTACCCTCTTTTGTGTGCTACGTCCCGCTCTTAAAGCCAATAACGCGTGTGGAGAGATTGAGAGAAACAGTCCCTGTTAAGTTAGGGTATTAAAGTGCTAACCATGTTCATGTAAAGTGTGCCCATATGGCAATTGTAATAACCCTGTCTCTTTCTAATTGAATAAACCTTTACGTGCAATACTGTGTTCTGATTGAGGAAGGAGACCCCGGAGATTGTGAGGAAGGGAGGAGGAGAAATACCCAGCGAACCACAAACACTCGCCCTGGTTTTAGGAGAATCTTGCTTGCGCCGACTGTCCTGAGCTAGCATCGTTGGCTAATTAATTGCATGTCCTTTCCAGGTTACCCAACGCTGAATTTTCTTTTAGTCCGGGTATTTTACCCCAAATATTCAGGTAACATTCTTTGAAGCTTCACTGAGTGGTTGGCTAAGGGACACGGAAGCTAAGTGTAGTTTATGGTCAGACCGAAAGCCATTCACATTTTTTGTTGGTACTTGCCAATTGATTTGATGTTTATTGTATTTCTTATGTTCTCTATTTTATGCAGGTGCTTACAGGTTTTTTACAGATGCAATTCCGCGTCATGGAGTCTCATGAATGAGTTTTTCTTTTGCCCTGTTTAATTTATCTTTGTCTTACTAACCTATTTTTTTGCATTTTGTTTTTCCTGTTAAGCACTTGCATACTGCTTACTAACAACGTATGCATGGACACTGGAGGTCTAGATTCGTTTAAAATAAATAAATGTAGCTTCGTTTAATCAAAAAAATTAGAATCTTGCGAGAGCCTTGAAGGAGTAACCATCAGTTACTTATACCAGGGCGGGTAAGAGGTGGATTACCTCCACTGTCTTTTCCAGGTTTGGTTTGGCTAGTGGCCGTAGGCCTGCGGTATGCCAACACTGGCGCCGTATGCCGACCGCTGACGCTAACACTGGCTTCAACGTGAGGCTCATTTTTTTTTCTCCCTCTTCACGGTCCCACAGTCTCATTCTTCAATCAGCTATTGTTTAAACTTATAACCTATAATGTATGTTTTGTGTTATTCCCAATTCGTCTAGCATTTCAAACAAGAACACCGGCGCGAACGTAATTTCGAATCGCAATTTAAATTATCACGGGCACGATTCCTTCATTTTCGAGTCGTCACTCGACAAAATATTATCACCGGTATTCCTACGCAAGATGCTCAACCAAGAAAGTTGTCGCCGCGAATAACACAGTGTCTACAAGTGTCGACCGACTAAATTTTCTAGTTTCAAGTACTAGTTAATAGTGGAAATGAACACAAATATTTAAAACAACGTTATTCAACAATCAAAATCCTGCATATGATAACCGACTACCCGCTTCGTTTCCCGAAAGTTAATTAACATATTATATTATAATAAACCAATTTCGCAAAGTACTGGTCTGTTTATACCGACATATTTTTGCAGCCTAGGGAAACAGGTGGATTAAATTCTTTCTGCCATTTGACAATCGGGCATTTTTCTACTTTTGCCGTCCGTTTCTCATAAAAAGAAACATACGACATAAATTCAAAAATGCCTAATTCGCGTTGACGTCGATTCCTCGAAAGCAAACATTACATCCGTATACATACTATCTGTATATAATAACTTGTTTTGACGAAAGGAAGTTGGCGTGTAAATACCAATAATTGGTGGTGCTCTAATCAGGCTTACAGACTAGCCACGTAAATTAAAAAAACATTCCCCAAGACATTGTTGAATCTTCAAACAAATACTTCCACGAAAACTAGTATAAAAGAAAAAATATTTCTTTCTTTTCTGAAGAATTCCCCTTTGGAAAGCAAATGGAAATATTCCAAAAAACATGTTCGTTTAAGGTGAACCTCGTTCCGTTTTTTATTTACCGGACTTACACAAATTTGCAAACCTTTTTCAAAAACATCGGAATAAATTCTAAAAACGTGTTCCATTAAGGTGAATCCTGGCCCGTGAAATTTTCGTTTTTGGACTTTTGGACCAAAGCGTCTGGATTTTTTTCACAAAATCACGTTTTTTGAGGCAAATCGCTGCCCAATTTTTTTTCCCGTTTTTGGACTTGAAAAAATTTTTCAACAAATTTCCAAAACGTCTGGATTTTTTCTCAAAAACACGTTATTTGAGGCAAACCCCTGCCCAAATTTCCAAATAATCCAAACACTTGTAAAAGACGCGTTTTTTTTTTGCAAAAAATACGCCTCAGTGGTCAATCTCTGGTCAATTTCTTTCCAATTGCGAGTCTAGTTCTCACTTTTTCCAACATAAGGTCACTCTGACACCATCCTATACACCATGGAAGTTCCTCAAGTCACGCTGGGTATAATCCCGCACATTTTTACTTCAAGAGAGGAAGAACTACTACAGGCCCTGAGAAATAGAAAGATTTCTCCTAGGAATAAATCCAAAAAATGCCTGTCCCTATATGCCTCTTTCTACAACGAAAAATACATCAGGAGGTTGCAATTTCAACCAGAAGTCACCTCGGAGATCATTATTACCCCCCTGACCTCTCTTGGCCAGTCGTCAATCAGTGCGACGCGGTCTATTTAGAAGTCTTATAATTCTTGTCATAAATGACGTGAGTTACTTGTAAATATTAAATGTAAATAATCACCCATATGGGCATTCGTAAGGTAATCCTTACACGCGAAGGCATATCAATGTCAACGGTAGCCTAACTCCTGTACACTCTTTTCTTTTTGCATAATGTTATATGTTCTTGTACATCCTGCGTGCTTTGTCTGCTGTACCACAAGAGCACCTCTTGGGGCACCGTTTTCATAACTTGTATGCATCCTCTTACTGAAATTGATCACTTCGGGAAAGGGCCTCCTTTTCCTCCTACCATCAACGGTTCCGGAAAACTCTTGCTCCAAGACGTCGCTTTCCTTTTCACAACTTTTGCAGCATCCGCGCGTTTTTTTTCCCACCTCATCGTCTCATCTTGTCATATCACCCTTTTTTTAACTGTTTTGTGTCGAGTTTTTGTCGTACCAGTACGTCCCTACCCTAATGTTGTAAATAAAAAATCATAAGTGCAAGTCTGTATAATAACCATTGGTTTCAGACCATTGCCGCAGCTCGCTACTATGGTCACAGAACCATATTGTAAGAATGCCGCGACGATTTCTGTTATAATAGGAAATCCTCCCGTTTTCTTTCTCTTCTTACCTTTCTCTTGTTCCTCCTCACCCCATCCTACACATTCATAATAATGTTGTATATTGGGGATCGTCTCGAATACACCAA